>CM055119.1:210418804-211018804 GCA_029206835.1 Rana muscosa
CCCACTGACACCAATGATGGGGCACTATTCCTCCCACTGACACCAATGATGGGGCACCATTCCTCCCACTGACACCAATGATGGGGCACCATTCCTCCCACTGACACCAATGATGGGGCACCATTCCTCCCACTGACACCAATGATGGGGCACCATTCCTCCCACTGACACCAAGAAATTTCCACCACCAAGTCTGGCCCCTCTTAAGTCTGAAGGACAATAATCTGGCCCTTTTTGTAGGAAGTTTGGAGGATCTGCAGCATCAGAGGCTCAGGATGAATGAACAGGAAAAGCTCGGCACAGAGGGGGGAGGGGGGTAACAGACAAGCACACAGGGGGCCCAGGGCTGGGGAGGCAGCGGGGGAGCGGCGTGTGAAGGAGCCGATTCCTTCCATGCAGCCACTGAATGTCTGCGGGAGGGAGGGGGAGGGGAGAAGCGGCATTCAGCGGTTACATGGGAGAGATCGGTTCATCTACATGCTGCCGCCACTTCGCTATCTAGGTGTACAGGGAGGGCTGCATGGGCCCCCAGGGGCCCGGGCTGGATCACAATGGTATGGGGGCCGGTCAGTGTAATACATCTAGTAGATCGGGGGAAATGGAGGCCGAAACCGCCAAGGGAGGTCCAAACCTCCATCCGAAATAAAACGAATGGCAAATCCACAAGCAGGCCTCACACACATGGCAGCCCGCGGCTCCAGAGTGCGCTTCACCCGGCGGATGGCCACACATTATACCATTTCCTTTAGATTCACCGTCACCTGTGTAGTGATAGAGCCGGCCTGACTGCACACCGATTGGACGGGTTTAGGTTTGAACTCCTAATTTACACTCCCCCCCCCCGGCCACTTTATTAGGTACACCTGTTCAATCGCTCGGTAACAAAAATTGCTCATCAGCCAATCACATGGCAGCAATTCAATGCATTTAGGCCTCTAGACGTGGTGAAGACGACTTTCTGAAGTTCAATCTGAGCATCAGAAAAGGGATTGAAGTGACTTTGAACGTGGCGTGGTTGTTGGTGGCAGACGGGCTGGTCTGAGTATTTCTGGGATTTTCACACACAACCATCTCTCAGGATTACAGAGAATGGTGGGGAAAAGAGAAAATATCCAGTGAGCGGCAGTTGTGTGGAGGAAAATGCCTTGTTAAGGTCAGAGGAGAATGGGCAGACTGGTTCCAGATGATAGAAAGACAACAGGAACTCAAATAACCCCTCGTTACACCAAAGGTATGCAGAATACCGTCTCTGAACGCATAACACATCCAACCTTGAAACAGATGGGCTACAGCAGCAGAAGACCACACCGGGTGCCACTCCTGTCAGCTAAGAACAGGAAACTGAGGCTACAATTGGCACAGAATCACCAACATTGGACAACAGAAGATTGGAAAAACAAAGAATTTGGCGCATGAATCCATCCTGCCTTGTATCACCGGATCAGGCTGGTGGTGGGGGTGTAATGGTGTGGGGGAGGGGGTATCACCGGTTCAGGCTGGTGGTGGGGGTGTAATGGTGTGGGGGATGGGGTATCACCGGTTCAGGCTGGTGGTGGGGGTGTAATGGTGTGGGGGATGGGGTATCACCGGTTCAGGCTGGTGGTGGGGGTTTCATGGTGTGGGGGGAGGGGGTATCACCGGTTCAGGCTGGTGGTGGGGGTGTAATGGTGTGGGGGATGGGGTATCACCGGTTCAGGCTGGTGGTGGGGGTGTAATGGTGTGGGGGATAGGATATCACCGGTTCAGGCTGGTGGTGGGGGTGTAATGGTGTGGGGGATGGGGTATCACCGGATCAGGCTGGTGGTGGGGGTGTAATGGTGTGGGGGATGGGGTATCACCGGATCAGGCTGGTGGTGGGGGTGTAATGGTGTGGGGGATGGGGTATCACCGGATCAGGCTGGTGGTGGGGGTGTAATGGTGTGGGGGATGGGATATCACCGGATCAGGCTGGTGTTGGGGGTGTAATGGTGTGGGGGGATGGGGTATCACCGGTTCAGGCTGGTGGTGGGGGTGAAATGGTGTGGGGGATGGGATATCACCGGATCAGGCTGGTGTTGGGGGTGTAATGGTGTGGGGGATGGGGTATCACCGGTTCAGGCTGGTGGTGGGGGTGTAATGGTGTGGGGGATGGGGTATCACCGGTTCAGGCTGGTGGTGGGGGTGTAATGGTGTGGGGGATGGGGTATCACCGGTTCAGGCTGGTGGTGGGGGTGTAATGGTGTGGGGGGATGGGGTATCACCGGTTCAGGCTGGTGGTGGGGGTGTAATGGTGTGGGGGGATGGGGTATCACCGGTTCAGGCTGGTGGTGGGGGTGTAATGGTGTGGGGGGATGGGGTATCACCGGTTCAGGCTGGTGGTGGGGGTGTAATGGTGTGGGGGATGGGGTATCCCCGGTTCAGGCTGGTGGTGGGGGTGTAATGGTGTGGAGAATGGGGTATCACCGGATCAGGCTGGTGGTGGGGGTGTAATGGTGTGGGGGATGGGGTATCACCGGATCAGGCTGGTGGTGGGGGTGTAATGGTGTGGGGGATGGGGTATCACCGGTTCAGGCTGGTGGTGGGGGTGTAATGGTGGGGGGGATGGGGTATCACCGGTTCAGGCTGGTGGTGGGGGTGTAATGGTGTGGGGGATGGGATATCACCGGTTCAGGCTGGTGGTGGGGGTGTAATGGTGTGGGGGATGGGGTATCACCGGTTCAGGCTGGTGGTGGGGGTGTAATGGTGTGGGGGATGGGGTATCACCGGATCAGGCTGGTGGTGGGGGTGTAATGGTGTGGGGGATGGGGTATCACCGGGTCAGGCTGGTGGTGGGGGTGTAATGGTGTGGGGGGATGGGGTATCACCGGTTCAGGCTGGTGGTGGGGGTGTAATGGTGTGGGGGATGGTGTATCACCGGTTCAGGCTGGTGGTGGGGGTGTAATGGTGTGGGGGATGGTGTATCACCGGATCAGGCTGGTGTTGGGGGTGTAATGGTGTGGGAGGATGGGGTATCACCGGATCAGGCTGGTGTTGGGGGTGTAATGGTGTGGGGGATGGGGTATCACCGGTTCAGGCTGGTGGTGGGGGTGTAATGGTGTGGGGGGATGGGATATCACCGGATCAGGCTGGTGGTGGGGGTGTAATGGTGTGGGAGGATGGGGTATCACCGGATCAGGCTGGTGTTGGGGGTGTAATGGTGTGGGGGATGGGGTATCACCGGTTCAGGCTGGTGGTGGGGGTGTAATGGTGTGGGGGGATGGGATATCACCGGATCAGGCTGGTGGTGGGGGTGTAATGGTGTGGGAGGATGGGGTATCACCGGATCAGGCTGGTGTTGGGGGTGTAATGGTGTGGGGGATGGGGTATCACCGGTTCAGGCTGGTGGTGGGGGTGTAATGGTGTGGGGGGATGGGATATCACCGGATCAGGCTGGTGGTGGGGGTGTAATGGTGTGGGGGATGGGGTATCACCGGTTCAGGCTGGTGGTGGGGTTGTAATGGTGTGGGGGATGGGGTATCACCGGATCAGGCTGGTGGTGGGGGTGTAATGGTGTGGAGGATGGGGTATCACTGGTTCAGGCTGGTGGTGGGGGTGTAATGGTGTGGGGGATGGGGTATCACCGGTTCAGGCTGGTGGTGGGGGTGTAATGGTGTGGGGGGATGGGGTATCACCGGTTCAGGCTGGTGGTGGGGGTGTAATGGTGTGGGGGATGGGGTATCCCCGGTTCAGGCTGGTGGTGGGGGTGTAATGGTGTGGAGGATGGGGTATCACCGGATCAGGCTGGTGGTGGGGGTGTAATGGTGTGGGGGATGGGATATCACCGGTTCAGGCTGGTGGTGGGGGTGTAATGGTGTGGAGAATGGGGTATCACCGGATCAGGCTGGTGGTGGGGGTGTAATGGTGTGGGGGGATGGGATATCACCGGATCAGGCTGGTGTTGGGGGTGTAATGGTGTGGGGGATGGGGTATCACCGGATCAGGCTGGTGGTGGGGGTGTAATGGTGTGGGGGATGGGATATCACCGGTTCAGGCTGGTGGTGGGGGTGTAGTGGTGTGGGGGATGGGGTATCCCCGGTTCAGGCTGGTGGTGGGGGTGTAATGGTGTGGGGGAGGGGGTATCACCGGATCAGGCTGGTGGTGGGGGTGTAATGGTGTGGGGGGATGGGGTATCACCGGTTCAGGCTGGTGGTGGGGGTGTAATGGTGTGGGGGGATGGGGTATCACCGGTTCAGGCTGGTGGTGGGGGTGTAATGGTGTGGGGGATGGGGTATCACTGGTTCAGGCTGGTGGTGGGGGTGTAATGGTGTGGGGGGGATGGGGTATCACCGGTTCAGGCTGGTGGTGGGGGTGTAATGGTGTGGGGGATGGGGTATCACCGGTTCAGGCTGGTGGTGGGGGTGTAATGGTGTGGGGGATGGGGTATCACCGGTTCAGGCTGGTGGTGGGGGGGTGTAATGGTGTGGGGGATGGGATATCACCGGTTCAGGCTGGTGGTGGGGGTGTAATGGTGTGGGGGATGGGGTATCACCGGTTCAGGCTGGTGGTGGGGGTGTAATGGTGTGGGGGATGGGGTATCACCGGTTCAGGCTGGTGGTGGGGGTGTAATGGTGTGGGGGATGGGGTATCACCGGTTCAGGCTGGTGGTGGGGGGGTGTAATGGTGTGGGGGATGGGATATCACCGGTTCAGGCTGGTGGTGGGGGTGTAATGGTGTGGGGGATGGGGTATCACCGGTTCAGGCTGGTGGTGGGGGTGTAATGGTGTGGGGGATGGGGTATCCCCGGTTCAGGCTGGTGGTGGGGGTGGAATGGTGTGGGGGGATGGGGTATCACCGGATCAGGCTGGTGGTGGGGGTGTAATGGTGTGGGGGATGGGGTATCCCCGGTTAAGGCTGGTGGTGGGGGTGTAATGGTGTGGGGGATGGGGTATCCCCGGTTCAGGCTGGTGGTGGGGGTGTAATGGTGTGGGGGAGGGGGTATCACCGGATCAGGCTGGTGGTGGGGGTGTAATGGTGTGGGGGATGGGATATCACCGGTTCAGGCTGGTGGTGGGGGTGTAATGGTGTGGAGGATGGGGTATCACCGGTTCAGGCTGGTGGTGGGGGTGTAATGGTGTGGGGGATGGGATATCACCGGTTCAGGCTGGGGGTGGGGGTGTAATGGTGTGGGGGGATGGGGTATCACCGGTTCAGGCTGGTGGTGGGGGTGTAATGGTGTGGGGGATGGGGTATCACCGGTTCAGGCTGGTGGTGGGGGTGTAATGGTGTGGGGGATGGGATATCACCGGTTCAGGCTGGTGGTGGGGGGGTGTAATGGTGTGGGGGATGGGATATCACCAGTTCAGGCTGGTGGTGGGGGGGTGTAATGGTGTGGGGGATGGGGTATCACCGGATTAGGCTGGTGGTGGGGGTGTAATGGTGTGGGGGATGGGATATTACCGGTTCAGGCTGGTGGTGGGGGGGTGTAATGGTGTGGGGGATGGGATATCACCAGTTCAGGCTGGTGGTGGGGGTGTAATGGTGTGGGGGATGGGGTATCACTGGTTCAGGCTGGTGGTGGGGGAGTAATGGTGGGGGGGATGGGGTATCACCGGTTCAGGCTGGTGGTGGGGGTGTAATGGTGTGGGGGATGGGGTATCACCGGTTCAGGCTGGTGGTGGGGGTGTAATGGTGTGGGGGATGGGGTATCACCGGATCAGGCTGGTGGTGGGGGTGTAATGGTGTGGGGGATGGGGTATCACCGGTTCAGGCTGGTGGTGGGGGTGTAATGGTGTGGGGGATGGGTATCACTGGTTCAGGCTGGTGGTGGGGGTGTAATGGTGTGGGGGGGGATGGGATATCACCAGTTCAGGCTGGTGGTGGGGGGGTGTAATGGTGTGGGGGATGGGATATCATCGGTTCAGGCTGGTGGTGGGGGTGTAATGGTGTGGGGGATGGGATATCACCAGTTCAGGCTGGTGGTGGGGGTGTAATGGTGTGGGGGATGGGGTATCACCGGTTCAGGCTGGTGGTGGGGGTGTAATGGTGTGGGGGATGGGATATCACCGGTTCAGGCTGGGGGTGGGGATGTAATGGTGTGGGGGATGGGATATCACCGGTTCAGGCTGGTGGTGGGGGTGTAATGGTGTGGGGGATGGGATATCACCGGTTCAGGCTGGTGGTGGGGGTGTAATGGTGTGGGGGAGAGGATATCACCGGTTCAGGCTGGTGGTGGGGGTGTAATGGTGTGGGGGATGGAGTATCACCGGTTCAGGCTGGTGGTGGGGGTGTAATGGTGTGGGGGATGGGGTATCACCGGTTCAGGCTGGTGGTGGGGGTGTAATGGTGTGGGGGATGGGATATCACCGGTTCAGGCTGGTGGTGGGGGTGTAATGGTGTGGGGGATGGGATATCACCAGTTCAGGCTGGTGGTGGGGGTGTAATGGTGTGGGGGGATGGGGTATCACCGGATCAGGCTGGTGGTGGGGGTGTAATGGTGTGGGGGGATGGGGTATCACCGGTTCAGGCTGGTGGTGGGGGTGTAATGGTGTGGGGGGGGGGGGGTGGGATATCACCGGTTCAGGCTGGTGGTGGGGGTGTAATGGTGTGGGGGATGGGGTATCACCAGTTCAGGCTGGTGGTGGGGGTGTAATGGTGTGGGGGATGGGGTATCACCGGATCAGGCTGGTGTTGGGGTGTAATGGTGTGGGGGATGGGATATCACCGGTTCAGGCTGGTGGTGGGGGTGTAATGGTGTGGGGGATGGAGTATCACCGGTTCAGGCTGGTGGTGGGGGTGTAATGGTGTGGGGGATGGGGTATCACCGGTTCAGGCTGGTGGTGGGGGTGTAATGGTGTGGGGGATGGGATATCACCGGTTCAGGCTGGTGGTGGGGGTGTAATGGTGTGGGGGATGGGATATCACCAGTTCAGGCTGGTGGTGGGGGTGTAATGGTGTGGGGGGATGGGGTATCACCGGATCAGGCTGGTGGTGGGGGTGTAATGGTGTGGGGGATGGGGTATCACCGGTTCAGGCTGGTGGTGGGGGTGTAATGGTGTGGGGGATGGGGTATCACCGGATCAGGCTGGTGGTGGGGGTGTAATGGTGTGGGGGATGGGCTATCACCGGTTCAGGCTGGTGGTGGGGGTGTAATGGTGGGGGGGATGGGGTATCACCGGTTCAGGCTGGTGGTGGGTGTGTAATGGTGTGGGGGATGGGATATCACCGGATCAGGCTGGTGGTGGGGGTGTAATGGTGTGGGGGATGGGGTATCACCGGTTCAGGCTGGTGGTGGGGGTGTAATGGTGTGGGGGATGGGGTATCACCGGTTCAGGCTGGTGGTGGGGGTGTAATGGTGTGGGGGGGGATGGGGTATCACCGGTTCAGGCTGGTGGTGGGGGTGTAATGGTGTGGGGGATGGGGTATCCCCGGTTCAGGCTGGTGGTGGGGGTGTAATGGTGTGGGGGGGGATGGGGTATCACCGGTTCAGGCTGGTGGTGGGGGTGTAATGGTGTGGGGGATGGGGTATCACCAGTTCAGGCTGGTGGTGGGGGTGTAATGGTGTGGGGGATGGGGTATCACCGGATCAGGCTGGTGGTGGGGGTGTAATGGTGTGGGGGGGATGGGGTATCACTGGTTCAGGCTGGTGGTGGGGGTGTAATGGTGGGGGGGATGGGGTATCACCGGTTCAGGCTGGTGGTGGGGGTGTAATGTTGTGGGGGATGGGGTATCACCGGTTCAGGCTGGTGGTGGGGGTGTAATGGTGTGGGGGAGGGGGTATCACCGGTTCAGGCTGGTGGTGGGGGTGTAATGGTGTGGGGGGGGATGGGGTATCACCGGTTCAGGCTGGTGGTGGGGGTGTAATGGTGTGGGGGGGGGGTATCACCGGTTCAGGCTGGTGGTGGGGGTGTAATGGTGTGGGGGATGGGGTATCACCGGTTCAGGCTGGTGGTGGGGGTGTAATGGTGTGGGGGATGGGGTATCACCGGTTCAGGCTGGTGGTGGGGGTGTAATGGTGTGGGGGATGGGGTATCCCCGGTTCAGGCTGGTGGTGGGGGTGTAATGGTGTGGGGGATGGAGTATCACCGGTTCAGGCTGGTGGTGGGGGTGTAATGGTGTGGGGGATGGTGTATCACCGGGTCAGGCTGGTGGTGGGGGTGTAATGGTGTGGGGGGATGGGGTATCACCGGTTCAGGCTGGTGGTGGGGGTGTAATGGTGTGGGGGATGGGATATCACCGGTTCAGGCTGGTGGTGGGGGTGTAATGGTGTGGGGGATGGGGTATCACCGGGTCAGGCTGGTGGTGGGGGTGTAATGGTGTGGGGGATGGTGTATCACCGGTTCAGGCTGGTGGTGGGGGTGTAATGGTGTGGGGGATGGGGTATCACCGGATCAGGCTGGTGGTGGGGGTGTAATGGTGTGGGGGGATGGGGTATCACCGGTTCAGGCTGGTGGTGGGGGTGTAATGGTGTGGGGGAGGGGGTATCACCGGTTCAGACTGGTGGTGGGGGGTGTAATGGTGTGGGGGATGGGGTATCACCGGTTCAGGCTGGTGGTGGGGGTGTAATGGTGTGGGGGATGGTGTATCACCGGTTCAGGCTGGTGGTGGGGGTGTAATGGTGTGGGGGATGGGGTATCACCGGTTCAGGCTGGTGGTGGGGGTGTAATGGTGTGGGGGGATGGGGTATCACCGGTTCAGGCTGGTGGTGGGGGTGTAATGGTGTGGAGAATGGGGTATCACCGGATCAGGCTGGTGGTGGGGGTGTAATGGTGTGGGGGATGGGATATCACCGGTTCAGGCTGGTGGTGGGGGTGTAGTGGTGTGGGGGATGGGGTATCCCCGGTTCAGGCTGGTGGTGGGGGTGTAATGGTGTGGGGGATGGGATATCACCGGTTCAGGCTGGTGGTGGGGGTGTAATGGTGTGGGGGATGGGGTATCCCCGGTTCAGGCTGGTGGTGGGGGTGTAATGGTGTGGGGGATGGGGTATCACCGGATCAGGCTGGTGGTGGGGGTGTAATGGTGTGGGGGATGGGATATCACCGGTTCAGGCTGGTGGTGGGGGTGTAGTGGTGTGGGGGATGGGGTATCCCCGGTTCAGGCTGGTGGTGGGGGTGTAATGGTGTGGGGGAGGGGGTATCACCGGATCAGGCTGGTGGTGGGGGTGTAATGGTGTGGGGGATGGGATATCACCGGTTCAGGCTGGTGGTGGGGGTGTAATGGTGTGGGGGATGGGGTATCACCGGTTCAGGCTGGTGGTGGGGGTGTAATGGTGTGGGGGATGGGGTATCACTGGTTCAGGCTGGTGGTGGGGGTGTAATGGTGTGGGGGATGGGGTATCACCGGGTCAGGCTGGTGGTGGGGGTGTAATGGTGTGGGGGATGGGATATCACCGGTTCAGGCTGGTGGTGGGGGTGTAATGGTGTGGGGGGGATGGGGTATCACCGGTTCAGGCTGGTGGTGGGGGTGTAATGGTGTGGGGGATGGGGTATCACCGGTTCAGGCTGGTGGTGGGGGGGTGTAATGGTGTGGGGGATGGGGTATCACCGGTTCAGGCTGGTGGTGGGGGGGTGTAATGGTGTGGGGGATGGGATATCACCGGTTCAGGCTGGTGGTGGGGGGGTGTAATGGTGTGGGGGATGGGATATCACCGGTTCAGGCTGGTGGTGGGGGTGTAATGGTGTGGGGGATGGGATATCACCGGTTCAGGCTGGTGGTGGGGGTGTAATGGTGTGGGGGATGGGGTATCACCGGTTCAGGCTGGTGGTGGGGGTGTAATGGTGTGGGGGGATGGGGTATCACCGGATCAGGCTGGTGGTGGGGGTGTAATGGTGTGGGGGATGGGATATCACCGGATCAGGCTGGTGGTGGGGGTGTAATGGTGTGGGGGATGGGGTATCACCGGTTCAGGCTGGTGGTGGGGGGGTGTAATGGTGTGGGGGATGGGGTATCACCGGTTCAGGCTGGTGGTGGGGGGGTGTAATGGTGTGGGGGATGGGATATCACCGGTTCAGGCTGGTGGTGGGGGTGTAATGGTGTGGGGGATGGGGTATCACCGGTTCAGGCTGGTGGTGGGGGTGTAATGGTGTGGGGGATGGGATATCACCGGTTCAGGCTGGTGGTGGGGGTGTAATGGTGTGGGGGATGGTGTATCACCGGTTCAGGCTGGTGGTGGGGGTGTAATGGTGTGGGGGATGGGATATCACCGGTTCAGGCTGGTGGTGGGGGTGTAATGGTGTGGGGGATGGGATATCACCGGTTCAGGCTGGTGGTGGGGGTGTAATGGTGTGGGGGATGGGGTATCACCGGTTCAGGCTGGTGGTGGGGGTGTAATGGTGTGGGGGGATGGGGTATCACCGGATCAGGCTGGGGGTGGGGGAGTAATGGTGTGGGGGATGGGATATCACCGGTTCAGGCTGGTGGTGGGGGTGTAATGGTGTGGGGGATGGGGTATCCCCGGTTCAGGCTGGTGGTGGGGGTGGAATGGTGTGGAGGATGGGGTATCACCGGTTCAGGCTGGTGGTGGGGGTGTAATGGTGGGGGGGATGGGGTATCACCGGTTCAGGCTGGTGGTGGGGGTGTAATGGTGTGGGGGATGGGGTATCCCCGGTTCAGGCTGGTGGTGGGGGTGTAATGGTGTGGGGGGATGGGGTATCCCCGGTTAAGGCTGGTGGTGGGGGTGTAATGGTGTGGGGGATGGGGTATCCCCGGTTCAGGCTGGTGGTGGGGGTGTAATGGTGTGGGGGAGGGGGTATCACCGGATCAGGCTGGTGGTGGGGGTGTAATGGTGTGGGGGATGGGATATCACCGGTTCAGGCTGGTGGTGGGGGTGTAATGGTGTGGGGGATGGGGTATCACCGGTTCAGGCTGGTGGTGGGGGTGTAATGGTGTGGGGGATGGGGTATCACCGGTTCAGGCTGGTGGTGGGGGTGTAATGGTGTGGAGAATGGGGTATCACCGGATCAGGCTGGTGGTGGAGGTGTAATGGTGTGGGGGATGGGATATCACCGGTTCAGGCTGGTGGTGGGGGTGTAATGGTGTGGGGGGATGGGGTATCACCGGATCAGGCTGGTGGTGGGGGTGTAATGGTGTGGGGGATGGGGTATCACCGGTTCAGGCTGGTGGTGGGGGGGTGTAATGGTGTGGGGGATGGGGTATCACCGGTTCAGGCTGGTGGTGGGGGGGTGTAATGGTGTGGGGGATGGGATATCACCGGTTCAGGCTGGTGGTGGGGGTGTAATGGTGTGGGGGGATGGGGTATCACCGGTTCAGGCTGGTGGTGGGGGTGTAATGGTGTGGGGGATGGGGTATCACCGGATCAGGCTGGTGGTGGGGGTGTAATGGTGTGGGGGATGGTGTATCACCGGTTCAGGCTGGTGGTGGGGGTGTAATGGTGTGGGGGATGGGATATCACCGGTTCAGGCTGGTGGTGGGGGTGTAATGGTGTGGGGGATGGGATATCACCGGTTCAGGCTGGTGGTGGGGGTGTAATGGTGTGGGGGATGGGGTATCACCGGTTCAGGCTGGTGGTGGGGGTGTAATGGTGTGGGGGGATGGGGTATCACCGGATCAGGCTGGGGGTGGGGGTGTAATGGTGTGGAGGATGGGGTATCACCGGTTCAGGCTGGTGGTGGGGGTGAAATGGTGTGGGGGATGGGGTATCCCCGGTTAAGGCTGGTGGTGGGGGTGTAATGGTGTGGGGGGGGATGGGGTATCCCCGGTTAAGGCTGGTGGTGGGGGTGTAATGGTGTGGGGGATGGGGTATCCCCGGTTCAGGCTGGTGGTGGGGGTGTAATGGTGTGGGGGAGGGGGTATCACCGGATCAGGCTGGTGGTGGGGGTGTAATGGTGTGGGGGATGGGATATCACCGGTTCAGGCTGGTGGTGGGGGTGTAATGGTGTGGGGGATGAGGTATCACCGGTTCAGGCTGGTGTTGGGGTGTAATGGTGTGGGGGATGGGGTATCACCGGTTCAGGCTGGTGGTGGGGGTGTAATGGTGTGGGGGATGGGGTATCACCGGTTCAGGCTGGTGGTGGGGGTGTAATGGTGTGGGGGGGGGGGATGGGGTATCACCGGTTCAGGCTGGTGGTGGGGGTGTAATGGTGTGGGGGGATGGGGTATCACCGGTTCAGGCTGGTGGTGGGGGTGTAATGGTGTGGGGGATGGGGTATCACCGGTTCAGGCTGGTGGTGGGGGTGTAATGGTGTGGGGGATGGGATATCACCGGTTCAGGCTGGTGGTGGGGGGGTGTAATGGTGTGGGGGATGGGATATCACCAGTTCAGGCTGGTGGTGGGGGGGTGTAATGGTGTGGGGGATGGGGTATCACCGGATTAGGCTGGTGGTGGGGGTGTAATGGTGTGGGGGATGGGATATTACCGGTTCAGGCTGGTGGTGGGGGGGTGTAATGGTGTGGGGGATGGGATATCACCAGTTCAGGCTGGTGGTGGGGGTGTAATGGTGTGGGGGATGGGGTATCACTGGTTCAGGCTGGTGGTGGGGGAGTAATGGTGGGGGGGATGGGGTATCACCGGTTCAGGCTGGTGGTGGGGGTGTAATGGTGTGGGGGATGGGGTATCACCGGTTCAGGCTGGTGGTGGGTGGTGTAATGGTGTGGGGGATGGGGTATCACCGGTTCAGGCTGGTGGTGGGTGGTGTAATGGTGTGGGGGATGGGGTATCACCGGTTCAGGCTGGTGGTGGGGGTGTAATGGTGTGGGGGATGGGGTATCACCGGTTCAGGCTGGTGGTGGGGGTGTAATGGTGTGGGGGATGGGATATCACCAGTTCAGGCTGGTGGTGGGGGTGTAATGGTGTGGGGGATGGGATATCACCAGTTCAGGCTGGTGGTGGGGGTGTAATGGTGTGGGGGATGGGATATCATCGGTTCAGGCTGGTGGTGGGGGTGTAATGGTGTGGGGGGGGATGGGGTATCACCGGTTCAGGCTGGTGGTGGGGGTGTAATGGTGTGGGGGGGGGGTATCACCGGTTCAGGCTGGTGGTGGGGGTGTAATGGTGTGGGGGATGGGGTATCACCGGTTCAGGCTGGTGGTGGGGGTGTAATGGTGTGGGGGATGGGGTATCACCGGTTCAGGCTGGTGGTGGGGGTGTAATGGTGTGGGGGAGGGGGTATCACCGGTTCAGGCTGGTGGTGGGGGTGTAATGGTGTGGGGGATGGGGGTATCACCGGTTCAGGCTGGTGGTGGGGGTGTAATGGTGTGGGGGATGGGGTATCACCGGTTCAGGCTGGTGGTGGGGGTGTAATGGTGTGGGGGATGGGGTATCCCCGGTTCAGGCTGGTGGTGGGGGTGTAATGGTGTGGGGGGGGATGGGGTATCCCCAGGTTCAGGCTGGTGGTGGGGGGTGTAATGGTGTGGGGGGGGGATGGGGTATCCCCAGGTTCAGGCTGGTGGTGGGGGTGTAATGGTGTGGGGGGATGGGGTATCACTGGTTCAGGCTGGTGGTGGGGGTGTAATGGTGTGGGGGATGGGGTATCACTGGTTCAGGCTGGTGGTGGGGGTGTAATGGTGTGGGGGGGGGATGGGGTATCACCGGTTCAGGCTGGTGTTGGGGGTGTTATGGTGTGGGGGATGGGATATCACCGGATCAGGCTGGTGGTGGGGGTGTAATGGTGTGGGGGGATGGGGTATCACCGGTTCAGGCTGGTGGTGGGGGTGTAATGGTGTGGGGGATGGGATATCACCGGTTCAGGCTGGTGGTGGGGGTGTAATGGTGTGGGGGATGGGTATCACCGGTTCAGGCTGGTGGTGGGGGTGTAATGGTGTGGGGGGATGGGGTATCACCGGTTCAGGCTGGTGGTGGGGGTGTAATGGTGTGGGGGATGGGCTATCACCGGTTCAGGCTGGTGGTGGGGGTGTAATGGTGTGGGGGATGGGGTATCCCCGGTTCAGGCTGGTGGTGGGGGTGTAATGGTGTGGGGGGGGGGTGGGGTATCCCCGGTTCAGGCTGGTGGTGGGGGTGTAATGGTGTGGGGGGGGGGATGGGGTATCCCCGGTTCAGGCTGGTGGTGGGGGTGTAATGGTGTGGGGGATGGGGTATCACCGGTTCAGGCTAGTGGTGGGGGTGTAATGGTGTGGGGGATGGGGTATCACCGGTTCAGGCTGGTGGTGGGGGTGTAATGGTGTGGGGGATGGGATATCACCGGATCAGGCTGGTGGTGGGGGTGTAATGGTGTGGGGGGATGGGGTATCACCGGTTCAGGCTGGTGGTGGGGGTGTAATGGTGTGGGGGATGGGCTATCACCGGTTCAGGCTGGTGGTGGGGGTGTAATGGTGTGGGGGATGGGGTATCACCGGTTCAGGCTGGTGGTGGGGGTGTAATGGTGTGGGGGGATGGGGTATCACCGGTTTCAGGCTGGTGGTGGGGGTGTAATGGTGTGGGGGGATGGGGTATCACCGGTTCAGGCTGGTGGTGGGGGTGTAATGGTGTGGGGGGGATGGGGTATCACCGGTTCAGGCTGGTGGTGGGGGTGTAATGGTGGGGGGGATGGGGGATGGGGTATCACCGGTTCAGGCTGGTGGTGGGGGTGTAATGGTGTGGGGGATGGGATATCACCAGTTCAGGCTGGTGGTGGGGGTGTAATGGTGTGGGGGATGGTGTATCACCGGTTCAGGCTGGTGGTGGGGGTTGTAATGGTGTGGGGGATGGGGTATCACCGGTTCAGGCTGGTGGTGGGGGGTGTAATGGGTGTGGGGGGGGATGGGGTATCCCCGGTTCAGGCTGGTGGTGGGGGTGTAATGGTGTGGGGGATGGGGTATCACCGGTTCAGGCTGGTGGTGGGGGTGTAATGGTGTGGGGGATGGGGTATCACCGGTTCAGGCTGGTGGTGGGGGTGTAATGGTGTGGGGGGGGGGGGGTGGGGTATCACCGGTTCAGGCTGGTGGTGGGGGTGTAATGGTGTGGGGGGGGGGGGGGATGGGGTATCCCCAGGTTCAGGCTGGTGGTGGGGGTGTAATGGTGTGGGGGATGGGATATCACCGGTTCAGGCTGGTGGTGGGGGAGTAATGGTGGGGGGGATGGGGTATCACCGGTTCAGGCTGGTGGTGGGGGGGGTGTAATGGTGTGGGGGATGGGGTATCACCGGATCAGGCTGGTGGTGGGGGTGTAATGGTGTGGGGGATGGGGTATCACCGGATCAGGCTGGTGGTGGGGGGGGTGTAATGGTGTGGGGGATGGGGTATCACCGGATCAGGCTGGTGGTGGGGGTGTAATGGTGTGGAGGATGGGGTATCACTGGTTCAGGCTGGTGGTGGGGGTGTAATGGTGTGGGGGATGGGGTATCACCGGTTTCAGGCTGGTGGTGGGGGTGTAATGGTGTGGGGGATGGGGTATCACCGGATCAGGCTGGTGGTGGGGGGGGTGTAATGGTGTGGGGGATGGGGTATCACCGGATCAGGCTGGTGGTGGGGGTGTAATGGTGTGGAGGATGGGGTATCACTGGTTCAGGCTGGTGGTGGGGGTGTAATGGTGTGGGGGATGGGGTATCACCGGTTCAGGCTGGTGGTGGGGGTGTAATGGTGTGGGGGATGGGGTATCACCGGTTCAGGCTGGTGGTGGGGGTGTAATGGTGTGGGGGATGGGGTATCCCCGTTCAGGCTGGTGGTGGGGGTGTAATGGTGTGGGGGGGGGATGGGGTGGGGTATCCCCGGTTCAGGCTGGTGGTGGGGGTGTAATGGTGTGGGGGGGATGGGGTATCACCGGTTCAGGCTGGTGGTGGATGGGGTATCACCGGTTCAGGCTGGTGGTGGGGGTGTAATGGTGTGGGGGATGGGGTATCCCCGGTTCTGGCTGGTGGTGGGGGGTGTAATGGTGTGGGGGATGGGGTATCACCGGATCAGGCTGGTGGTGGGGGTGTAATGGTGTGGGGGATGGGGTATCACCGGTTCAGGCTGGTGGTGAGGGTGTAATGGTGTGGGGGATGGGGTATCACCGGTTCAGGCTGGTGGTGGGGGTGTAATGGTGTGGGGGATGGGGTATCACCGGTTCAGGCTGGTGGTGAGGGTGTAATGGTGTGGGGGATGGGGTATCACCGGTTCAGGCTGGTGGTGGGGGTGTAATGGTGTGGGGGATGGGGTATCACCGGTTCAGGCTGGTGGTGGGGGTGTAATGGTGTGGGGGGGATGGGGTATCACTGGTTCAGGCTGGTGGTGGGGGTGTAATGGTGTGGGGGATGGGGTATCACCGGTTCAGGCTGGTGGTGGGGGTGTAATGGTGTGGGGGATGGGGTATCACCGGTTCAGGCTGGTGGTGGGGGTGTAATGGTGTGGGGGGGGGATGGGGTATCACCGGTTCAGGCTGGTGGTGGGGGTGTAATGGTGTGGGGGGGGGGGGATGGGGTATCCCCAGGTTCAGGCTGGTGGTGGGGGTGTAATGGTGTGGGGGATGGGATATCACCGGTTCAGGCTGGTGGTGGGGGTGTAATGGTGTGGGGGGATGGGGTATCACCGGTTCAGGCTGGTGGTGGGGGTGTAATGGTGTGGGGGATGGGGTATCCCCGGTTCAGGCTGGTGGTGGGGGTGTAATGGTGTGGGGGATGGGGTATCACTGGTTCAGGCTGGTGGTGGGGGTGTAATGGTGTGGGGGGGGATGGGGTATCCCCAGGTTCAGGCTGGTGGTGGGGGTGTAATGTTGTGGGGGATGGGATATCACTGGTTCAGGCTGGTGGTGGGGGTGTAATGGTGTGGGGGATGGGGTATCACTGGTTCAGGCTGGTGGTGGGGGTGTAATGGTGTGGGGGATGGGGTATCACCGGGTCAGGCTGGTGGTGGGGGTGTAATGGTGTGGGGGATGGGGTATCACCGGTTCAGGCTGGTGGTGGGGGTGTAATGGTGTGGGGGATGGGGTATCACCGGTTCAGGCTGGTGGTGGGGGTGTAATGGTTTGGGGGATGGGATATCACTGGTTCAGGCTGGTGGTGGGGGTGTAATGGTGTGGGGGATGGGGTATCACCGGTTCAGGCTGGTGGTGGGGGTGTAATGGTGTGGGGGATGGGATATCACTGGTTCAGGCTGGTGGTGGGGGTGTAATGGTGTGGGGGATGGGATATCACCGGTTCAGGCTGGTGGTGGGGGTGTAATGGTGTGGGGGATGGAGTATCACCGGTTCAGGCTGGTGGTGGGGGTGTAATGGTGTGGGGGATGGGGTATCACCGGATCAGGCTGGTGGTGGGGGTGTAATGGTGTGGGGGATGGGGTATCACCGGATCAGGCTGGTGGTGAGGGTGTAATGGTGTGGGGGATGGGGCATCACCGGTTCAGGCTGGTGGTGGGGGGGTGTAATGGTGTGGGGGATGGGATATCACCGGATCAGGCTGGTGGTGAGGGTGTAATGGTGTGGGGGATGGGGTATCACCGGTTCAGGCTGGTGGTGGGGGTGTAATGGTGTGGGGGATGGGGTATCCCCGGTTCAGGCTGGTGGTGGGGGTGTAATGGTGTGGGGGATGGGGTATCACCGGTTCAGGCTGGTGGTGGGGGTGTAATGGTGTGGGGGAGAGGGTATCACTGGTTCAGGCTGGTGGTGGGGGTGTAATGGTGTGGGGGATGGGGTATCCCCGGTTCAGGCTGGTGTTGGGGGTGTAATGGTGTGGGGGATGGGGTATCACCGGTTCAGGCTGGTGGTGGGGGTGTAATGGTGTGGGGGATGGGCTATCACCGGTTCAGGCTGGTGGTGGGGGTGTAATGGTGTGGGGATGGGATATCACCGGTTCAGGCTGGTGTTGGGGTGTAATGGTGTGGGGGATGGGGTATCACCGGATCAGGCTGGTGGTGGGGGTGTAATGGTGTGGGGGATGGGGTATCACCGGTTCAGGCTGGTGGTGGGGGTGTAATGGTGTGGGGGGATGGGCTATCACCGGTTCAGGCTGGTGGTGGGGGTGTAATGGTGTGGGGGATGGGGTATCACTGGTTCAGGCTGGTGGTGGGGGTGTAATGGTGTGGGGGATGGGGTATCACCGGATCAGGCTGGTGGTGGGGGTGTAATGGTGTGGGGGATGGGGTATCACCGGATCAGGCTGGTGGTGGGGGTGTAATGGTGTGGGGGATGGGGTATCCCCGGTTCAGGCTGGTGGTGGGGGTGTAATGGTGTGGGGGAGGGGGTATCACCGGTTCAGGCTGGTGGTGGGGGTGTAATGGTGTGGGGGATGGGGTATCCCCGGTTCAGGCTGGTGGTGGGGGTGTAATGGTGTGGGGGATGGGCTATCACCGGTTCAGGCTGGTGGTGGGGGTGTAATGGTGTGGGGGATGGGGTATCCCCGGTTCAGGCTGGTGGTGGGGGTGTAATGGTGTGGGGGATGGGCTATCACCGGTTCAGGCTGGTGGTGGGGGTGTAATGGTGTGGAGGATGGGGTATCACCGGATTAGGCTGGGTAATGGTGTGGGGGGATGGGGTATCACTGGTTCAGGCTGGTGGTGGGGGTGTAATGGTGTGGGGGATGGGGTATCCCCGGTTCAGGCTGGTGGTGGGGGTGTAATGGTGTGGGGGATGGGGTATCACCGGTTCAGGCTGGTGGTGGGGGGTGTAATGGTGTGGGGGATGGGGTATCACCGGATTAGGCTGGTGGTGGGGGTGTAATGGTGTGGGGGGATGGGGTATCACTGGTTCAGGCTGGTGGTGGGGGTGTAATGGTGTGGGGGATGGGGTATCCCCGGTTCAGGCTGGTGGTGGGGGTGTAATGGTGTGGGGGGATGGGCTATCACCGGATTAGGCTGGTGGTGGGGGTGTAATGGTGTGGGGGGATGGGGTATCACCGGTTCAGGCTGGTGGTGGGGGTGTAATGGTGTGGGGGATGGGGTATCCCCGGTTCAGGCTGGTGGTGGGGGTGTAATGGTGTGGAGGATGGGGTATCACCGGATTAGGCTGGTGGTGGGGGTGTAATGGTGTGGGGGGATGGGCTATCACCGGTTTCAGGCTGGTGGTGGGGGTGTAATGGTGTGGGGGATGGGGTATCCCCGGTTCAGGCTGGTGGTGGGGGTGTAATGGTGTGGGGGGATGGGCTATCACCGGTTCAGGCTGGTGGTGGGGGGTGTAATGGTGTGGAGGATGGGGTATCCCCGGTTCAGGCTGGTGGTGGGGGTGTAATGGTGTGGGGGGATGGGCTATCCCCGGTTCAGGCTGGTGGTGGGGGTGTAATGGTGTGGGGGGATGGGCTATCACCGGATCAGGCTGGTGGTGGGGGTGTAATGGTGTGGGGGATGGGGTATCCCCGGTTCAGGCTGGTGGTGGGGGTGTAATGGTGTGGGGGGATGGGCTATCCCCGGTTCAGGCTGGTGGTGGGGGTGTAATGGTGTGGGGGGGATGGGCTATCACCGGATCAGGCTGGTGGTGGGGGTGTAATGGTGTGGGGGATGGGGTATCCCCGGTTCAGGCTGGTGGTGGGGGTGTAATGGTGTGGGGGGATGGGGGTATCACTGGTTCAGGCTGGTGGTGGGGGGTGTAATGGTGTGGGGGATGGGGTATCACCGGTTCAGGCTGGTGGTGGGGGTGTAATGGTGTGGGGGGATGGGGGTATCACCGGTTCAGGCTGGTGGTGGGGGTGTAATGGTGTGGGGGATGGGATATCACCGGTTCAGGCTGGTGGTGGGGGTGTAATGGTGTGGGGGATGGGCTATCACCGGTTCAGGCTGGTGGTGGGGGTGTAATGGTGTGGGGGGATGGGCTATCCCCGGTTCAGGCTGGTGGTGGGGGTGTAATGGTGTGGAGGATGGGGTATCACCGGATCAGGCTGGTGGTGGGGGTGTAATGGTGTGGGGGATGGGGTATCACCATTTCAGGCTGGTGGTGGGGGTGTAATGGTGTGGGGGATGGGGTATCATCGGTTCAGGCTGGGGGTGGGGGTGTAATGGTGTGGGGGATGGGGTATCATCGGTTCAGGCTGGTGGTGGGGGTGTAATGGTGTGGGGGAGGGGGGTATCACCGGTTCAGGCTGGTGGTGGGGGTGTAATGGTGTGGGGGGGATGGAGTATCACCGGTTCAGGCTGGTGGTGGGGGTGTAATGGTGTGGGGGATGGGGTATCACCGGATCAGGCTGGTGGTGGGGGTGTAATGGTGTGGGGGGATGGGGTATCACCGGATCAGGCTGGTGGTGGGGGTGTAATGGTGGGGGGGATGGGGTATCACCGGTTCAGGCTGGTGGTGGGGGTGTAATGGTGTGGGGGATGGGGTATCACCGGATCAGGCTGGTGGTGGGGGTGTAATGGTGTGGGGGGATGGGGTATCACCGGATCAGGCTGGTGGTGGGGGTGTAATGGTGTGGGGGATGGGGTATCCCCGGTTAAGGCTGGTGGTGGGGGTGTAATGGTGTGGGGGATGGGGTATCCCCGGTTCAGGCTGGTGGTGGGGGTGTAATGGTGTGGGGGAGGGGGTATCACCGGATCAGGCTGGTGGTGGGGGTGTAATGGTGTGGGGGATGGGATATCACCGGTTCAGGCTGGTGGTGGGGGTGTAATGGTGTGGGGGATGGGATATCACCGGTTCAGGCTGGTGGTGGGGGTGTAATGGTGTGGGGGATGGGATATCACCGGTTCAGGCTGGGGGTGGGGGGTGTAATGGTGTGGGGGGATGGGGTATCACCGGTTCAGGCTGGTGGTGGGGGGTGTAATGGTGTGGGGGATGGGGTATCACCGGTTCAGGCTGGTGGTGGGGGTGTAATGGTGTGGGGGGATGGGGTATCACCGGTTCAGGCTGGTGGTGGGGGTGTAATGGTGTGGGGGATGGGGTATCACCGGTTTCAGGCTGGTGGTGGGGGTGTGTAATGGTGTGGGGGATGGGATATCACCGGTTCAGGCTGGTGGTGGGGGGGTGTAATGGTGTGGGGGATGGGATATCACCAGTTCAGGCTGGTGGTGGGGGGGGTGTAATGGTGTGGGGGGATGGGGTATCACCGGATTAGGCTGGTGGTGGGGGTGTGTAATGGTGTGGGGGATGGGATATTACCGGTTCAGGCTGGTGGTGGGGGGGGTGTAATGGTGTGGGGGATGGGATATCACCAGTTCAGGCTGGTGGTGGGGGGTGTAATGGTGTGGGGGATGGGGTATCACTGGTTCAGGCTGGTGGTGGGGGAGTAATGGTGGGGGGGGATGGGGTATCACCGGTTCAGGCTGGTGGTGGGGGTTGTAATGGTGTGAGGGATGGGGTATCACCGGGTCAGGCTGGTGGTGGGGGTGTAATGGTGTGGGGGATGGGGTATCACCGGTTCAGGCTGGTGGTGGGGGTGTAATGGTGTGGGGGATGGGGTATCACCGGATCAGGCTGGTGGTGGGGGTGTAATGGGTGTGGGGGATGGGGTATCACCGGTTCAGGCTGGTGGTGGGGGTGTAATGGTGTGGGGGGATGGGTATCACTGGTTCAGGCTGGTGGTGGGGGTGTAATGGTGTGGGGGGGATGGGATATCACCAGTTCAGGCTGGTGGTGGGGGGGTGTAATGGTGTGGGGGATGGGATATCATCGGTTCAGGCTGGTGGTGGGGGTTGTAATGGTGTGGGGGATGGGATATCACCAGTTCAGGCTGGTGGTGGGGGTGTAATGGTGTGGGGGAGAGGATATCACCGGTTCAGGCTGGTGGTGGGGGTGTAATGGTGTGGGGGATGGAGTATCACCGGTTCAGGCTGGTGGTGGGGGTGTAATGGTGTGGGGGGATGGGGTATCACCGGTTCAGGCTGGTGGTGGGGGTGTAATGGTGTGGGGGATGGGATATCACCGGTTCAGGCTGGTGGTGGGGGTGTAATGGTGTGGGGGATGGGATATCACCAGTTCAGGCTGGTGGTGGGGGTGTAATGGTGTGGGGGGATGGGGGTATCACCGGATCAGGCTGGTGGTGGGGGTGTAATGGTGTGGGGGGGGGGGTGGGATATCACCGGTTCAGGCTGGTGGTGGGGGTGTAATGGTGTGGGGGATGGGGTATCACTGGTTCAGGCTGGTGGTGGGGGTGTAATGGTGTGGGGGGATGGGGTATCACCGGTTCAGGCTGGTGGTGGGGGTGTAATGGTGTGGGGGGGGGGGGTGGGATATCACCGGTTCAGGCTGGTGGTGGGGGTGTAATGGTGTGGGGGATGGGGTATCACCAGTTCAGGCTGGTGGTGGGGGTGTAATGGTGTGGGGGATGGGGTATCACCGGATCAGGCTGGTGTTGGGGTGTAATGGTGTGGGGGATGGGATATCACCGGTTCAGGCTGGTGGTGGGGGTGTAATGGTGTGGGGGATGGAGTATCACCGGTTCAGGCTGGTGGTGGGGGTGTAATGGTGTGGGGGGATGGGGTATCACCGGTTCAGGCTGGTGGTGGGGGTGTAATGGTGTGGGGGATGGGATATCACCGGTTCAGGCTGGTGGTGGGGGTGTAATGGTGTGGGGGATGGGATATCACCAGTTCAGGCTGGTGGTGGGGGTGTAATGGTGTGGGGGGATGGGGTATCACCGGATCAGGCTGGTGGTGGGGGTGTAATGGTGTGGGGGGATGGGGTATCACCGGTTCAGGCTGGTGGTGGGGGTGTAATGGTGTGGGGGATGGGGTATCACCGGATCAGGCTGGTGGTGGGGGTGTAATGGTGTGGGGGATGGGGTATCACCGGTTCAGGCTTGTGGTGGGGGTGTAATGGTGTGGGGGATGGGGTATCACCGGATCAGGCTGGTGGTGGGGGTGTAATGGTGTGGGGGATGGGGTATCACCGGTTCAGGCTGGTGGTGGGGGTGTAATGGTGTGGGGGATGGGGTATCACCGGTTCAGGCTGGTGGTGGGGGTGTAATGGTGTGGGGGATGGGGTATCACCGGTTCAGGCTGGTGGTGGGGGGTGTAATGGTGTGGGGGGGGGATGGGGTATCACCGGTTCAGGCTGGTGGTGGGGGTGTAATGGTGTGGGGGATGGGGTATCCCCGGTTCAGGCTGGTGGTGGGGGTGTAATGGTGTGGGGGGGGATGGGGTATCACCGGTTCAGGCTGGTGGTGGGGGGTGTAATGGTGTGGGGGGATGGGGTATCACCAGTTCAGGCTGGTGGTGGGGGTGTAATGGTGTGGGGGGGATGGGGGTATCACTGGTTCAGGCTGGTGGTGGGGGGTGTAATGGTGGGGGGGGATGGGGTATCACCGGTTCAGGCTGGTGGTGGGGGTGTAATGTTGTGGGGGATGGGGTATCACCGGTTCAGGCTGGTGGTGGGGGTGTAATGGTGTGGGGGAGGGGGTATCACCGGTTCAGGCTGGTGGTGGGGGTGTAATGGTGTGGGGGGGGATGGGGGTATCACCGGTTCAGGCTGGTGGTGGGGGTGTAATGGTGTGGGGGATGGGATATCACCGGTTCAGGCTGGTGGTGGGGGTGTAATGGTGTGGGGGATGGGATATCACCGGTTCAGGCTGGTGGTGGGGGTGTAATGGTGTGGGGGATGGGGTATCACCGGGTCAGGCTGGTGGTGGGGGTGTAATGGTGTGGGGGATGGTGTATCACCGGTTCAGGCTGGTGGTGGGGGTGTAATGGTGTGGGGGGGATGGGGTATCACCGGTTCAGGCTGGTGGTGGGGGTGTAATGGTGTGGGGGATGGGATATCACCGGTTCAGGCTGGTGGTGGGGGGTGTAATGGTGTGGGGGATGGGGTATCACCGGGTCAGGCTGGTGGTGGGGGTGTAATGGTGTGGGGGATGGTGTATCACCGGTTCAGGCTGGTGGTGGGGGGTGTAATGGTGTGGGGGATGGGGTATCACCGGATCAGGCTGGTGGTGGGGGTGTAATGGTGTGGGGGGGATGGGGTATCACCGGTTCAGGCTGGTGGTGGGGGTGTAATGGTGTGGGGGAGGGGGTATCACCGGTTCAGACTGGTGGTGGGGGGGTGTAATGGTGTGGGGGATGGGGGTATCACCGGTTCAGGCTGGTGGTGGGGGGTGTAATGGTGTGGGGGATGGGGTATCACCGGTTCAGGCTGGTGGTGGGGGTGTAATGGTGTGGGGGGATGGGGTATCACCGGTTCAGGCTGGTGGTGGGGGTGTAATGGTGTGGAGAATGGGGTATCACCGGTTCAGGCTGGTGGTGGGGGTGTAATGGTGTGGGGGATGGGGTATCGCCGGTTCAGGCTGGTGGTGGGGGTGTAATGGTGTGGGGGATGGGATATCACCGGTTCAGGCTGGTGGTGGGGGTGTAGTGGTGTGGGGGATGGGGTATCCCCGGTTCAGGCTGGTGGTGGGGGTGTAATGGTGTGGGGGATGGGATATCACCGGTTCAGGCTGGTGGTGGGGGGTGTAATGGTGTGGGGGATGGGGTATCCCCGGTTCAGGCTGGTGGTGGGGGGTGTAATGGTGTGGGGGATGGGGTATCACCGGATCAGGCTGGTGGTGGGGGTGTAATGGTGTGGGGGATGGGGTATCCCCGGTTCAGGCTGGTGGTGGGGGTGTAGTGGTGTGGGGGATGGGGTATCCCCGGTTCAGGCTGGTGGTGGGGGTGTAATGGTGTGGGGGAGGGGGTATCACCGGATCAGGCTGGTGGTGGGGGTGTAATGGTGTGGGGGATGGGGTATCACCGGTTCAGGCTGGTGGTGGGGGTGTAATGGTGTGGGGGATGGGATATCACCGGATCAGGCTGGTGGTGGGGGTGTAATGGTGTGGGGGATGGGGTATCACCGGTTCAGGCTGGTGGTGGGGGTGTAATGGTGTGGGGGATGGGGTATCACCGGATCAGGCTGGTGGTGGGGGTGTAATGGTGTGGGGGATGGGGTATCACTGGTTCAGGCTGGTGGTGGGGGTGTAATGGTGTGGGGGGGATGGGGTATCACCGGTTCAGGCTGGTGGTGGGGGTGTAATGGTGTGGGGGATGGGGTATCACCGGTTCAGGCTGGTGGTGGGGGGGTGTAATGGTGTGGGGGATGGGGTATCACCGGTTCAGGCTGGTGGTGGGGGGGTGTAATGGTGTGGGGGATGGGATATCACCGGTTCAGGCTGGTGGTGGGGGGGGTGTAATGGTGTGGGGGATGGGATATCACCGGTTCAGGCTGGTGGTGGGGGTGTAATGGTGTGGGGGATGGGATATCACCGGTTCAGGCTGGTGGTGGGGGTTGTAATGGTGTGGGGGATGGGGTATCACCGGTTCAGGCTGGTGGTGGGGGTGTAATGGTGTGGGGGGATGGGGTATCACCGGTTCAGGCTGGTGGTGGGGGTGTAATGGTGTGGAGAATGGGGTATCACCGGATCAGGCTGGTGGTGGGGGTGTAATGGTGTGGGGGATGGGATATCACCGGTTCAGGCTGGTGGTGGGGGTGTAATGGTGTGGGGGGATGGGGTATCACCGGATCAGGCTGGTGGTGGGGGTGTAATGGTGTGGGGGATGGGGTATCACCGGTTCAGGCTGGTGGTGGGGGGGGTGTAATGGTGTGGGGGATGGGGTATCACCGGTTCAGGCTGGTGGTGGGGGGGGTGTAATGGTGTGGGGGATGGGATATCACCGGTTCAGGCTGGTGGTGGGGGTGTAATGGTGTGGGGGATGGGGTATCACCGGTTCAGGCTGGTGGTGGGGGTGTAATGGTGTGGGGGATGGGATATCACCGGTTCAGGCTGGTGGTGGGGGTGTAATGGTGTGGGGGATGGTGTATCACCGGTTCAGGCTGGTGGTGGGGGTGTAATGGTGTGGGGGATGGGATATCACCGGTTCAGGCTGGTGGTGGGGGTGTAATGGTGTGGGGGATGGGATATCACCGGTTCAGGCTGGTGGTGGGGGTGTAATGGTGTGGGGGATGGGGTATCACCGGTTCAGGCTGGTGGTGGGGGTGTAATGGTGTGGGGGGATGGGGTATCACCGGATCAGGCTGGGGGTGGGGGGTGTAATGGTGTGGAGGATGGGATATCACCGGTTCAGGCTGGTGGTGGGGGTGTAATGGTGTGGGGGATGGGATATCACCGGTTCAGGCTGGTGGTGGGGGTGTAATGGTGTGGGGGATGGGATATCACCGGTTCAGGCTGGTGGTGGGGGGTGTAATGGTGTGGGGGATGGGGTATCACCGGTTCAGGCTGGTGGTGGGGGTGTAATGGTGTGGGGGGATGGGGTATCACCGGATCAGGCTGGTGGTGGGGGTGTAATGGTGGGGGGGATGGGGGTATCACCGGTTCAGGCTGGTGGTGGGGGTGTAATGGTGTGGGGGATGGGGTATCCCCGGTTCAGGCTGGTGGTGGGGGTGTAATGGTGTGGGGGGATGGGGTATCCCCGGTTAAGGCTGGTGGTGGGGGTGTAATGGTGTGGGGGATGGGGTATCCCCGGTTCAGGCTGGTGGTGGGGGTGTAATGGTGTGGGGGAGGGGGTATCACCGGATCAGGCTGGTGGTGGGGGGTGTAATGGTGTGGGGGATGGGATATCACCGGTTCAGGCTGGTGGTGGGGGGTGTAATGGTGTGGGGGATGGGGTATCACCGGTTCAGGCTGGTGGTGGGGGTGTAATGGTGTGGGGGATGGGGGTATCACCGGTTCAGGCTGGTGGTGGGGGTGTAATGGTGTGGGGGGATGGGGTATCACCGGTTCAGGCTGGTGGTGGGGGTGTAATGGTGTGGGGGATGGGGTATCACCGGATTAGGCTGGTGGTGGGGGTGTAATGGTGTGGGGGATGGGATATTACCGGTTCAGGCTGGTGGTGGGGGGGTGTAATGGTGTGGGGGATGGGATATCACCAGTTCAGGCTGGTGGTGGGGGTGTAATGGTGTGGGGGATGGGGTATCACTGGTTCAGGCTGGTGGTGGGGGAGTAATGGTGGGGGGGGATGGGGGTATCACCGGTTCAGGCTGGTGGTGGGGGGTGTAATGGTGTGGGGGGATGGGGTATCACCGGTTCAGGCTGGGTGGTGGGGGTGTAATGGTGTGGGGGATGGGATATCACCAGTTCAGGCTGGTGGTGGGGGGGGTGTAATGGTGTGGGGGATGGGATATCATCGGTTCAGGCTGGTGGTGGGGGTGTAATGGTGTGGGGGGGGGGGTGGGATATCACCCGGTTCAGGCTGGTGGTGGGGGTGTAATGGTGTGGGGGGATGGAGTATCACCGGTTCAGGCTGGTGGTGGGGGTGTAATGGTGTGGGGGATGGGGTATCACCGGTTCAGGCTGGTGGTGGGGGTGTAATGGTGTGGGGGATGGGATATCACCGGATCAGGCTGGTGGTGGGGGTGTAATGGTGTGGGGGATGGGGTATCACCGGTTCAGGCTGGTGGTGGGGGTGTAATGGTGTGGGGGATGGGGTATCACCGGTTCAGGCTGGTGGTGGGGGTGTAATGGTGTGGGGGATGGGGTATCACCGGTTCAGGCTGGTGGTGGGGGTGTAATGGTGTGGGGGAGGGGGGTATCACCGGTTCAGGCTGGTGGTGGGGGTGTAATGGTGTGGGGGGATGGGGTATCACCGGTTCAGGCTGGTGGTGGGGGGTGTAATGGTGTGGGGGATGGGGTATCACCGGTTCAGGCTGGTGGTGGGGGTGTATTGGTGTGGGGGGATGGGGTATCCCCGGTTCAGGCTGGTGGTGGGGGTGT
Organism: Rana muscosa; assembly: GCA_029206835.1. NCBI lineage: Eukaryota > Metazoa > Chordata > Amphibia > Anura > Ranidae > Rana > Rana muscosa. Next base: position 210,446,239 of record CM055119.1, read on the forward strand.
AATGGTGTGGGGGGGGATGGGGTATCCCCAGGTTCAGGCTGGTGGTGGGGGTGTAATGGTGTGGGGGATGGGGTATCACTGGTTCAGGCTGGTGGTGGGGGTGTAATGGTGTGGGGGATGGGGTATCACTGGTTCAGGCTGGTGGTGGGGGTGTAATGGTGTGGAGGATGGGGTATCACTGGTTCAGGCTGGTGGTGGGGGTGTAATGGTGTGGGGGATGGGGTATCACTGGTTCAGGCTGGTGGTGGGGGTGTAATGGTGTGGGGGGGGGATGGGGTATCACCGGTTCAGGCTGGTGTTGGGGGTGTTATGGTGTGGGGGATGGGATATCACCGGATCAGGCTGGTGGTGGGGGTGTAATGGTGTGGGGGGATGGGGTATCACCGGTTCAGGCTGGTGGTGGGGGTGTAATGGTGTGGGGGATGGGATATCACCGGTTCAGGCTGGTGGTGGGGGTGTAATGGTGTGGGGGGATGGGGTATCACCGGTTCAGGCTGGTGGTGGGGGTGTAATGGTGTGGGGGATGGGCTATCACCGGTTCAGGCTGGTGGTGGGGGTGTAATGGTGTGGGGGATGGGGTATCCCCGGTTCAGGCTGGTGGTGGGGGTGTAATGGTGTGGGGGAGGGGGTATCACCGGTTCAGGCTGGTGGTGGGGGTGTAATGGTGTGGGGGGGGGGATGGGGTATCCCCGGTTCAGGCTGGTGGTGGGGGTGTAATGGTGTGGGGGATGGGGTATCACCGGTTCAGGCTAGTGGTGGGGGTGTAATGGTGTGGGGGATGGGGTATCACCGGTTCAGGCTGGTGGTGGGGGTGTAATGGTGTGGGGGATGGGATATCACCGGATCAGGCTGGTGGTGGGGGTGTAATGGTGTGGGGGGATGGGGTATCACCGGTTCAGGCTGGTGGTGGGGGTGTAATGGTGTGGGGGATGGGCTATCACCGGTTCAGGCTGGTGGTGGGGGGTGTAATGGTGTGGGGGATGGGGTATCACCGGTTCAGGCTGGTGGTGGGGGTGTAATGGTGTGGGGGATGGGGTATCACCGGTTCAGGCTGGTGGTGAGGGTGTAATGGTGTGGGGGATGGGGTATCACCGGTTCAGGCTGGTGGTGGGGGTGTAATGGTGTGGGGGATGGGGTATCACCGGTTCAGGCTGGTGGTGGGGGTGTAATGGTGTGGGGGGGATGGGGTATCACTGGTTCAGGCTGGTGGTGGGGGTGTAATGGTGTGGGGGATGGGGTATCACCGGTTCAGGCTGGTGGTGGGGGTGTAATGGTGTGGGGGATGGGGTATCACCGGTTCAGGCTGGTGGTGGGGGTGTAATGGTGTGGGGGGGGGGATGGGGTATCACCGGTTCAGGCTGGTGGTGGGGGTGTAATGGTGTGGGGGGGATGGGGTATCACCGGTTCAGGCTGGTGGTGGGGGTGTAATGGTGTGGGGGATGGGGTATCCCCGGTTCAGGCTGGTGGTGGGGGTGTAATGGTGTGGGGGATGGGGTATCACTGGTTCAGGCTGGTGGTGGGGGTGTAATGGTGTGGGGGATGGGGTATCACCGGGTCAGGCTGGTGGTGGGGGTGTAATGGTGTGGGGGATGGGGTATCACCGGTTCAGGCTGGTGGTGGGGGTGTAATGGTGTGGGGGATGGGGTATCACCGGTTCAGGCTGGTGGTGGGGGTGTAATGGTTTGGGGGATGGGATATCACTGGTTCAGGCTGGTGGTGGGGGTGTAATGGTGTGGGGGATGGGGTATCACCGGTTCAGGCTGGTGGTGGGGGTGTAATGGTTTGGGGGATGGGATATCACTGGTTCAGGCTGGTGGTGGGGGTGTAATGGTGTGGGGGATGGGATATCACCGGTTCAGGCTGGTGGTGGGGGTGTAATGGTGTGGGGGATGGAGTATCACCGGTTCAGGCTGGTGGTGGGGGTGTAATGGTGTGGGGGATGGGGTATCACCGGGTCAGGCTGGTGGTGGGGGTGTAATGGTGGGGGGGGATGGGGTATCACCGGTTCAGGCTGGTGGTGGGGGTGTAATGGTGTGGGGGAGGGGGTATCACCGGTTCAGGCTGGTGGTGGGGGTGTAATGGTGTGGGGGATAGGATATCACCGGTTCAGGCTGGTGGTGGGGGTGTAATGGTGTGGGGGAGGGGGTATCACCGGTTCAGGCTGGTGGTGGGGGTGTAATGGTGTGGGGGATGGGGTATCACCGGATCAGGCTGGTGGTGGGGGTGTAATGGTGTGGGGGATGGGGTATCCCCGGTTCAGGCTGGTGGTGGGGGTGTAATGGTGTGGGGGAGAGGGTATCACTGGTTCAGGCTGGTGGTGGGGGTGTAATGGTGTGGGGGATGGGGTATCACCGGATCAGGCTGGTGGTGGGGGTGTAATGGTGTGGGGGATGGGGTATCACCGGTTCAGGCTGGTGGTGGGGGTGTAATGGTGTGGGGGATGGGGTATCACCGGATCAGGCTGGTGGTGGGGGTGTAATGGTGTGGGGGATGGGGTATCCCCGGTTCAGGCTGGTGGTGGGGGTGTAATGGTGTGGGGGATGGGGTATCACCGGTTCAGGCTGGTGGTGGGGGTGTAATGGTGTGGGGGAGAGGGTATCACTGGTTCAGGCTGGTGGTGGGGGTGTAATGGTGTGGGGGATGGGGTATCCCCGGTTCAGGCTGGTGTTGGGGGTGTAATGGTGTGGGGGATGGGGTATCACCGGTTCAGGCTGGTGGTGGGGGTGTAATGGTGTGGGGGATGGGCTATCACCGGTTCAGGCTGGTGGTGGGGGTGTAATGGTGTGGGGGATGGGATATCACCGGTTCAGGCTGGTGTTGGGGTGTAATGGTGTGGGGGATGGGGTATCACCGGATCAGGCTGGTGGTGGGGGTGTAATGGTGTGGGGGATGGGGTATCACCGGTTCAGGCTGGTGGTGGGGGTGTAATGGTGTGGGGGGATGGGCTATCACCGGTTCAGGCTGGTGGTGGGGGTGTAATGGTGTGGGGGATGGGGTATCACTGGTTCAGGCTGGTGGTGGGGGTGTAATGGTGTGGGGGATGGGGTATCACCGGATCAGGCTGGTGGTGGGGGTGTAATGGTGTGGGGGATGGGGTATCACCGGATCAGGCTGGTGGTGGGGGTGTAATGGTGTGGGGGATGGGGTATCCCCGGTTCAGGCTGGTGGTGGGGGTGTAATGGTGTGGGGGAGGGGGTATCACCGGTTCAGGCTGGTGGTGGGGGTGTAATGGTGTGGGGGATGGGGTATCCCCGGTTCAGGCTGGTGGTGGGGGTGTAATGGTGTGGGGGATGGGCTATCACCGGTTCAGGCTGGTGGTGGGGGTGTAATGGTGTGGGGGATGGGGTATCCCCGGTTCAGGCTGGTGGTGGGGGTGTAATGGTGTGGGGGGATGGGCTATCACCGGTTCAGGCTGGTGGTGGGGGTGTAATGGTGTGGAGGATGGGGTATCACCGGATTAGGCTGGTGGTGGGGGTGTAATGGTGTGGGGGGATGGGGTATCACTGGTTCAGGCTGGTGGTGAGGGTGTAATGGTGTGGGGGATGGGGTATCACCGGATTAGGCTGGTGGTGGGGGTGTAATGGTGTGGGGGGATGGGGTATCACTGGTTCAGGCTGGTGGTGGGGGTGTAATGGTGTGGGGGATGGGGTATCCCCGGTTCAGGCTGGTGGTGGGGGTGTAATGGTGTGGGGGGATGGGCTATCACCGGATTAGGCTGGTGGTGGGGGTGTAATGGTGTGGGGGGATGGGGTATCACTGGTTCAGGCTGGTGGTGGGGGTGTAATGGTGTGGGGGATGGGGTATCCCCGGTTCAGGCTGGTGGTGGGGGTGTAATGGTGTGGGGGATGGGATATCACCGGTTCAGGCTGGTGGTGGGGGTGTAATGGTGTGGAGGATGGGGTATCACCGGATTAGGCTGGTGGTGGGGGTGTAATGGTGTGGGGGGATGGGCTATCACCGGTTCAGGCTGGTGGTGGGGGTGTAATGGTGTGGGGGATGGGGTATCCCCGGTTCAGGCTGGTGGTGGGGGTGTAATGGTGTGGGGGGATGGGCTATCACCGGTTCAGGCTGGTGGTGGGGGTGTAATGGTGTGGAGGATGGGGTATCCCCGGTTCAGGCTGGTGGTGGGGGTGTAATGGTGTGGGGGGATGGGCTATCCCCGGTTCAGGCTGGTGGTGGGGGTGTAATGGTGTGGGGGGATGGGCTATCACCGGATCAGGCTGGTGGTGGGGGTGTAATGGTGTGGGGGATGGGGTATCCCCGGTTCAGGCTGGTGGTGGGGGTGTAATGGTGTGGGGGGATGGGCTATCCCCGGTTCAGGCTGGTGGTGGGGGTGTAATGGTGTGGGGGATGGGGTATCCCCGGTTCAGGCTGGTGGTGGGGGTGTAATGGTGTGGGGGAGGGGCTATCACCGGATCAGGCTGGTGGTGGGGGTGTAATGGTGTGGGGGATGGGGTATCCCCGGTTCAGGCTGGTGGTGGGGGTGTAATGGTGTGGGGGATGGGGTATCCCCAGGTTCAGGCTGGTGGTGGGGGTGTAATGGTGTGGGGGATGGGGTATCACTGGTTCAGGCTGGTGGTGGGGGTGTAATGGTGTGGGGGATGGGGTATCACCGGTTCAGGCTGGTGGTGGGGGTGTAATGGTGTGGGGGATGGGGTATCACCGGTTCAGGCTGGTGGTGGGGGTGTAATGGTGTGGGGGATGGGATATCACCGGTTCAGGCTGGTGGTGGGGGTGTAATGGTGTGGGGGATGGGCTATCACCGGTTCAGGCTGGTGGTGGGGGTGTAATGGTGTGGGGGATGGGGTATCACCGGATCAGGCTGGTGGTGGGGGTGTAATGGTGTGGGGGATGGGGTATCACCATTTCAGGCTGGTGGTGGGGGTGTAATGGTGTGGGGGATGGGGTATCATCGGTTCAGGCTGGGGGTGGGGGTGTAATGGTGTGGGGGATGGGGTATCATCGGTTCAGGCTGGTGGTGGGGGTGTAATGGTGTGGGGGATGGGGTATCATCGGTTCAGGCTGGTGGTGGGGGTGTAATGGTGTGGGGGAGGGGGTATCACCGGTTCAGGCTGGTGGTGGGGGTGTAATGGTGTGGGGGATGGAGTATCACCGGTTCAGGCTGGTGGTGGGGGTGTAATGGTGTGGGGGATGGGGTATCACCGGATCAGGCTGGTGGTGGGGGTGTAATGGTGTGGGGGATGGGGTATCACCGGTTCAGGCTGGTGGTGGGGGTGTAATGGTGTGGGGGTTGGGATATCACCGGTTCAGGCTGGTGGTGGGGGTGTAATGGTGTGGGGGATGGGGTATCATCGGTTCAGGCTGGTGGTGGGGGTGTAATGGTGTGGGGGAGGGGGTATCACCGGTTCAGGCTGGTGGTGGGGGTGTAATGGTGTGGGGGATGGAGTATCACCGGTTCAGGCTGGTGGTGGGGGTGTAATGGTGTGGGGGATGGAGTATCACCGGTTCAGGCTGGTGGTGGGGGTGTAATGGTGTGGGGGATGGAGTATCACCGGTTCAGGCTGGTGGTGGGGGTGTAATGGTGTGGGGGATGGGGTATCACCGGTTCAGGCTGGTGGTGGGGGTGTAATGGTGTGGGGGATGGGGTATCATCGGTTCAGGCTGGTGGTGGGGGTGTAATGGTGTGGGGGAGGGGGTATCACCGGTTCAGGCTGGTGGTGGGGGTGTAATGGTGTGGGGGATGGAGTATCACCGGTTCAGGCTGGTGGTGGGGGTGTAATGGTGTGGGGGATGGAGTATCACCGGTTCAGGCTGGTGGTGGGGGTGTAATGGTGTGGGGGATGGGGTATCACCGGTTCAGGCTTGTGGTGGGGGTGTAATGGTGTGGGGGATGGGGTATCACTGGTTCAGGCTGGTGGTGGGGGTGTAATGGTGTGGGGGAGGGGGTATCACCGGATCAGGCTGGTGGTGGGGGTGTAATGGTGTGGGGGGATGGGGTATCACCGGTTCAGGCTGGTGGTGGGGGTGTAATGGTGTGGGGGATGGGGTATCACCGGATCAGGCTGGTGGTGGGGGTGTAATGGTGTGGGGGATGGGGTATCCCCGGTTCAGGCTGGTGGTGGGGGTTTCATGGTGTGGGGGATAAGGTATCACCGGTTCGGGCTGGTGGTGGGGGTGTAATGGTGTGGGGGATGGGGTATCACCGGTTCAGGCTGGTGGTGGGTGTGTAATGGTGTGGGGGATGGGATATCACCGGATCAGGCTGGTGGTGGGGGTGTAATGGTGTGGGGGGATGGGGTATCACCGGTTCAGGCTGGTGGTGGGGGTGTAATGGTGGGGGGGATGGGGTATCACCGGTTCAGGCTGGTGGTGGGGGTGTAATGGTGTGGGGGATGGGGTATCATCGGTTCAGGCTGGTGGTGGGGGTGTAATGGTGTGGGGGATGGGGTATCACCGGTTCAGGCTGGTGGTGGGGGTGTAATGGTGGGGGGGATGGGGTATCACCGGATCAGGCTGGTGGTGGGGGTGTAATGGTGTGGGGGATGGGGTATCACCGGTTCAGGCTGGTGGTGGGGGTGTAATGGTGTGGGGGGGATGGGGTATCACCGGTTCAGGCTGGTGGTGGGGGTGTAATGGTGTGGGGGGGATGGGGTATCACCGGTTCAGGCTGGTGGTGGGGGTGTAATGGTGTGGGGGGGATGGGGTATCACCGGTTCAGGCTGGTGGTGGGGGTGTAATGGTGTGGGGGATGGGGTATCACCGGATCAGGCTGGTGGTGGGGGTGTAATGGTGTGGGGGATGGGGTATCACCGGATCAGGCTGGTGGTGGGGGTGTAATGGTGTGGGGGGGATGGGGTATCACCGGTTCAGGCTGGTGGTGGGGGTGTAATGTTGTGGGGGATGGGGTATCACCGGTTCAGGCTGGTGGTGGGGGTGTAATGGTGTGGGGGAGGGGGTATCACCGGTTCAGGCTGGTGGTGGGGGTGTAATGGTGTGGGGGATGGGGTATCACCGGTTCAGGCTGGTGGTGGGGGTGTAATGGTGTGGGGGATGGGGTATCCCCGGTTCAGGCTGGTGGTTGGGGTGTAATGGTGTGGGGGGGGGGGGGATGGGGTATCACTGGTTCAGGCTGGTGGTGGGGGTGTAATGGTGGGGGGGATGGGGTATCACCGGTTCAGGCTGGTGGTGGGGGTGTAATGGTGTGGGGGGGGATGGGGTATCACCGGTTCAGGCTGGTGGTGGGGGTGTAATGGTGTGGGGGGGGATGGGGTATCACCGGTTCAGGCTGGTGGTGGGGGTGTAATGGTGTGGGGGATGGGGTATCACCGGTTCAGGCTGGTGGTGGGGGTGTAATGGTGTGGGGGGATAGGTTATCACCGGTTCAGGCTGGTGGTGGGGGTGTAATGGTGTGGGGGATGGGGTATCACCAGTTCAGGCTGGTGGTGGGGGTGTAATGGTGTGGGGGAGAGGGTATCACCAGTTCAGGCTGGTGGTGGGGGTGTAATGGTGTGGGGGATGGGGTATCACCGGTTCAGGCTGGTGGTGGGGGTGTAATGGTGGGGGGGATGGGGGATGGGGTATCACCGGTTCAGGCTGGTGGTGGGGGTGTAATGGTGTGGGGGATGGGGTATCACCGGATCAGGCTGGTGGTGGGGGTGTAATGGTGTGGGGGATGGGGTATCACCGGTTCAGGCTGGTGGTGGGGGTGTAATGGTGTGGGGGGATGGGGTATCACCGGTTCAGGCTGGTGGTGGGGGTGTAATGGTGTGGGGGATGGGGTATCACCGGATCAGGCTGGTGGTGGGGGTGTAATGGTGTGGGGGATGGGGCATCACCGGTTCAGGCTGGTGGTGGGGGTGTAATGGTGTGGGGGATGGGGTGTCACCGGTTCAGGCTGGTGGTGGGGGTGTAATGGTGTGGGGGGGATGGGATATCACCGGTTCAGGCTGGTGGTGGGGGTGTAATGGTGTGGGGGATGGGGTATCACCGGTTCAGGCTGGTGGTGGGGGTGTAATGGTGTGGGGGGTTGGGGTATCACCGGTTCAGGCTGGTGGTGGGGGTGTAATGGTGTGGGGGATGGGGTATCACCGGTTCAGGCTGGTGGTGGGGGTGTAATGGTGGGGGGGATGGGGTATCACCGGTTCAGGCTGGTGGTGGGGGTGTAATGGTGTGGGGGATGGGGTATCACCGGTTCAGGCTGGTGGTGGGGGTGTAATGGTGTGGGGGATGGGGTATCACCGGTTCAGGCTGGTGGTGGGGGTGTAATGGTGTGAGGGATGGGATATCACTGGTTCAGGCTGGTGGTGGGGGTGTAATGGTGTGGGGGATGGGATATCACTGGTTCAGGCTGGTGGTGGGGGTGTAGTGTGTGGGGGATGGGGTATCACCGGTTCAGGCTGGTGGTGGGGGTGTAATGGTGTGGGGGATGGGGTATCACCGGTTCAGGCTGGTGGTGGGGGTGTAATGGTGTGGGGGATGGGTTATCACCGGTTCAGGCTGGTGGTGGGGGTGTAATGGTGTGGGGGATGGGATATCACCGGTTCAGGCTGGTGGTGGGGGTGTAATGGTGTGGGGGATGGGGTATCACTGGTTCAGGCTAGTGGTGGGGGTGTAGTGTGTGGGGGATGGGGTATCACCGGATCAGGCTGGTGGTGGGGGTGTAATGGTGTGGGGGATGGGGTATCACCGGTTCAGGCTGGTGGTGGGGGTGTAATGGTGTGGGGGAGGGGGTATCACCGGTTCAGGCTGGTGGTGGGGGTGTAATGATGTGGGGGATGAGGTATCAACGGTTCAGGCTGGTGGTGGGGGTGTAATGGTGTGGGGGATGGGGTATCACCGGTTCAGGCTGGTGGTGGGGGTGTAATGGTGTGGGGGGATGGGGTATCACCGGTTCAGGCTGGTGGTGGGGGTGTAATGGTGTGGGGGATGGGGTATCACCGGTTCGGGCTGGTGGTGGGGGTGTAATGGTGTGGGGGATGGGGTATCACCGGTTCAGGCTGGTGGTGGGGGTGTAATGGTGTGGGGGATGGGTATCACCGGTTCGGGCTGGTGGTGGGGGTGTAATGGTGTGGGGGATGGGGTATCACCGGTTCAGGCTGGTGGTGGGGGTGTAATGGTGTGGGGGATGGGGTATCACCGGTTCAGGCTGGTGTTGGGGTGTAATGGTGTGGGGGATGGGATATCACCGGTTCAGGCTGGTGGTGGGGGTGTAATGGTGTGGGGGATGGGGTATCACCGGTTCAGGCTGGTGGTGGGGGTGTAATGGTGTGGGGGATGGGGTATCACCGGTTCAGGCTGGTGGTGGGGGTGTAATGGTGTGGGGGATGGGGTATCACTGGTTCAGGCTAGTGGTGGGGGTGTAGTGTGTGGGGGATGGGGTATCACCGGTTCAGGCTGGTGGTGGGGGTGTAATGGTGTGGGGGATGGGGTATCACCGGATCAGGCTGGTGGTGGGGGTGTAATGGTGTGGGGGATGGGGTATCACCGGTTCAGGCTGGTGGTGGGGGTGTAATGGTGTGGGGGGATGGGGTATCACCGGTTCAGGCTGGTGGTGGGGGTGTAATGGTGGGGGGGATGGGGGATGGGGTATCACTGGTTCAGGCTGGTGGTGGGGGTGTAATGGTGTGGGGGATGGGGTATCACCGGTTCAGGCTGGTGGTGGGGGAGTAATGGTGTGGGGGATGGGGTATCACCGGTTCAGGCTGGTGGTGGGGGTGTAATGGTGTGGGGGATGGGGTATCACCGGATCAGGCTGGTGGTGGGGGTGTAATGGTGTGGGGGATGGGGTATCACCGGTTCAGGCTGGTGGTGGGGGTGTAATGGTGTGGGGGATGGGGTATCACCGGTTCAGGCTGGTGGTGGGGGTGTAATGGTGTGGGGGATGGGGTATCACCGGTTCAGGCTGGTGGTGGGGGTGTAATGGTGTGGGGGGATGGGATATCACTGGTTCAGGCTGGTGGTGGGGGTGTAATGGTGTGGGGGATGGGGTATCACCGGTTCAGGCTGGTGGTGGGGGTGTAATGGTGTGGGGGGATGGGGTATCACCGGTTCAGGCTGGTGGTGGGGGGTGTAATGGTGTGGGGGATGGGGTATCACCGGATCAGGCTGGTGGTGGGGGTGTAATGGTGTGGGGGATGGGGTATCACCGGTTCAGGCTGGTGGTGGGGGTGTAATGGTGTGGGGGATGGGGTATCACCGGATCAGGCTGGTGGTGGGGGTGTAATGGTGTGGGGGATGGGGTATCACCGGATCAGGCTGGTGGTGGGGGTGTAATGGTGTGGGGGATGGGGTATCACCATTTCAGGCTGGTGGTGGGGGTGTAATGGTGTGGGGGATGGGGTATCACCGGATCAGGCTGGTGGTGGGGGTGTAATGGTGTGGGGGATGGGGTATCACCGGTTCAGGCTGGTGGTGGGGGTGTAATGGTGTGGGGGATGGGGTATCACCGGATCAGGCTGGTGGTGGGGGTGTAATGGTGTGGGGGATGGGGTATCACCGGATCAGGCTGGTGGTGGGGGTGTAATGGTGTGGGGGATGGGGTATCACCGGATCAGGCTGGTGGTGGGGGTGTAATGGTGTGGGGGATGGGGTATCACCGGATCAGCCTGGTGGTGGGGGTGTAATGGTGTGGGGGGGATGGGGTATCACCGGATCAGGCTGGTGGTGGGGGTGTAATGGTGTGGGGGATGGGGTATCACCGGATCAGGCTGGTGGTGGGGGTGTAATGGTGTGGGGGATGGGGTATCACCGGTTCAGGCTGGTGGTGGGGGTGTAATGGTGTGGGGGATGGGGTATCATCGGTTCAGGCTGGTGGTGGGGGTGTAATGGTGTGGGGGATGGGGTATCACCGGTTCAGGCTGGTGGTGGGGGTGTAATGGTGGGGGGGATGGGGTATCACCGGATCAGGCTGGTGGTGGGGGTGTAATGGTGTGGGGGGATGGGGTATCACCGGTTCAGGCTGGTGGTGGGGGTGTAATGGTGTGGGGGATGGGGTATCACCGGTTCAGGCTGGTGGTGGGGGTGTAATGGTGTGGGGGGGGGGATGGGGTATCACCGGTTCAGGCTGGTGGTGGGGGTTTCATGTGTGGGGGATGGGGTATCACCGGTTCAGGCTGGTGGTGGGGGTGTAATGGTGTGGGGGGGATGGGGTATCACCGGTTCAGGCTGGTGGTGGGGGTGTAATGGTGTGGGGGATGGGGTATCACCGGTTCAGGCTGGTGGTGGGGGTGTAATGGTGTGGGGGATGGGGTATCCCCGGTTCAGGCTGGTGGTGGGGGTGTAATGGTGTGGGGGGGGGGGGGGGATGGGGTATCACCGGTTCAGGCTGGTGGTGGGGGTTTCATGGTGTGGGGGGATGGGGTATCACCGGTTCAGGCTGGTGGTGGGGGTGTAATGGTGTGGGGGATGGGATATCACCGGTTCAGGCTGGTGGTGGGGGTGTAATGGTGTGGGGGATGGGGTATCACCGGATCAGGCTGGTGGTGGGGGTGTAATGGTGTGGGGGATGGGATATCACCGGTTCAGGCTGGTGGTGGGGGTGTAATGGTGTGGGGGATGGGGTATCACCGGTTCAGGCTGGTGGTGGGGGTGTAATGGTGTGGGGGGATGGGGTATCACCGGTTCAGGCTGGTGGTGGGGGTGTAATGGTGTGGGGGATGGGGTATCACCGGATCAGGCTGGTGGTGGGGGTGTAATGGTGTGGGGGATGGGGTATCACCGGTTCAGGCTGGTGGTGGGGGTGTAATGGTGTGGGGGGATGGGGTATCACCGGTTCAGGCTGGTGGTGGGGGTGTAATGGTGGGGGGGATGGGGTATCACCGGATCAGGCTGGTGGTGGGGGTGTAATGGTGTGGGGGATGGGGTATCACCGGTTCAGGCTGGTGGTGGGGGTGTAATGGTGTGGGGGATGGGGTATCACCGGTTCAGGCTGGTGGTGGGGGTGTAATGGTGTGGGGGGGATGGGGTATCACCGGTTCAGGCTGGTGGTGGGGGAGTAATGGTGTGGGGGATGGGGTATCACCGGTTCAGGCTGGTGGTGGGGGTGTAATGGTGTGGGGGATGGGGTATCACCGGTTCAGGCTGGTGGTGGGGGTGTAATGGTGTGGGGGGATGGGGTATCACCGGTTCAGGCTGGTGGTGGGGGTGTAATGGTGTGGGGGATGGGGTATCACCGGTTCAGGCTGGTGGTGGGGGTGTAATGGTGTGGGGGGGGGGGATGGGGTATCCCCAGGTTCAGGCTGGTGGTGGGGGTGTAATGGTGTGGGGGATGGGATATCACCGGTTCAGGCTGGTGGTGGGGGTGTAATGGTGTGGGGGATGGGGTATCCCCGGTTCAGGCTGGTGGTGGGGGTGTAATGGTGTGGGGGGGGGATGGGGTATCCCCAGGTTCAGGCTGGTGGTGGGGGTGTAATGGTGTGGGGGATGGGGTATCACCGGTTCAGGCTGGTGGTGGGGGTGTAATGGTGTGGGGGATGGGGTATCACTGGTTCAGGCTGGTGGTGGGGGTGTAATGGTGTGGGGGATGGGATATCACCGGTTCAGGCTGGTGGTGGGGGTGTAATGGTGTGGGGGATGGGGTATCACCGGTTCAGGCTGGTGGTGGGGGTGTAATGGTGTGGGGGATGGGGTATCACCGGTTCAGGCTGGTGGTGGGGGTGTAATGGTGTGAGGGATGGGATATCACTGGTTCAGGCTGGTGGTGGGGGTGTAATGGTGTGGGGGATGGGATATCACTGGTTCAGGCTGGTGGTGGGGGTGTAGTGTGTGGGGGATGGGGTATCACCGGTTCAGGCTGGTGGTGGGGGTGTAATGGTGTGGGGGATCACCGGTTCAGGCTGGTGGTGGGGGTGTAATGGTGTGGGGGATGGGGTATCACCGGTTCAGGCTGGTGGTGGGGGTGTAATGGTGTGGGGGATGGGTTATCACCGGTTCAGGCTGGTGGTGGGGGTGTAATGGTGTGGGGGATGGGATATCACCGGTTCAGGCTGGTGTTGGGGGTGTAATGGTGTGGGGGATGGGGTATCACTGGATCAGGCTGGTGGTGGGGGTGTAATGGTGTGGGGGATGGGGTATCACCGGGTCAGGCTGGTGGTGGGGGTGTAATGGTGGGGGGGGATGGGGTATCACCGGATCAGGCTGGTGGTGGGGGTGTAATGGTGTGGGGGATGGGATATCACTGGTTCAGGCTGGTGGTGGGGGTGTAATGGTGTGGGGGGATGGGATATCACTGGTTCAGGCTGGTGGTGGGGGTGTAATGGTGGGGGGGGATGGGGTATCACCGGTTCATGCTGGGGGTGTAATGGTGTGGGGGATGGGGTATCAACGGATCAGGCTGGTGGTGGGGGTGTAATGGTGTGGGGGATGGGGTATCACCGGTTCAGGCTGGTGGTGGGGGTGTAATGGTGTGGGGGATGGGGTATCACCGGTTCAGGCTGGTGGTGGGGGTGTAATGGTGTGGGGGATGGGGTATCACTGGTTCAGGCTGGTGGTGGGGGTGTAATGGTGTGGGGGATGGGATATCACTGGTTCAGGCTGGTGGTGGGGGTGTAATGGTGTGGGGGGATGGGGTATCCCCAGGTTCAGGCTGGTGGTGGGGGGGGGGTGTAATAGTGTGGGGGGGATGGGCACACTTTGGGCCCCCCATGGTTTATACACCACGACCTACCTGAGTATTGTCGCTGACCATGTCCATCCCTTTATGACTAGTGTCCCCATCTTCTGATGGCTCCTCCCAGCAGGATAATGCACCATGTCACAAAGCTCCAATCATCTCACCACTGGACAATGAGGTCACTGCACTCCAATGGCCTCCACACCTCACCACACCTCATCCAATAGAGCACCTTTGGGATGTGGTGGAACGGGAGATTGGCATCATGGATGTGCAGCCGACAAATCTGCAGCAACTGTGTGATGTTATCATGTCACTATGGAGCAAAATCTCTGAGGAACGTTTCCAACACCTTGTTGGATTTGTGCCACCAAGAATGAAGGCCAAAGGGGGTCCAACCCGCTACTAGCAAGGGGGTCCTAATAAAGTGGCCGGTGAGTGGACAGTTTTGGTAAATTTAAAGGGGAAGTAAACCCATCCATAAAAACACGTGCCGGAAATGTAACACTCCCATTGGTTGTGCTCTCAACCAAACTGTCAAACCATCCAATGGCTGGTGTCATAACTGATCACATGGGCAGCATCATGGCAGTTGAAGATTAAACAGAGGCCAAGATGGCGGCTTCCTTGGCTGAAAACGATAGGAGGGGTTTACTTCCACTTTAATGGAAACTTGTATAATGTTTGGGCACAGCATGAACCTTCTCACTATTGGGGGGAGGGAGGGGGGGAGGGGCTCTACAGTGTAGGGTCCCTTTTCTTTTTTAATCCCCCCTCATTGCCTGTTTGGTGCATTTCCATTATAGTCGATGGTCACACTAAGAAGAAATGGCCGGTTACACTTACCGGTAACGGTGTTTCTGGGAAGTCTTCCAGGACGGCCCCCCGAGAAATGATTGGTCCCACCTGACAGGAAACACAATCAAGAAAGAGGTAAAAAAACACCCTGCACCTCCCTGTGCTCCTCAGTTGGGAAAAGTATTGACCCCCAGCAGTGCAGGAGATAGAAACTCCTCACTCTTCCCACCCGTCTTTTGTTTGGTGTGTGAAGTAGGCCGGCCGTCCTGGAAGTCTTCCCGGAAACACCGTTACCGGTAAAGTGTAACTGGTCATTTTCTCAAGTCGTCTTCCAGGACGGCGCCCTGAGAGAAGAGCAAGTGTAGCTCCGGCTTACCTTGGGGCGGGACAACAGCCTGGAGGACTTTTCTACCGAACGCCAGATCCTGAGACAACACCCTGGGAGGGCCTCAGGAAAGTCTTCTGGCTCGCCCACGTAGCTGCTCTACTGATGCTCCGACCCAAGAGGTCACCAGAGACCGTGTAGAGCGCGTGCCTTAAGTCAGGGCTTGACGAATTTGCTTGGAATCTAGGAGCCAGCTAAGAAAGTTAGGAGCCAGGGAACGCGCCCCGTCCCGCCGAACTCGCGCGCAGAAGCGAACGCATACGTGAGCAGCGCCCGCGTATGAAAACGGTGTTCAAACCACACATGTGAGGTATCGCCGCGATCGTTAGCGCGAGAGCAATAATTCTAGCCCTAGACCTCCTCTGCAACTCAAAACATGCAACCTGTAGAATTTTTTTAAACGTCGCCTATGGAGATTTTAAAGGGTAAAAGTTTGTCGCCATTTCACGAGCGGACGCAATTTTGAAGCGTGACATGTTGGGTCATCAATTTACTCGGCGTAACATTATCTTTCACAATATAAAAAAAGAAAAAAAAAAAAAATTGGGTTAACTTTACTGTTCTCTTATTTTTTAAATTAAAAAAAAAAAGGTGTATTTTTCCCCCAAAAAAGTGCGCTTGTAAGACCGCTGCGCAAATACGGTGTGACAGAAAGTATTGCAACGACCGCCATTTTATTCTCTAGGGTGTTAGAATATTTTTTTTTTTAAATGTTTGAGGGTTTTAAGTAAAGGGAAGGAGATGGACAGGCAGTGAAAACAGGCAGGGGAAGCTCCATTAGCATTGCTGGTTGTCTTGTCATACCAGAAGGCCGCAGAGTCGCGGTCTTAATTACCGGCCGGCGCAGCCCAACGCGATCGCGCCAGGGGGGGGGGGGGGTGCGCACGGAAACAGGATACCCCAGCTGTGCCGCCAGGTCGCTAATTCTAGTCGCAAATGCGACCTGGCGCCCGGGGTTAGTCGAGCCCTGCCTTAAGGTTAGCGGGGACTGCTCTACCTGCTTGTTCATAGGCTACGGTAACGGTCTCCCCGAATTCACCTTGCTATGGTCGTTTTCGAAGCCGGCTCACCTCTCTTCTGGCCACAAAAACTGACTAACAGGTGATTGGACTTCCCTCACTCTGCCTAAATAAAAGCAACAGACACCGTCTGACATCCAATAAATGAAAAGATTGTTCCTTCTCGTTCTGAGGGGTAACACAGAAGGATGGAAGGACAATCTCCTGTGACCAGTGAAAATGTTAGACCACTTTAGGAAGATACAGGGGGATCCTGCCTGGGAATAGCCCCGTCCTCAAATATTAGGTTAAAAAGGGCCATTTCATTGACAGAGCCTGGAGATCGCCTACCTTCCTGCCCGTTGTCATGGCCAAAAGGAAGGCTGGCTTAAGGGAAATTACCTTAAGTGGCACTTGAGCCAACGGCTCGAAGGGTGCCCTAGTTAGGGCCTCCAAGACTAAGGTTAGATCCAATGGTGGAAATTTACTCCTTTGCATCGGGGACATCCTCTCCCTAGCTGACAAAAACCTTTTAAATCAGGGGATCCAAAGATAGTCTCTTGTCTAAAAAGCTGGACAGGGCTGCCACTTGGACCCTAGGTGTCTTAGTTGCCAGGCCTTGATCTGCGCCCTCCTGGAGGAAGTCCAGGATTGCAGGGAAGCCCCTTTCGTCTGACACCAGCGTGAAAACACTCCTCAGACCCTGGTGTAAATTCGTCTGGTAACTGGCTTCCAACTCCGCAAAAGGGTCTTGATTATTCTCTCTGAGCACCCTTTCTGCCGCAGTAATCCTGGGTTTGGGTGGCAAACTGGACTCTGTAGGAGAAGGTCCTGCTGTTCCAGCAAGTGCTGCACGGGGGGGCGAGGACACCGACAAATATCCCAGGGAAGGGAACCAGGTTGCGACCAGAATCAGTCTGCCGCCTGACTGACAGCTTCTATACAGCCAGTCCCTGAGTTACGAATGGGTTAGGGACTGTAGGTTTGTTCTTAATTCGAATATGTTCGTAAGTCAGAACAGCATGTGCAGAATGGCAGATCCGTTGTTTTCCGATGTCCCGTCGAATGTGCCCGCCGTCGAAAAGTGGCCGCGCAGCCTCCCGTTCGTAAGTAGGAGTCGCCTGCAAGTCGGATGTTCGTAACTCAGGGACCCGAGCTAAGGGGGGGGGGGTAAGGCATAGGCCAGGTCAAACTCCCAGTCCTGGGCCAACGCGTTCCACCCCCTCGGATGCCTTCTCTCTGGACAGGGAATAGAATCTTCTCACCCATCCGTTTCCTTTGCGAGCAAAGAGGTCTATCTCTGGCATGCCGAAGTGCCGACACACGGGAGAGAACACCTCAGGATTTAGTTCACACTCCCCAGAGTGAATCTGCTGCCGACTGAGGTAGTCCGCTTCCACGTTGTAGACCCCCCTAATATGAACTGCTGAGATTGAGGGGGTTCTCTTTTCTGCCCACTTTAAGAGCTCCTGGTTCCTACCTGATGATTCAAGAAAGCCACCGTCGTTGAATTGTCAGAAAGGATCTGGATCTCTCTTCCCCTGATCCTTTCTTCGAATGCTCTTAGGGCTTCACTGACCGCCAAGAGTTCCCTGAAGTTGGAGAAAGAGCCCCTCTGAACCTGGAGAGTAGGAATTGATGGAGAGTCTTGGAGTGGATCTGGGCCCAGGGTACTGTGAGAATGCAAGATGTCATTAACCCAAGTAGCCTCATAATGTTCCTGTGGGAGACCTCTCTGGGCTCCAGGAGGGACCATACTGCTCCCATTAGGCGCTCTACATTCCTTTGTGGGAGGACCAACTTCTGTGTCACCGAATCAACCAGGAACCCTGGGTAAACCTTGGTCTGTGATGAAACCAGCGAGGATTTCTCATGACCGATTAGCCACCCCAGGGATTCCAAGATGCTCACCACCTTGTCCAAGTCTGAAAGCGGGCGATCCCGGGACTGGATAGGTCGTCCAGATAAAGGGGGGATCAGCGCAATCCCTTGGAGATGGAGGTGAGAAACTACTTCTGCGAGAATCTTTGTGAAATCTCTCGGGGTGGCTGCCAGTCCAAAAGGGTAGGGCGCAAAACTGCCAATGCTGAACGCCCTGATCGGTGAGCCACGCAAAGCGCAGCAAGTCCTGATTCTCAGAAAAAATGGGTTTGCGCTTAACCACTTAAGCCCCGGGACCATTTCACTGGTTAAAGACCAGGCCCCTTTTTTCGATTCGGCACTGCGTCGCTTTAACTGACAATTGCGCGTTTGTGCGACGTGGCTCCCAAACAAAACGGACGTCCTTTTTTATCCCACAAATAGAGCTTTCTTTTGGTGGTATTTGATCACCTCTGCGGTTTTTATTTTTTGCGCTATAAACAAAAATAGAGCGACAATTTTGAAAAAAATGCAATATTTTTTACTATAATAAATATCCCCAAAAAATATATAAAAAAAACGTTTTTTTCCTCAGTTTAGGCCGATACGTATTCTTCTACATATTTTTGGTAAAAAAAAACAAAAATCGCAATAAGCGTTTATTGATGGATTTGCGCAAACGTTATAGCGTCTACAAAATAGGGGATAGTTTAATGGCATTTTTCTAAAAAAAAATTTTTTTACTAGTAATGCCGACGTTTAGCGAATTTTATCGTGACTGCGACATTATGGTGGACACATCGGACACTTTTCACACCATTTTGGGACCATTGTCATTTATACAGCAATCAGTGCTATAAAAATTCACCGATTACTTTAAAATGTAACTGGCAGGGAAGGGGTTAACCTGTAGGGGGCGCTGAAGGGGTTAAGTGTGTCCTAGGGAGTGATTCTAACTGTTAGGGGGGCGTGGCTTGGTGTGACACGTCACTGATCGCTGTTCCCGATGACAGGGAACAGACGATCACTGACAGTGCCACTGTGAAGAACAGGGAGATGTTTGTTTACACTCACCTCTCCCCGTTCTTCAGCTCTGTGACCCGATCGCGGAACTAAACACTAGTACAGTGTGAAACGCGTCAGTTGCCTGGGTGTGCTGTGACTTGTAGTGCTGTGGTGATTTTACAAATAATTTTATTCGGAGTGCGGCCGTCCAGAAGATATTTCTTTTCTTTTGACCCGATCGCGGGACACCGGCGGCGACCGGGTCAGGTCACAGAGCTCCCGACTGGGTTGTGCGTGCAACCCACGGCTGGATTCTTAAAGGGGGAAGTACCTGTACGCCCTTATGCCCAGCCGTGGCATTCTGTCGACGCATATCGGCGTGCGGCGGTTGTCAAGTGGTTAATTTCTCTTTCCTGGGAAGATGGCGATCACCTCCTCTCCTCATCCAGCCATAGGGGCTGCTCACTGATCCCCTAACAAGCCGCACATGGTGGAGCCCCAGGAGTCTTGGCCACCCTCCTGCACAACCCCTATCAGGTAAGGAGGAAAGAGCAGGAAACCTGGTCCCTTAAGTTCTGGGTACCCCACTGTGCCCATGGTCCTTCCATAATTGGAGGGCTCTTCTAAATCTCTGCCCCCCGGGGGTCAAATGGGGAACCCCCCCCCCCCAGGAAGGGCAAGCCCTACCGGACCCAGAGGCTTCCCTTCTTCCAGGTGGGGAGACCTCCAGCCCTCGGCCTTGGGTCTAAGAAAAATAAAACTGTTGTTTCTCTGTGGAGGGGAGGGGGGGGGGGGGGGGAACACAAATAAAAAACTGAGGAGCACAGGGAGGGGGCGGGGCTTATTGACCTCTTTCTTGAGTGTCTTTCCTGTCAGGTGGGACCAATCATCTCTCGGGGGGCCGTCCTGGAAGGCGACTTGAGAAAAAGCAATATATGTGTTTTTAGTCACACCCAATTCCAGGAGGAGGAAAATTAAAAAAATTAATAAAAGTATTAATAATATCAGCAATAAATAAAATTAGCAATAAATGTTGGCAAAATGAAACATCAATATCAGCAATCAAAAATTAAACAAAATGTTCATCTGAGCGATACAAATGATTTGTTCTTCATTAACAATAAAATCCGCTCATTTATTATTATTAGGATTAACTAATAATAATAATAATAATAATAATAATAATAATAATAAATGTGTGGATTTTATTGTTAATGAAGAACTAATTATTTGTATCGCTCAGCTGAACATTTTGTTTATTAATTTTTGTCAATATGAATATTTAATTTTGCTACCGCAGAGCTGTGTACCTCCCCCATCCATCTATGGGTGGCACCGGGACATCCTGGACACAAAGGGGGTGTGTGAGTCTATGGAGGCACACAGCCCGGCTCGGAAGCACACACACACGGGGTGGGGCGCGCTTGCTGAGGAGGCACCTGAAGGAAGGGGGGGGGGGGAGCAGAGAGCATGGGGGGGAAGGGCACCATCTAAGAGGAGGAAGGGGAGCGCTCTGTACAGCATCATTAGTATCTCTATACAGGGAGCGTCACATGATCACCCCGCCCCCCACTGTGCGAGATCTGGTCAGTTGCTATGAGTTACCATCATCAATAATCGGAGGATACCAATGGTGACCAATTCACCCCCCCCCCCGCTTATCCCCTGACACCCCCTGCACCCCCCCCATATCCCCTGACACCCTCCCTCATCCTCTGACACCCTCCCCTGTCACCCCCTGCACCCTCCCTCCCCCATCCCCTGTCACCCCCTGCACCCTCCCTCCCCCATCACCTCCTGCACCCTCCCCCATCCCATATCCCCTGCACCCTCCCCTGTCACCTCCTGCACCCTCCCCCATCCCATATCCCCTGCACCCTCCCCCTTCCCATGACACCCTCCCCCATCCCATATCCCCTGCACCCTCCCCTGTCACCTCCTGCACCCTCCCCCATCCCATATCCCCTGCACCCTCCCCCTTCCCATGACACCCTCCCCCATCCCATATCCCCTGCACCCTCCCCCTTCCCATGACACCCTCCCCTGTCACCCCCTTCACCCTCCCTCCCCCATCCCATGACAACTCCTGCACCCTCCCCCATCCCATATCCCCTGCACCCTCCCCTGTCACCTCCTGCACCCTCCCCCATCCCATATCCCCTGCACCCTCCCCCTTCCCATGACACCCTCCCCCTTCCCATGACACCCTCCCCTGTCACCCCCTGCACCCTCCCTCCCCCATCCCATGACAACTCCTGCACCCTCCCCCATCCCATATCCCCTGCACCCTCCCCTGTCACCTCCTGCACCCTCCCCCATCCCATATCCCCTGCACCCTCCCCCTTCCCATGACACCCTCCCCCATCCCATATCCCCTGCACCCTCCCCCTTCCCATGACACCCTCCCCTGTCACCCCCTGCACCCTCCCTCCCCCATCCCATGACAACTCCTGCACCCTCCCCCATCCCATATCCCCTGCACCCTCCCCTGTCACCTCCTGCACCCTCCCCCATCCCATATCCCCTGCACCCTCCCCCTTCCCATGACACCCTCCCCCATCCCATATCCCCTGCACCCTCCCCCTTCCCATGACACCCTCCCCTGTCACCCCCTGCACCCTCCCTCCCCCATCCCATGACAACTCCTGCATCCTCCCCCATCCCCTATCACTCCCTGCACCCTCCCCCATCCCATGACACCCTCCCCTGTCACCTCCTGCACCCTGCCCCATCCCATGACACCCTCCCCTGTCACCCCCTGCACGCTCCCCCATCCCATGACAACCCCCCCATATCCCCCTGCACCCTCCCTCCCCCATCCCCTGACACCCCCTTCACCCTCCCTCCCCCATCCCATGACACCCTCCCCTGTTACCCCCTGCACGCTCCCCCATCCCATGACAACCCCCCCCCATATCCCCCTGCACCCTCCCTCCCCCATCCCCTGACACCCCCTTCACCCTCCCTCCCCCATCCCATGACACCCTCCCCTGTCACCTCCTGCACCCTCCCCCATCCCATGACACCCTCCCCTGTCAACCCCTGCACCCTCCCCCATCCCATGACACCCTCCCCCATCGCCCCCTCCCCCATCCCATGACGACACCCCCATCACCCTCCCCTCACCTGACCTGACACCACCCAATACCCCCTCCCCCACATCTCACTCAACACTCCATCCCCTGACACCCCCTCTGCGCTCTCACCGGGTCCGGGGTCTCTATCACATCCTCGGCGGCCCCCCCCAGACACGGCAGACACATCCCCATCTTCCTCCTCCTCACAGATCAGGACAGTGCGGGGGAGGGGCTCTACGGCCAGTCACAACAACACGTGTTCCTATACGGGAGGGGCGGAGACCTTCCCTGACATGTGTCCTCTTTCCCACCTAGAAGACTAGAGGAAGCGGCCATTTTCCCGGAGACCAAACTACACAGAGGTCTATGGAGGAGACCAACACAACATGGATCCGGGAGAGGAGACCGGAAATGGGAAACGGCTCCGTCATCACAGCGGCGACTGCTAGAAATGTGTATAATAAGAGCTGAGACTGGAAATTGTACACAATGTGTGTAATGAGGGAGGAGACCCTGGGGGGACTACAAGTCCCAGCATGGCAATATCACCCAATAGAGATCCAGATCTGTCTCCCCCCCCATAGACCATTATCATTATTATTATTATTGATGAAAATCCCAGAAACCGAAAATTCAGGACGTGTTTGGCCGAAACCGAAATTGATGTTTAAAATGTGAATATTGTGTTCTAAATGGACAACACATTGAAATAAAGTCCAAAAAAGTGTTAAATAGAAAAAATGCCAAAATGAAAAAAATATATAAGGTATCTGACAAAAGTAAGTACACCCCTGACATTTCTGTAAATATTTTCTTGTATCTTTTCATGTGACAACACTGAAGAAATGACACTTTGCTACAATGTAAAGTAGTGAGTGTACAGCTTGTATAACGGTGTAAATTTTCTGTCCCCTCAAAATAACTCAACACACAGCCATTAATGTCTAAACCGCTGGCAACAAAAGTGAGGACACCCCTAAGTGAAAATGTCCAAATTGGGCCCAAAGTGTCAATATTTTGTGTGGCCCCCATTATTTTCCAGCACTGCCTTAACCCTCTTGGGCATGGAGGTCACCAGAGCTTCACAGGTTGGCACTGGAGTCCTCTTCCCCTCCTCCATGACGACATCACGGAGCTGGTGGATGTTGGAGACCTTGCGCTCCTCCACCTTCCATTTGAGGAGCCCCACAGATGATCAATAGGGTTTAGGTCTGTAGACATGTGTAGCACACGGCTCTTTTGCTCCCGTCTTTGGCTCACTCACAGGATAAAAAGGCACACCATGCCACCATGCCCATACCCCCTGGTTTGCAGAGGTTAAGCACACTTGTAACTTACGGGTCTTGCAGCGAGGTTCCCCTCAAAGTTGGTTCTCGTCCCCTAGAATGTAAAGGACAAGTCTCTATACCCCCAAGTAACTCCAAGGTCCACATCAGTAGTAACTCTAACGTAGAGTTTCTTTTCTTTAGGCACAAGGTTGAGAAGAGAGAAAGATGTTAGGGAGACAGATTAGATTTAGACACTCCTGGCTTCTTCGCCACTCGATCCCGAATGGGTTTAGCTCACCCGGATAGTCACCCAATGGCACTAGCAGCCGGCATGTAGCTCGAACAGTCAATCAGATTCCCTTAATAGATGCAATCGGGAGATTCCCTGCCACAGAATCTATAGTGTCCCGAACCTCCTAATGGTTACGTTCTTAGATCCCTTTTCGGATGGATGACATCCCTCCAGAGAGTTACCGGTCCCCTTCCTTCACTGTGATCTCTCACCAGTCCTTCGGAACGGTCCTTCCCCAGCCTCCTCTTCCAGATGCGGGTCCCCTCGCAAGGCGGCACCCTGAGATTCTTCCTCCCCGAAGTGGGCTCCAGCTAAAGGTGCTGGGCCCAGGGCTGAAGTTGCAGTCCCAGGACTAAAGGTGCCTGGGACTGAGGCGCACATGGCCCCATGGCCTGGAGGCAGTGTTGCCAACCGTACGTTAATTTACGGACAGCACATAAATTTAACCCCCATTTTGGGGTGTACGTAAAGTCCGTTATGGGCATCGGCTGCCCGTAAAAAAGATGGCCGCGAGCCGACCATGCAACTGCGCATGCGCCGTTCCGAAGCCGGCCGGGCTCGGGAAAGCTTGTATGCATTCGGCCGAGCGGTGCATGCGCAGTAACGTAATGGCGCCGCCCGGCGCCATTTTTGAATAGACTATCAGCCAGGACGGGAGTGCTCGCCGGGCTACAGTGCACTCGCAGTCGCCATAGTAGGAGGAGAGGACTCGGCCGAACAGGGGTAAGGAGGAGGAGGGGGGATATGAAGTAAGAGGAGGACTGCGCTGGGAGTGAGAGCCCGGAGGGTGAAGCGGCCATGGCATGCAGGTAGAGTTGCCACCTCATCCCTTTAAAACCGAAAACATATGAATTACACGGGTTCTGTGGCTGATTACGGTGATAATTAAACTCACTTGGTGCCTCATCTGCATTTAATTAGCCTCAGAACCTGTGTAATTCATATGTGTTCGGGTTTAAAGGGATGAGGTGGAAACCCAACATGCAGGGGAGGGACAGAGACTGATGTGCTCTCTCTGTCCACCATCATATAACTTCTCCTCCACATCATCAGTATGCTGTGTCCTCCTCCTGTGCCCTTTTCACCTCTCCACAGGTCAGAGCTGCCCTGACCTGTGGAGAGTTGAAAGGGGCACAGAAGGAGGACACAGCATACTGATAGGGTGACCACATTTCCAAACTACCATTCAGGGACACCCTCCCTTCCCAAAAATCAGCTTGTGCTGTAACGAATCACAGCACAGTGATTGGACACAAGAGGCGGGATTTATGATTTCTCCAATCACAAGCAGGGGGTGGGGATTGTGCTCCTCCAGGCGTTCCTGGCCAGGACAAGTACTGTCAGTGAGTAAAGCGGTGATGTGGCAGCCTTTTTTGGGGGCATCAGATTGGCCTGGGGGGTGGCTGTGTCAGTTCCATTCCGGGACACTGTATTGTCCTGGAATGAATGTGCCCGGGACAGACCTGCAAAATGCGGGACTGTCCCGGGCAATCCGGGACATGCGGTCACCCCCTACATACTGATGATGCGGAGGCGAAGTTACAGTATATGATGGTGGACAGAGGAGGAGGCCACTGTGAGGGGGTGAAGAGGACCCTATCATGTCCGCAGCCTCTGTCCCCCTCCTGTGTCATGTCCGCAGCCTCTGTCCCTAGGGTTGCCACCTCATCCCTCTAAACCCGAACACATATTATTTACAAAGGTTCTGAGGCTAATTTAATGCAGATAAGGCACCAAGTGAGTTTAATTACCGCCTTAATCAGCCACAGAATCTGTGTAATTCATATGTGTTCGGTTTTAAAGGGATGAGGTGGCAACCCTATCTGTCCCCCTCCTGTGTCATGACTGCAGCCTCTGTCCCCCTCCTGTGTCATGACTGCAGCCTCTGTCCCCCTCCTGTGTCATGACTGCAGCCTCTGTCCCCCTCCTGTGTCATGACTGCAGCCTCTGTCCCCCTCCTGTGTCATGTCGTCAGCTTCTGTCCCCCTCCTGTGTCATGACTCTGCAGCCTCTGTCCCCCTCCTGTGTCATGTCGGCAGCCTCTGTCCCCCTCCTGTGTCATGTCGGCAGCCTCTGTCCCCCTCCAGTGTCATGACTCTGCAGCCTCTGTCCCCCTCCTGTGTCATGTCGGCAGCCTCTGTCCCCCTCCTGTGTCATGACTCTGCAGCCTCTGTCCCCCTCCTGTGTCATGACTCTGCAGCCTCTGTCCCCCTCCTGTGTCATGTCGGCAGTCTTTGTCCCCCTCCTGTGTCATGTCGGCAGCATCTGTCCCCCTCCTGTGTCATGTCGGCAGCCTCTGTCCCCCTCCTGTGTCATGTCGGCAGCCTCTGTCCCCCTCCTGTGTCATGTCGGCAGCCTCTGTCCCCCTCCTGTGTCATGTCGGCAGCCTCTGTCCCCCTCCTGTGTCATGTCGGCAGCTTCTGTCCCCCTCCTGTGTCATGTCCGCAGCCTCTGTCCCCCTCCTGTGTCATGTCCGCAGCCTCTGTCCCCCTCCTGTGTCATGTCCGCAGCCTCTGTCCCCCTCCTGTGTCATGTCGGCAGCCTCTGTCCCCCTCCTGTGTCATGTCGGCAGCCTCTGTCCCCCTCCTGTGTCATGTCGGCAGCCTCTGTCCCCCTCCTGTGTCATGTCCGCAGCCTCTGTCCCTAGGGTTGCCACCTCATCCCTCTAAACCCGAACACATATTATTTACAAAGGTTCTGAGGCTAATTTAATGCAGATAAGGCACCAAGTGAGTTTAATTACCGCCTTAATCAGCCACAGAATCTGTGTAATTCATATGTGTTCGGTTTTAAAGGGATGAGGTGGCAACCCTATCTGTCCCCCTCCTGTGTCATGACTGCAGCCTCTGTCCCCCTCCTGTGTCATGACTGCAGCCTCTGTCCCCCTCCTGTGTCATGACTGCAGCCTCTGTCCCCCTCCTGTGTCATGACTGCAGCCTCTGTCCCCCTCCTGTGTCATGTCGTCAGCTTCTGTCCCCCTCCTGTGTCATGACTCTGCAGCCTCTGTCCCCCTCCTGTGTCATGTCGGCAGCCTCTGTCCCCCTCCTGTGTCATGTCGGCAGCCTCTGTCCCCCTCCAGTGTCATGACTCTGCAGCCTCTGTCCCCCTCCTGTGTCATGTCGGCAGCCTCTGTCCCCCTCCTGTGTCATGACTCTGCAGCCTCTGTCCCCCTCCTGTGTCATGACTCTGCAGCCTCTGTCCCCCTCCTGTGTCATGTCGGCAGTCTTTGTCCCCCTCCTGTGTCATGTCGGCAGCATCTGTCCCCCTCCTGTGTCATGTCGGCAGCCTCTGTCCCCCTCCTGTGTCATGTCGGCAGCCTCTGTCCCCCTCCTGTGTCATGTCCGCAGCCTCTGTCCCCCTCCTGTGTAATGACTGCAGCCTCTGTCCCCCTCCTGTGTCATGACTCTGCAGCCTCTGTCCCCCTCCTGTGTCATGACTCTGCAGCCTCTGTCCCCCTCCTGTGTCATGTCGGCAGCCTCTGTCCCCCTCCTGTGTCATGACTCTGCAGCCTCTGTCCCCCTCCTGTGTCATGACTCTGCAGCCTCTGTCCCCCTCCTGTGTCATGTCGGCAGTCTTTGTCCCCCTCCTGTGTCATGTCGGCAGCATCTGTCCCCCTCCTGTGTCATGTCGGCAGCCTCTGTCCCCCTCCTGTGTCATGTCGGCAGCCTCTGTCCCCCTCCTGTGTCATGTCCGCAGCCTCTGTCCCCCTCCTGTGTAATGACTGCAGCCTCTGTCCCCCTCCTGTGTCATGACTCTGCAGCCTCTGTCCCCCTCCTGTGTCATGACTCTGCAGCCTCTGTCCCCCTCCTGTGTCATGTCGGCAGCCTCTGTCCCCCTCCTGTGTCATGACTCTGCAGCCTCTGTCCCCCTCCTGTGTCATGTCGGCAGCCTTTGTCCCCCTCCTGTGTCATGTCGGCAGCCTCTGTCCCCCTCCTGTGTCATGTCGGCAGCCTCTGTCCCCCTCCTGTGTCATGTCGGCAGCTTCTGTCCCCCTCCTGTGTCATGTCCGCAGCCTCTGTCCCCCTCCTGTGTCATGTCCGCAGCCTCTGTCCCCCTCCTGTGTCATGTCCGCAGCCTCTGTCCCCCTCCTGTGTCATGTCGGCAGCCTCTGTCCCCCTCCTGTGTCATGTCGGCAGCCTCTGTCCCCCTCCTGTGTCATGTCGGCAGCCTCTGTCCCCCTCCTGTGTCATGTCGGCAGCCTCTGTCCCCCTCCTGTGTCATGTCGGCAGCTTCTGTCCCCCTCCTGTGTCATGTCGGCAGCTTCTGTCCCCCTCCTGTGTCATGACTCTGCAGCCTCTGTCCCCCTCCTGTGTCATGTCCGCAGCCTCTGTCCCCCTCCTGTGTCATGTCCGCAGCCTCTGTCCCCCTCCTGTGTCATGTCCGTAGCCTCTGTCCCCCTCCTGTGTCATGTCCGCAGCCTCTGTCCCCCTCCTGTGTCATGTCGGCAGCCTCTGTCCCCCTCCAGTGTCATGACTCTGCAGCCTCTGTCCCCCTCCTGTGTCATGTCGGCAGCCTCTGTCCCCCTCCTGTGTCATGACTCTGCAGCCTCTGTCCCCCTCCTGTGTCATGACTCTGCAGCCTCTGTCCCCCTCCTGTGTCATGTCGGCAGCCTCTGTCCCCCTCCAGTGTCATGACTCTGCAGCCTTTGTCCCCCTCCTGTGTCATGTCGGCAGCCTCTGTCCCCCTCCTGTGTCATGACTCTGCAGCCTCTGTCCCCCTCCTGTGTCATGACTCTGCAGCATCTGTCCCCCTCCTGTGTCATGTCGGCAGCCTCTGTCCCCCTCCTGTGTCATGTCGGCAGCCCCTGTCCCCCTCCTGTGTCATGTCGGCAGCTTCTGTCCCCCTCCTGTGTCATGTCGGCAGCTTCTGTCCCCCTCCTGTGTCATGTCTGCAGCCTCTGTCCCCCTCCTGTGTCATGTCGGCAGCCTCTGTCCCCCTCCTGTGTCATGTCGGCAGCCTCTGTCCCCCTCCTGTGTCATGTCCGCAGCCTCTGTCCCCCTCCTGTGTCATGTCCGCAGCCTCTGTCCCCCTCCTGTGTCATGTCCGCAGCCTCTGTCCCCCTCCTGTGTCATGTCCGCAGCCTCTGTCCCCCTCCTGTGTCATGTCCGCAGCCTCTGTCCCCCTCCTGTGTCATGTCCGCAGCCTCTGTCCCCCTCCTGTGTCATGTCGGCAGCCCCTGTCCCCCTCCTGTGTCATGTCGGCAGCCTCTGTCCCCCTCCTGTGTCATGTCGGCAGCTTCTGTCCCCCTCCTGTGTCATGTCGGCAGCCTCTGTCCCCCTCCTGTGTCATGTCGTCAGCTTCTGTCCCCCTCCTGTGTCATGTCGTCAGCTTCTGTCCCCCTCCTGTGTCATGACTCTGCAGCCTCTGTCCCCCTCCTGTGTCATGTCCGCAGCCTCTGTCCCCCTCCTGTGTCATGTCCGCAGCCTCTGTCCCCCTCCTGTGTCATGTCCGCAGCCTCTGTCCCCCTCCTGTGTTATGTCCGCAGCCTCTGTCCCCCTCCTGTGTCATGTCCGCAGCCTCTGTCCCCCTCCTGTGTAATGACTGCAGCCTCTGTCCCCCTCCTGTGTCATGACTCTGCAGCCTCTGTCCCCCTCCTGTGTCATGACTCTGCAGCCTCTGTCCCCCTCCTGTGTCATGTCGGCAGCCTCTGTCCCCCTCCTGTGTCATGACTCTGCAGCCTCTGTCCCCCTCCTGTGTCATGTCGGCAGCCTTTGTCCCCCTCCTGTGTCATGTCGGCAGCCTCTGTTCCCCTCCTGTGTCATGTCGGCAGCCTCTGTCCCCCTCCTGTGTCATGTCGGCAGCCTCTGTCCCCCTCCTGTGTCATGTCGGCAGCCTCTGTCCCCCTCCTGTGTCATGTCGGCAGCCTCTGTCCCCCTCCTGTGTCATGTCGGCAGCTTCTGTCCCCCTCCTGTGTCATGTCGGCAGCTTCTGTCCCCCTCCTGTGTCATGTCGGCAGCTTCTGTCCCCCTCCTGTGTCATGTCGTCAGCTTCTGTCCCCCTCCTGTGTCATGACTCTGCAGCCTCTGTCCCCCTCCTGTGTCATGACTCTGCAGCCTCTGTCCCCCTCCTGTGTCATGACTCTGCAGCCTCTGTCCCCCTCCTGTGTCATGTCCGCAGCCTCTGTCCCCCTCCTGTGTCATGACTCTGCAGCCTCTGTCCCCCTCCTGTGTCATGACTCTGCAGCCTCTGTCCCCCTCCTGTGTCATGACTCTGCAGCCTCTGTCCCCCTCCTGTGTCATGACTCTGCAGCCTCTGTCCCCCTCCTGTGTCATGTCCGCAATCTCTGTCCGCCTCCTGTTTCATGACTCTGCAGCCTCTGTCCCCCTCCTGTGTCATGTCGGCAGCCTCTGTCCCCCTCCTGTGTCATGTCGGCAGCTTCTGTCCCCCTCCTGTGTCATGTCGGCAGCTTCTGTCCCCCTCCTGTGTCATGTCGGCAGCATCTGTCCCCCTCCAGTGTCATGACTCTGCAGCCTCTGTCCCCCTCCTGTGTCATGACTCTGCAGCCTCTGTCCCCCTCCTGTGTCATGTCGGCAGCCTTTGTCCCCCTCCTGTGTCATGTCGGCAGCTTTTGTCCCCCTCCTGTGTCATGTCGGCAGCCTCTGTCCCCCTCCTGTGTCATGTCGGCAGCATCTGTCCCCCTCCTGTGTCATGTCGGCAGCCTCTGTCCCCCTCCTGTGTCATGTCGGCAGCCTCTGTCCCCCTCCTGTGTCATGTCGGCAGCCTCTGTCCCCCTCCTGTGCCATGTCGGCAGCCTCTGTCCCCCTCCTGTGTCATGACTCTGCAGCCTCTGTCCCCCTCCTGTGTCATGACTCTGCAGCCTCTGTCCCCCTCCTGTGTCATGTCCGCAGCCTCTGTCCCCCTCCTGTGTCATGACTCTGCAGCCTCTGTCCCCCTCCTGTGTCATGACTCTGCAGCCTCTGTCCCCCTCCTGTGTCATGACTCTGCAGCCTCTGTCCCCCTCCTGTGTCATGACTCTGCAGCCTCTGTCCCCCTCCTGTGTCATGACTCTGCAGCCTCTGTCCCCCTCCTGTATCGTGTCCACAGCCTCTGACCATCTCCTGTCTTTTATCGTGTCTGCAGTCTCTGAGGGGATCCTAGAAAGATGTCAATAGTGGGAACGCCGTGATGGGGGTTATGGGAAGAAACGGACGTGTGGACTGTGAAGAGGAGATCAGAGCCGCCAAGCTGGAGCCATCTGACTGAGCCCCGCACTATGCACCTGAGAGGAGGTAAGTGACAGTGCCGCCAAGCCATTCTGAGGGGGGGGGGGTCACTGATGTAAGTAGGTGAATGAATACAATAATGTAAGGGGGCACTGATATAAAGGTTTCCCCCTTATATTAGTACCTTCCCCCCCTTACCTTAGTGTATTCACTCTGTGGAAGGTGGTCTCTATTCACCAGAGCCCCCCCTCCACATCAGAGTTCCCCCTCTGCAGTGTTCCCCTTTACATAAGAGTTCCCTTGCACTGTAAGGGGGATCCCTGCAGACTCTGATGTAAGAGGGAATCCTGTGCTGGCCGGGTTATAGTGACCTAACCTTCATGTCAATTGAGAAATATGTTTTTTTACTTTTCTTTAACTTAACCACTTGTCCCCCGCCCACTGTCAATTGACAGCGGGCGGAGGACACTCTCGTTCTGAGAGGACGTCATATGACGTCCTCCCTTTAAAACGAGCTAGGGGGTGCACGCCCGCCGCGTTCCCAAGGCCCCGATGCGCGTGCCCAGGGGCCGCGATTGCCCGGGAAACGAGCAGGAAAGTGGATCTCTGTGTGTAAACACAGAGATCCATGTCCTGTGAGGGAGAGGGGACTGATGGTGTGTCCCTTGTACATAGGGACAACCATCGGTCACCTCCCCCAGTCAGTCCCCTCCCCCCACAGTAAGAACACATTGAGGGAACATATTTAACCCCTTCCTGCCCCCTAGTGGTTAACCCCTTCCCTGCCAGTCACATTTATACAGTAATCAGTGCATTTTTATAGCAGGGATCGCTGTATAAATGTGCATGGTCCCAAAAATGTGTCAAAAGTGTCCGATGTGTCCGCCGCAATATCGCAGTCACAATAAAAATCGCATGTAAAAAACAAAAAACCCCCTCAGAGGTGGGACTTTGAAAGTGACTGCAAAACACACAAAGTATATTGAAATTGTATAGATTTAATAAATAAGTACAAAAAGGACAAATGAATATAAATCACATGAATTGTGTACAAGTCCAGAAAATTGGTTGCGTGGGTAAGGAGAAAAATTGAAACATTGATAGTCAAACCCGACAGCTGTTTCGGTTACGCCCTTCTTCGGGGGAATTGTAGACATACAGTTCAATAAGACAGACAAACTCTGTTGAATACATAATATAGTACAGATAAATATCACGATGTATGCATATACATACATTACAAACAGTCATATAAAAAAATATATATATTAAATAAATATATGCTTACAGTAATCTATCCAAAGAGAAATTAATATTTGGTGCACCGGGGGACCACATGTACGGCAGTAAATGTGGGGTGAAAAAAGAGAACACCCCACCAATGAGGGGGCTCCAAGATCGATGGGGTCCAATATCCCAACAACGGGGGTCCCCAGGCGACGACACGCAGACAGGCCAGAGAGAGACCAAGGAATCCGGTAAGGTAATTATCTAAAAGACAAATTTATGAAGGGTGGGAGGCAAGAGGGGGAAATCACATTAGTGAGTCCCTAATATGTAGTAAAGTCCCCCCATAGACCCCAACCCTATAGACCCTAACTTAAGTCCCATATATAGATAGTGTAAATTCATCCATTACATGTATAATGTGTGTCCAAGGAAACCTACCAGTATGGAAAAGTATTCCAGATCAGGGAGGTGTCTGGTGGAAACTTGAAACGGCTTCAAAAGTAGAGGGAGTCCTCAATACAAAAATTGCATCCAATATGCACTATTGTAGTGATGAAGCAAATATGTGCATCGTTTCAATCTGATTTAAATCCAGAGAATCTAAAGGGTAATATGGATGGAAAAACAGGGGACAATAGGTAGATATAGCATTAAATTTGTCCAAGGTAAATAAACAAAATACAAAGTTTCAAGGAACTGTCCTATAAGAGTTTACCTGTAGGGATCCCGGGTGTCCCAATGATCGCTGCGTGAGGTACCTCGTGTGGACTCCGACTGGTCCTTGAGAGCTTTAAATGGTGTCTCAAAGACATCTGCGCATGCGTCAGAAAGCGCCGGTAAACGACGCAGACGTAGTGACGTCAGTGCGCTATCCGTCGCGTACCTATGACGCTCCGGACGGGCACATAAAGAAATAGACGTTAATGAACAGGAATGTGAGATGTCTCTCTATGCAGAGAGCGTGCCGCAGCATGTCCGAAAGGAACACATAGGCACAGCCGCACAATCCCTGCCATTCCGTGCCAAAGAGAGTACCCGTGTATATAATGAGACCCGACAGCAGGGAGGAGGAAGAAGAAGGATTGATATTATTATAAATATACTAGGAGTTATGTATCTCTATATTATATTGAAACTCCATGTTATCCAAAATGTTACTTTAAATAAACTTTTCAATCTAAATATGAATTATATATTGAAAGTTATTAAAAATAAAAAAGTAAAGATGTAAAAAAATGGAAAGAAGAGAATTAAATAATAATAGTCAGTCATAATTCAAAGAGAATTGGAGCAATATCATTCATTGTTTACATGGAAAATGATATTTACATTCATATTCCATGGAGAAATTGTATATCGACTATAACATTATATCTATTAGAAATTGCATAACAATAATAATCAAATAGATGAAAGCCTCCCTCTGATACAATGGATGTTTGTTAATATAGTAAAAAGGCACATATAGGGCAGGCAGGTTCCCAGTGTCGAATCCAGAGGTTAGAGTCGCCAATAGGGGGCCCCCCGCGCGGCATCCGCCCAAAGACCGTCCCAAATGGCGGTAATTGGCAGATGACGCGCGCCGACGCATAAATGCAAATAAATGCATAAAAAGGGGGGTAAAAGAGGCCAATCCCCCCAGAAAGAAAAAAGGGGGGGGGGGGAAAACCTGGCGGCCCAACTCACCCCCTGTGTGCGCCGTGTGAGGAACAATGAGCCCACTGGGAGCCCCAAACTGACGTATGCATGCGGGTCACCGGTACATCAAAAGGAGATAAAAATAAATATAAATAAAAAGTGGGGGAAATCTGGGGGGGAGAAAGGGGAGAGGGGAAAAAAAAAAAAAAAAAGGGGGGAGTCCATTGATGGTAGGAGATACATTGTTTCACCTGTACTTCTATTCTTCCCACCCCCCTGAGGAGAAACCCTCAAGAAAAGGACGATAACTTATAAGATCGTTCAATCCTGGAGGCATGGTGGCATTTAGGGTAAAGATCCATCTAGTCTCTCTTTGTAGGAGAGTTCTGTTCCAATCTCCTCCTCTGTTGCTGGGGTGTACCCTGTCCAGAATTAAGAATTTTATTCTGGGAATTCTACTATTATGGATATCTTTTATATGGCGTCCAAGGGGAAGGTCTGGGTCACATTTCTTCATACAGGTGATATGTCTAGCCGCTCTCTTGAAGAATGGCTGTTTGGTTTTGCCAATGTAGAATGATCCACATTGGCATGTGAGTAGATAAACTACTCCTTCCGTTTTGCAGTTCGCGAAATGAATGGGTTTGAAGATTTTGCCATTAGGTAGTGATGCTTTTTCATCAATGTTCATATATTGGCATAAATTGCAACCTCCACATCGATATGTGCCAGGTCGCCTACATGGGTCAACCCGGAATTCACCCGTGTATTCACTCTGTATTAGGTTATCCTTTATTGAATCTGCCTTCCGATAGGTAATTGCCGGTTGAGCCGGCACAAAGGAGGCTAGAGAGGGATCGATCTGCAAAAGATGCCAGTATTTGGAAATAATTTTTCTAATCTGTTCGCTTTGTCTATTAAATTTGGTAATAATCCGTATAGTATTAGAATCAAAATTGTCGGGTTTGATGCTGGGTTGTTTTTTTGTTAGAAGTTGATCCCTAGATTTTAGGGTAGCCCTTCTAAAAGATTTTTTAAGGCTATTAAGAGAGTAGCCTCGTATCAAAAGGCGGTCTCTGAGGGCATTTGCTTCATTCTGAAACGTAGCATCATTCGTACAGTTTCGGCGTAGCCGTAAATATTGTCCGTATGGAATTGATTTTACTAACGATGTAGGATGTGCACTCCCCGCATGTAGTATAGAATTGCATGCTGTATCTTTGCGATATAGTGCACTTGTTAGTTTACCATTTGTGTCCTTAAGTATAGTGATATCTAAAAAATTAACGGACGTCTCACTATACGTCATGGTGAATGTAAGGTTGTAGGAGTTATCATTCATAGCATCCAAGCAGGACAACAATAGTTCTGGAGTGCCTATCCAGACGATAAAGATATCGTCGATGTAACGACTCCAGTTGACAATATATTCAGTCATAGGCAAAAGGCTCTCTTCAGATAGAAAATTCTGTTCCCACTCCCCCAGATACAGGTTAGCGTAGGATGGGGCGCAGCAAGTCCCCATTGCCACGCCCTGTATCTGGAGGTAGTGGGACCCATCAAACGAAAAGGCATTGCAGGTAAGAATATGTTCAAGAGCAGAAAGCAAAAATAAATCGAAAGAACGATTATCACGATGCGATTGGGATAAGATATGTCTGATTACCCCAATGCCCCGCTGGTGGGGGATGGAGCTATATAGGGCTTCTACATCAACAGCCACCAGCAGGGCATTGGGGGGCACAGACATCTCATCCAATTGATTGAGTAAATGCATTGTATCTTTCACAAAAGAAGGCAAGTTGTTCACGTAAGGACGAATTTGTTCATCTATAAACTTACTAAGGTTCTCCGTGATGCTACCACATCCCGATACGATGGGGCGGCCTGGTGGCATAGTTTGATTTTTGTGCACCTTAGGAAGACTATAGTGTATTTTTTTTTTTTTTTCCCCTCTCCCCTTTCTCCCCCCCAGATTTCCCCCACTTTTTATTTATATTTATTTTTATCTCCTTTTGATGTACCGGTGACCCGCATGCATACGTCAGTTTGGGGCTCCCAGTGGGCTCATTGTTCCTCACACGGCGCACACAGGGGGTGAGTTGGGCCGCCAGGTTTTCCCCCCCCCCCTTTTTTCTTTCTGGGGGGATTGGCCTCTTTTACCCCCCTTTTTATGCATTTATTTGCATTTATGCGTCGGCGCGCGTCATCTGCCAATTACCGCCATTTGGGACGGTCTTTGGGCGGATGCCGCGCGGGGGGCCCCCTATTGGCGACTCTAACCTCTGGATTCGACACTGGGAACCTGCCTGCCCTATATGTGCCTTTTTACTATATTAACAAACATCCATTGTATCAGAGGGAGGCTTTCATCTATTTGATTATTATTGTTATGCAATTTCTAATAGATATAATGTTATAGTCGATATACAATTTCTCCATGGAATATGAATGTAAATATCATTTTCCATGTAAACAATGAATGATATTGCTCCAATTCTCTTTGAATTATGACTGACTATTATTATTTAATTCTCTTCTTTCCATTTTTTTACATCTTTACTTTTTTATTTTTAATAACTTTCAATATATAATTCATATTTAGATTGAAAAGTTTATTTAAAGTAACATTTTGGATAACATGGAGTTTCAATATAATATAGAGATACATAACTCCTAGTATATTTATAATAATATCAATCCTTCTTCTTCCTCCTCCCTGCTGTCGGGTCTCATTATATACACGGGTACTCTCTTTGGCACGGAATGGCAGGGATTGTGCGGCTGTGCCTATGTGTTCCTTTCGGACATGCTGCGGCACGCTCTCTGCATAGAGAGACATCTCACATTCCTGTTCATTAACGTCTATTTCTTTATGTGCCCGTCCGGAGCGTCATAGGTACGCGACGGATAGCGCACTGACGTCACTACGTCTGCGTCGTTTACCGGCGCTTTCTGACGCATGCGCAGATGTCTTTGAGACACCATTTAAAGCTCTCAAGGACCAGTCGGAGTCCACACGAGGTACCTCACGCAGCGATCATTGGGACACCCGGGATCCCTACAGGTAAACTCTTATAGGACAGTTCCTTGAAACTTTGTATTTTGTTTATTTACCTTGGACAAATTTAATGCTATATCTACCTATTGTCCCCTGTTTTTCCATCCATATTACCCTTTAGATTCTCTGGATTTAAATCAGATTGAAACGATGCACATATTTGCTTCATCACTACAATAGTGCATATTGGATGCAATTTTTGTATTGAGGACTCCCTCTACTTTTGAAGCCGTTTCAAGTTTCCACCAGACACCTCCCTGATCTGGAATACTTTTCCATACTGGTAGGTTTCCTTGGACACACATTATACATGTAATGGATGAATTTACACTATCTATATATGGGACTTAAGTTAGGGTCTATAGGGTTGGGGTCTATGGGGGGACTTTACTACATATTAGGGACTCACTAATGTGATTTCCCCCTCTTGCCTCCCACCCTTCATAAATTTGTCTTTTAGATAATTACCTTACCGGATTCCTTGGTCTCTCTCTGGCCTGTCTGCGTGTCGTCGCCTGGGGACCCCCGTTGTTGGGATATTGGACCCCATCGATCTTGGAGCCCCCTCATTGGTGGGGTGTTCTCTTTTTTCACCCCACATTTACTGCCGTACATGTGGTCCCCCGGTGCACCAAATATTAATTTCTCTTTGGATAGATTACTGTAAGCATATATTTATTTAATATATATATTTTTTTATATGACTGTTTGTAATGTATGTATATGCATACATCGTGATATTTATCTGTACTATATTATGTATTCAACAGAGTTTGTCTGTCTTATTGAACTGTATGTCTACAATTCCCCCGAAGAAGGGCGTAACCGAAACAGCTGTCGGGTTTGACTATCAATGTTTCAATTTTTCTCCTTACCCACGCAACCAATTTTCTGGACTTGTACACAATTCATGTGATTTATATTCATTTGTCCTTTTTGTACTTATTTATTAAATCTATACAATTTCAATATACTTTGTGTGTTTTGCAGTCACTTTCAAAGTCCCACCTCTGAGGGGGTTTTTTGTTTTTTACCTAATTTTTGGGATGTGGTGACTGTTAAACCAATACAATCTTGCAGATGTCAGTTCCCTTTTGTCTCCAATAAAAATCGCAGA
Organism: Rana muscosa; assembly: GCA_029206835.1. Taxonomy (NCBI): domain Eukaryota; kingdom Metazoa; phylum Chordata; class Amphibia; order Anura; family Ranidae; genus Rana; species Rana muscosa. The sequence continues at coordinate 210,483,701 of CM055119.1, forward strand.
TCGCCGCCATTACTAATAAAAATTAAAAATAAAAAAAAAATGCTATAAATCTATCCCCTATTTTGTAGACACTATAACTTTTGCGCAAACCAATCAATACGCGCTTATTGCGATTTTTTTTTTTTTACCAAAAATATGTAGAAGAATACGTATCGGCCTAAACTGAGGAAAATGTTATTTGAAAAAAAAAATGGGCATTTATTATAGCAAAAAGTAAAAAAATAGTGTTTTTTTTTTCCAAACTGGACGCCCTTCTTTTGTTTATAGCGCAAAAAATAAAAACCGCAGAGGTGATCAAATACCACCAAAAGAAAGCTCTATTTGTGGGAAAAAAAGGACGCAAATTTCGTTTGGGAGCCACATCGCACGACCGCGCAATTGTCATTCTAAATGTGACAGCGCTGAAAGCTGAAAAATGGCTTGGGCAGGAAGGGGGTTTTCGTGCCCGGTAGGGAGGTGGTTAAACACATTGATATTAGCATTAGCTATGTGTTTATAGTTCAAATATTGATATTTGCACTGTTTAGCACTAAAAATAGTAATTTTAGGTCCTTTTTTTTACAGTGGCAGTAAAAAATAAAAAAATTGGTGCCGTTCGTAAATTTTGTCGTTCTGCCAGTAAATTTCACTTCGGGGGGGTTGGCTACACTGCCTGGAGGGTCATGCACCTGAACTTAGACTCCAGAACTGTAAGTTCCCCCTGGGTACAGGTCCCCGGAAAGATCGCTCGCCTGGGTACAGATCCCCAGGAAGATTGCTGTCCCAACCAATGGCGTCTGCCCCTTATGTACCCTCTCCCGGCATGCACAGCAGATAGACCACGCCCACTGCAGGCGGCCGAGAGAGGACACCCAATCGCCACTCCATCACCTGTGGTTCAACCCCGAGTACAAGTGACAGCGCTACCCATACTTCTAAGGGGAACTGCACGCCAGGTAACAACAGCAGCAAGGCAGAGTCCAACAAATTGAAAGATCCGAGTCAACTAACACTCAAATCACACCTAAATTTGATGTAACAGCCCCCTAAATTTGGGACCCCCCCGCTACACAAGCTTGGCCAGTCCATCACCTTTACCCTCAGCTTCTTTAGCAAGGCAGTGGTGGTCTTGGAGGTGTGTTTGGGGTCGTTATCATGTTGGAATACTACCCTGCGGCCCAGTCTCTGAAGGGAGGGGATCATGCTCTGCTTCAGTATGTCACAGTACATGTTGGCATTCATGGTTCCCTCAATGATCTGTAGCTCCCCAGTGCCGGTGTCTCGTCACATATGGCTCCCTATCACAGATTGCTCCGGAAGTGACGTTCCGCTGAAAAATTTTGCACTGCGCATGCGCGACACCACCATATGCGTTCCAACACTTTTACGACAAAACAGCACAGTAAAACCGTGTTGAGTCGCCGAATGTGACGAAACTCCGCCATCTTGCTACACTCCGCACTCCTCCACACTGAGGATACAGTGAGAAGGGGACAAGCGGACATCTTTGTACACCCCCCCCCCCCTGGAGTTTTACATTTTACACTTATTTATAACAGTAAACTGAGGTTATATAGTGAAATACGGGACTTAGAACTCCGTCTGACTGGTTAGATGTTGAATTTTAAAAGCAGTAGCAAGCCTGCTGATCTCACAGGTTTGCTAATCTGACAGAACACCTCTGCTCCGGGGGGTGCACAAAGATGTCCGCTTGTCCCCTTCTCACTGTATCCTTATGCCCCATACACACGATCGTTTTTCTTGCCATTTTTTTTCTTGCCGTTTTTCACGTCATTTTTTTTCATGTTTCCTCTCAAGCCTGTCTTGCGTACACACGATCATTTTAAAAAAACGATCAAGCAAAGCGCGGTGACGTACAAGACGTACGACGGCACTATAAAGGGGAAGTTCCATTCGAATGGCGCCACCCTTCATGTTAGTAAAGTTTGTTGAGCGACGATTCGCTCTTTTCAGTCTCGTGCTTTTCAGTCCGTTACAGCGTGACGAATGTGCTATCTCCATTCAGAACGCTAGTTTTACCAGAACGAGCGCTGCCGTCTCATACTTGATTCTGAGCATGCACGTTTTTTTTTTTTCACGTCGTGAAAGCATACACACTATCGTTTTTCACGTCGTTAAAAAAAACGACATGAAAAACGACGTGAAAAAAGAGAGCATGTTCGAAATTTTTAATGGCCGTTTTTCACGTCGTTAAAAATGCTCTGGAGCATACACACGATCATTTTTAATGGTCATTTTTTTTAATGCCATTTTTAACGGCATGAAAAACGATCGCGTGTACACGGCATTAGTGTTGGGTAGGGCGGAGTGTAGCAAGATGGCGGTGTTTCATCACATTCGGCTACCCAACACGGTTTTACTGTGCTGTTTTGTCGTAAAAGTGTTGGAACGCATATGGCGGCGTCGCGCATGCGCAGTGCGAAATTTGTCAGCGGAACGTCACTTCCGGAGCAATCTGTGATAGGGAGCCATATGTGACGAAACACCGGCAGCACTCATGCAGCCCCCAGATCATGACACTCCCACCACCATGCCTGACTGTAGACAAGACACACTTGTCTTTATACTTCTCACTAGGGATGAGCTCCGGCGTGTTTGCATACTCCCATACCTCCCAACTTTAAAAAGTCCCCCCGCGGGACATTCATTCTAAAAAAAGTTGTTGAGCGGGGGGGTGGGGGGGGTGGGGGGGTTGGGGGAGGGCTCCGGGACACTTAACAAAAAATTAGTTCACCGGCAACAACAGTTGTTGAGCGGGGGGGGGGGGGGGGGGTCCGCCGGGACACGCAACAAAAAATCCTTTCAACTGTTGTTGAGGGAGGGGGGGCGGTGCACTGTTTTGGTAGGTAAGCCCCCCCCCCCCAAATCGCGCGGGGGGGGGCTTACCTGCTCGTTCTCTGATCCTCTTCATGCTGTCGGCTGTGCCTTCTCTTCTTCCTGCTGTGCGGGAAAAAGGTCACTCTCGCGGGAAGGAGGGGCCTATGCGGGTAAAACCCGCACAATCCGTGCCAGTTGGGACGTATGCATACTCCACGTGCCGAGCCCACCAGGAAGTCGGCACGGCGCTGCGCTAATCACAGGGAGGGAGACATATTCTGATCTCTGCAGCCGCGCATCGGAACATGTCTCCCTCCCTGTGATTAGCGCAGCGCCGTGCCGACTTCCTGGTGGGCTCGGCACGTGGAGTATGCAAACACGCCGGAGCTCATCCCTACTTCTCACCTGGTTGCCGCCACACACGCTTGTCACCATCTGACCCAAATAAGTTTATCTTGGTCTCATCAGACCACAGGACATGGTTCCAGTAATCCATGTCCTTAGTCTGCTTGTCTTCAGCAAACTGTTTGCAGGATTTCTTGTGCATCATCTTTAGAAGAGGCTTCCTTCTGGGACGACAGCCATGCAGACCAATTTGATGCAGTGTGCGGCGTATGGTCTGAGCACTGAGAGGCTGACCCCCCACCCCTTCACCCTCTGCAGCAATGCTGGCAGCACTCATACGTCTATTTCCCAAAAGACAACCTCTGGATATGACGCTGAGCACGTGACCTCAACTTCTTTGGTGGACCATGGCGAGGCCTGTTCTGAGGGGAACCCGTCCTGTTATACCGCTGTATGGTCTTGGCCACCGTGCTGCAGCTCAGTTTCAGGGTCTTGGCAAACTTCTTATAGCCTCGGCCATCTTTATGTAGAGCAACAATTCTTTTTTTCAGATCCTCAGAGAGTTCTTTGCCATGAGGTGCCATGTTGTCCTTCCAGTGACCAGTATGAGAGAGTGAGAGCGATAACACCAAATTTATCACACCTGCTCCCCATTCACACCTGAGACCTTGTAACACTAACGAGTCACATGACACCGGGGGAGGGAAAATGGCTAATTGGGCCCATATTGAACATTTTCACTTAGGGGGTGTACTGACTTTTGTTGCCAGCAGTTTAGACATTAATGGCTGTGTGTTGAGTTATTTTGAGGGGACAGCAAATTTACACCGTTATACAAGCTGTACACTCACTACTTTACATTGTAGCAAAGTGTCATTTCTTCAGTGTTGTCACATGAAAAGATAGAAGAAAAGATTTACAGAAATCTGAGGGGTGTACTTACTTTTGTGAGATACTGTATATATACTGTATTTCTGTTTAATAAATTATTTGGTGAATTTTTTGTTACGTTTTGTGTTTCAGTTGTAAAATAAATAAATAATTACATATTTGAGCTCCGGTAAGTTTCACCCCCTACCTATTTTTTTTTTTAATAAAATAAAAAAACCATTGATTGATTTGTGTGAAAGTTGTCGCGTCTACAAACTATGGGATATATACTGGATTTTTTTTTGTTTTTTTATATACTACTAATGGCGGCAATCAGTGACTTATAATGGGACTGCGATGAGAAATCTGACACTGACTGACGCTGGGACGGAACTGTCTAACTGCCACTGACATCACCAGTGACACTAATACAGCGATCAGTGATAATACTATACACTGTCACTGTACTAATGACACTGGCTGGGAAGAGGTTAACATCTCAGGTGATCAAGGGGTTAACTGTGTGTCTCTTTCACACTGGGGCAGTGGGTGCGTCGGTGGTAAAGCGCCGCTATTTTTAACGGTGCTTTACCGTCAATTTTGCGGCGCGCTATTTGGCCGAGAAAGGGTTAAAACCACCGCAAAGCGCCGCTGCAGCAGCGCTTTGCCGGCGGTATAGCCGCGGTGCCCCATTGATTTCAATGGGCAGGAGCGGTGGAGGAGCGGTATACACACCGATCCTTCACCGCTCCAAAGATGCTGCTAGCAGGACTTTTTTTTAGCGTCCTGCTAGTGTACCGCCCCAATGTGCTAGCGCACCGCTCCAGCGTGAAAGGTTGAGAACCACTGCTCTAGAGCAGTCATCTCCAAACTGCGGCCCTGGGGCCAGATGCGGCCCTTTTCTTGCCTTTTATCCGGCCCTTGAGGCATTATTCACCAACTATGCTGCAGCAGCGTGCAGGCCGGCGGTATAGCCGCGGTGCCCCATTGATTTCAGTGGGCAGGAGCGGTGGAGGAGCGGTAGACACAACGATCCTTCACCGCTCCAAAGATGCTGCTAGCAGGACTTTATTTTAGCGTCCTGCTAGCGCACCACCCCAATGTGCTAGCGTACCACTCCAATGTGCTAGCGCACTGCTCCAATGTGCTAGCGTACCGCTCCAATTTGCTAGCGCACCGCTCCAGCGTGAAAGGTTGAGAACCACTGCTCTAGAGCAGTTATCTCCAAACTGCGGCCCCATTCTTGCCTTTATCCGGCCCTTGAGGCATTATTCACCAACTATGGGGCACTATTCCTTCTACTGACACCAACGATGGGGCATAATTCCTCTCGCTGACAACAAAAATTGGGCACTAATTTCCATTGACACCAACTATTTCTTCCCCTAATACCAAAGATCGGACATGGTTTACTCCCACTGGGCACAGTCTGGCCCCCCTAACGTCTGAAGTTCAGTAAAGCGGTCCTTTCTTTAGAAAGTTTGGCGACCCCCGATCTAGAGGAACCCTGGATGAGAATGGCTGCTATACACAATATTCTCTGAGCTTTGTTGAGGATCTTGTAGTTATCACATTAAATCACAAGATGGCGCCATCACTCAACCTTTAGAATACAACCTAAACCATAAAAGCAAACAATAAATACATTGTATCAACAAATATAAATAATATTGTATCAGTTATTTACGTCATATCGGCTTGTCAGGCTAAATTGATAACGTGGGGAAAATATAAATTACGACATCCTATACAGCAACTAACAGGAACCAAATTCTTTCTTTAACCACTTCAGCTCCGGGACCATTTTGGCTGGTTAAAGACCAGGCCCCTTTTTGCGATTCGGCACTGCGTCGCTTTAACTGACGATTGCGCGGTCGTGCGACGTGGCTCCCAAACAAAATTGACATCCTTTTTTCCCCAGAAATAGAGCTTTCTTTTGGAGGTATTTGATCACCTCTGCAGTTTTAATTTTTGCGCTATAAACCAAAATAGAGCGACAATTTTGAAAAAAATGCAATATTTTTTACTTTTTGCTATAATAAATATCCCCAAAAAATATATAAAAAAACATTTTTTCCCCCCTCAGTTTAGGCCGATACGTATTCTTCTACATATTTTTGGTAAGAAAAAAAATGCAATCGGCGTTTATTGAATGGTTTGCGCAAAAGTTATAGCGTCTACAAAATAGGGGATAGTTTTATGGCATTTTTCTTAATTTTTTTTTTTACTAGTAATGGCGGCGATCAGCTATTTTTTTTATCATGACTGCGACATTATGGCGGACACATCGGACACTTTTGACACATTTTTGGGACCATTGTTATTTTTACAGCGACCAGTGCTATAAAAATGCACTGATTACTGTGAAAATGACACTGGCAGTGAAGGGGTTAACCAGGAGGGGGCGCTGTAGGGGTTAAGTGTGCCCTGATGTGTTTTACTTACTGTGGGGGGGGGGGGGGCGTGGCTTAGCGTGTGACGTCACTGATTGTCGTTCCCTATGACAGGGAACAGACGATCAGTGACAGTCTCACTAGGAAGCACGGGGAGAGGTTTGTTTACACTTACCTCTCCCCGTTCTGCCTCTCTGTGACCCGATCATGGGACACCAGCGGCGATCAGGGCCACTGTTCCCGTGGGGACGGTCACGGAGAAGAGGACCAGGTCGTGAGCGCACCACCAACGGCGCGCTTGCGACCCACGGCTGGGCTCTTAAAGGGGACGTACCTGTACGCCCATGTGCCCAGCCATGCCATTTTGCCGACGTAAATCGGCGTACGGCGGTCCTCAAGTGCTTAAAGTGGAGTTCCAGTCCCCCAATTCTATTTTTTATTTTTTTTAAGACTCCACCCGAACTTGGTCCACTTTATATGCACTCGGTCCACTTTAGAGAGCGTTATGAATGTAGTCCTTTTTATTTTCGTTTAAATTGATTAAAAGTACCCCGGATTTCGGAAGCTGGTGGGGTCCATCTCCACTGTGGGCATCTGAAGCCCTCTTGTATTTATTTCCGGGAATCGGTGCAGCCGGCTACCCAGCGCGCACCTCCCGATCCTGTGCGGTAATGCCTCCTTGTGGCTCTCCTTCTTCCTAAAAGGTTATAATAGCAACGCCGGCAGAAGTTCCCACCCCATTGCTATAGCAACCTGTCCATCAGACCCAATCGAGTCATTTCCTTGTCTGCAGATAACGGGAGATTTCAGTGCCGCCTATCAGTGAAGGAGTAAACTTACTTATTTACAAAGCTTTGTAACAGAAAACTTTTATTTATTTATTTTTCTCAAAATTTTCAGTCTTTTTTTATTTGTTGCGCAAAAAATAAAAAACCCACCAGAGGTGATTAAATACCACAAAAAGAAAGCTCTGTTTGTATGAAAAAAATTATAAAAATGTTATATGTGTACAATGTTACATGACCGCGCAATTGTCATTCAAAATGCAACAGCGCTGAAAATTGGTCTGGGCAGGAAGGGGGGGTTAGGTGCCCGGTATTGAAGGGGTTAACCACTTCCCTACCCAGCCATAGTCAAATGACGCCCACAGATGGGATCTCCCATCCTGGGTGGGCGTCATATGACGTCCTCGGCTTTGTGGGGGGATATCTGAAGGATGGGTGCAGCTAGAGGAATCTTTCAGATATCCTTTTGAAGTGCCGGTGATTCTGTGCACCATAAGAATGATCATAGCGGCGGTTCCGCTGCTTGATCATTCTTATAGGCGGCGGGAGGGGACATCCCCCCCCCCCTCCTGCCGCCATCCGGTGCTTCTCCGGGCTCTCCCGTGGCATCGGGGGCCCGGAGAATGAATCGTCCGGCACACGATAGGAAGCATAGAGATGACTGGTGACCAGATGGTCACCAGTCATCTCTATGAACTTCGGAGGCCTGGGCGCGATGTGATGACGTCACGGCCGGGTTCTCAGAAGTAAACAAACCCGCCATTGCGGCTGTAAGTATGAGATCAGTGAAATTTTTTTCACGATCTCATGCTTTCCAGCCTGGAGGAGAGATGTGGGGGGAGGGGGAGGTCTTATTGACCCCGCATCTCTCCATAAAGAGGACCTGTCACACACCATTCCTATTACAAGGGATGTTTACATTCCTTGTAATAGGAATAAAAGTGATCAAAAAAAAAAAAAGTTAAATAAGTGTAAAAATAAAAAAATTAAGTAAAATAAAAAAAGAAATAATAAAAAAAAAAAATTTAAACGCCCCTGTCCCCAATAGCTCGCAATCAGAAGCGAACGCACACGTAAGTCCCGTCCACATATGTAAATGCTGTTCAAACCACATATGTGAGGTATCACCGCGTGCGTTAGAGCGCATGCAACAATTATAGCACTAGACCTCCTCTGTAACTCTAACCTGGTAACCTATAAAAAAAAATGTAAGCGTCGCCCATGGAGATTTTTAAGTACCGAAGTTTGGCGCCATTCCATGAGTGTGCGCAATTTTAAAGCGTGACATGTTAGGTATCTATTTACTCGGCGTAACATCATCTTTCATATTTTCCCCAAAAATTGGGCTAACTTTACTGTTTTGTTATTTTTTAATTCATGAAACCATTTTTTTTCCCCAAAAAAGGCGTTTGAAAAATTATTGCGCAAATACCGTGCAAGAAAAAAAGTTGTAATGACCGTCATTTTATTCTCTAGGGTGTCTGCTAAAAAAACATATATAATGTTTGGGGGTTCTGAGTAATTTTCTAGCAAAAGAATGATGATTTATACATGTAGGAGAGAAGTCCCAGAATAGGCCCGGTATGGAAGTGGTAAAAAAAGCCCGGTGTTGAAAGGGTTAAAGGTATTTACATGCAAAAATAAATAAAAAAAAGATTTGACTGGTAAAAAGTATGCTAGAAGGGATACTATAGACAGCAAGTTTATAAAATGGGTGGAACTCCGCTGGAAATATAAAAAAAAAAAAGAAGATTGCGGAAACTTTTTGAAGGCCCCTCGGACTTTATCACTTTCATGCAAACTCATTAAAGTGGGGTTCCACCCTGACATTTTTTTTTTTTATCAAAAATCTAAAATTAAATAAAAAAAAAAATTGGAAAAAAATAAATAAATTTTTTACTTACCAGAAATAGCGGTTGCTATAGTTACATAGCTATGCGGAAGTTCCTAATCTGCCTCTTCATCCCTTGCGGCTGGTCTTCTTCCTCGTCCTCCTCGCGGTGTCTTCTGGTGAATGGGGCGCGCTGCCTTCTGGGAACTGTGTGTAATCCCAGAGAGCAGCCGGCCTATTCACAAAACGCCGCGCAACTTGCGCATGCGCAGTAGGAAACGGGCAGTGAAGCCGCAAGGCTCCACCGCCTGTTTCCCTTAGTGAGGATGGCGGCGCCGGGACCTGCCGCGATCGGCCTCGGGGGGGGGGGGGGGCTGACTTTGTGGGCGCCTAGGACAGTGTTACAGTGTTTGTACCTGCTGACTTTTAAAAAAATAAATAAATTGCGGGTGGAATCCCCCTTTAATATACACTTTCTGGGATTTTTATTTTTTTTTCTTATCAAAGACATTTAGCAGAATACATTTTGGCCTAAATTCATGAAGAAATCTGATTCTATCGGATACATTTTATAACAGAAAGCAGAATTATTATTATTTTTTTTTCAAAACTTTCAGTTTTTTTTTTCATTTATATAATAAAAAATAAAAAACTGCAGAGGTGATCAAATACCACCAAAAGAAAGTTCTATTTGTGGGAAATAAATGATATAAATTAGGGTTGTCCCGATAACACTTTTTGAAGACCGAGTACAAATACCGATACTTTGTCTTAAAAAGTACTCGCCGATACCGATACTTTTTTTTTAATGTCATATGACCGTTTTCCAAAGCACAATACAGACTAATGATATCTTCTTGGGGCAGTGACGAGGAGGCACTAATAAGCAGAATTGGACTGATAGGTGGCAGTGTGGCACTGATTGATGGGCTCTGATGGGGTGGCACTAATATGCAGCACTGATAGGTGGCACTGATTATGATTATGCAGCGCTGATGAGCACTGATACATACCTCCCAACATGCACGGATTCTGCGGAAACTTCCCGCACGGACACCAATTTCCCGCAGTCCCGCGAGAGCCTCTAATTTCCCGCAATAGAAGGAGGACCGGCACCTTCTGAATTGATCCATCGCCAGCCCGCAGCCCCCCCCCCTTCATATAAACTCTCATGTTCGGCTGAAACCCCCACCCCCCGCTCAAAAAAAAAAACACCTACGCCCGCGGTCAATAGCAAACCTCCCCCCACATCAACAACTCTCAGATCTGAAGTTAAAAAAATACTCCGTCCCGCCGCGGCAGAGCACCCGTATCCCCGCTCCCCCTCCCCCCTGATCAACAACTCTCATGGATGGGGAAAAATACGTGACTGAATGTCCCGCAGTGGACATTTGAAAAGTTGGGAGGTATGCTGATAGGTGGCACTGATAGGCTGGCGCTTATGGACACTGACAGGTGTTTGGGCACTAGGGTTGCCACCTGTCTGGGATTCACCCGGACAGTTTGGGTTTGGGATCATGTGTCCGGGTTTCAGACTGCCTGAAACCCGGACACATTATTCAGACTGGACTATGGCTTCCCAGAAGGGTTGCTGCCTTACAGATGTCTGAACTGATGCCGCGTACACACGATCGTTTTTAATGTCATTTTCAAAAACGACGTTTTTCTCGACGTGATTTTTCTTGTTTCCTCTCAAGCCTGTCTTGCGTACACACGTTCATTAAAAAAAACGCTCGAGCAAAGCGCAGTGACGTACAACACGTACGACGGCACTATAAAGGGGAAGTTCCATTCGAATGGCGCCACCCTTCATGTTGTAAAGTTTGTTGAGCGACGATTCGCGCTTTTCAGCCTCGTGTGCTTTTCAATCCGTTACAGCGTGACGAATGTGCTATCTCCAATACGAATGCTAGTTTTACCAGAACGAGCGCTCCCGTCTCATACTTTACTCTCAGCATGCACGTTTTTTTCCCCTCGTAAAAGCCTACACACTACCATTTTTCACGACGTTAAAAAAAACGACGTGAAAAACGACGTGAAAAAATGGAGCAGGTTCTCATTTTTTTTTAGGTCATTTTTCACGTCGTTAAAAAAGCTCTGGAGCCCACACACCATCGTTTTTAATGCCCAATTTTAAAAATGGCATTTTTAACGACGTGAAAAACGATTGTGTGTACGCCGCATGAGAGTGTCTGTTACACTCTCTTTCATTATTATTATTATTATTATACAGGGTTTTTATAGCGCCAACAGTTTGCGCAGCGCTTAACAAAGTAAAGGCAGACATTACAGTTACATTACAATTTGGTACAAGAGGAATCAGAGGGCCCTGCTCCTTAGAGCTTACAATCTAAAAAGGGAGGGTCAAATAATACAAAAGGTAATAGCTGTGGGGGATGAGCTGATGGAGGAAGTAAAACAGTGCTAGTTAGAAGCAGGATAGGCTTCTTTAAAGAGAAGAGTTTTCAGGGATCGTCTAAAGATGGATAGATTAGGGGACAGTCGGACAGATTGGGGTAGGAAGTTCCAAAGGATGGGAGAAGCTCTGGAGAAGTCCTGGAGGCGAGCGTGGGAGGAGGTGACAAGGGAGCTAGAGAGAAGGAGGTCTTGGGAGGACCGAAGAGAGCGGCTTGGTTGGTATTTTGGGACTAGGTTAGTGATGTAGCTGGGGGCCGAGTTGTGGACGGCTTTGTAAATTATTGTTAGTACTTTGAATTTTATTCGTTGGGTGAGTGGAAGCCAGTGGAGGGATTGGCAGAGAGGGGTGGAGGACACTGAATGGAGGGCAGTGGAGGGATTGGCAGAGAGGGGTGAAGGACACTGAATGGAGGCCAGTGGAGGGATTGGCAGAGAGGGGTGGAGGACACTGAATGGAGGGCAGTGGAGGGATTGGCAGAGAGGGGTGGAGGACACTGAATGGAGGGCAGTGGAGGGATTGGCAGAGAGGGGTGGAGAACACTGAATGGAGGGCAGTGGAGGGATTGGCAGAGAGGGGTGGAGGACACTGAATGGAGGGCAGTGGAGGGATTGGCAGAGAGGGGTGGAGGACACTGAATGGAGGGCAGTGGAGGGATTGGCAGAGAGGGGTGGAGGACACTGAATGGAGGGCAGTGGAGGGATTGGCAGAGAGGGTTGGAGGACACTGAATGGAGGGCAGTGGAGGGATTGGCAGAGAGGGGTGGAGGACACTGAATGGAGGGCAGTGGAGGGATTAGCAGAGAGGGGTGGAGGACACTGAATGGAGGGCAGTGGAGGGATTGGCAGAGAGGGGTGGAGGACACTGAATGGAGGGCAGTGGAGGGATTGGCAGAGAGGGGTGGAGGACACTGAGTGGAAGCCAGTGGAGGGATTGGCAGAGAGGGGTGGAGGACACTGAATGGAGGGCAGTGGAGGGATTGGCAGAGAGGGGTGGAGGACACTGAATGGAGGGCAGTGGAGGGATTGGCAGAGAGGGGTGGAGGACACTGAATGGAGGGCAGTGGAGGGATTGGCAGAGAGGGGTGGAGGACACTGAATGGAGGGCAGTGGAGGGATTGGCAGAGAGGGGTGGAGGACACTGAATGGAGGGCAGTGGAGGGATTGGCAGAGAGGGGTGGAGGACACTGAATGGAGGGCAGTGGAGGGATTGGCAGAGAGGGGTGGAGGACACTGAGTGGAAGCCAGTGGAGGGATTGGCAGAGAGGGGTGGAGGACACTGAATGGAGGGCAGTGGAGGGATTGGCAGAGAGGGGTGGAGGACACTGAATGGAGGGCAGTGGAGGGATTGGCAGAGAGGGGTGGAGGACACTGAACGGTTGGTAAGGTGGATAAGTCTTGTAGCGGCATTCATGATGGACTGAAGGGGGGATGGTCTATATAAAGGTAATCCAATGAGAAGGGAGTTGCAGTAGTCGAGGCGAGAGAGCTGCCCAAAGCCAACACTAACAATCCCCCCTCCACACACACGTACAGACGGGAGAGGAGAGAGGGCTCGATCTGCACCTCTTCCTCTCGCCCCTACCCCTCTGTGTCTGCCCACACTCCAATGTCCAGGGCTGTGCCTCAGAAAAGGAAAGTTAGGGCCGGAAATTTGAAGTTCAGCAGCCTCAGATTCATCTGGATGAGAGGTGCTGACTGCCAAGGGGTGAGTGAGCTCACCATCCATCCCTGTCTGTGACTGAAGTCTCTCCCTCCTTTTCTCTCCTGCCTCTGAGTGTGTACACCAAGGTAAATCAGAGTTCTCAGAGCACCCCTTACATCAGAGTTCCCCTTTACACCAGAGGCCACCCTTACATCAGAGTCTTCTCCGTACATCAGAATTCTCAGTGTTCCCCCTTAAATCAGGGTTCCCAGAGCGCCCCTTATGTTAGAGTCCCCAGAGTTCTCCCTTACATCAGAGTCTGCAGAGTCCTTCCTTACAGTGAAAGGGAACTCTGTGGATTCCGATGTAAAAGGAGGACTTTTGTGATTAACTTCATATGATTAGAAATGTTATTATTAGCAAAATATATGTATAAAAAAAAATTGCTGTGCACCGCTAACGTGTTCGGGTTTGACTTGGAGAAAAGGTGGCATCCCTAGCAGGCAGTGATTGGCAATGGCTGGCCTGGCATAATTCTACATGCTGCGACGCCCATCTTGGTACACCTTGCACTCAGCCACAGTAAGCCAGCAGCGGACATCTTGTTACACCCAGCCCAAACTATATGGACTGGGTGTAACAAGATGTCCGCTGCTGGCTTACTGCAGCCGGGTGCAGGGTGATATTTTCTTGGGGCTCTGATAAAAAAAAAGGCACTAATAAGCAGCACTGATAGGATTAGGTGGCACTAATATGCAGCACTGAACTGATGGGTGGCACTGATATGCACTGCAGCACTGATAGGTGGCACTGACTGATGGGCACTGATGAGGAGGCACCAATATGCAGCACTAATGAGCACTGATAGGGCACTAATGAGCACTGACTGATGGGCACTAATGAGCACTGATAGGTGGCACTGACTGATGAGGAGGCACCAATATGCAGCACTAATAGGTGGCACTGACTGATGGGCACTGATGAGGCACTAATGAGCACTGATAGGTGGCACTGACTGATGGGCACTGATGAGGAGGCACCAATATGCAGCACTAATGAGCACTGATAGGTGGCACTGATGAGGCACTAATGAGCACTGATAGGTGGCACTGATGAGGCACTAATGAGCACTGATAGGTGGCACTGACTGATGGGCACTAATATGCAGCACTAATGAGCACTGATGGCTGGCACATATTGGCAATGGCTGGTCTGGCATAATGCTACATGCTGCGATGCCCATCTTGGCACACCTTGCACTCGGTTGCAGTAAGCCAGCAGCGGACATCTTGTTGCACCCAGCCCAAACTAGACGGAGACACAGAACGTCACTTCCATTACCGAATGCGACGGCCTCCGGTCACCGATTCTGATGGAACATGCGGCTGCGCCCCCTGCCCCGGCCAGCTTACCTTCCGCTGCTGCCAGCCTGTTGAGGACTCGCTCTCCGCTCCGCACTCTCCGCTCCGCTGACTTCCGGTTGCGAGCAACGCCGCCTCTTCATTCCCAGGTATCGGGTCAGGCATCAGGAGCATTTGTGTGAGCACAAGTACTCGTGCAAATGCTCGGTACCGGCACCCATACTAGTATCAGTGCAACCCGAATACACATTTCATTTGGGTACAGCGTTGCATGACTGCACAATTACCAGTTAAAGCAGCGTAGTGCTGAATAGCAAAAAATGGCCTGGTCGCAAAGGGGGGAGTGAAACCTTCCAGGCAGGGCCGCCATCAGGGGGGTACAAGCAGTACACCTGTTTTTTTTTTTTTTTGTAAGGGGCCCAGAGGTCCCCAGGGGCCCGGATGGCCCCCCTTCTTTTTTTTCCCTTTTTTTTCTTTATTTTGTAAGGGGCCCAGAGGTCCCCAGGGGTTCGGAGTTCCCCAGGGCCCCGAATTTCAACCCCCCTTTTTAAAAAAAAATATATAATTTTTTTTTATTATTAATTTTTTTATTTAATTCGTTTTTTTATTTATTTATTTAATTTTTATTGTTTTTTTTTTGTAAGAAGCCCGGAGGTCCCCGGATGGAAACCTCCTTTTTTATTTTTTATAAAAAAAAATATTATTCATTTTTTTAATAAATTTTATTTTTTTGTAAGGGGCCCAGAGGTCCCCAGGGCCCCGGATGGAAACCTCCCTTTTCTTTTCTATTATAATTTTTTTTTTTGGCGGCAGCAGCACCACCCCCCCCCCCCCCGGTTCTCCTCGGCTCCAGGGGGCCCATGCCTGAAGCTGTGTAAGGGGCCCCTAAAATTCCTGATGGCGGCCCTGCTTCCAGGGGTCAAGTGGTTAACCCAATCATTCAAGCGGAACGTTACCCATGACAACCTGATAAAAAAAAGAATGTTCTTTAGCAAGAAACACACATTCCACATGAATTATTATGCTATCAAAAGGAGTGTCTGCTGTAAACTGCCTCCAGCGTTGCTCCTGTTTGTTCTTTGCTGGAGGCGGCCATTTTGCTGAAGCCCAGAGACCCATCAGTAAGACCCCTTTCACACTTGTGCCACGTCAGCGCTAAAGCGTTGCTTGTTTTAGCTGTGCTTTTCGTCCACTAGCGCGCGGGGGGGGGGGGGGGGGTGGTGCTTTTAAACCCACAAGAAAGGGTTAAAAGCACCCGTGTTGCGGTGCTTCCAAAGTGCTTTTCAGGCGTTTTGGAAGCACTGCCCATTCATTTCAATGGGCAGGGGGTGTTTTGGAAGCGTTGCATACAGCACTCCCAACCCCGCCCCAAAGATCTTGCTTGCAGGGCTTTTCCGAACGTCCCGCAAGCGCACCGACCCCCTATGTGAAAAGTCACACTGAAATGAATGGGAGGCGGTTTTCAGGCGCTATTTCTAGTTCTAAAAACGCCTAAAAACCGTGTGAAAATGGTCTAAATCAAAGCGGAACTAAACCCGTCGATTTACCAGTTTCAAAACAAACAGTTACATTCCTGGAATGTTGGAAATGCAAACTATCACATTTGCCTGTGTCCTCAACCAAACTATCAAACCATCACAGTGCTGGGGTCATAACTGATCACATGTGCAACACCATGGCAGTTGCAGATCAAACAGAAGCAGCTTCCTTGGCTGTTAGGGCACTTTCACACTGAGGTGACGGGGGGGGGGGGTGTAAAGCGCCGCTATTTTCACTTTCACACTGAGGCGTATTTCAGGCATTTTAGCGCTAAAAATAGCGCATAAATAACGCCTGAAATAATCCTGCCCCAGCATTCTCAATGTGAAAGCCCGAGGGCTTTCACACTGAGGCGATGCGCCAGCGGGAGGAAAAAAAATCTCCTGCAAGCAGCATCTTTGGAGCGGTGTGTACACCATCAGTGTTGCCAACCGTCAGTATTTTTACTGGCAGCCAGTAAAAAATAGGCAATTTTCTCCAGTCAGTAAATGTCAAAGGTTGCCAGTAAAAAATATGACGCTCGGCTTGGTCCGGAGCTGGCTGAGACCATCCGAGTGCCTGCTACAGTGTGATCGGGTGGCTCTGGTGGAGGCGGTGCCTTAGCATGTCATGGTGCAATGAAGCCAAGACATAGCGGCCAGAGCCTCGCGTGTGGGTCTGTGGTATGAGAACAATGCCGGCTGGGACCGGGACCATCAGTGCTGTTTACACTGGAGTGGACTTGAGGGACCACTTGGCTTGGAGAGAGACTGTCACTGGGACGTGTCGTGTCGGGGAGGTCTCATCATCATCTGTGCTGCTGCGCACTGCTGTCAGTGTCACTGTGAGAGTCAATTTTATGTGTGTGGGCCGTCCATTCTAATTTCTTGCCCTCCTGTGTGAGCTATTTACTTACTGTATCGAAAATAAAATCAGAAATTTGTTTTGTGCCCTATTATCTACCTTAAATCATATTGCTAATTACCACATTGTATTTGTAGCCTAAATACTCTAATTTGCACTTAAAACTGTAATTTTGTAACATTTGGAAATGTCAGTAAAAACTTGTCCGTGTCAGTAAAATTTTGGTGTTGTGTCAGTAAATTTCAATCTGGTAGGTTGGCAACACTGTATACCACTCCTTCCCATTGAAATCGACGGGACACCGCGGCTATACTGTAGCAGCGGTTTGCGGGCAGTTTTAACCCTTTCTCGGCCACTAGCGCGAGTTAAAACCGCACCGCTAGTGGCTGAAAATCGCGGCAAATCCGACGGTATAGCGGGCTTAAGATAGCGCTGCTAATCTGCCAGTGCACGTCCCCGCCCCAGTGTGAAAGGGGCCTTACCGTTGTTTTAGCGGCTCCTTTTGGCCGCTAGCAGGGGTTAAAAGCGTCCGAAAAAGGATTAAAAGCGCCACTGCCCATTGATTTCAATGGGCCGGGGCGCTGTATACACCGCTCCTAAAGCGCCTCAAAGATGCTGCTTGCAGGACGTTTATTAGCGTCCTGCCAGCGCACCGCCCCAGTGTGAAAGCCCACGCGCTCTTTCACATTGGAGTGAAAGGAGAGGCTCTATTTCTAGCGCCTGTAAAGCACCTCAGTGTGAAAGTAACCTAAAGGAAAGGGGGGGGTTTAATTCACCTTTAAGGCTACTTTCACACTGGGGCGGGGCATTAGCAATAAAGCACCGCTTTACCGCTGTTATAGCGACACTTTTAACCCCCCGCTAGCGGCCGCATAAAGGGTTAAAAGCACCCAAAGTGCCCCTGCCGAATCGCTTCGGCAGCGGTGCCCATCGATTTCAATGGCAGGGGCAGTGGAGGAGCGGTGTATACACCGCCCCAAAAGATGGCGCTTGCAGGACTTTTTCTAACGTTCCGCAAGCGCACCGTCCCAGTGTGTAAGCACGCAGGCTCTCACACTGGGGCTGCAGGGGAGGCATTTTTCAGGCGCTATTTTTAGCCTGAAAATGGCCTCCAGTGTGAAAAGAGGGGTCTAAAGGTTGTCAGCAGATCAGGGGCTCTACAAATTCAAAACACAGTGCCTAAAAATGAGAGACCCAACTGAGCATGTGCAGAGCAGAGCGAGAGCGTATTACTGGTTTATATAGCTATACCTGCAAAGAAAAAAAGGCCGGCCTGATGTCGTCTAGCAGGACTTAATTTTCTAAATAACGGTCCACTTTAACCCCTTCAATACCGGGGGGGGGGGGGGGGCACTTATACACGTTCCTGCCCCGGCCGATTTTCAGCTTTCAGCTCTGTCACAATTTGAGTGACAATTGCGCTGTCATGCTTCACTGTACCCAAACAATTTTTTTTATCATTTTGTTCCCACAAATAGAGCTTTCTTTTGGTGGCATTTTTATTTTTTGCGAATAAAAAAAGACTGAAAAATTTGAAAACAAAAAAAAACGTATTTATTTGTTTCTGTTAATTTTTTGTTGCAAATAAATAAGTTTTCTCCTTCAATGACGGGCACTTATATGGCTGCACTGACAAGGCGGCACCAATGAGGTAGCACTGATGATGGGCACTAATAGGCGGCACTTATAGGCAGCACTGATGGGCACTCATAGGCAGCACTGATTACTGGTGGGTGGCATTGCTGGGCATCACTGTTTTTATTACTGTACTATTATGCTGCCAGTCAGTGCCCATTTGTGGGTACTGATTGGCACATATTTGGCATGTTTTGGAACATGTGGATGACTATGGGGGATGTACCTGGCCATCCACATGTTGAAGGCTTCCCTGGTGGTCCAGTGTGGGCATCCGAAGGGGGGGGCTGCGCTGATGAACAATTAGCACGAACCCCCCCCCCCTTGTCAGACGCGAGTGAGGAAGAGCCGATCAACGGCTCTTCCTGTTTACATCGTGATTGGACGTGGCTGATCACGTGGTAAAGAGCCTCCGTCGGATCGGTGTTGCGGTGTGTCAGACTGACACACCGCACCACCGGGCGCGCGACGGCTGTTATCCTGCATATGACGCCCAGTCAGGATAACTGAACCACTTCCCGGACGTCAATATGCTATTGACCGGGCGGGAAGTGGTTAACCTATGATACCCGCCATCTTTGGGAGTAAAAAATAAAAAAAGACACACCAACAAAAACAAACACCGACACAAAAAACAAAACAAAACCCCAGGAGCCCACAAGTGCTGAACAAAATACAGAAGATCCATCCAGACCTTCCTCGCTCTGACCAGCCTCACCCATCACAGCGCTGTGTTCTTTGTCCTGGGACAATAAAGTTTAATTCATGTCAATGTCGGTGCGGCCCTTGTATTTTTTTTTTCCCCACGCTTGGCTGCCCGTCTTTTCTCTAGTTTTGGTTAGGACAGGACGACGTATCGATCACACAAAACACACACAGACATCGGCGTCACCATAAGAGAAATCTTTATTATAAAGTAATGTAATGATTATTCCTCCACTCAGAGAGGAGAAAAAGGATGGACGTTACTCGGCTTGCATTTGCTCTTGGCGCGCTTTCCTCACTAGGAGGCGCCGTTCCCTCTCGTACTGCTTCATTCGCTGGACGTAACTGGAGAGAGGGGAGGGGGAAAACAGAAAGACGGTCAATGTGCAGGATAAATAAATAAATAAAAAAAATCAAAGGGTAAATAATTGGGGCAGATGAGAGTTTAACCACTTCCTGCCCAGCCTGTAAACAGATGGCGGCTGGGGGGGGGGCTCTCGTCGACCCGGGTGGAGGACATCGTATGACGTCCAGCCGGATCGCACGCTGCGTCCACCAGACACGGCCAATGACTGATCAGTGTGCCAGCTCGCTGCGGGTACCAAGTGACCAATCACAGCAGATCACATGACAGTTGTAAACAATGCATGGCTTCCTTTCATTCCATCCATTGGGTACAATTGTGTTGCTAGCTGTGATTGGTCATTATGATCACATGGCACAGACAGGGCCAATCACAGTCCATCTGTACCATGTGATACGCTTCAGCCAATAGCTTATAAAAAAAGTCAGCGTGGGGCCCCCCCAAAATCCATACCAGACCCTTATCCGAGCATGCAGCCTAGCAGGTCATAAACGGGTATGGGGGGGGGTTTGGGGGTTTTCGGAGGAGATTTCCGCCCCCCCTTTTGAACCATACCTGGCAATATGCCCTCAACATATGGGGGGGTGGGTACTTTGGGACCCCCCCACCCCATAGCACCTTGTCCCCATGGCCGGTGGTTGTTGGGGTCTGCAGGCGGAAGCGGTAATGATGCCCGGAGTCCCCCTTTATTAACGTCGGGATACTCACTCCAGGTGCTGGCAGTACTCCCACTCGTGGCGCTCGTCGTCACAGGCGAAGATTCTGGGCCACGTGTCCCTCTTACACTTCATGAGTTTGATGAGATGATGGGCGCAGTAGTCCCGCTGAGGCAACGGCACATTAGCCAAGTTCATCTGTTCTGAGGAGGCCACCATCACTGCCAGAGAGAGAGAGACAACGTTATACTGAGGAGAGGGGGAGGGGTAATACCAGGAGGGGGCTGGGGGCATCCAATCCTAGACTCTCCGCCCCGGAAACAGGAAGTGCAGGGGGGGATCCTACAGCGGGGACACCAGTCTAGGAAGGGATTCCGCTCACTTTTTGTTATGGGGCAACTCCCCCCCTCCCCCCACTTCATCCAGAATAAAATAATAACCGTTCTGTCTGGGGCTGGGCTCCTACAAGCAGATCATGCTCAACTACCAACACCCCCCCCCCAGAGTATCCTGGGAGTAGTAGTCCCTCCAGTGCACGCTGGGGCTGCAACCCCCCCCCCCCCCAAACACATCTCTGAGAGAGCATGCTGGGAGTAGTACTTCCTGTACAGTTCCCTATGGGACTGATAACTCCACCCCCCTCCAGACAGGACATGCTGGGAGTAATAGTCTGTCGATAGACCCCAATGGGACTAAAAGACCAAGCCCAGGCCACCCCCCCTTCCTTAGGACATGCTGGGAGTAGTATTTATTCTATAATGCCCGATAGAAATGTAATCGACCCCCACCTACCCTACACAGGACATGCTGGGAGCAGTAGTCCATCTACTGTGCCCTTAGGAACTGACACCTCCAGACAGGACATGCTTGGAGTAGCAGTCCTTCTATAGTGCCCAATGGGGCTGACAGACACCCCCCCTTCTTCCCCAATATGGGACATGCTGAGAGTAGTAGTCCCTATAGTGTACACTAGGAGTGTCATTTTTTTCCCCCCTCCTCCACACCTCAGGAATGAGATGCTGGGAGCAGTAGTCCATCTATAATGCCCTTAAGAGCTGACAGTGCCTCCCTCCTTCAGACAGGATATGATGTGATTCTGGGAGTAGTAGTCCTTTTATAGTGCCCTATAAGACCAACACCCCCCCCCCCTTTAATCTCAGGCAGATAATGCTGGCAGTAGTCCCTTTATAGTGTCCAATTTGACTCCTCCCAGACAAAATATGCTGGGAGTAGTAGTCCTTCTATAGTCCCCAATGGTACTGGAAACCCCCCATCCCAGACAGGACATGCTGAGAGTAGTAGTCCTTCTATATTAAACATTGAGACAAACAGCCCCCCTCCCCCAGAGAGAGGGGATGCTGGGAGTAGTAGTCCCCTCCACAGTGCCATATGAGGCCGACAAACCCCCTGCTCACATCTTAGGCAGGATATGATAGGAGTGGTGGTCCCTCTATAGTGCACCCTGGGGCTCAGAGACAGGACATGCTGGGAGCAGTAGTCCATCTACTGTGCCCTTAGGAACTGACACCTACAGACAGGACATGCTTGGAGTAGTAGTCCTTCTATAGACTCCAATTGGGCTGACAGACACCCTTCCCCAATACGGGACATGCTGAGAGTAGTAGTCCCTATAGTGTACACTAGGAGTGTCATTCCCCCCCCTCCTCCACACGTCAGGCATGGGAGAAGTAGTCCCTCTATATTGCACAATGAGACCGACAGACCCCGCAGACAGGGGGTGCTGGCAGTAGTAGTCCTGTAGTACCCAAAGTTACTGGCAAACCCCCCCCCCTTATCCCAGACAGGACATGCTGGGAGTAGTAGTCCTTCTATAGTACCCAATGCTACTGGCAACCCCCCCTCATCCCAGACAGGACATGCTGGGAGTAGTAGTCACTCTATAGTACCCAATGTTACTGGCAACCCCCCCCCATCCCAGACAGGACATGCTGGGAGTAGTAGTCCTTCTATAGTACCCAATGCTACTGGCAACCCCCCCCTCATCCCAGACAGGACATGCTGGGAGTAGTAGTCACTCTATAGTACCCAATGTTACTGGCAACCCCCCCCCATCCCAGACAGGACATGCTGGGAGTAGTAGTCCTTCTATAGTACCCAATGCTACTGGCAACCCCCCCCCCCCTCATCCCAGACAGGACATGCTGGGAGTAGTAGTCACTCTATAGTATCCAATGCTACTGGCAACCCCCCCCCCCATCCCAGACAGGACATGCTGGGAGTAGTAGTCACTCTATAGTATCCAATGCTACTGACAACCCCCCCCCCCATCCCAGACAGGACATGCTGGGAGTAGTAGTCACTCTATAGTATCCAATGCTACTGGCAACCCCCCTCCCCCATACCAGACAGGACATGCTGGGAGTAGTATTCCTTCTATAGTACCCAATGCTACCGGCAACCCCCCCCCCTTCCCAGACAGGACATGTTGGGAGTAGTAGTCCTATCGTACCCAATGCTACTGGCAATCCCCTCCCCCCCATACCAGACAGGACATGCTGGGAGTAGTAATCCCCTTTACAGTGCACACTGGGACAGCAACTAACACCCCCCCCAATCCCAGACAGGGGATGCTGGGAGTAGTAGTCCTTCTACAGTGCCCAGTGGGACTGACAATTCTCCTCCACCTCCCCAATCTCAGGCAGGACATGCACATGCTGGGAGTAGTAGTCCCCTCCACAGTCCGTCTACGAGACTGGGAGACCCCCTTCCCCCCAATACGGGACATGTTGGGAGTAGTAGTCCCTATAGTGTACATTAGGAGTGTTATTTCCTCCTCCACACCTCAGACAGGACATGCTGGGAGTAGTAGTCCATCTATATAGCACAATGAGACCAACAGACCCCCAGACAGGACATGCTGGGAGTAGTAGTCCCTCTATGAGACCTTAGGCATGACATGCTGGGAGTAGTAGTCCCTCTATATAGCACAATGAGACCGACAGACCCCCCCAGACAGGACATGCTGGGAGTAGTAGTCCCTATCACACACCCCTCTCCTGGAATTGTTCTCCCTCAGGACTGGCCGGCATGGTTAAGGGGTCCGGCTCGGGCTCCCCCCAGTATCTCCGCACCAGATGAGCGCCCATCTTTCCCCGAACACCCGAGGGTCACCTCCGCCGCCTGCTATGACAGCCAGACACACAGGCTTCCTAGTCGTCTGAATCGCCGCTAAGATCTGTCTCCGGAATGGGCGCCATTTCTAAGAAGCCGATGCCGTTGGAGAGAGCTGCAATCGGTCTCCAAGAAAATGGCCGCCGCTGAGAGAATGAAGCGGACGGCAAGAGACAATGTCAGATCTACTTAGACGACCGTAGAGTACGAAACAAAAGAAAAACCGGCCTGATGCAAGCGGCGGGGCTTATTAAAGCCTTAACAGCGACCCCTGCGGCCGGAGACGCTCTCTGCGGTAATTACAGATTACTGCATAGCTCCCAACTGTCCCTGATTTGTCCCCCTGTCCTTCTGTCCCCCTTATTTGTCCCTCATTCTGGTCTGCTCTATATAATTGTATATAAAATGCACTTTTTATCTTTCAAAAAGTGCTAAACCTTTCATCCAATTTCTAAATTTCTGTATTTGTACATTTTAAAAGCCAATATAGAGGAATAGTAGTGGTAAAAAAAAGTCAAGGTGGATTTAATTAAACTTTTTTTTTGTTAAAGTTGGAGTTCCACCCTGAATTGTTTTTTTTTCCCCCAAAAATTAAAAAAAATTAATTGAAAAAAAACAAAAAACATTTTTTACTCACCAGAAATAGCGGTTGCTATGCAGAAGTCCCCAATCTGCCTCTTCATCGTCCGCGGCAGGTCTCCTTCCTCCGTCCTCCTTGCGGTGTCTTCTGGTGAATGGGGCGCGCTGCCTCCTGGGAACTGTGTGTATCCCAGAGAGCAGCCGGCCCATTCACAAATCGCCGCGCGGCTCGTGCATGCGCAGTAGGAAACGGGCAGTGAAACCACACAGCTCCACTGCCTGTTTCCCTTGCTGAGGATGGGGGCTTCGGGAGCTCCCAGCGCCGAGGGATTGGCCTGGGGGCTGACATCGCGGGCGAGTAGGACAGGTAAGTGTCCTTATTAAAAGTCAGCAGCTACAGTGTTTGTAGCTGCTGACTTTTAAAAATAAAAATAAAATTGCAGGTGGAATCCAGCTTTAATTCACCTTTTTAAGGGGGTGTGTCTTATACCTACATAGGTTTGTTAGTAGGTGTCCCTCATTCCCATCTCAAAATGTTGGGAGGTATGATTACTGTACTGTGACTTGAGCTGCTGGGAAGCTGTTAACTATGGCAACCACATGGGGCCCCTCCCCTGACACAACACGGTGGGGGTTATTTACGCAAATCCACTACAAGTGCAAACTACAAGTGCAAAGTGCACTTGGAAGTGCAGTCGCTGTAGATCTGAGGGGTAGATCTGAAATGAGGGGAAGCTCTGCTGATTTTATCATCCAATCATGTGCAAGCTAAAATGCTGTTTTTTTTTATTTTCCTTGTGTAGCAAACCCCCAAAGGAGCTGCTTTTGTTTGTTCAGTCCGTTACCCTGCCTTCCAACCCCAATGAACTGTCCCAGCCCCTCTGGCACACCTGGCAATGTTATTAATGGAATAACTCCACAGCAATACACAACACAGAAAGTTCAGGTTAACATTTGTCAGCCAAGACCTGTATAAGTACCCAGAACTTGGCTGAAACAGTTTAGGCACTTGCCGCCCGCCATATAGCAGAATGACGGCGGCAAAGTGGTTGTGATATCCTGACTGGACGTCATATGACGTGATCAGGATATCACTGCCGGCGTGCGCCCGTTGGGGCGCGCAGCGTGGCGATCGGGGGTGCTGTGTGTCAGTCTGACACACAGCAACTCCGATCGTGGTATGAAACCTCTGACAGAGGCTTCATACCACGTGATCAGCTGTGACCAATCACAGCTGATCATCGCGTGAACCAAGAAGTGCCGGTAAACAGCTCTCCTCGGTTCATGCTGACAGGGAGAGCCGATCGGCGGCTCTCCCTGTCAGAGGGGGGGGGGGTCTGTGCTGATAATCAGCACATTGATTATCACCACAGCCCCATCAAAATGTGCCAATCAGTTGAAAATAAATGCCCATCACATGCCAGCCTGTGCCCCTATATAAAGCCTGTCAGTGCCCATATCCGTGCAGATCAGTGCCCACAACAGTGCCCAAAAAGTGCCAATCAGTACCCCAACAGTAATGCCTGTCAGTGCCCCATCAAAGTGCCACTCAGAAAAGCCCTCCTCAAAGTAGCTCCTCATCAGTGCTGCCTATCCAGTGCCACCTATTAGTGCCCATCAGTGCCCACCAGTGCCGCCTATCAGTACCCATCAGTGCCGCCTATCAGTGCCCATCAGTGCCGCCTATCAGTGCCCATCAGTGCCGCCTATCAGTGCTCATCAGTGCCGCCTATCAGTGCCCATCAGTGCCGCCTATCAGTACCCATCAGTGCCGCCTATCAGTGCCCATCAGTGCCGCCTATCAGTGCCGCCCATCAGTGCCCATCAGTTTTTTTTTCCAAATTTTCGCTCTTCTTTCGTTTATAGCGCAAAAATTTAAAACCGCAGAGGTGATCAAATACCACCAAAAGAAAGCACTATTTGTTGGAAGAAAATGATAAAAATTTCATTTGGGTACAGTGTAGCATGACTGCGCAATTGTCATTTAAAGTGCGACAGCGCTGAAAGATAAAAATTGTCCTGGGCAGGAAGTGGGGAAAGTGCCCGGTATGGAAGTGGTTAAAGAAACCATCAGAAACACTATGCAACCAATAAAACAATAAGTAGCAATATGCACAGATTAAACAGACTCCCCAATAACATTTCCAAACTGCCATTCAGGGACACCCCCCGCGCATGCCCTTGCCCCCCCACGCACGCCCTCACCCCCTCGCCCCCCGCGCACACCCTTGCACCAGATGATTTTTGATACTTTTTTTTGCCAATTTTTGGAAATACAAAAGCAAACAGTGGTCACCAGTTTAGACAGGTGGTATACATTTTTTACATATATAATTTTTATTGCCCCCACTTGTCAGCCTCGTTTTATTGCCCCCACTTGTCAGCTTCCTTTTTTATTCCCCCCCCCCCCACTTGTCAGCTTCATTTTTTATTGCCCCCCCCCCAGGGCAGGGCCCCACTTTGAAAGCCTCATTTATTACTGTACTGTCCCCAGCCCCAGTGCCCTGACTTGTCACCTGACCTGCTCCAATCAGGTTCCATTTTCTCACCTTCTAATCTGGACTGGTCTGGTGTGGTGTGCGGTTGAGCGCCAGTCTTTGTTCCGTGGTCCAGACTGGGGAGCCCCCCTCAGGCAGTCTGGCGGCTCGGGCCGCAGGCGGGAGAAGGAGAAGTTGGGCAATGCGCTGTGGGAGTCAGGACGGGCAGTCAAACCGTGGATCTAAGCCAGCCAGCACTACAGAATGCCGCCGCCTGCCGGGAGGTCACTAAAGCCTGGAGGGGTCAGGAGGTGCTGCTGCTGCGGTCGGAGAAGGAGAGGAGGTGGGTGAACTGGGAGCACAGGGCAGCCCTGGGTAAAGGCCTTGCTCCTTTCGGCCTCGCTCTGAGACTCTGCAAATGTGACGTCACTGGTTGCTAGACACCAGGCGGGGCGACCCTAGCAACCAGTTTGGCAATTGTCTATTAGGGTGGCTGTGTCCTCATTTCATTCTGGGACACTGTATTGTCCCAGAATGAAGGTGCCCGGGACATGGGACACAAATGCGAATTGCGGGACAATCCCGGGCAATCCGGGACACGTAGGCACCCTAGTGTGGGGTGCTATGGCTAAAGGGGAACCCCAGGCCGGCCTACGATACCTCTAGTACACACTTAGTGAAATAATCTCAATACCCGTGGTGTGTCTCCTTTAAGAACAATGTCCTGGAAGCAAAGCTTTGCGTTTTATCTTCACCGGCAATGTAGGAGCTCTGTGGACAATATTTGGATGTGGTATTCTATGAAAAGCAGTAAAGGTTCCTGGGCAAAGCCCCCTCACCAAATCCTGTACACAGTCAGCGGTCCTCCCCTGAGCGATCGATCGATCTTAGATGCAAGTGTGTCGCAGGGGCATTCAGTCCTTGAGCTGTTGCAGGGTGTCCTTCTTTAGCATGGACAGTCTGTTCCTCTGGGCTGGAGCTGCAGGCTGTGTTCCCCTTGGTAGGCTGCGATTCCACACACACATGGAGCGCAGAAGATGCTCTCCTGAAGGGGTGCAGGCAAAAAGAGAGCTCTGGCCTAGTTCCTCTGGCTTTTTATATCCTTCCCCACAGTCCTTTGCTGCTGTCTGATGATTGGCTCAGGTTCTTCCAATAGGGAGTTCACAGACAACTTCCAATAGGGAGTTTACAAAGAAACAATTTCTGAGTGTCTGTGTGAAGAGACAAAGGGGGGGGGGGGTGAAAAAGCCTATGCTGCTGCTGCAGACAGCTCTCCCATATAGATTAGATGAGTTTGGAGAAGTACCTGCTACACACTCCCCCCACTAAAGAACCTTTGGTCCCCAAAGGATCTACAGCAGGGGTCTCAAACTGGTGGCCCTCCAGCTGTTGCGAAACTACAAGTCCCATCATGCCTCTGCCTGTGGGAGTTATGCTTGTAACTGTCAGCCCTGCAATGCCTCATGGGACTTGTAGCTTGGCAACAGCTGGAGGGCCGCTGGTTTGAGACCCCTGATCTACAGTGACTGCACTTCCAAGTGCACTTTCAGTGCAATTTCAAGTGCACTTGTAGTTTGCACTTGTAGTGCAAAGTGGATTTGCCTTTCGTAAATAACCCCCAATGTGTATAGGGGCCGTTATGGATGGAGGGGACGATGATGATGAGGTCACTGATGCGACTTGGGTGCCGGATAGAGCAGAGGAGGAAAGTGAGGGTGAGGCACAATCCTAACGTAGCAGCCATCATGGAAGAGTAGAGAGCAGCCACCCTATTCCATCACATTGTGGAGATGTTATCTCCTGGTCCACTTCCCACAGCTCAGCTGTCTGGGCCTTCTTTATTACACACGTGCAGCTGATCACACTATTGCAATTTTGCGGTTAAAATTAAAAAAAGCTATAAACAATAAGAAAAGAGCTTTTAAAAAATACAAAAATGAAGGAACACTAATGTCATTTAAATGTTACAAAGAATATAACAGGATATGTAAAAAGGAAATCAAGGATGGAAAAATTCAAAACGAACGACAGATTGCAAAAGATAGTAGGACAAACCCCAAAAAATTCTTCAAATATATTAATAGTAAAAAGGTGAAGTCTGAGCATGTAGGCCCTTTACAAAATAATCTAGGAGCGGGTGACTGGGGACAAAGAGAAGGCTAATTTATTAAATACTTTCTTCAGCTCTGTGTATACAAAGGAGCATAGGGGAGCTCATGTCCATAATGGGGGTGGTAGTGACACAGCCCCAAATAATCCACAATGGCTCAAAAGTGATCTGGTCCAAAAATATTTAGACAGAATAAAGGTGGATAAAGCACCTGGACCAGATGGCATACACCCACGGATCCTAAAAGAATTGAGCTCTGTAATTTCAAAGCCATTGTATCTCATTTTTAGGGACTCATTAATGACAGGAATAGTACCACTGGATTGGCGCAGGACAAAGTGGTGCCTATATTTAAAAAAGGGAACAAAGTCTTTAACAAGTAACTATGGACCTGTTAGTTTAACGTCTATAGTTGGGAAGATACTGGAGAAATTAATAAAAGACACATAGATGAGTTATTGCTGGAAAAAAAAACGATTTAAGCAACAGACAGCATGGATTCATAAAAGACAGAAGTTGTCAGACAAACCTGATTTCTTTTTATGAGGAGGTAAGTAAAACCTTGGACAGAGGCGTGGCAGTGGACGTGGTATACTTGGACAGAGGGGTGGCGGTGGACGTGGTATACTTGGACAGAGGGGTGGCGGTGGACGTGGTATACTTGGACAGAGGGGTGGACGTGGACGTGGTATACTTGGACAAAGGGGTGGCTGTGTACGTGGTATACTTGGACAGAGGGGTGGCTGTGTACGTGGTATACTTGGACAGATGGGTGACGGTGGACGTGGTATACTTGGATAGAGGTGTGGATATGAACGTGGTATACTTGGACAGAGGGGTGGTGGTGGACGTGGTATACTTGGACAGAGGGGTGGCTGTGTACGTGGTATACTTGGACAGAGGGGTGGCGGTGGATGTGATATACTTGGACAGAGGGGTGGCGGTGGATGTGGTATACTTGGACAGAGGGGTGGATGTGAACGTGGTATACTTGGACAGAGGGGTGGCTGTGTACGTGGTATACTTGGACAGAGGGGTGGCGGTGGACGTGATATACTTGGACAGAGGGGTGGCGGTGGACGTGGTATACTTGGACAGAGGGGTGGATGTGAACATGGTATACTTGGACAGAGGGGTGGCTGTGGACGTGGTATACTTGGACAGAGGGGTGGCGGTGGACGTGGTATACTTGGACAGAGGGGTGGCGGTGGACGTGGTATACTTGGACAGAGGGGTGGCAGTGGACGTGGTATACTTGGATTTTGCAAAAGCGTTGGATACAGTTCCCCACACACGGCTCATGTGCAAGGTAAAGTCTACAGGATTGGAAATATCAGTTTGTAAATGGATAGAAAACTGGCTAAAAGACAGAATTCAGAGAGTAGTGGTTAATGATTCTTACTCTGAATGGGTCTGGGATCAAAAGTAACATTTCTGTCTTTGCAGATGACACTAAGCTATGCAGTGGAATAACGTCCTTACAGGATGTCTCCAATTTACAAGCCGACCTCAATGCTCTGTCTAATTGGGCGACTATGTGGCAGATGAGGTTTAATGTTGATAAATGTAAAGTTAGGCACTTGGGGGCTAAGAATATGAATGCATCATACATACTAGGGGGAGTACAACTGGGGGGATCCGTAGTGGAGAAGGATCTGGGGGTTTTGGCAGATCATAAGCTCAATAATAACATGCAATGCCAAGCTGCGGTTTCCAAAGCGAGCAAAGTCCTTTCTTGTATTAAGAGAGGTATGGTCTCCAGAGAGAGAGACATCATCTGTACAAATCATTAGTAAGACCTCATCTGGAATATGCAGTTCAGTTTTGGGCCCCAGTTCTCAGAAAGGATATCGGGGAACTGGAGAAAGTGCAGAGAAGGGCAACCAAACTGATAAGAGGCATGGAGGAGCTCAGCTATGAGGAAAGATTAGAGGAACTGAATTTATTCACTCTTGAGAAGAGGAGATTAAGGGGGGATATGATCAACATGTACAAATATATAAGGGGTCCATATAGTGAACTTGGTGTTGAGTTATTCACTTTACGGTCAACACAAAGGACAAGGGGGCACTCTTTACGTCTAGAGGAAAAAATATTTCATCTCCAAATGCGGAAAGGTTTCTTCACAGTAAGAGCTGTGAAAATGTGGAATAGACTCCCTGCAGAGGTGGATCTGGCCAGATCAGTAGATTGATTTAAGAAAGGCCTGGATACTTTCCTAAATGTACAGAATATAACTGGGTACTGACATTTATAGGTAAAGTTGATCCGGGGAATATCCGATTGCCTCTCGGGGGATCAGGAAGGAATTTTTTCCCCTGCTGTAGCAAATTGGATCATGCTCTGCTGGGGTTTTTCGCCTTCCTCTGGATCAACTGTGGGTATAGAATTGGGTATATGGAATTGTACGATATTTTTTAAAAACATTTTTATGGTTGAACTGGATGGACTTTGTGTCTTTTTTCAACCTGACTAACTATGTAACTATGTAATTTGCAAAATTTGCCTCAAGTACATCAAGCGTGGCAAAAACACCAACCATTTGGGTACCCCATGCTTGACAAGGCATTTAACCTCCCACCACTCAGCCTGTTGGCAAGAGCACCTGAAAGCCATACAAAAGGGACGCAATTCGGCTCCTCCTCTTTACTCACCTCAGTCTCCCCCCCCCCCACTATACCTCATGACCTCTCAGCAGCCTCCACTGACAGGGATGATGGTATAGCGCAGGGTGTCCCAGGTCCTTGCAGCACATCTGTCAGAGAAACGTCCGTAGGAGAACTGGCAATCGTGCCAGTACTAGTAATGGCTGCTTCCAGCACATCCCTGTGTGCACTGACGCAAGCGGCGCAAATAGGCGCACGCACATGCGCAATGAATACATGCGCATGCACATGCGCAATGGAACCAGCATGCGCGGGAGCGTCAATCGGCGCATGCAACAGATGCAGCCACTTGCTGGCCTATATAAGACGGCCACTGAGCCCCTCTCATTGCTTGATAGTCATCAGCCTTCCTGTGTTCCCGAGACTCTGTTAAACTGCTGTTTGGATTCTTGTTGTGACCCGGCTTGTTCCTGACCTGTCTGATCTGCTCTCCTGGTTTGACCCTCTGGCTTGCTTTACCGACTTGTTGCCTTCTCCTCCACCTGATCCCGGCTTGTTCCACGGACTTTGCCACAGTCATCTGTTCCTGCCTGCTTCCTGTTACCAGACCATTGGCTTGTCTCCGTTCCTGCAACCCACCTCTTCCTCCTGGTGGATCTACTGGGTTTGACCCTCAGCCTGGCTGCCACTACTACTCCCTGAGCGGTGTCCTGCATCCACCGGTGTTCTTCAGGATCCCACCAGCTCTGCTCTCCTGGACCCATCTGGCAACCTGTGCTTCTCTGGGCACTATACCCTCTGTACCCAACCTCAGAGGTGTACTGCACTCAGCCGCAAGGGGAGCCCTCTCGGCATTTCAGCCTCCAACCAGGTACGTGACAACATCAGCCAGCAGCATACCACCAGTTGTAGACTTTAGCCGGCAAATTTTTCTGCCCCATCTGCTGCAGCGAAAAAAAAAAGTCCCTGCCACCCACATGCCCAGTGTCTAAATGCAAGCTTGTCAAAGCTGCTGGCTGTAGACCTCCTGCCTTTCCGTCTGGTGGATTCTTCCCCCTTCTGTGAATTTGCAGAATATGCTGTACCACAATGGCAGGTTTCCCAGTCGCTATTTCTTTTCATGTAAGGCCATTCCAGCTCTGTACCATCACGTGGAAGGGCAATGTTGTGGCATCGTTGGGCAAGGCAGTCAGCCGCAAAGTTCACATTGGAGAATAGAGGGAGAGATGAGGCACTCTGCTGTGGCTGGGTATCCAATCTTTTGTAGCAGTGGAGAGATGGCACTGAAGGCTGTGCTTTGTAGAGAAGAAGCAGCTCTGGAGGGTCATAAAAGAAAGAGAAAGGTGCCTCCAAGGGCAGTGGTTAAAAGATTTATTACAGGCACAATGGGATTAAAAACACAAGAGAGTAAGAGGTCATAGGCATATAATGATTAGTCCTCATGCTAAGTCCACATTACTGCTGACACGTGGCCCAGCAAGCATGGGCAGGGACGATATATTTTGTTCACAGCACACTGGGTAACTCTGCTTGAAACTCAGAAAGGATGCTGGTTGTTGTGTCACCACGCCTCCATACAGCTGGGGGTGATGATGCGAGATTTGTCAGCTCTACCCCCTCCTCCTCCTCCTCCTCCATGCCCTCCTCTGCTGAATTGTCCAATGAACCTCAAGGACCCCCTAAGTGTTCAAGGGGCTATTCAATGAGTCAGTCTAAAAGGTGCCATGCAGTGCTTCAGCTGGTCTGTCTAGGGGACAGGAACCACACCAGAGCAGAGATTCTTGCAGCTTTGCAGGGGCAGGCCCAGAGGTGGTTCACGCCACGCTAGCTGGAGACAGAAATGGTGGTGTGCAATAATGGCACAAACCTCCTGTCCGTCCTTAGACAGGGAAAGTTGATACATGTGCCATGCCTGGCACATGTCCTCAATTTGGTGGTGCAGCGTTTCCTAAAGAGGTACCCAGGGTTGGAAGATCTATTAAAGCTGGCCAGAAGAGTCTGTAGCCATTTCATGCGGTCATTCACAGCCAGTGCTCGGTTGGCTGTAATTCAGTGGGAATTCCACCTGCCATAAACCACCTAATTTATGACATGCCCACCAGGTGGAACTCAATTTTGACAATGCTGCAGTGGCTGCACATGCAGCAGAGAGCTGTCAACGAGTACCTGTGTGAGTATGGCACAACGACAGGCTCAGGCCAGCTCGTTTTTTTTTCCCATGCCAACGGCTGCTCATAAAGGATGGATGCACTCTACTGTCACCATTTGAGGAGGTGACAAGGATGGTGAGGAGTGACAATGCATGCATCAGTGACACAATCCCTGTTGTGTTCCTGCTGGAGCAGACTGAACACATTATGGCATTATGGACATGGGACTCAAGGCAGAGCAGCAGGAGGAAGAGGAGGACTTTCCTTTCCTCTCAAGGCCCACTTTATGCAGACACTATTCTTCCTACACCACAGAACACACAAGAGGAGAGGAAGTGATAGGAGGAGGATTCTGGCAGTTTTGGAGGAATTGAAGCAGGGCAAGACATATGTCAATCCTTAATAGATGGTTTTCCATCCCCAGAATCCTTGGGAGTGGTACGTGGCTGGGAGGAGGCAGTTTCAGATACTGTAATCCTCAGTGACCCCGAGGAGTCTGCTTCTCATGCCTCTGCAAACTTGTGGTGCATGGGCTTCCTCATTCTTCAAAGCCTGCTAAATAGACATGTGCACTATCGAAAAAGTAGTTTTTTTTAGTTTTCGTTTCATTCCTTTTTTTGCTTTTTTCTGAAATTCGGAAATTCGGGAAATTAGAAAAAAAATAAAAATTGTTTTCGTTTTATTCATTTTTTTGCTTAATTTGGAAATTCGGGAAATTCTAAAATTCGGAAATTCGAAAATTAGGAATTCAGAATATCGGAATTCCGAATTTCCGAATTCCCGAAAATAAACAAAAAAACAAATAAAATGAAAACGAAAAAAAAGAATTTTTCGAATTTCCAGAATTTTCGAAAAAAGCAAAAAACGAATGAAACGAAAATAAAAAAAAATCGAATTTTCGAATTTCCAGAATTCGGAAATTCTAAAAATTCGGAATTCGGAAATTCGAAAATTCGGAAATTCAACTTTCCAAATTTTCCATTTTCGAATTTTTGATTTTCGAATTTTAGATTTTCGAATTTTGCAATTTTGAATTTTGAATCTCAAATTTTCGAAATTTCCAATTTCCGAAATTCCGAAATTCGAAAATCTGAATTTCCGAAATGACGAATTTCCGAATTTCGGATATTCGGAAAATAGGAATTTCGAAAATCCGAATTTCTGAAATTCGTAAATTCTGAAATTCGAAATTTAGAAAATTCGTAAATTCAAAATTTTGGAAATTCAGAAATTCGAAATTTCGGAAATCCGAAAGTCCGAAAATTTGGAAATTGAAAAATTTGGAAATTCGGAAACTTCGGAATTAACAAATTTCTCAAAATTCGGTAAAAAACTAATTAGAAACGAAACAAATTGCACATGTCTACTGCTAAAGCACCCCAGAATACATGGCATCAAGGAGAAGGATCACTATTGGTTGGTAATCCTCCTTGACCATTGTTACAAGGGCAAAGTGTCGGAACACAGAGGGAGCAGAGGAAAAAATCTCTTGAGGACACCTTAAAGAGGCGTTTATGCAACGCCTTTCCTGACTCTGGTAGGTTACAGTCTGGTGGAAAACATAGTTTTTAGGCTTCTGTTGATCCAGAGAGGAGCGTTGGAGAAGGCGGCCCCCTCAGGGATGCTTTTCAAAAAAACGTTTAGTCCTTGGCACGAGGGCTGTCAGCTTCCACATCCCATCGACAGCATCTGCATCATATGGTGGGAGATTATCTAGGGGCGAAAACAGACATGGAGAGCTTTCCAGTTGAAAATCCACTGAGTTACTGGGTCATGACAATAGACCACTGGCTAAAACTTGCCCAGTATGCAATTGAGCTGCCGGGCTGTCCTGCATTCAGTTTGCTTTCCGAACGGGCATTCAGTGCTGCCAGAGGTTTTGTAACAGATAAGAGAAAGCGTCTGTTAACAGACTCGGTGGACCGGCTGACATTTATCAAAATGTATCAGTCCTTGATTAGCAGCAGCTATGCTTTCTGGATCTTGAATCTCTGAAAGACTGTCTAGGCTGCCTAGCTTTGTGGGTGTTGATTTAATCTGGAAGAAATATGTTGGTGTAGGTTTCATGGGCACAATTGACACTCAAGGACCAATTATTCCGCACCTGTTTGACAGGTGCATATAATTTAGATTTTTGACAGCAAGCCAAGCCATTGTTTATAAAATAAAGAAAGCTTGAATGGAAATTTTTTTTTTGGCTTTATAAGTGCAATTAATGCTGCAGCAGGTTCTATACACAGGGCAGATGTACCATTTTACAGGCAGACTAAGGGGACCCCCCAGGCACTATATTTAAGGAAATGTTTTATTTTTATTGTTATTTCTCATTTTGATAGTTTTACTTTAAGCATCAACAAATCACTGCTCATTTAAAAATGCTCTTTTTTTTACAACCTTTTTTTTCATTGATACATGTCCCCCAGGGCAGTACCCGAACCACCCATAACCATTGTATGCCCAATTACTTGCATATAAGCCTTCAAAATGGGCACTTTTGATTTTCCCAGTTCGGGTCCCAGAAGACTTCAAAGGGGTTTGTTATTCGGCTCCGAACTTTTGCAATATTTGAAAGTTTTGCTGTGAACCGAACAGGGGGCTGTTCGATCCACCTCTAAAAAAATAAATGTAACCCCTTCCCGACCAGCCGCCGCAGTTTTACTGCGCCAGGTTGGCTCCCCTGGGCGAAACGACATTACCTTACGTTGCTTTGCCTTTTGGCCACTAGGGGGCCCGCGCGCCGCTGGAGGCACATGCCCACAGCTCGCCGCCAGAGCCAATGTGAGTCCCCGGCGGGCACAGATCCTGGTTCTACTAAGTATAAACACCGATCTCTCTCTCCTCCTAGTCAGTACCCATCCCCCCCTACAGTTAGAACACACCTAGGGAACACAGTTAACCCCTTGATCGCCCCCTAGTGTTAACCCCTTCCCTGCCAGTGACATTTATACAGTAATCAGGGCATTTTTATAGCACTGATAGCTGTATAATTGTCACTGGTCCCAAAAATGTGTCAAAAGTGTCCGATCTGTCCGCCGCAATATCGCTGATCACCACCATTTCTAGTAAAAAAATAAATGCCATAAATGCCATAAATATATCCCCTATTTTGTAGACACTATAACTTTTGCACAAACCAATCAATATACGCTTATTGCGATTTTTTTTTTACCAAAAATATGTAGAAGAATACGTATCGGCCTAAACTGAGGATTTTTTTTTTAAATTGGGGATATTTATTATAGCAGAAAGTAAAAGATATTGTGCTTTTTTCAAAATTGTCGCTCTTCTTTTGTTTATAGCGCAAAAAATAAAAACCGCAGAGGTGATCAAATACCACCAAAATAAATCTCTATTTGTGGGGAAAAAAAGACATTGATTTAGTTTGGGTACAGCATCGCATGACCGCGCAATTGTCAGTTAAAGCGACGCAGTGCCGTATCACAAAAAATGGCCCGGTCATTGAGCAGCCATATCTTCCGGGGCTGAAGTGGTTAATGATGTATTAATTATTACAGAGCTGAAATAATTTGCATCTTTCATATCTGTCTGGAGTTCAGACTTTAAAGCGGAACTTCAGTCATTTTTTCATCTTTCCATCTATTAAATCTTCTGCCCTTGTTGTTGTTTTAACTTTGGATAGTCTTTTTTTTTTTTTCTGCCAGTAAATACCTTATACAACCCACTTCCTGTTTCTTGTCTGATCATTAGCCTAGGCTTATGACATCATGCACAGCTCTCTCTCTCTCTCTCCTGAAAGTTTGCCAGGAAGGGAGGGGGGCTGAGTCATAAGAGGGCCAACAAGAGCTGCAGAGCTGTTGTGATTTAACACCAGGAGGGGAGCACTAACCTTTTGTATCAATCAACACATAAAACAAATTAATAAAAAAAAAATTAACAGTTTATTATTTGAGCTATGATATCTCTCTTAAATAGTATTAGCACTTGGGGGTCTCCCCCCCTTTTTTTTTTTTCTCGTAATATTGTACACAATAAGTAATTTATCAAAATTAATAGTCTATCACTTGAGGAGTGAAATCCCTTTAATTAGTACTTGGGGTGTTTCTCCCCCCCTCCCCTTTCTCACCTAATCCTCCCTCCCATTATATTTGGTAATTTTTTATGTTTTTTTGTATTATTAAACACATGAAATTAATCTATTAAAATTAATAATTGGTCAATTGAGTTAGGTTATCACCCCCTTTTTTCTTTTCTTTTTTCTCTTTTTTTTTGTTCTTAACTCTCCGAACCAATAGATAAAGAATAAAGGGGTCATAATGATTTGACATCCTCTTCATAGATAAGTAGATTCTTTAGGATATGAAAAAACAATGCTATGAAGGGACTTTTTGGAAGGGATTTAATTGAGACCATATAAGTGTATTGTTTGTTTGTATGAATTTTTTTTATGTTTTTGTATTGGAATGTTTGTAATTGTTGTTATGGGATAAAGATTAATAAATACATTTTACAATAAAAAAAAAGAGAGCTGCAGAGCTGGAGTTGTGTGTCTGCGTAAATCCAGGAACTGAACAGGCAGCAGCTTCAGCTGCCCACAGTTAAAATGGCTGCAGCCAGCAAAGTGGTTGGAGGGAAGCTTTAGAATGGCAAAGATGTTTGTATTACAAATTACCGGTATGTAAGCAGACTGCAGTTCCTCTTTAAGTTTTATGGCACCAGTACAAATGTGTGTGTCTTATGGGCGTGTTTGTGTCTCTTTGTTTTCTTTTTAATGATTTGGAAACATTCATATCTTGATGATTGGATTCTTTAATATGTTTTAAGTATTTGAAACTTGGTTGACATATTGTACATTTCCTTTTGTTCTTTTACACTACAAGTGGCAATTAAATAAGTCATTTTACTTTTTACAACCTTTGCCTAATTAAAAAAAAATATATAACATAAATAAAAAAATACATAACTGTCTACTCTTTTAAGTCTTTAGAAAGGGGTTGTAAAGGTTTGTTTTTTATTTTCTAAATAGGTTCCTTTAAGCTAGTGCATTGTTGGTTCACTTACCTTTTCCTTTGATTTCCCTTCTAAATGTTTTTTTTCTTTGTCTGAATTTCTCACTTCCTGTTTCTCCTCAGTAAACTTCACACCATCATCCGAGCGGTGTGGAGTCAGCCAGAACAGCTTACTGAACAGCTTACTGAGGAGGAACAGGAAGTGAGAAATTCAGACAAAGAAAACAAAGAAAAAAAATATTTAGAAGGGAAATCTAAGGAAAAGGTAAGTGAACAATGGACTAGCTTAAAGGAACCTATTTAGAAAATAAAAAACAAACCTTTACAACCCTTTTAATAAGGAAAGTTTATATATTTCCTTTACCGTGCAGAAAGCCTTTCGTATTCATTTCTGGCCTACAGAGAATTATAAAGCATTTTGTAAGAAATATACAATATAAGAGACCATTATTGGAAATCAGGATGGCGAATATCTCCACAGCCACCGTGTATTTCCCTTTGGTGCTCAGATAGGCCGGGATCATGGCAATCCAGACACTGCAGAACACCAGCATGCTGAAGGTGATGTATTTGGCTTCATTAAAACTGTCCGGTAATGTCCTGGCAAAAAAAGCAATAATAAAACTAACAGCAGCCAGGATCCCCATATATCCCAGGACAGAGTAGAATCCGATAACTGACCCTTCATTACACTGAATGATGATCTTCTCCTGGTATGAGTTTGTGTCCAATTCATGGAAGGGAGGAGAGATGGTCAACCAACTAACACAGATAATAACCTGAACATTGGAACAAGCTAAGACTATACAGAGGGGCAGTTTTACTCCAATCCATTTCCTCCACACGCTGTTGGGTTTGGTGGCTTTGAAGGCAATGCAAACCATAATAGTCTTGGCCAATACAGAAGATACGGCTATTGTAAAGA
This sequence comes from Rana muscosa, assembly GCA_029206835.1. Lineage (NCBI taxonomy): Eukaryota > Metazoa > Chordata > Amphibia > Anura > Ranidae > Rana > Rana muscosa. The sequence continues at coordinate 210,522,851 of CM055119.1, forward strand.
GAATTCCAAAAGAAACTTGGCGTAACAAGCAGGTTATATCCACAGGACGACCCAGGAAGAGGAACACACAGAGGAAACCCAACATGATGGAGACCAGGAGGACAAAGCTGAGGCTCTTGTTATTGGCTTTCACAACTGGTGTGTCCCGGTGTAAAATAAAAATGACGAGTACTAGAAGAGTCTTCCCAAAACACAACAGTGAGAAGACTATAAATACTAGGGAGAGCGTGTCATCAGTGAAGGAAAGAAATTCTACTTCCTTGGGAATACAGCGAGTTTTGTTCTCGTTTGGCCATTCATGATCGAGGCATTTCATGCAGTTTTCACTATCTGGAAAACAAAATAAAATCAATAAACACTGTGAGCACTGTTGACTGTAATTATGTGCATACACCTCAATCATGGTGGTAGTAGTATGAACATATACATATCTAGATCTGAGATTATCTTGTACAAAAGAGGTAGTTCAATCCGCAATAGACATTTATTGATAGGGTTACGTAATATATATAAATTACACACCAGACAGTATTTACAACACAATGTACAGTGTAGGTCCCCTGGCTTACATGGTATTTACAAATCACCCACAACGCCCATATTTACAATACAATATAAGATACAAGTATAGAGTTACATTACCTGTTAACTTCAGGTCAGCCCATGGTGGCTGCTTTTCCCACACCGAAAGAAAGAGGGCTTTAGCTTGCTCACAATGCATTACCGGTATATATCCCCCCTCCTTTCTGTATTGTGGCCAATATAATTCTCCCTAATTGGTCACTGTACCTAGTAAATGTATATTGGGCACAGCCTGGTTGGATGAGTCAAAGAAGGCTTTTGTTTTCATGCCCATATTAGATGTAATCAGTAGGCTTGTGCAATTTGTTTCATAACGAATCGAAATTCGTCGGAATTTATCAACTTTCGGACATTCGGAAGCGTTCGAATTTCCGAACAAAGCAATTACGAATAAAACCGAATCCGAAATAAATTATACCGCAAATAGCGAATGCCCGAATGTCTTCGGCATAATTCGTTATGAAAAAAGTTACGAATGTACGAATCCATACGAAGCAAAAAAAAACTCTGCTCTGCTCTCTGCTTCTCCCTCACCGTGCTGAACTCCCTCTCAAAATGGTGTACAGGGGGCGGAGGCTATAGCCGCATGTAAAAAACTAAAGTAAAATACGAGATTTCGAATCGTTACAAATAACCGCGATGTATTTAGAAAAGTACAAATCCATTCGAAGCACATTAGGCATAATAGGCAGCGTCGTCGTGAGAGAGACACGGAAAATTCCGAATCAACGAACCCCAAAAAAGTTACGAAAGGAGGAGTTGTGTCCAGAATCAACGAAAAGCAAATGTACTCTACCGAAAGTACGAATTATAAATCAACTAAAAATTCAACTAAAAATGTCGCTTGCGAAAATACGAATTAGTCCGAACACAAAAAATCCCGTCTAGCAAAATTACGAATGATTACGAATCAACAGGACCGAAAAGAAACAAACCGAAACTAAACAAATTTTTCCATTGTGTAGTAGTAATCAGGGAAAACAAAAGGCCACCCTTTGAAGTTGAGCTAATTACAGTAAGACTAGCACAGCACTCAATACGTTAAATATATTTCCTTCTAACTGAAATATATTTCTAATTGCAATATTATTAACAGCTGTTAATGGAGATTTCACATAAACCCATAAGGCAAAAGCACTTAACTTGTCTTGGTTTACTTATAGGGGTTTAATCAGATATTATTATTTGTCAAATATCTAATAAATAGAGTTGAGCGGGTAGCTTGATATTCGGGTCCGGCGGGTTCGGCCGAACTTCGGAAAAAAGTTCGGATTCGGGACCGAACATTAACCCGAACCCGGACCCCATTGAAGTCAATGGGGACCCGGACTTCTGACGACTAAAAAGGCTCTAAAAAAGTAATGGAAAGGGCTAGAGGGCTGCAAATGGCAGCAAAATGTTGTTAAGAACATGGCAAGTGCTCTGCAAACAAATGTGGATAGGAAATAACTTAAAAGAACATAAAAACATTTAAAAAATAAAAAAATATGCTGGAGGCCCGATTTTCAGCAGAAGAGGTACAGGAAGTCATTAAGAACCTCAGAAACTCAACGGCACGATGCGACACATATGGTGGGAATGCCCCAGAATACGCCCTTTCTGGAATAGATTATTTAATTTAATGGATAAGCTAGTGGGAAAATAAAATACTTTGAAATAAAAATGTAGCGGGGTGCTAAATTTAAGGAAAGTGTTTGAGTGGTAAATAGGCTCAAATACCCTAATTCTGTAGGATTCATGGACCATTTTGTCCTCGGGGGACAGTATTGGTGTGCAGTTCCCTGCGGCCTACAGGTGGCGCCTTTTGTGTCCCCTCTTGGCAGTAGTACAGCGGGGCGGGGAACCTGCTGTGCATGCCAGGAGAGCATATAAAAGGGGCAGACCTTTGGCCTGGGGCTGATGTCCAGTGGGGTCCGCGCCCAGGTGCCTTCGGCCTGGGTGCATGTGTTCCTGTTCCATCTCGGGCACCTTTAGCCCGGGGTGAGGTACTATCCTGGAGTTCTTGCTGCCCTGGGTATGGAGGCCTAGGGGCGGGAGTAAAGCCTGGAGTCCAGAGCCGCCTCGTGTAGGGGACCCTGTTCCAGGGAAGGGAGGATCATTCTGATGGACCGATGCGGGAGTCACGGTGAAGGAATGGTCTGTTGACTCCCTGGAGAGATGTCTTCCCCTTGATATGGGCTAGGTTCATAGAAGGAGAAGCTCAAGGTCACCTTGACTGTATCAGAGGCCTTATTCAACCGGCCCGTGGCAGGGGCCTTATACACCCTGGTCTGTGGCTGAGACCAAAGTTCTCCAGGCCCGTGGCACGGGCCTTATACACCCTAGTCTGTGGCAGAGACCAAAGTTCTCCAGGTCTGTGGCAGGGGCCTTGTACACCCGGTCTGTGGCAGAGACCAACCTCAATGTCTGTGGCAGAGACCGTGCGCCAAAAACTGTTTGAGAAACCTAAGCAGTGAAGTGAATGTGCTACGTTTGTGCCTGGACCTCCTCCACACCTTAAGCTGTCCTGTTTCTTTGCTCTAACCTTTTCTATCTGAGTACAGTTTATTTTGCCATGAGAGAATAAGAGTTGGAGTTTCAGCTGGTGTGAACATTGACTTTACTGGCAATTAAAGGACTTGCCTCTACCTACAATAGAGGTGAGAATCATCCTCTGGAGGAGTTTTGACTCCGGCTGTGGACACGGCCCGTCAAGTACACCGCTCAACCTCTTTATATAGGAGTATACGGGCTGGTAGTGCGGTGTGCCTTTCTCCCTCCTGCGAAGAGCCAACAACATAAAGGCAGGTAAGGGGGAAAGCATCTGTGCGCTACAAAAAAATAAAATAAAATTTTTAATCTTGGCCTAGCAGGACGAGGTCCATATGGAGTAGGAGGTTGAGGTGGCGGTGGATGTGGCTGTGTAGGTGGAAGCGGCGGTGGAGGAGGACGAGGTAGCCAACACTGGTTCAAAAATACAACAATGGCTGGGTAAGGCCGGTGATGTGTCGAATTCTGTCCCCTGTCGAATAGTGTCCGCCCTGTACTGCGCTTGCTGAGTATGTAGGACAAGGGGATTTCAAAAATCTCCCAAGACTAACGGCGCCTGCGTGTTGAGTTCAGGTGAAGGCCACACCATCCGTGGTTCAAGCCGAGCCAAGCAAGGCCGCGATCGAAGCGAGCCCGTGAGGGGCCCTGTTACTTTGTGCTACCGTATGTCCTCTTGGATGGTGGGGCTTGAACCTGCACTCACAGCGCAGGCGCCGTTCATCTTCGGAGATTTTGTGAATCTCCTTGTCCTCTGTACTGCGCAAGCGCTGCGCCTGCGCAGTACGGGCCGGGCACAATCCGATGGCCGGACAGTTTGTCACAACACCGGTATACATGTCTATTCTGCACAAGGTACGGACAAGTCCTGTGGGATCCATGCCTGGTTCATTTTAATGAACGTGAGCTTGTCCACATTGGCTCTGGACAGGCGGCTGCGCTTGTCTGTGATAACGCCCCCTGCCGTGCTAAATACACGTTCAGATAATACACTGGCTGCAGGGCAGGCCAGCACCTCCAAGGCATAAACGGCAAGCTCAGGCCATGTGCCCAATTTGGAGACCCAGAAGTTAAAGGGGGCAGACCCGTCATCCAGTACGTGTAGGCCTGTGGACACATACTGCTCAACCATGTTGGTGAAATGCTGCCTCCTGCTAAGACGTTCCATCTCAGCTGGTGGTGCTGGTTGTTGTGGCGTGCTGACAAAGCTTTTCCACATTTCGGCCATGCTAACCCTGCCTTCTGAGGTGCTGCCGGTGCCCCGGCTGCGTTGGCGACCTCTTCCTCCTCCTCTGCCTTCGCCTTGTGCTTCCACCGTACGCCCGCTGTCAGGTGGGAATGCCACCAGCAGCGCGTCTACCAGCGTGCGCTTGTACTCGCGCATCTTACGATCCTGCTCCAGTGAGGGAATTAAGGACGGTACGTTGTCCTTGTAACGGGGATCCAGCAGGGTGGCCACCCAGTAATCAGCACCAGTTAAAATGTGGGCAACTCGGCTGTCGTTGCGGAAACACTGCAGCATGTAATCGCTCATGTGTGCCAGGCTGCCCAGAGGCAAAGAAAAGCTGTCCTCTGTGAGAGGTGTATCGTCTGTGTCCTCTGTATCCCCCCAGCCACGCACCAGTAATGGCCACGAGCTGGTCTGAGTGCCACCCTGCTGTGAACATGGCTCCTCCTCCTCCTCCTCCTCCTCCATCTCCTCCTCCACCTCGTCATCCTCCAGAACTGTGCCCTTTCTGCCGGACAATTGTGTACCTGGCGTTTGTTGGTGCAGGAACCCACCCTCGTAGCCACTTGTGAAAGACTGCCCTGAAAGCCTTTGAAATGATCCCGCTTCCTCCTCCTCCTCCTCATCCTCCTGTGCCACATCCTCTTCCATCATCGCACAAAGCGTTTTTTCAAGGAGGCATAGAACTGGGATAGTAACGCTGAGAACGGCGTCATTGGCACTGGCCATGTTGGTGGAGTACTCGAAACAGCGCAACAAGGCACACAGGTCTCGCATGGAGGCCCAGTTATTGGTGGTGAAGTGGTGCTGTTCCGCAGAGCGACTCACGCGTGATTGCTGCAGCTGAAACTCCACTATTGCCTGCTGCTGCTCGCACAGTCTGGCCAGCATGTGCAAGGTGGAGTTCCACCTTGTGGGCACGTCACATATGAGGCGGTGAGCGGGAAGGCCGAAGTTACGCTGCAGCGCTGACAGGCGAGCAGCAGCAGGGTGAGAACGCCGAAAGTGCGCACACACAGCCCGCACTTTCTGCAGCAGCTCTGGCATATTGGGGTAATTTTTAAGGAACCTCTGGACCACCAAGTTCAGCACATGCGCCAGGCAAGGGATGTGCGTCAAACCGGCTAGACCCAGAGCTGCTACGAGATTTCGCCCATTATCGCACACCACCAGGCCGGGCTTGAGGCTCACTGACAGCAACCACTCATCGGTCTGTTGTTCCATGTCCCTCCACAACTCCTGCGCGGTGTGGGGATTTTCCCCCAAACAGGAAAGTTTTAAAACTGCCTGCTGTCGTTTACCCCTGGCTGTGCTGAAGTTGGTGGTGAAGGTGTTACGCTGAATGGATGAGGAGGCGGTAGAGGATGAGGAAGCGGAGAAGGAGGAGTTAGCAACAGGAGGCAAACTGAAGCGCCCTGCAATCCTCGGTGGTGGAAGGACATGCGCCAAACCGCTATCTGCCTCAGGCATAGCCGCCACTGCATTTACCCAGTGTGCTGTTAGAGAGATATAACGTCCCTGACCGTGCTTACTGGTCCACGCATCCGTAGTGTGAGGGGGTTAGCTCGGCAGCGGGTGTGTGTGACCCCCCGGGATGGGCTCCCCACACAAAACAGGCCCAGCAAACGGAGGTTGTGGTTTTCAAAATCAAAAAGGTGCGGTTTATTTTCTATTTACAGTGACAAAACACAGCAAAGCAAAAGAAACATAAACAAAATAAATCCTGGTCAACTTGACCTCTGACTAAACATACAGGTTTCCTAACTAACAACTGGGATCAGCCTAGTGCTGTCCTAGTCCCTAAGTCCCTGGTTTTAAATGTCCAAGCAAATAGCCACACAGGCTTTGTCTCACCGCACAGGGGTTCACTCTCCCTAGACAGTCCACACAGGTCTGGTTCCAGGCATGAGCTAACACCTAATGAATCTGGGAGTTCTTATAGAGGCCTAAATGAGCTGACAAGCTTCAGCTGGTCTCATCAACTCCCTGTCTGCACGACGCCCCACACTCTCCCTAGAGGTATGAGTCATCCATGAGCCCACTAGCCTCAGCTGGGCTTATACAACTCTCCACCTAGTTGTATAAGTCGGCGTAAAGCCTGAATCTGGGCAAAATATATCTACCCCCCTGGATGCAACCAGGTGACTTTACCTTCCTGCTGTCACATACCCCCCCCTCTTGTTTTAACCTCGGGGTTGGAACACCAGCAATCAGGCATTCATGTACTCGAGACAAAGCATCCACATTCCCCATTTGAACGCCAGGGCGATGCTTTACTGTGAAGTTGAATTCCTGGAGGGCCAGGAACCACCTATTCACTCTTCTATTTGTTTCCTTGTTTTGAGCCATCCATTTTAACGGAGCGTGATCCGTAACCATGTCAAAGTGCCTACCTAGCAGGTAGTACCGAAGGGAATCTAGAGCCCACTTCACCGCTAAACACTCCTTTTCAACGGTGGCGTAATTTACCTCATGGGACTTCAACTTCCTGCTGAGGTAAATGACTGGGTGCTCTTCCCCGTTCCAGACCTGGGACAATACTGCTCCTAACCCCACATCTGACGCATCACTTTGTACGACAAAGTCTTTAGAGAAGTCGGGTGAGTACAACACTGGCTGGCTACATAAGGCTTGTTTCAAGAATTGGAATGCTGCCTCAGCCTCGGGGGTCCATTTAATCATGACCGACCCTTTCCCCTTCGTCAGGTTGGTTAGGGGCACAGCCTTAGAAGCAAAGTGGGGAATGAATCGCCGATAATACCCAGCGATTCCCAGAAAGGCTCGTACCTGCTTCTTACTGTTGGGACGTGGCCAACTCTGGATGGCCTCGACTTTGTTGAGTTGGGGTTTTATTACTCCCCTCCCAATGGTGTACCCAAGATATTTGGCCTCCTCCTGCCCAATGGTACACTTCTTGGGGTTAGCCGTAAACCCCGCTTCCCGAACAGAGTCCAGGACTGCTTGCACTTTTGGCAGATGTGAGGCCCAATCTGTGCTATGGACAATTACGTCATCCAGGTAAGCCGCAGCATACTTCCGATGGGGCCTCAGCATCTGGTCCATTTTCCGCTGGAATGTGGCCGGCGCATTCTGTAACCCGAACGGCATTCTTTTATATTGGAACGCCCCGTCTGGGGTTACAAATGCGGTTTTCTCTTTGGCCGACTTGGCCAGGGGGATTTGCCAATACCCTTTTGTGAGGTCAAGAGTCGTCATGTATCGGGCTGTTCCCAGCCGGTCGATCAACTCATCTATACGTGGCATGGGGTAGGTGTCAAATTTTGTAACTTTGTTCAACTGACGAAAATCGTTACAAAATCGCCAGCTCCCATCCGGTTTAGGCACCAACACAATGGGACTAGACCAATCACTTTGGGACTCCTCTATCACCCCTAAGTTCAGCATTTTCTGTACTTCCTCCCGTATTGCCTCCCGTCGGGCCTCTGGGATCCGATAGGGTTTTAACTTCACCCTTTCACCGGGCGGGGTAATGATGTCATGCTCTACCCCAGATGTTTGTCCCGGCAGCTCAGAGAATACCTCCTTGTTGCGAAGCACAAACTCCTTAACCTCCTGTTGTTGGGGTTGTGACAAGGTGGCTGCTATTCCAACCTCAGGAATCACGCAACCAGTTTGAGCTGGTGACCAAGTGTCTGCGACTAGGGACTCTCTATCCCTCCAGGCTTTCAACAGATTAACGTGATAGATCTGTTCGGGCTTTCGCCTTCCTGGTTGTCTGACCTTGTAATTCACTTCGCTCACTTTTTCCATTATCTCATAGGGGCCTTGCCATTTGGCAAGGAATTTACTTTCAACCGTAGGGACAAGTACCAGTATCCTATCCCCCGGGGAAAAGGTACGGGTCTTGGCTCCACGGTTGTACACTCTCTGCTGTGCTAACTGCGCTTGGGCCAAATGTTCCTTCACGATGGGCATTACCTGTGCAATTCGGTCTTGCATCAGGGCGACATGCTCAATCACACTCCTGTGGGGAGAACTCTCACTTTCCCAAGTTTCCTTGGCAATATCCAACAGCCCTCTTGGGTGTCTCCCATACAGTAACTCAAAGGGGGAGAATCCCGTAGAGGATTGGGGCACCTCCCTAATAGCAAACATCAGATAAGGAAGTAGACAGTCCCAATCCTTTCCATCTCTATCCACCACTTTCTTCAACATTTGTTTTAGGGTTTTGTTGAATCTTTCAACCAGCCCATCGGTTTGGGGGTGATACACAGATGTACGTAATTGCGTCACTTTGAACAATTTACACAGCTCCTTCATAACCCGGGACATAAAGGGTGTACCTTGGTCCGTAAGCAGTTCTTTACAAATACCCACCCGGCTAAACACAAGAGATAGCTCTTTGGCTATGGTTTTGGCCGAGGTATTTCGGAGAGGGATCGCTTCTGGATAACGGGTGGCATAGTCCATTATAACTAATATGTACTGGTGCCCCCTAGCGGACTTGATTATAGGCCCTACCAAATCCATGGCGATCCTCTCAAACGGGACCTCAATGATGGGTAGAGGGACCAGCGGGCTACGGAAATGTGGCATCGGGGCCGACCTCTGACACACAGGGCAGGAGGAACAATAATTTTCTATGTCCTTCATCACCCCCGGCCAATAGAATCTCTGTAATACCCTCTCTCGGGTTTTTTCTGTCCCCAGATGACCTCCAAGAATTTGCCCATGTGCCAACTCCAACACCAACTTCCTGTAAGGTTTGGGCACCACCAGCTGCTCAACGGTTTCTTCTGCCCTTTTTGCCACCCGATACAGTAGGTCCTTCTCTACGCTGAAGTATGGGTAAGTGCAGGTATTATCTGGGTTCACTAACTCTCCATCTATTTTCACTACGTTTTCCCGTGCCTTTATTAGGGCGGGGTCTTTCAACTGTTCTGTGGAAAAGTTTTCCCTGTGAACCTCAAGATCAGAAAACTCCACAGACGGTAGGTTTTCGTCTGAGGAGGTGGGCTCCTCTCCAGTTTCTTGAGTCTCCCCTGCCAATACTGATAAGGGAAATTCCGGAGAGTCCTCACCACTCTCAGGGGAGTGCTGGCTATCACATTCCTGGTACATAGGGGCACCAGTGGGGGGCTCAGGATCATCCCACAGTTCCCAGAACTTCGGAAAATCCCTTCCCACAATGGCGTCATGCGGTAACTGAGATACTAAGCCCACTGGATGAGAGAGGGTACCTTTGGGGGTCTCGAAACACACTGTAGTCACTGGATACTCTCGGGTGTCCCCATGCACACAAATAACAGCTACCTTGCTATTCCCAAAGACCTCTGTTTTAACTAACTCAGCCTTTATCAGGGTCACAAGGCTACCTGAATCCAGCAATACCACAACATTTCTACCATTAACACACATTTTGCATAAATGTTTCTCAGTTCCTCGAATGGCAGTGCATGCGACTGTCGCACACAGCGACTGACGTCTGCCCGTCAGAAAGTCACACTGCATGGGTTCCTCCACAACCGGGCAATTGGCTGCAATATGTCCCGCTTGCCGGCAGCGGTAGCAAACGATCCTTCTTGCCGCCTCTTGAGCCGCTGATTTCCCAGGCTGTTCTCGCCAAACTTGGGGTAGAGCTCCCACCCTCTCACTCTCTCCACCCTCACCCCTTGGAATCCTCTTATCCGCCCCTGGGGATGGTCTGGTCTTAGGGTGGAAAGTCCGAGTGTCTCTGGAAGAGGCCGTCAGGTTCTCTGTAGCCAAGTATTTCTCCACACGATCCACAAGACCATCGGCCGTCTCTGGGTCTCCATGGCTTACCCACTTTTGGATGGCAGTAGGAAGAGCTCTCAAAAACCGATCCATTACAACACGTTCCACAATCTTTGGTGCGGACAAAGTCTCTGGCTGTAGCCACTTTCTGCTCAGGTGAATGAGATCATACATTTGAGACCTGGGGGGTTTTCCAAGCTGGAAAGTCCAGTTATGCACATGCTGAGCCCGGACAGCCTGGGTGACACCCAGCCTTGCCAAAATTTCAGCTTTTAGCATCACATAGTCTTTTGCTTGGTTAGGCTCTAGGTCATAGTAAGCTTTCTGCGATTCACCAGTTAACAGAGGAGCCACCAGTCCAGCCCACTGCTCCTCAGGCCACTTTTCTCTTTCAGCGGTCCTTTCAAATGTGGTCAAAAATACCTCTGGATCATCCTCTCCAGTCATTTTTGTCAATAAACGACTCACCCCAAAGGACGCGGTATTAGTGGGACGGCTTTCCTCACTGGTCTGCGGACGTTGCTGCATTACTGCTTCCATTTGTTGTAGTCTCTGCTCTTGCTTCTGTAACAGGTCTATGAAGCGGGCCTCAGATTGCTGCTGGGCTTGTTGCTGAGCTTCCAGACTCTGTTGGTGAGCTTGCTGCTGGGCTGCAAGGCTCTTTTGCAAACCTGCATTTGTCTGCTGTTGATTGGCATTTGCTAGAGCCAGCTGTTTCAGTATCTCCTCCATGCTGGCTTAAAAAAAACTGCCACTGGTTCTCCACCAACTGTGAGGGGGTTAGCTCGGCAGCGGGTGTGTGTGACCCCCCGGGATGGGCTCCCCACACAAAACAGGCCCAGCAAACGGAGGTTGTGGTTTTCAAAATCAAAAAGGTGCGGTTTATTTTCTATTTACAGTGACAAAACACAGCAAAGCAAAAGAAACATAAACAAAATAAATCCTGGTCAACTTGACCTCTGACTAAACATACAGGTTTCCTAACTAACAACTGGGATCAGCCTAGTGCTGTCCTAGTCCCTAAGTCCCTGGTTTTAAATGTCCAAGCAAATAGCCACACAGGCTTTGTCTCACCGCACAGGGGTTCACTCTCCCTAGACAGTCCACACAGGTCTGGTTCCAGGCATGAGCTAACACCTAATGAATCTGGGAGTTCTTATAGAGGCCTAAATGAGCTGACAAGCTTCAGCTGGTCTCATCAACTCCCTGTCTGCACGACGCCCCACACTCTCCCTAGAGGTATGAGTCATCCATGAGCCCACTAGCCTCAGCTGGGCTTATACAACTCTCCACCTAGTTGTATAAGTCGGCGTAAAGCCTGAATCTGGGCGAAATATATCTACCCCCCTGGATGCAACCAGGTGACTTTACCTTCCTGCTGTCACAGTAGTTAGGTGGACCTTGCCACAGATGGCGTTGCGCAGTGCACACCTGATTTTGTCCCCCACCTGGTTGTGCAGGGAAGGGATGGCTCGCCTGGAAAAGTAGTGGCGGCTGGGCACGACGTACTGCGGGACAGCCAATGCCATCAGGCTTTTAAAACTCTGCGTCTCCACCAGACGGAATGACAGCATTTCAAAGGCCAGGAGTTTTGAAATGCTGGCATTCAGGGCCAGGGATCGCGGGTGGCTAGGGGGGTACTTCCTCTTCCGCTCCAATGTTTGGGAGATAGAGAGCTGAACGCTTCCATGGGACATTGTGGAGATGGTTGGTGACCCAGGTGGTAGTGTTGCTGGCAGATCCTCTGTTTGCGGGGTGACAGGTGCCACTGTCACTACAGAGGTGGATGAAGAGGCCGAGACTGCATCAGAAGAGGAAGCAGGAGGAGCCAGAGACCTTTCTTGGTTTTTGAGGTGTCTACTCCACTGCAGCTCGTGCTTTGCACTTAGATGCCTGGTCATGCAGCTTGTGCTCAGGTTGAGAACGTTTATGCCTCGCTTCAGGCTCTGATTGCACAGCGTGCAAACCACTCGTGTCTTGTCATCAACACACTGTGTGAAGAACTGCCACGCTAGGGAAGTCCTTGGACCTGGCTTTGGTGTGCTCGGTCCCTTGCTGCGTTGGGCAGTAGCAGATGTACTGTCTAGGGGACGAATGCTCCGTTTTTGCACCCTGCTCCCTCTTCTGCTGTGCTGGTGGCTCTGTGCGACCACCGCCTCTTCCTCCGAACTACACTGGTCACCTGCATAACGTTGATTCCATGTGGGGTCGAGGACCTCATCGTCCTCCACATCATCTTCCACCCAGTCTTCACCCCTGCCCTCCATGTCTGTCTGCACAATTGCGAAAGCAGCAGCAGTTGGCACCTGTGTTTCGTCATCATCCGAGACGTGCTGCGATGGTCCTCCCATGTACCCATCATGAAACATAAGTGGTTGGGCATCGGTGCACTCAATCTCTTCCACTTCTGGGGCAGGGCTAGGTGGATGGCTCTGGGAAACCCTGCTAACAGAGTCATCGAAAAGCAGAAGAGACTGCTGCATGATTTGGGGCTCAGACTGCTTGGCTGATTTGCAAGGGGGTAAGGTGAAAGACTGATGGACATGGGCTTCAGGTGCCAACTCTGATCTTTCATCAGAAGAGTGGGTGGGAGACAATGTGAAGGAACCCGAGGCACTGTCAGCAACCCAATCTACTATCGCCTGTACTTGTCCTGGCCTAAACATTGGTACAGCCTCATTAGGCGCGACAAAATACCACCGCAGGCTCGGTCACCTACTCGCACCTGAGGAAGGTGTTTCACTTGTGCGTGTAGCTGGCACAGATCCACCACGTCCTCTCCCTGCAACAGGAGCTCCACCAGCAGCACCACGACCGGGGCCACCACGTCCCTTTGACCTTCCCCTCATATTTTCCAAATTTAGGATCTTGCCCTAAATGGCGTTTTTTGGAAGACCACAACACACCCACAGTATTTAACCGCTGAAACGCACAGCTACAGAACTGCAGAAAATGCTATTCAAAAAAAAAAAAGGTTGTTTTTTTTAGTATAGCACAGTACAAGGAAAATATATAGAAATTGTTTATTTCACACACCTCCAGATGTGTATTTCACACTGCAAAATATTTTCTGTGGCCCTAAATGGCGTTTTTTGCCAGACCACAACACACCCACAGCACGTAACCGCTGAATCGCACAGCTACAGAAAATGCTATTCAAAAAAAAAGGTTGTTTTTTTTAGTATAGCACTGTACAAGAAGAATATATAGAAATTGTATATTTTACACACCTCCAAGATGTGTATTTCACACTGCAAAATATTTTCTGTGGCCCTAAATGGCGTTTTTTGGAAGAGCACAACACAACCACAGTATTTAACCACTGAATCGCACAGCTATAGAAGTGCAGAGAATGCTATTCAAAAAAAATGTTTTTTTTTTTAGTATAGCACTGTACAATATATAGAAATTGTTTATTTTACACACCTCCACATGTGTATTTCATACTGCAAAATATTTTCTGTGGCCCTAAATGGCGTTTTTTGCAAGAGCACAACAACCCCAACAGTATATAACCGCTGAATCGCACAGCTGCAGAGGCCAGAGAATGCTTTTTAAAAATAATGTTGTTTTTTCACACACCTCCAGATGTGTATTTCACACTGCAAAATATTTTCTGTGGCCCTAAATGGCGTTTTTTGGAAGAGCACAACACAACCACAGTATTTAACCACTGAATCGCACAGCTATAGAAGTGCAGAGAATGCTATTCAAAAAAAATGTTTTTTTTTTTAGTATAGCACTGTACAATATATAGAAATTGTTTATTTCACACACCTCCAGATGTGTATTTCACACTGCAAAATATTTTCTGTGGCCCTAAATGGCGTTTTTTGCAAGAGCACAACAACCCCAACAGTATATAACCGCTGAATCGCACAGCTGCAGAGGCCAGAGAATGCTTTTTAAAAATAATGTTGTTTTTTCACACACCTCCAGATGTGTATTTCACACTGCAAAATATTTTCTGTGGCCCTAAATGGCGTTTTTTGGAAGAGCACAACACAACCACAGTATTTAACCACTGAATCGCACAGCTATAGAAGTGCAGAGAATGCTATTCAAAAAAAATGTTTTTTTTTTTAGTATAGCACTGTACAATATATAGAAATTGTTTATTTTACACACCTCCAATATGTGTATTTCACACTGCAAAATATTTTCTGTGGCCCTAAATGGCGTTTTTTGGAAGAGCACAACACACCCACAGTATTTAACCACTGAATCGCACAGCTATAGAAGTGCAGAGAATGCTATTCAAAAAAAATGTTGTTTTTTTTAGTATAGCACTGTACAATATATAGAAATTGTTTATTTTACACACCTCCACATGTGTATTTCACACTGCAATTTATTTTCTGTGGCCCTAAATGGCGTTTTTTTGAAGAGCACAACAACCCCAACAGTATATAACCGCTGAATCGCACAGCTGCAGAGGCCAGAGAATGCTTTTTAAAAATAATGTTGTTTTTTCACACACCTCCAGATGTGTATTTCACACTGCAAAATATTTTCTGTGGCCCTAAATGGCGTTTTTTGGAAGAGCACAACACAACCACAGTATTTAACCACTGAATCGCACAGCTATAGAAGTGCAGAGAATGCTATTCAAAAAAAAAAGTTTTTTTTTTTTAGTATAGCACTGTACAATATATAGAAATTGTTTATTTCACACACCTCCAGATGTGTATTTCACACTGCAAAATATTTTCTGTGGCCCTAAATGGCGTTTTTTGCAAGAGCACAACAACCCCAACAGTATATAACCGCTGAATCGCACAGCTGCAGAGGCCAGAGAATGCTTTTTAAAAATAATGTTGTTTTTTCACACACCTCCAGATGTGTATTTCACACTGCAAAATATTTTCTGTGGCCCTAAATGGCGTTTTTTGGAAGAGCACAACACAACCACAGTATTTAACCACTGAATCGCACAGCTATAGAAGTGCAGAGAATGCTATTCAAAAAAAATGTTTTTTTTTTTAGTATAGCACTGTACAATATATAGAAATTGTTTATTTCACACACCTCCAGATGTGTATTTCACACTGCAAAATATTTTCTGTGGCCCTAAATGGCGTTTTTTGCAAGAGCACAACAACCCCAACAGTATATAACCGCTGAATCGCACAGCTGCAGAGGCCAGAGAATGCTTTTTAAAAATAATGTTGTTTTTTCACACACCTCCAGATGTGTATTTCACACTGCAAAATATTTTCTGTGGCCCTAAATGGCGTTTTTTGGAAGAGCACAACACAACCACAGTATTTAACCACTGAATCGCACAGCTATAGAAGTGCAGAGAATGCTATTAAAAAAAAACGTTGTTTTTTTTAGTATAGCACTGTACAATATATAGAAATTGTTTATTTTACACACCTCCACATGTGTATTTCACACTGCAATTTATTTTCTGTGGCCCTAAATGGCGTTTTTTTGAAGAGCACAACAACCCCAACAGTATATAACCGCTGAATCGCACAGCTGCAGAGGCCAGAGAATGCTATTCAAAAATAATGTTGTTTTTTCACACACCTCCAGATGTGTATTTCACACTGCAAAATATTTTCTGTGGCCCTAAATGGCGTTTTTTGGAAGAGCACAACACACCCACAGTATATAACCGCTGAATCGCACAGCTGCAGAGAATGCTATTCAAAAAAAGTTTTTTTTTTTTTTTTAGTATAGCATAGTACAAGAAAAATATATAGAAATTGGTTATTTCACACAACTAGAGATATACACTGCAAAATATTTTTTTTGCCCAAAAATAGGTCTTTTTTGCGCACAACAAAGTGCCTTTTTTTTTTTTTGCAACAGCACAATAAAGTGCCTTTTTTTTTTTTTTGGGGCCCAAAAATGGGTCTTTTTAGCAAAAGCACAATAAAGTGCCTTTTTTTTTTTTTTTTTTTTCTGCCCGAAATGGGTCTTTTAGCAAGAGCACAATACAGCCACAGTATGGAATAGGTGTATCACTCAACGTAATGCAGTGCTGGTGCACTGAGCTTGCAACACAAACAGATAAACCTATGCAGATCGCTGAGCTATTATATCTCTCAATCTGGACTCCTATCTAAATCTCTCTCCCTGAAAGCACAAACAGGATCCTGCCCCTACACTACACTACACTACACTGTCTCCCTATCTTTTCTATCAGTAGATTGCAGAATCAGGACTAACTCCTATCATATAATTCTCTCCCTCACAGCAACAGCAGCCAGGATCCTTTCCCTACACTGTCTAAAAGCAGAGTGACGATCTGTGCTGTGTGCCTCTTGCTTATATAGAAGCTGGTCACATGCTGGGTCACATGTTGCACTGACCAATCACAGCCATGCCATTAGTAGACATGGCTATGATGGCTTCTAAGGGCACACCAGCTAATCAAATGGTGATTGGCTGGCCCCTGAAGCATTTCTAACTGCGCCATTAAATTCCCGAATCCGGACCCGAACCCGGACTTTAGCGCAAAATCCGGGTCCGGGGTCGGGAAAAAGCCAAAATTCGGTACGGACCCGAACTTTACAGTTCGGGTCCGCTCAACACTACTAATAAACGAAAGCCTCATACACACGATCGGACTTCCATCAGACTTTTCCGTGGATTTTTTTTCTGAAGGGCGTTGGCCGTGAACTTGGTATGCATACACACGGCAGGACTTTTTTAGCCAACTTTCACCAAATCACGTGTTTTTTCAGATCTTTACCGCCACCCTTTGGGCAACTTCTGCTATTGCTGGTTGAGCTTTAGCATTGGTTCTGAGCATGCATGTTTGTTCTTTGGACTTTAGTCCGATGGACTTGTGTACACACGATCGGATTTTGCTCCATCGGACATTTGTTGCCGGAAAGTTTGTCTGTTTGCACAGCGAACATTTGTCCGGTGAAAAAGCGGAAAAGTTTGTCCGATGGAGCGTACACACGGTCGGATTGAGGAAACAGGTCAGTCGGAGGTTTTTTGTCAAAAAGTCCGATCGTGTGTATGGGCCCCACCCCCGTGGTGGTTCCCAGGCACTCCATTCTTTCAGGGAGCCTTGGACAGCAGTAAATGGTAGGGACAACCCCCTACGGAGAAGGTGGGGAAAGTCCATCTCCAATGTCCTCTGTGATGAATGAACCCAGAAGGGATGATGGTTTTGTCAATGCCTGTTTCAGAGCTCTCATTCCCTGGCTATAACAGCCTGGCAAAGCAGCTAACCAAGCACAATCTTTCTTCAGTTAGCTGCTTTGAAGGGCAAAGAGACACCTGATATCTCCATAAAGAGTACCTGTCATCTGTCGAAAGCTATTACAAATAGACTTGTTAGGCCTGAACAAGGAACGCATGCTCCGTAAATGCGTCGCCTATTGGTTCTTCTCAATACGGAAGGGACGCCAACCCTCGGCTCCCTGTGTGTTCCAGATCCAGGAAGCGGCGGCGATCACCGGCGCATCCCGCTCTGAGTCACCAGAAAGCAGCTCCACGGATGCACTCCCTTCACGGACGCTCGTCAATTTGTGCCTAAATGGTTATTACCTTACTCTTGTGAGTACTTACCGTATATACTCGAGTATAAGCCGAGTTTTTAAGCACAATTTTTTGTGCTGAAAATGCCCCCCTCAGGTTATACTCGAGTCACCTTTTTGCGCCTGATCTCCCGAAATTTGGGGAGCCGGTACCGGCCGGCCGTAGGTCCCCTGGACCCCAAACTTGGCACACATGTAGCCCCACTCTTCCTCTATAAGTGTGCAAAGTTTCTTGTCCGGGGGACTTACGGCCGGGGAGCAATGATTTTTCAAATCCGGGCACCCCTTCCATAGACTCCCATGTTAAACGGTAATTTCTCTGGTGACTTTGGGGACCCGGTACCGGCCGTAGGTCCCCTGGACCCCAAACTTGGCACACATGTAGCCACACTCTTCCTCTATAAGTGTGCAAAGTTTCTTGTCCGGGGGACCTACGGCCGGGGAGCACCGATTTTTCAAAGCCGGGCACCCCTTCCATAGACTCCCATGTTAAACGGTAATTTCTCTGGTGACTTTGGGGACCCGGTACCGGCCGTAGGTCCCCTGGACCCCAAACTTGGCACACATGTAGCCACACCCTTCCTCTATAAGTGTGCAAAGTTTCTTGTCCGGGGGACCTACGGCCGGGGAGCACCGATTTTTCAAAGCCGGGCACCCCTTCCATAGACTCCCATGTTAAACGGTAATTTCTCTGGTGACTTTGGGGACCCGGTACCGGCCGTAGGTCCCCTGGACCCCAAACTTGGCACACATGTAGCCACACTCTTCCTCTATAAGTGTGCAAAGTTTCTTGTCCGGGGGACCTACGGCCGGGGAGCAATGATTTTTCAAATCCGGGCACCCCTTCCATAGACTCCCATGTTAAACGGTAATTTCTCTGGTGACTTTGGGGACCCGGTACCGGCCGTAGGTCCCCTGGACCCCAAACTTGGCACTAGGGATGAGCTTCGTGTTCGAGTCGAACATACGTTCGACTCGAACATCGGCTGTTCGATCGTTCGACGAAGATCGAACGATTTGGGCCGTTCGCGCCAAATTCGAGTGACGCGAACGGCCCACAATGCACTACGCCATCGCAGTGTCATCCAGGCGCTGTGATTGGCCAAGCATGCACTGTGACCCCCCATGCTTGGCCAATCACAGCGCCGGCAGCGAGGAGAGCAATGATTGGCCACAGGCAGGATGCCTGTGGCCAATTATTGCTGAGGGTGTTTAGTACACGCCCCACACTATAAAAGGCCGCCAGCACGGCGGCCTAGTGTAGTGTGTTCCGGAGCAGGGAAAGAGAAGCATAGGCAGGGACAGTGACATTTATTTCTTTCTTGCTTAACCTGGATTCCTTTAGTTTAGGGAAAGAGAAGGATAGGTAGGGAGAGTGTCAGTGTGTTTTGTGCTTGTGCTATAGTGTGCTTAAAAAAAACATTTTTTCTAGGGACAGAAAACTCTAGGTAGGGAGAGTGTCAGTTTCTTTCACTGTGCAAGTCCTTGTTTCCAGGGACCTGGAAGGACAGTGAGTGAATTCTCCTTGTGCTATAGTGTGCTTAAAAAAAACATTTTTTCTAGGGACAGAAAACTGTAGGTAGGGAGAGTGTCAGTTTCTTTCACTGTGCAAGTCCTTGTTTCCAGGGACCTGGAAGGACAGTGAGTGAATTCTCCTTGTGCTATATTGTGCTTAAAAAAAAACATTTTTTCTAGGGACAGAAAACTGTAGGTAGGGAGAGTGTCAGTTTCTTTCACTGTGCAAGTCCTTGTTTCTAGGGACCTGGAAGGACAGTGAGTGAATTCTCCTTGTGCTATATTGTGCTTAAAAAAAACATTTTTTCTAGGGACAGAAAACTGTAGGTAGGGAGAGTGTCAGTTTCTTTCACTGTGCAAGTCCTTGTTTCCAGGGACCTGGAAGGACAGTGAGTGAATTCTCCTTGTGCTATATTGTGCTTAAAAAAAAACATTTTTTCTAGGGACAGAAAACTGTAGGTAGGGAGAGTGTCAGTTTCTTTCACTGTGCAAGTCCTTGTTTACAGGGACCTGGAAGGACAGTGAGTGAATTCTCCTTGTGCTATATTGTGCTTAAAAAAAACATTTTTTCTAGGGACAGAAAACTGTAGGTAGGGAGAGTGTCAGTTTCTTTCACTGTGCAAGTCCTTGTTTCTAGGGACCTGGAAGGACAGTGAGTGAATTCTCCTTGTGCTATATTGTGCTTAAAAAAAACATTTTTTCTAGGGACAGAAAACTGTAGGTAGGGAGAGTGTCAGTTTCTTTCACTGTGCAAGTCCTTGTTTCCAGGGACCTGGAAGGACAGTGAGTGAATTCTCCTTGTGCTATATTGTGCTTAAAAAAAACATTTTTTCTAGGGACAGAAAACTGTAGGTAGGGAGAGTGTCAGTTTCTTTCACTGTGCAAGTCCTTGTTTCTAGGGACCTGGAAGGACAGTGAGTGAATTCTCCTTGTGCTATATTGTGCTTAAAAAAAACATTTTTTCTAGGGACAGAAAACTGTAGGTAGGGAGAGTGTCAGTTTCTTTCACTGTGCAAGTCCTTGTTTCCAGGGACCTGGAAGGACAGTGAGTGAATTCTCCTTGTGCTATATTGTGCTTAAAAAAAACATTTTTTCTAGGGACAGAAAACTGTAGGTAGGGAGAGTGTCAGTTTCTTTCACTGTGCAAGTCCTTGTTTCTAGGGACCTGGAAGGACAGTGAGTGAATTCTCCTTGTGCTATATTGTGCTTAAAAAAAACATTTTTTCTAGGGACAGAAAACTGTAGGTAGGGAGAGTGTCAGTTTCTTTCACTGTGCAAGTCCTTGTTTCCAGGGACCTGGAAGGACAGTGAGTGAATTCTCCTTGTGCTATATTGTGCTTAAAAAAAACATTTTTTCTAGGGACAGAAAACTGTAGGTAGGGAGAGTGTCAGTTTCTTTCACTGTGCAAGTCCTTGTTTCCAGGGACCTGGAAGGACAGTGAGTGAATTCTCCTTGTGCTGTATTGTGCTTAAAAAAAACATTTTTTCTAGGGACAGAAAACTGTAGGTAGGGAGAGTGTCAGTTTCTTTCACTGTGCAAGTCCTTGTTTCTAGGGACCTGGAAGGACAGTGAGTGAATTCTCCTTGTGCTATATTGTGCTTAAAAAAAACATTTTTTCTAGGGACAGAAAACTGTGGGTAGGGAGAGTGTCAGTTTCTTTCACTGTGCAAGTCCTTGTTTCCAGGGACCTGGAAGGACAGTGAGTGAATGCTCCTTGTGCTATAGTGTGATTAAAAAAAACATTTTTTCTAGGGACAGAAAACTCTAGGTAGGGAGAGTGTCAGTTTCTTTCACTGTGCAAGTCCTTGTTTCCAGGGACCTGGAAGGACAGTGAGTGAATTCTCCTTGTGCTATAGTGTGCTTAAAAAAAACATTTTTTCTAGGGACAGAAAACTGTAGGTAGGGAGAGTGTCAGTTTCTTTCACTGTGCAAGTCCTTGTTTCTAGGGACCTGGAAGGACAGTGAGTGAATTCTCCTTGTGCTATATTGTGCTTAAAAAAAACATTTTTTCTAGGGACAGAAAACTGTAGGTAGGGAGAGTGTCAGTTTCTTTCACTGTGCAAGTCCTTGTTTCCAGGGACCTGGAAGGACAGTGAGTGAATGCTCCTTGTGCTATAGTGTGCTTAAAAAAAACATTTTTTCTAGGGACAGAAAACTCTAGGTAGGGAGAGTGTCAGTTTCTTTCACTGTGCAAGTCCTTGTTTCCAGGGACCTGGAAGGACAGTGAGTGAATTCTCCTTGTGCTGTATTGTGCTTAAAAAAAACATTTTTTCTAGGGACAGAAAACTGTAGGTAGGGAGAGTGTCAGTTTCTTTCACTGTGCAAGTCCTTGTTTCTAGGGACCTGGAAGGACAGTGAGTGAATTCTCCTTGTGCTATATTGTGCTTAAAAAAAAACATTTTTTCTAGGGACAGAAAACTGTAGGTAGGGAGAGTGTCAGTTTCTTTCACTGTGCAAGTCCTTGTTTCCAGGGACCTGGAAGGACAGTGAGTGAATGCTCCTTGTGCTATAGTGTGCTTAAAAAAAACATTTTTTCTAGGGACAGAAAACTCTAGGTAGGGAGAGTGTCAGTTTCTTTCACTGTGCAAGTCCTTGTTTCCAGGGACCTGGAAGGACAGTGAGTGAATTCTCCTTGTGCTATAGTGTGCTTAAAAAAAACATTTTTTCTAGGGACAGAAAACTGTAGGTAGGGAGAGTGTCAGTTTCTTTCACTGTGCAAGTCCTTGTTTCTAGGGACCTGGAAGGACAGTGAGTGAATTCTCCTTGTGCTATATTGTGCTTAAAAAAAACATTTTTTCTAGGGACAGAAAACTGTAGGTAGGGAGAGTGTCAGTTTCTTTCACTGTGCAAGTCCTTGTTTCCAGGGACCTGGAAGGACAGTGAGTGAATGCTCCTTGTGCTATAGTGTGCTTAAAAAAAACATTTTTTCTAGGGACAGAAAACTCTAGGTAGGGAGAGTGTCAGTTTCTTTCACTGTGCAAGTCCTTGTTTCCAGGGACCTGGAAGGACAGTGAGTGAATTCTCCTTGTGCTATATTGTGCTTAAAAAAAACATTTTTTCTAGGGACAGAAAACTGTAGGTAGGGAGAGTGTCAGTTTCTTTCACTGTGCAAGTCCTTGTTTCCAGGGACCTGGAAGGACAGTGAGTGAATTCTCCTTGTGCTATATTGTGCTTAAAAAAAACATTTTTTCTAGGGACAGAAAACTGTAGGTAGGGAGAGTGTCAGTTTCTTTCACTGTGCAAGTCCTTGTTTCAAGGGACCTGGAAGGACAGTGAGTGAATTCTCCTTGTGCTATATTGTGCTTAAAAAAAACATTTTTTCTAGGGACAGAAAACTGTAGGTAGGGAGAGTGTCAGTTTCTTTCACTGTGCAAGTCCTTGTTTCTAGGGACCTGGAAGGACAGTGAGTGAATTCTCCTTGTGCTATATTGTGCTTAAAAAAAACATTTTTTCTAGGAACAGAAAACTGTAGGTAGGGAGAGTGTCAGTTTCTTTCACTGTGCAAGTCCTTGTTTCTAGGGACCTGGAAGGACAGTGAGTGAATTCTCCTTGTGCTATATTGTGCTTAAAAAAAACATTTTTTCTAGGGACAGAAAACTGTAGGTAGGGAGAGTGTCAGTTTCTTTCACTGTGCAAGTCCTTGTTTCCAGGGACCTGGAAGGACAGTGAGTGAATTCTCCTTGTGCTATATTGTGCTTAAAAAAAACATTTTTTCTAGGGACAGAAAACTGTAGGTAGGGAGAGTGTCAGTTTCTTTCACTGTGCAAGTCCTTGTTTCTAGGGACCTGGAAGGACAGTGAGTGAATTCTCCTTGTGCTATATTGTGCTTAAAAAAAACATTTTTTCTAGGGACAGAAAACTGTAGGTAGGGAGAGTGTCAGTTTCTTTCACTGTGCAAGTCCTTGTTTCCAGGGACCTGGAAGGACAGTGAGTGAATTCTCCTTGTGCTATATTGTGCTTAAAAAAAACATTTTTTCTAGGGACAGAAAACTGTAGGTAGGGAGAGTGTCAGTTTCTTTCACTGTGCAAGTCCTTGTTTCCAGGGACCTGGAAGGACAGTGAGTGAATTCTCCTTGTGCTATATTGTGCTTAAAAAAAACATTTTTTCTAGGGACAGAAAACTGTAGGTAGGGAGAGTGTCAGTTTCTTTCACTGTGCAAGTCCTTGTTTCTAGGGACCTGGAAGGACAGTGAGTGAATTCTCCTTGTGCTATATTGTGCTTAAAAAAAACATTTTTTCTAGGGACAGAAAACTGTAGGTAGGGAGAGTGTCAGTTTCTTTCACTGTGCAAGTCCTTGTTTCCAGGGACCTGGAAGGACAGTGAGTGAATGCTCCTTGTGCTATAGTGTGCTTAAAAAAAACATTTTTTCTAGGGACAGAAAACTCTAGGTAGGGAGAGTGTCAGTTTCTTTCACTGTGCAAGTCCTTGTTTCTAGGGACTGGGAAGGACAGTGAGTGAATTCTCCTTGTGCTATAGTGTGCTTAAAAAAAACATTTTTTCTAGGGACAGAAAACTGTAGGTAGGGAGAGTGTCAGTTTCTTTCACTGTGCAAGTCCTTGTTTCAAGGGACAGAGAAGGACACCTGAAGGTAGCCCTTATTGCTTTTTTCCCATCTCCCTGTAGGCCATCTATTAGAATGTCTGGAAGGCAAACAAGGAGAGGCAGACAGTCAGGAGGCAATAAAAGAGGGCAAGCAGGCTCTGTGTCTGGGGGCAACAGTGCTGGTCGTGGACGCGGTGCATTGTCATCAGCACATGGCCATGGGACACGCTTGTCCTTCTTTTCAGCAGCTGGACATGTTGAGCCGCATCATGCCGAAGACTTGGTAGAGTGGATGACCAAGCCCTCCTCCTCCTCCTCATCCTCTCTCACCCAGGCTCAGGGTACTGGCAAAGCAGCTGCCAAAGCGTCCTCTTCCCTGGTATCAATGTCAGACTCATCATCAGTCACTCCTTCCCTAGACCCACCATGTCCTCCTCCTGAGGAGTCCCCCGAACTGTTTGAGCACAGTGTTGGGTACATGCTCCAGGAGGATGCCCAGCGTTTCGAAGGGTCTGATGATGAAACCCAGCTACAGGAAGGCAGTAGGGTGAGAGCAGACAGAGGGGATGCTCAAGAAGGACACCAATCTGGCAGTCATGTTCCAGCAGCTGCAGCATACTGCCAGATTGGCTCCAGTGATGAGGAGGGAGGGGATGATGAGGTCACTGACTCCACGTGGGTGCCTAATAGGAGAGAGGAGGAGGAGGATGAGGAGGAGGCACATCTCCAACGAGACAGGATGCCCTTTGGTGGCCAGCGTAAGGGCAGTACACCGACGGAATCACACCGCAGAGCTCCGCCTGTGCAGGGCGCTGCCTCTGCCCGTCATTCAAAAAGTTCCTTGGTGTGGGCCTTTTTTGAGGCTAGTGCATCAGATCGCACAACTGCTGTTTGCAACATATGTCTCAAGCGTATATCGCGTGGCCAAAACATCAGCCGCTTGGGTACCACATGCCTGACCAGACATATGTTGACCTGCCATGCAGCTCGTTGGCAAGCCTACCTCAAAGACCCACACCAAAGAACAAAGCGGACCTCTCCTTGCACCGCATCAGCTGGGATCTCCAACCCCACTATAACTTCAGTCCTCTCTGAAACATGCACTGAGAGGAATGAAGGTGTAGAATTAGGTGTGTCACAGCCAAGTACTTGCGGCCACTCTGCTAGCAGTACACCGACGTCCGATTCTAGCAGGCAAATTTCCCTGCCCCAGCTGCTGGACCGTCGAAAGAAGTTCACTCCCAGCCATCCACATGCCCAGCAGTTGAATGCTAGCTTGGCTAAATTGCTAGCGCTTCAACTGCTGCCTTTTCAGTTGGTAGACTCGGCCCCCTTCCGTGAGTTTGTGCAATGTGCGGTTCCTCAGTGGCAGGTTCCCAAACGCCACTTTTTCTCACGGAAGGCTATTCCGGCTCTCTACCGGCATGTGGAAGGCAATGTCTTGGCCTCGCTGGACAGGGCGGTCAGCGGTAAGGTGCATATTACCGCTGACTCATGGTCCAGCAGGCACGGACAGGGACATTACCTTTCTTTCACGGCCCATTGGGTCACTCTTTTGGCAGCTGGGAAGGATGCAGGACAAGGTGCAGTAGTGTTGGAGGTTGTCCCACCGCCACGCCTCCAAAATGCTACTACTGGTTGTGACACACCTCTCTCCTCCACCCCCTCCTCTTCTTCTTCCTCCATGGCCTCTTCCTGTGGTTTGTCCTATGAACCAGCGGTGCTCCGTAGCCGTTCACGGGGCTACGCAAGTACGCAGGCAAAAAGATGCCATGCCGTGCTTGCGCTGGTGTGTTTGGGGGACAGAAGCCACACTGGGGCAGAGGTCCTGTCTGCTCTGCAGGGCCAGGCCGAGAGGTGGTTGACGCCACGCCAGCTTAAGCCAGGAATGGTGGTTTGCGACAATGGCACCAACCTCCTCTCCGCCCTCCGACAGGGACAACTGACCCATGTGCCCTGTGTGGCTCACGTCCTTAACCTGGTGGTGCAGCGGTTCTTGGGCAGGTACCCGGGCTTACAGGATGTCCTGAGGCAGGCCAGGAAAGTCTGTGTGCATTTCCGCAGATCTTATAATGCCAGTGCTCGCCTGGCTGAGCTGCAAAAGGAGTTGAACCTGCCCAAGAGCCGCCTAATATGTGACATGCCCACCAGGTGGAACTCAACGTTGGCCATGCTGCAGCGGCTGCACACGCAGCAGAGGGCCATCAATGAGTACCTGTGCGACTACGGCACCAGGACAGGGTCAGGGGAGCTTGTTTTTTTTTCTCCACGCCAGTGGGGCATGATCAGGGATGCATGCACTGTCCTGGCACCATTTGAGGAGGCCACGAGGATGGTGAGCAGTGACAGTGCATGCATCAGTGACACTGTACCTCTTGTCCACCTGTTGGAGCACACGCTGCGTGGAATAATGGACAGGGCACTTGAGGCAGAACAGAGGCAGGAAGAGGAGGACTTCCTTGCCTCTCAAGGCCCCCTTTACCCAGACAGTGTTCCTTCTGTCCCACCCATCGCACAGGAAGAGGAAGAGGAGGAGGAGGAGGAGGAGGAGGAGGATTGTGTCAGCATGGAGGTGGAGGCTGGCACTCAGCATCATCAGCAGCAGTCTTTTAGGGATGATTTACAGTCCCAAAAAACCAGTGGACTTGTACGTGGCTGGGAGGAGGTGACTGCGGATCATGTCGTCCTTAGTGACCCAGAGGACTCCGGAGCGAATGCCTCAGCAAACCTACGCTGCATGGCCTCCCTGATCCTGCAAAGTCTGCGGAAGGATCCTCGTATTCTTCGGATCAAGGAGAGGGACCATTACTGGCTGGCCACTCTCCTTGATCCACGGTACAAGGGTAAGGTTGCGGACCTTATGTTACCGTCGCAGAGGGAGCAGAGGATGAGACAACTCCGGGAGGCCTTGCAGAAAGGTCTGTGAAACGCGTTCCCAGAGACTGGGAGGTTACAAACTCCTGGTCCAGGACAACGAGTTGCTGAGGCTTCGGCCAGTCAAAGAAGGAGCGGTGGGGAAGGTGGCCGTCTGACCGATGCGTTCAGACAATTCTTTAGTCCGCAGCCCCAAAGTATGATTGGTTCCAGCAACCATCGCCAGCGTCTGATAAACATGGTGCAGGAATATCTAGGGGCAAGGTCAGACTTGGACACCTTCCCCACCGAAAATCCTCTGGCTTACTGGGTCTTGAGGATGGATCACTGGCCAGAGCTTGCACAGTATGCAATTGAGCTACTGGCCTGTCCTGCATCCAGCGTTCTTTCGGAACGCACATTCAGTGCTGCTGGAGGATTTGTCACGGATCACAGGGTGCGCCTGTCCACCGACTCGGTTGATCGACTGACTTTCATCAAGATGAACCAGTCTTGGATCACCACCAGCTACCACACACCTGATGCTGATATAACAGACTAATTGATTTTAACATGTCACGTCCCTTCAAGACTGATGCTGATGCTGAGTGCCTGTGCTGTTATGTTGACTGGCTATCCTCCTCCTCCGAGTCCTCAATGATACGATTGATGATGATAGCTTGGAAGATCATTTTTGTTTATGGGTGCCGCCACCAGTGGCTAAGGCCCAATTTTTCAGCCCCCTGTTTTACAGGGGCGTGTACTTACAATTTTTTTAGCAATAATTTGCCATAGGGCTCATTGCTGTGCTCCAAGTACAGTATCTGTGAGGGGTTGTAGTGTTGTGCCACCAGTGCCTAAGGCCCAATTTTTCAGCCCCTGTTTAACAGGGGCGTGTCATTACAATTTTTGAAGCAATACTTTGCAACAGGGCTCATTGCTGTGCTCCAAGTACAGTATCTGTGAGGGGTTGTAGTGTTGTGCCACCAGTGCCTAAGGCCCAATTTTTCAGCCCCTGTTCAACAGGGGCATGCAATTACAATTCTTGATGTAATAATTCACAGCAGGGCCCATTCCTGCACCCACCAAGAGTAAGTCTGAGGGCTTACAGTGTTGTGGCAACGCCACCACCACCACCACCACGAAAGGCCCAATTTTTCAGCCACTGTTCAAAAGGGGCATGTAATTACAATTCTTGATCTAATAATTCACAGCAGGGCCCATTCCTGCACCCACCAAGAGTAACTCTGAGGGCTTACAGTGTTGTGGCAACACCACCACCACCACCACCACCACGAAAAGCCCAATTTTTCAGCCCCTGTTCAACAGGGGCATGCAATTACAATTCTTGATCTAATAATTCACAGCAGGGCCCATTGCTGCACCCACCAAGAGTAACTGTCAGGGCTTACAGTGTTGTGGCACCAGCACCACCATCAAAGCCCCAATTTTTACTACCACTGTTCAACAATTATATGTAATTAAAATTCCTGATATAATAGTTGACAGCAGGGCGTTCCAGCACCAACCAAGAGTAACTGTGAGTGCTTACAGTGTTGTGCCAACACCAACAACTAAGGGGCCTATTTCTGCAGAGTATATACGGCAGGTCCCTACTTTCAAACATCCAACTTACAAACGACTCCTACTTGCAAACGAAAGAAGACAACAGGAAGTGAGAGGAAATCTACCCCTAGGAAGGAAAATTCTCTCCTGTAAGAATAAATATGGGAGAAAGGTGTCTCCTCTGTACTGATGCTTTATCAGCAATCCTTGTTTCAAGAAAAACACCACATTTCAAAAACAGTTGTCATTGGGACGGAAAGTGAGGTGAAATGTTCTGAACAGGGGCACAGACAGCAAAACAAATGTTACAGGGGTGATAACCCTTACCTATGTTTCCCAAAAAGTTTAAAAATAGATTTTTGGGCTGGAGCTACACTTCAACAATGTACCTGTTCAAAATTACAAACACATTCTACATAAGAACAAACCTACAGTCCCTGTCTTGTATGCACCGCCTGTATACGGCTGTTCAGAGTATATAGGGCCTTTTTTATTTTATGTGCGGGGTTCCCCTTAATATCCATACAAGACCCAAAGGGGCTGGTAATGGGCTGGGGTAGGGGGGGGGGGGGGGGGTCATGGGGTAGCTATGCCATTTTTCTTAAAGATTTTCATCCATATTACCGGGACCAGACATTACATTAAAGCCACAAGAAGTTTTAAATGGCTTTTTTTTCCTTTAGAAGTGTCATTTTGTGCAGGGACAGTTCTAAACACGGGAAACACGTGGCACTTCACAGGCATACTTTACACCCCCCCCAGGTACGATATTTAAAGGAATATTTGACTTTTTTTTTTCACTTTATGCATCATTAAAATGACTGCTCCCGAAAAACGACCGTTTTTAAAACTTCTTTTTGCATTGATACATGTCCCCTGGTGCAGAACCCGGGTTCCAAAACCCTTTTTAGGACAATAACATGCATAATAGTTGTTATAATTAGCACTTTAGAATTCGAACGTTCGCATCCATTGTATTTAATAGGGTTCTAATGTTCGTACGAACTTTCGGTCCGTTCGCGGGTTCTGGTGCGAACCGAACCCGGGGGTGTTCGGCTCATCAGTACTTGGCACACATGTAGCCACACTCTTCCTCTATAAGTGTGCAAAGTTTCTTGTCCGGGGGACCTACGGCCGGGGAGCACCGATTTTTCAAAGCCGGGCACCCCTTCCATAGACTCCCATGTTAAACGGTAATTTCTCTGGTGACTTTGGGGACCCGGTACCGGCCGTAGGTCCCCTGGACCCCAAACCTGGCACACATGTAGCCACACTCTTCCTCTATAAGTGTGCAAAGTTTCTTGTCCGGGGGACCTACGGCCGGGGAGCACCGATTTTTCAAAGCCGGGCACCCCTTCCATAGACTCCCATGTTAAACGTCAGTCTAGTCATGGACACAGTGAAGCAAAGTGAGGCACACCCTAGGCTTATACTCGAGTCAATACGTTTTCCCAGTTTTTGTGGTAAAATTGGGTGCCTCGGCTTATATTCGGGTTGGCTTATACTCGAGTATATACAGTATATCCATTTGTGCATTCAATTTACTGTTATACTGCACTTAGAGGGGCGCCTGTGTGTTCTATTCTCCAAGGGGGGCCTCTGCTTTTAAAAAATATATATTGTTTCTGAGTCATTTTCTAGCAAAAAAATTCGATTTTATCATTTATGTGAATTTTTTTTAACTTGCCCCGGACAGCAGATGGTAAACATAACACCCCCTCAGTAATATTTGATAACCATTACCTGTAATATTGGACATTTCTCCATATGCACACCTGATACAACTATGACAACAAGGATATATGGTGGAGCTGGGAACTTTCCGGTATCCTGGCAAACAACTTTCTGAGCACTGAGATTTTGGAACCTAACAGAAAGCAACATGTTGTATTATATATGGAAGTTCATTAAATGAATCTATAAAACCAAGAAACTTCTTCTATGGTTGATATGTTTTAAATGATGTGCCCTCACCTCTATCCTACTGTTTCAGATAACTCTTTTTCTATGACCGTGGACTTCAACAACTTTTTTTTCTAAAGTCCTCTGGAAATCTCTTTTTTCTTTGGTTACAGTAGCTCGGCAACATTTTTTCCTGGTTAGCAGATGACTTAAAATGTGTGATTTTTTAATACTGCGTGTTACACATATACCTAAATAGATTTTTAAAGCCGGCTAATCCCCAGTTAAAGTCCATTAGTGACGAAACGCGTAGGGGGCGGTGACGTCATCACGCTACACAGAACGAGAGGTGGTGCTACGAACAATACAGGAACGAGAGGAATGGACTAGAGAGACGCCGCTGCTCATATCGCTGATTTATCGCTGATATACTTCCATGATCTTGTAAGTGTAATTCTATCTTTTATTAAACTCAATGGTTTTTAAATATTACACTATGGAGGTCTTTATCTTTTATATCTCAGCAACACTGGATCAGCAATCACTGTTACGGAGACCCATAGTTTGTGGGGAAACC
This sequence comes from Rana muscosa, assembly GCA_029206835.1. Taxonomy (NCBI): domain Eukaryota; kingdom Metazoa; phylum Chordata; class Amphibia; order Anura; family Ranidae; genus Rana; species Rana muscosa. The sequence goes on from CM055119.1 coordinate 210,553,385, forward strand.
TCATTCCCTGGGCTAGGTGAGACTGTTCAACACAGTCACGGCTATCTGGTAAGCAGGATCATTATTCACTTGGGTGTCACACCTGAATTTATCACGCTACTCTTGGGAAGATTGGTATCATTCATCACTTTTCCTGGCAATACCTTGGTTTACTTTGGAAATCTCACTTCAAATAGAACTTCACTTTAACCACTTCCCTACCCGCCCCTAGTCAAATGACGCCCACAGATGGGATCTCCCATCCTGGGTGGGCGTCATATGACGTCCTGGGCTTTGTGGGGGGATATCTGAATGATATCATTCAGAGGCATCATTCAGATATCCTTCTCTTCTGCCGGCGATTCTGCGCACCATAAGAAAGATCATAGCGGCGGTTCCGACCTAAAATCGTGTTTTGCGTTTCCACAATTCTGAATGATCTCAGCATAAACCACCCCATAGAAGGAATGAGATTGCCTTTCACCCAATGGGGTGGGAGGATGGAAAAGGCCTGATGTATTTCACACTCAAAACCTGCCGATATTGGCTCCATAGGCCATTGCATTCCCTCCTTGTATCCTTCTTACCAGAGTTCCTCCAGGATATCCAAAGCCAACATCTCATTATAGCCTATTTCACTTCCGCCATTGTTTCTGTTTTTCTAGTATTATCTTCACCCTTCATATCATAACACCTTTTTTTAAAAAATTTTCATACCCCTTGAAATTTTCCACATTCTGTCATGTTACAACCAAAAACATAAATGTATTTTATTGGGATTTTATGTGATAGACCAACACAAAGTGGCACATAATTGTGAAGTGGAAGAAAAATTATAAATTGTTTTCATTTTTTTTTACAAATAATTATATGAAAAGTGTGGGGGGGGGCATTTGTATGGCGCCCCCCGGAGTCAATACTTTGTAGAACCCCCTTTCTCTGCAATTACAGCTGCAAGTCTTTTTGGGGATGTCTCTACCAGCTTTGCACATCTAGAGAGGGACATTTCTGCCCATTCTTCTTTGTAAAATATCTCAAGCTCTGTCAGATTGGATGGAGAGCGTCTGTGATCAGCAATTTTCAAGTCTTGCCACAGATTCTCAATGGGATTTAGGTCTGGACTGTGACTGGGCCATTCTAACACATGAATAGGCTTTGATCTAAACCATTCCATTGTAGCTCTGGCTGCATGTTTAGGGTCGTTGTCCTGCTGGAAGGTGAACCTCCCCCCCAGTCTCAAGTCTTTTGCAGACTCTAACAGGTTTTCTTCTAAGATTGTCCTGTATTTGGCTCCATCCATCTTCCCATCAACTCTGACCAGCTTCCCTGTCCCTGCTGAAGAAAAGAATCCCCACAACATGATGCTGCCACCACCATGTTTCACTGTGCTGGATGGTGTGTTCAGGGTGATGTGCAGTGTTAGTTTTCCTCCACACATAGGGGTTGATTTACTAAAGGCAAATAAACTGTGCACTTTGCAAACTGTATATCAACCGCATAGCATTTTGCTTTTAGGCCAAATATTTTTATTTTGGTCTCATCTGAAACGGAGCACCTTCTTCCACATGTTTGCTGTGTCCCCCACTTGGCTTTTTGCAAACTGAAAACGGGACTTTTAATGGCTTTCTTTCGACAACGGCTTTCTTCTTGCCACTATTCCATAAAGGCCAGATTAGTGGAGTGCACGACTGAGGCCGGGTTCACACTGGTATGACACGACAGTCGTACTACCATGGATCCGACTTTGCCCCGCGACTTGACGTCCGACGTGCGTCCGACTTCAATGAACAGGGATCCGACTTCGATCCCCGACAATACCAGGCACTGTGTCTGGTATGATTCTTTAGGGGGAACGCCAAGAAAAATGTTAAAAAAACGGCATAGGTTCTGTCATGGAATACTAGCAAACCAGACTGTGTGACTGCACAGAGGAGACCAAACAGGTGTAGGTGAAAGTGTAACAATTTATTAAGGGAGGTAACAGACAAATAAGCACCTCCAACAGAACACAGTGCAGTAACCAAACCAAATAACAGTGACTTAAAGAAAATATATACAATAAGGGGAAATACCGGAATCGTAGTGAAAGCCAGGCCGAGGTCATACACAACGGGATCGGAGCAGATGGGTAAGGATGGGAATCAAACAGGAACAGGGGGGACGGACAGATTGGCTGCAGAGCAGGGATCCAAGATATCCAGGTAACGGGAGGACAGGGGACCGTGGAAATCAGGAGACAGGAGGGAAAGATGCAGGATGGGCTCAAGGTAGGGATCGGATCGGGTCGGATCGGGTCGGGCAGGATGCAAGCTCAAAGTCCAGATCACAGGTCCTAGGTCCAGGAGAGAGAGGTACCAGGGCGAGCATGTAAGGGCTCGCCGGGTATTTATAGGAAGTCCTGTAATCAGGCTTCAGGTCACAGCTGACCGCAGGAAGTGCTGCCTGTCCCACACTGCCGGAATACACCCGCTGGTGGACCCCGGTACTACAGTCCATGGATCATGCATTACCACCAGCAGGTGAGATCCTCCAACAAAGATATTGGCTGCAAGAGGACACCTGCTGGTGAACACCAGTACTGCAGTCCAAAGGACCAACAGCACCACCAGTGGGTGAAGCCTTTCCTGACAGGTTCCCCCTCCAAGAGCATACCAGGCCCTTCGGTCTGGTATGGATTTTTTTATTTATTTATTTTTAAATATATTTTTATTAAAGTTTTCACAGTGACAAAAACAAAGGATAAGCGGGTTACAGAGAGCGTACAGCATAGATTTAACAAAGTAAAATAGGTGAGCCATGGCAAATCATCATCCGACTCATAACATCTAACAAGGTTATATTTGAAAACGAACAATTTGAGTACAGTCTAAACGAGAATATAGCCTTCGTACAAGTGGGGTATGATAACATCTAGAACAAAACGAAGTCGCTAAGTCCTAAGGGTCGGCGGGTGATGTGTACAGTGGTGGGGTTGCAAGGAATGAAAGATGATAAATCTGTATGGGTCTCCTCCATCCCGCTCACCCCAAAAGGGAACAAACTGTGAGCGGGAGGGGACCCGTAACAATTCCATAAAGTTAGATGGCAGAGATAGTTCATCAACAGATAGTGAGTCGTATAACCCCTGCAAAACTGCTGGCCTTCCGGCACATGCTGCGGAAGGATAGTCCAGTCTGGCCAGTCGGCCTATAGTATCGTCGAAAGTCAGTAGGGGGGCACCATTATGTGGTAGACCATATAGTTTAAAAGTGAATTTGAGCAGTCACCTAGAGTATGAGTGAAGAAAGGGACGGGGAGGGAAAGGGGAATGACAGGGCGCTCATTGGTTTTGGTTGGCAATAGCTAGGCTTACCCCGGCCGGGGGCACCAGAGTGGGTTAGGGGGTATTAGCCGTCGTGGTTTCCCTATAATGGGTCCAGCATGCCCATATTGTACCGAATTTGGTGGGGTTGTTTTTAGCTTGGAAAATAAGTCTTTCCATCTCCGCCGTCTTGTCTACTCTGCAATGCCATTCAGCAATAGTGGGGGGGTCAGTACTCCTCCAGTGTACAGGTATGCATTGGGTTGCCGCATTGATGAGGTGTAAGGTAAGGGATTTACGGTATGCATGCCATGGTATGGATGTATGATGGAGTAGGTATTGTGCTGGGGTGAAGTCTGGGATGAATGTAGTGATTTGAATAATCAAATCATGCACCTCCCTCCAGAACGGTTGTATCACTGGGCATTCCCACCAGATGTGGATAAGAGAGCTCAGGGCGGAGTTACATCGCCAGCATAGTTGGGGGACGCATGGGAAGTATCAATGTATCTTGTCAGGTGTTAGGTACCATCTTGAGTAAAGTTTGTATCTATTCTCTTGCGCTGAAATGTTGATGGATCCTTTATGTGTGTTCGCATACACGTTCCCAATCATCTTTGGACAATTCTACTGATAATTCCATGTTCCAGAGTCGATGTGTCCGAAAGTTGGGGGTGGTTTCTGAGAGTAGGAGGGCATACAATGTTGAGATTAAATGGCTTTGAGGTTCTGGATCAGTACAAATATATTCAAAGGGGGCAAGGTCCCTGTACCATGGAGAGGGAGGGCATGTATTTAGAAGAAAATGACGGATTTGAAGGTATTTGAAGAAGGGTATGTGAAGGTCTGGGAATTTGGAGGACAACGCTGGATGGGAGAGAATTACGTCATCAGCAAAGCACTGATGTGCTCTGACCGGAGGGTCAATGGGACCAGTGGGTGGGTCGGTTGCCAGAATGTCTGGCGGGAAATCCGGGTTCTGAGTAAGAGGTGTCATAGGCCCAGGAAAAGGGGATAGCTGGAGGGCACGGCATGATGTTCTGAAATTAAGCAGTGTGGGGCCTATCAGAGGGTGGGTGGAGCAATCCTTGGGGATTGACTGTGAATTGATCCAGGGCAGATGTGAGATTGGTGTCTGTGTAAAAGAATTTTCCACCTGGATCCAATCTTTGCTCTTTGTGTGTATGTGCCAGTCCACAATTCTCATGAGCTGGTAAGCCCTATAATATGTGTTTAGATCCGGCAGTCCTATTCCCCCCTTTCGTTTAGGAAGTATCAATTTTTCCCAGCTCAACCTAGGAGGGTGTGTGGCCCACAGGAGGTTTCTGAACATTCTTTTAAAAAAGGGAAAGAATGAGGGGGGAGTTTGATCGGGATGGCTTGCAAGAGATATAACAGTCTGGGGAGAATGTTAATCTTTAAGATGGCAGCTCTGCCAAACCATGAGAAGGGGCCTTTAGTCCATTTAGTTAAATCTCCCTGAATTTTTTGTAGTGCAGGAAGAAAGTTCTTGGCGTAGAGATCGGACAATCTGGTGGGGAGTTTAATGCCTAAGTATGTGAGTTCATTGGGTTCCCATCCAAAAGGGAAGTTAGTTTGGCAGAGAGAGACCGTTTTCGGTGGGAGGGATACATTAAGAGCCTTGGATTTGTCAAAATTGATTTTTAGGTTGGAAAGTTTTTTAAATAAGGCAAAATCTTTAAGAAGGTTGGGGATGGTAGTTATGGGGTTAGAGAGGAACAGCAGGATATCGTAGGCAGCTATCTTGTATTGTTTGTGTTTAATTTCAATCCCCTTGATATCAGGGTTTTCTCTGAGTCTGCGGAGGAATGGTTCCAAAGTGAGGACGAAAATGAGTGGAGAGAGGGGGCAGCCCTGACGTGTGCCATTGGCAATGGAGAAGGCGTTTGACAGTCTGCCGTTGACCCTGATCCTGGCTCTACGGGATGCATATAGTACCATGATCATTTGGAGAAGCCATGGGGGAAATCCCAAAGCTTGCATAGTAGCGGCCATATAGTCCCAGGCCACCCTGTCAAATGCCTTCTCAGCGTCGAGGGAGAGGAAAAAGCCTGTGGTTGCAGTGGAGGTTAGCCAATGATGTATGTTTATGGCCTTTGTGGTGTTATCCCTGGCTTCCCTGCCAGGGATAAATCCAACTTGGTCCACAGAAATTAATCTGGGGAGTAGGATTTTTGCGTAGAGTTTCACATCTACGTTAAGAAGGGAGATGGGGCGATAATTTGAGACAACCGTGGTGTCTTTACCTGGTTTCCTGGTATGGATTTTAAGGGGAACCCCTACGCCAAAAAAACGGCCCTTATCCGAGCACACAGCCCATGCGATGAGCGAGCGCCCCCTCCTGAACTGTACCAGGCCGCATGCCCTTAACATGGGGGGGAGTCCCCCACCCTAAAGCACCCACCCCTCCATGTTGATGAGGACAAGAGCCTCTTCCCGATAACCCTGGCCATTTGTTGTCGGGGTCTGCGGGCCAGGGACTTATCGGAATCTGGAAGCCCCCTTTCATAAGGGGCCCCCCAGCTCCCGGCCACCCACCCTATGTGGATGAGTATGGGGTACATTGTACCCCTACCCATTCACCTGAAAAAAAGTGTCAAAAATAAAACACACTACACAGGTTTTTAAAGTAATTTATTAAGCAGCTCCGGGGGTCTCTTTTCCGACTTCTTCTCCCCTCTCCGGCTCTTCTGCCTCCTCCGCCAATGTCTTCTAGCCCTCTCCGGCTCTTCTCTGCTCTCTCCGGTTCTTCTCCCTCTGTCCGCTGTCTTCTACCGAGACTCCTCCGCTATCTTCTGCTCTTATGACGTCACCACCCATCATGCCCCGGGCGGTGATGTCATAAGAGGCGGGCTTCCGGATGACGTCACGCAGTGACTCTGCCCCATGCCAATATGAGTAGTAGCACACCGTGCACCAATGAAAGGTGTGTACCGCTCCAAGCTGTGCAGCTCCAAAGATTGCTCCCGCCCTGATACTGAAACAGGTGCTGGCTCTGCACTAATGCATGGAAAAGGAAAGAGCCCTGGACTGCTGCACTCTGTATAAACGATTTATTTTCAAAATTCCAAAATTAAAATCCAAAGTTAATACATGGGTTCAAAAGTCCAAAAACAAGCAAAAACAGAAAACTGACATGCAGGGGTGGATAGCTGACGCGTTTCACATCAAAGATAGATGCTTACTCAGAGTGCAGGAGTCCAGGGCTCTTTCCTTTTCCATACACCGTGCACCAGGCATTAGAGCGGGAGAGAGCATCGTGTCAACATCGGAAGAAGAACAGAGGGAGAAGACATTGGAGAAGACCGGGCAAGAGCGAGCAAAAGAGTGGGCAAAAGAGCAGAAGATATCGGAGGAGTCCCGTCAGAAGACAGTGGACAGAGGGAGAAGAACCGGAGAGAGTGGACAAGAGCCGGAGAGGGGAGAAGAACTGGAGAGGGCTAGAAGACATCAGCTGAGGAGGCAGAAGAGCCGGAGAGGGGAGAAGAAGTCGGAAGAGCCCCCCGGAGCTGCTTAATAAATTGCTTTAAAAACCTGTGTAGTGTGTTTAATTTTTGACACTTTTTTTCAGGTGAATGGGTAGGGGTACAATGTACCCCATACTCATTCACAAAGGATGGGGGCTAGGATTTGGGGGGCCCCTTATTAAAGGGGGCTTCCAGATTCGGATAAGCCCCCCGCCTGCAAAACCCGACGGCCAGGGTTGTCAGGAAGAAGCCCTTGTCCTCATCAACATGGGGGAGTGGGTGCTTTGGGTTGGGGGGCGCAGAGCCCCCCTGCCCCAAAGCACCCACACCCCCATGTTGAGGGCATGCTTTCTGGTACGTTTCAGGAGGGGGGGGCTGCTCGCTCGTCCCCACCTCCTTTCCTGACCTACCGGGCTGCGTGCTCGGATAAGGGTCTGGTATGGATTTTGTGGGGACCCCCATGCAGTTTTTTTGGCGTAGGGGGTTCCCCTTAAAATCCATACCAGACCGAAGGGCCTGGTATGCCCTTGGAGGGGGAACCAATGCCATTTTTTTTTAAATGTAGCGTGGAGTTCCCCTTCAAGATCATCAAAACACAACTCCCATGTCAAAGTCGGATCAGGCATAACGGCGATCCGACTTTGATACTTTGATCCGACTTCAGTGATATTCAATGGGCTGAAGTAGGATCAAAGTCGGACCAAAGTAGTGCAGAGAGCACTTTCAAAGTTGGACCGACTTGTGTCGGACCAGTTAAGACGGCTCCCATAGGGAAATATTGGTTTTCACACGTCATGCGACATGAGCTCCCAATGTCGGAGCGTTTGTCGTACCAGTGTGAACCCGGCCTAATAGTTGTCCTGTGGACAGATTCTCCCACCTGAGCTGTGGATCTCTGCAGCTCCTCCAGAGCTACCATGGACCTCTTGGCTGCTTCTCTGATGAATGCTCTCCTTGCCTGGCCTCTCAGTTTTGGTGGACGGCCATGTCTTGGTAGGTTTTCAGTTGTGCCATACGCTTTCCATTTTCCGATGATGGATTGAACAGAGCTCCGTGAGATGTTCAAAGCTTGGGATATATTTTTATAACCTAACCCTGCTTTATACTTCTCCACAACTTTATCCCTGACTTGTCTGGTGTGTTCTTTGGCCTTCATTATGCTGTTTGTTCACAAAGGTTCTCTAACAAACCTCTGAAGGCTTCATAGAACAGCTGTATTTATACTGAGATTAAATTACACACAGGTGGACTTTATTTACTAATTAGTTGACTTCTGAAGGCAATTGGTTCCACTAGATCTTAGTTAGGGGTATCAGAGTAAAGGGGGCTGAATACAAATGCCCCACACACTTTTCACATATTTATTTGTAAAAAAAACTGAAAAACATTTATCATTTTCTTTCCACTTCACAATTATGTGCCACTTTGTGTTGGTCTATCACATAAAATCCCAATAAAAGACATTTACGTTTTTGTTTTGGTTGTAACGTGACAAAATAAGGAAAATTTCAAGAACTACTTTTTATGAATACTTTTTCAAGGCATTGTAGTTAGATCCACAAACACTTCATTCAGATTGGGGGGGGGGGTGTCAAGATGGGGCATAGTTTAAACTATTACGTTCAAATCTGACTCCACGTCAGAAAACCCAAGTAGTGTGGGAAAATCTTAATAGATGAGTGCCCGGTCGCTAGATTTTTTCCCTTTTGGGATCCCTATCCTTCTCTCTTTCCTCATTTGATCTCATTTCTTTTTTTTTTTCTGTTTACGCCTCCCTTCTGAAAAAGTTGATTGAAGTCGACTGAGACATATCTAGGTCCAGCCCCTAAAGCATGTGTAGGAGCTTCTTGTTCCTTTGTAGCGGCCCTATTGGTTTCACATAGAGTTTTATCCTCTACAGGAATTTCCAAGTAGAAGTCACCATTGTCCTTCTTGGGATGGGGGGGGGGGGTCCCATGTATCTCACTATGAGTGCCCCCCTTATTGGCATTACCCAAAGGGCAGGTGACATTAGTAACCATTGCCTCGATTCCCCCCCTGATATCTCATTCTTGCTCTTCTTCTTATGGACCCCATATTTTTACTTTTATGATTATATGAATACATATCTGTAACGACAGGGGTTAAAGTCGTTTAAAGATATTCCCTTTCTGAACACACATCAGCTACCAGACACTCCAACCAGCCGAATAAGACCCCATACAAATATTTCTTCCTCCACAGACGAAACAACCACTCTACGTATGTTATGTTGGTTTGTTTCCCGGATTCTCGAAACTTAATCCGGCTGGCTTCGGGTGTAACGGCAAATCGGGCTAGCAGAGCTTCTTTTACCCGGTCATAGTCTTTAGCGTCCTCATCCTCCAGGGCCCAATACGCATCCGCCGCTCTGCCAGTTAAATTACTCGCCAGTAAGACGACCCAATCTTGGGGCCGTACTTCATTATCTGTCATAGTCTCTCAAAGTCCTGCAGGAACGCTTCAATTTCCTCCTCTCCTTCCTTAAATAGTTTGAACGCCCGAAAGGGCAACTTACGGACAGGCGCTGCATCTTTAGGTGTTGTCTCCGATTGCCGTATTTCCGCCATTCTCCGCTCATGTTGCCGCTCTAGTTCTCTCTCTTGTCGCTCATCCTGCAGCTGGATGTCTCTAATGGCATTCTGTATGGCGATCTCTGATGGGTTAGCACCATATAATGCCAACCGCTCTCGAACTCGTTGCTGAAACAAGTCTTCAACTGACCGGGGTCCTGAATCACCGTCCCTCTGATCCATCTCGGCTAGCTCACTGATCAGGGTGGCCTTGTTCTTTGTCCCACCGGTCCCTCCACGGCTCTCAAGTTAGTCTTTCAGCATGGCTTTCCTGCAGGCTGCATAGCTGGTCATTCACTGTGGTGATTTGGAGTGTCCCAGTGCTGCCAACCAATGTAACGGCACCCCAAGTATGAAAGGGGTTAACGCCGTTTAAGATATTCCCTCTCCAGAACACACATCCACTACCAACACTCCACAGTCAGGCGACCGACCCATAGGAATAATCCTTCCAGAAAAACGAGACAAACACTCTGTGTTGAAGTTCCAAAACAGGGAATCACTTTATTACAAGCACATGGTAACACATTTCTCTTCAAAACCCTTCCCTCCCATCCTTGGGGAACAGGGCGGGTTAAACTGTCCAATGACAATGGTCATACAGGTCAGGTGTGTTCAAACTTCTCCTTCAGTAAACAGTCTTTACAGGAGGGGTAACCCCCCCCTCACAGAAAGACACTTAAACATCCCATAATAGGCAGCCAGCCGGTCTACCAGCTTCAATCCACATCATCACAGTAGCAGACTTAATTACCACAAGCCACAATAGACAATAGAATGCAATCACACCCCACCCCATCACAGCAAATATTACACCACAGCCAACACACAATATACACACAAGATATACAATGTATATACAGCATTGAATCTGATTAGTACAGATCATAGTGGGGTTCTCATTCGCCCTGTGCCCAAAGTGACCCCTGTCACAATATCCCTAACTTGAAAGCTTATAAATGATCCCGTGAATATATTACCATCAACACGCAAAGAGTCAAAGTCGAAATTTAGGAAAAGCTCATTTTTGTTTCAGCATTACTTGATTTTATGAGTTTGGTGTGGAGGAACTCAAGTGGCCTGCACAGAACTCTGTTCCTAATATTATTTATCAGTTCATCACATGGTTTCCAGAAAGTCCACAAGAGACAGAAGGTGCCTTAGAGATATGAAAATATAATGTTTACCCTAGAGAGAAATGTGGGAGAAAAGACTCTTACATAATTCTTGCTTTATCTTAGGACAAGATGAGTCCTCGTCATGCGGGGAATAGTTCTGATAGTTGATAGTTTTGATTACGACATATGAATGACCCACATTTTTAGGACTTTTTTCTATAGCACCTTACCAGATCTCATACAGCCTTACCTGATTTTTCTTATTTTTCCATTTAATTAATGTAGAATCAAATTCAAGTTTCCAATGACCTAACCCATCACTAAGGAAAATCCCAACATGTCTTGTAAACAAACTCCCGTTAACAAAAACATGGTTCATAACACCAAAATTCTTATCAAGATCTTCATTTCCTTTTTTTGTACTGACCTTTGCATGTAATTTTTTCGAGTGCCAGTTAAACTGCAAAGTAAAAACATTGCTTATTACATTACAAATCACTGTTACTGAACATTAGGTAGGTAGATAGGTACATTAGATAGATGTAAACCCAGTAACTAAAATATGGTCACACATTAATAGCATTTTCAAAAGTCAATTTTAATATATTTTTTTTTTTTATTGAATTTCAAACAAGGATAAACACTGCATAGGAACATAATTACAGTGCAAAACACATAGCTCAAAATGATAAGTGTACAGTGTTATAGTATACAAAGAACAAAGTATGGACACTGCAGAAAATGAAACAGAGTGAGAAGCAGTGGTGGCCCGTCCATTAGAGGCGCACGGGCGCCGCCCCCCCATCCATGTGTCCGTCCCCCTAATCTACATGCTGGATTTAAATTTTTTGTTTTTTTTGAAGCACGTGATTAGAGCCAGAGACTGAGACTTCAAAAGAGACTTCAAAAAAGGGTGGGCTTGGGGGGCGCACAATAGCCAATGTATATTCGCTATTGTAACACTCATTCTCCTCCTGATACAGATCCGATCGGATTGGCCGCAAGGAGGAGGAGGGAGGAGACACGAGGAAGCAGACGGAGAGAACAGCCCGGAGAGAAGCCGCCCAAGAGATGGGGTAAGTGCAGGACCCTGACTACTGACTGATTGACCCGGCCGACCAACCGACCGTCCAAACGGGGGGGGTTGGGTTCTGGGTGCCATCCGTGATCCGACCGGCGGGAGGGGGGGAGTTGTGTGGTGGGTGTCGTCCGTGACCCAACTGACCAGGGGGGTGTTGGGGGTTTTGACTGCGGGTGGATCATTTGTCGCCCCCCCCAAAAAAAATAAAAAACATCAGCTGCCACTGGTGAGGGCGGGTGGATCGTTTGCAGCCCCCCCCCTGCAAAAAAAAACATCAGCTACCAGTGGTGAGAAAGTTGTCTTTTGACCCGTATGCTCCATGGAAGAATTCTGAGAACGTAAGGGCATTAAATGCTAAGAGACGCTCAAAAGTATAGTTGGAGTTGACCAGATTTACTACCTCTGAGATGTTGGGGGATAAGTTTGGTTTCCAAAGTCTAATGCCGCGTACACACGACCGTTATTCATGTCATGCAAAAAAACTAAGTTTTTCTCGTTGTGATTCCTCTCAAGCCTGCCTTGCATACACACGTTCATGAAAAGAAACGCTCAAGCAAAGCGCGGTGACGTACAACACGTACAACGGCACTATAAAGGGGAAGTTCCATTCGAATGGCGCCGCCCCTTGGGCTGCATTTGCTGATTCTCGTGTTAGTGAAGTTTGGTGAGAGACAATTCGTGCTTTTCAGCCTCGTGCTCTTCAGTCCGTTACAGCGTGACGAATGTGCTATTTCCATTTTGAACGGTAGTTTTACCAGAACGAGCGCTCCCGTCTCATACTTTATTCTGAGCATGCACTTTTTTTTCCCCCTAGTAATAGCGTACACACAACCATTTTTCAGGACGTGAAAAAGAACGACGTGAAAAACGAGAAAAAATAGAGCAGGTTCGAATTTTTTTTCATGACCAATCTAAAAAATTATATTTTTCTCGTCATGAAAAACGGTCGTATGTACGCGGCAAAAGGATAGTCAACCTTGCTGCCGCCACAACATGGGTGACAATTGGCCTATAGGCAGGAGGGTAGAGGTCAATACCAATATTAAGTACATAAAAGCGCACACATAGGTTGGACTTGTGTCTCGCCTACTATGTAACTATGTAACTATGTAAGTAAGTCAAGGGCATGCTGAGGTTTGGTTAGTATGCTAGTGCAAGTGGCTAACAGTTGGAACACCCGTGACCAAAAGCTGGTAAGGCTAGGACAGCCCCATAGGACATGTATAAGGTTGCCTACTTGCCCACATTCTTTTCAACAAAGTTGGGAAGTTGAGGAGGAAACATTGGCGGTATATTTTCTGGGGGGAGGGCAGCAATCTGTCTGCCGCCACCTCCCCCCCCCACCAGTTGGTCGGGTCTCCTGCACCCCCCAGCGTTCGGTCAGCAGCTAAGCACTAACCCCATCTATGGCGTAGGCTTCCTCCGAGCGGCAGGCTTCACACTGCGTCCTCCTTCCTCTGGTTCATGGCGGCACGGCTTGCCCTGCGTGACGTCTCTTCCTCCTAGGGCAACAGGATTGCTTCTCCTTTCGACCAATCAGGAAACGGGTCTCAAGACCCACTTCCTGATTGGTTGGGAGGAGAATCAGTGAGACAATAGCGAAAAATGTTTTCGCTCTTGTCACACAACTGGGTGGGCATGGGGCGCAGTGCTCTGTGCCTTGAGCCCACCCGTTTGTGAAGCCTATCATAGCCTCGGGCTCTAATCACGTGCTTCAAAAAAAAAGAAAAAAAACCCATTGGAATCCATGCATCTGGCGCCCCGCATGTAGAATAAGGGACTGGACGCATGTATAAGGGGTAGCGCCCCTGCACCCCTAATGGAGCGGCCGCCACTGGAAGTTGGCTAGCCTGAATGGCGTGTAGTACCACCTGTTGGTCATTTTGATTGACATCTCATGGTGGCTAGCGTAGTGGGAGGCTTTGGTTATAGAGCTGAAGGCAGCACGCCACAGTGCGGGAGAGAAGGAGGTGCCAAGGTCAGATTCCCACTTTAGCATGGAGCTAGATTTGTTAAAAATGCCTGTATCCTGTAAAACATAATAGAAAAGTGAAATCCCTTTAGGTTTTCTTAGAGGGTGGGTAAAAATGTCCCAGGTATCGAGGGGAGGGGGGGGGGATAGAGAGCGTAGGGAGGGGATTTTTGGCTATAAAGTACACCTTACTACTTTTGCTAAGTAAAAAAAAATAAAGTAATTTTTGTTTTGTGTATTATGTTCACTGATGAGGCTGCACTGATTTTCCTTCCACTTCACAATTATGTGTCACTTTGTGTTGGTCTATCACATAAAATCCCAATAAAATACATTTATGTTTTTGGTTGTAACATGACAAAATGTGGGAAATTTCAAGGGGTATGAATACTTTTCCAAGGCACCAGTGGCGTAGCGTGGGGGTGCGAGGGGGGCCACCGCCCGGGCGCAAAATTTAGAGGGGCGCTGTCACGAGTGTGGAGAGGAGGGAGCGCCAACAACAGATGGGACATAGGAACATATGCATGATGTCACCACTCCAGGCTTTACCAGTCATTATCAAGCACGCTCTCCTTTCCCCTGCAGCCACTGCTGTCTCACACAGTGGATCATGTGACCAGACTGGAGCTAGCTGAAAATAGGTAAGTCCATGGGTCAGGGGGGCGCAAATTACTTGCCTCACCCCAGGCGCTGACAACCCACACTACGCCACTGCAAGGCCCTGTTTCTGATATTACAAACCGTAAGCTACAAGTTGGTCACCTCTCACAAATCCATGAATCATTGACACATGTCCACTGAAGGATTCTAATAAACGCCTCTCCTATTTTTGGCCACATTTGTGCTCACCTTGTGTCTATATTTTTCTTCATCTTCTGTCTGACCTTTAAGACGAGAATAATTCTGTGATGAGTACAGAACATGCAGACTGTTTGCCAAGAATTCCACCGCCTGATACACAGGATCTGTAGTCCTGTCAGATGAGTAATCTCCGGAGTCCGGTAATTTTTCCTGACCCGTACAATTGCGAAGAGAAATATAATAAATATTTTCATACAAAGTATCCTTTTCTTTGTTTCCTGACGAGCAGAAAAGTGTTGTCATCCACAGATTTTCAAGTAACTTGTCTTTTGGACGGATCATTGGATGGAAACCATCAACAAAGTTCTTGAAATTCTTATCGGCTTCGGACCAAAAGTTCACGGATAAGCTACAATTTAACATCTCCGGATATTTTTCTATAAGAGCAATACTTGAGGCCCAATTGGGGGTGAGGATCAATGTTATGTCCCTAAACAATCCTCTCAGTGAGGATTCAAATATTAAATCATGATATGTTCCACAGAGTACGATCACTTTTACCGATGATTTTTTAATGGCGCTATACACACTTTCCAAAACATGCCATTCAGGCTTTAATACACTGATACCAGTTTTTGCTATGAAGGCCACACAAATTTTAAACTCTGACAAAACGCTTAATAACAGAAACGATGCTCTCTCCCCACTTTCATCTGCAGATGATATTATTCCAATCCAAGTCCATCCAAATTGTATGATAAGTTCTGATATATAACGGTAAATCATAAAGTATTCATTAACTGAACTGTAAATAGAGGGAAAAAAAGCTCTTTCCACCCGATCACCTATTGCCCCATAAACGACCTAAAATACAGGGAGACGTGTTTCAACATTGAGGCAAAAAACTTACAAGAGATGTCTAAGCTTCAAAGGATTTAGGTCAGGGGTCTCAAAATGGCGGCCCTCCAGCTGTTGCAAAACTACAAATCCCATGAGGCATTGCAAGGCTGACAGATACAAGCATGACTCCTACAGACAGAGGCATGATGGGACTTGTAGTTTTGAAACAGCTGGAGGGCCACCAGTTTGAGACCCCTGATTTAGGTAGACGTGGCTTTCTAAAATGTCATCTTGTCGCCTACATACTGGAATGCCCATCAGTACGTGAGTCACCAACCAAGAAAATGGGTGACTAGGATTAGAGAATACATTAATAAAATGATTGTAAAAGCTTCACATTTTCTTTTTTTAAATAATAACTAAGATATACTTACCATGGGCGTCCACTCCATAGGGCAAGGGGGGTCAATTGCCCCCCCCCCTGGAGACACACTATATTTATATGGACATGGAGTGAAGCGGAATTATCCTCAAGAGCTATTTCACACTGCCAGCTGGCCACATTATCGGAAAAGCGCCGCTAGTTTTAGCGACGCTTTACCATCGTTTTAGTGGCGCTATTCGGCCGCTAGAGGGGGGGGGTTTAAAAGAAATTTGAAAATGCTAATCAGACAATGGCAGCTTGATCCTTTCTATTAAGCTTTTGCATTAGGTTTCTCCCGCTTTATGTCATAATGACTAAGCCCCTCCCCTTCATGACATTGTCAAAAAAGGACCGAGCATGGATGACCTTAAAATGATGCCCCCCCCCCTGAAAAAAGTTCAGCGGACGCCCATGATACTTACCTTCTCTGTGTAATGGTTTTGCAGAGTTGCCCCTGATCCTCCTTTTCTCAGGTCCCCGACTGGTGCTTACCGCTCCTCCCCCATTCCAAGTGTCCCCCATAGCAAGCCATTTGCTATGGGGGATGCTCGTGTTTGCTCACTCTAAACCCTGCTCTGTGTGTCCATTGGCAGCTCGGCCTTGTCCCCCGCTCCCTCCTCACAGGTTGTTATTCTCAGGAGCAAGAGCCAATGGTTCCCCCTGCTGCTTCTCTATCTAATGAGGAGAGAGAGAGCCCCTACTCTCATGCACATCACTTGATTGAGATTAAAAGAGTTGTAAAGGCAGAAGGTGCACTCTATGCATTAAGATAAAAAACCTTCTGTGTGTAGCAGCCCCCCCCAGCACCCCCCAATTACTTTCCTGAGCCCCATCTCTCTCCAGCAATGGCCATGAATGTCCAAGCCATCCGGGATACTCCTCCTGATTGGCTGAGACACAGCAGTGGCATCATTGACTCCCACGGCTGTCAATCAAAGTCAGTCAGCCAATCAGGGGAGAGAGCGGGCGGGCCGGGTCAGGGCTCCCTGTCTGAATGGACACACAGAGCTATGACTTCAGTGCCCTCCATAGGAAGCTGCTGACTGTGGGGGCATTCGACAGGAGGGAGGGGCCAGGAGGAGCAAAGAGGGACCCGAGAAGAGGAGGATCCGGGCTGCTCTGTGCAAAACCACCTGCACATAGAAAGTAAGTATAACATGTTTGTTATTTAACCACTAAAAGACTGCCCGCTGTAGTTTTACCTCGCTACTTTGAAGAGGAATATCATTGTTATGGCAGCAGCTAGCTACCATACCCCAGTATCCTCTTCTTCAGCGGGCGAGATGACTTTTATCAGCGGAGGAAGAGGCCCCCCTCCCGCCGCGCTCTGGTGCCCTCTGCCGCTTACCGGAGCTGTCGGTAGCGGCGGAGGCGATCGTGTCCTCTTCCTGGCTTGGTATGGAGACGACTGAGGGGAAGATGGCCCCCACCCGTCTCCATATCATTGCAGGGCGGAAGTAGGGTTGCCACCTCATCCCTTTAAACCCGAACACATATTAATAACACAGGTTCTGTGGCTGATTAAGGTGGTAATAAACTCACTTGGTGCCTTATCTGCATTAAATTAGCCTCAGAACCTGTGTAATTTATATGTGTTCGGGTTGAAAGGGATGAGGTGGCAACTAGGGATGAGCTCGGTGTTCGAGTCGAACATATGTTCGACTCGAACATCGGCTGTTCGATCGTTTGGCGAACATCGAACGATTTCGGCCATTCGCGCCAAATTCGAGTGACGCGAACGTCCCACAATACACTGCGCCATCACAGTGCAATCCCGGCGCAGTGATTGGCCAAGCATGCACTGTGACCCCGCATGCTTGGCCAATCACAGCACCGGAAGCTAGGAGAGCCATAATTGGCCACAGGCAGGTTGCCTGTGGCCAATTATAGCTCAGGGGGTTTAGCACACGCCCCACACTATAAAAGGCCGCCAGCGCGGCGGCCTTGTGTAGTGTGTTCCGGCGCAGGGAAAGAGAAGGATAGGCAGGGACAGTGTTGATATTCTTTGTGCTATTCTTGTGTGCAGGGAGAGAGAAGGATAGGCAGGGACAGTGTCAGTGTCATATTCTTTGCTAAACCTTGTGTGCAGGGAGAGAGAAGGATAGGCAGGGGAGAGTGTCAGTGTCATATTCTTTGCTAAACCTTGTGTGCAGGGAGAGAGAAGGATAGGCAGGGAGAGTGTCAGTGTCATATTCTTTGATAAACCTTGTGTGCAGGGAGAGAGAAGGATAGGCAGGGGACAGTGTCAGTGTCATATTCTTTGATAAACCTTGTGTGCAGGGAGAGAGAAGGATAGGCAGGGGACAGTGTCAGTGTCATTGTTGCTAAGCCTCCTGCACAGTATACACCTGAAGCTAGCCCGTATTGCTGTGTTTTCCTGGTGTGTTACACCAACAGGCATTTGCAGCACTTACAGCAGGCGTAGTGTGATTCCTGCAAAATATACTTCTGAAGCTAGCCCGTATTGCTGTGTTTTCCTGGTGTGTTACACCAACAGGCATTTGCAGCACTTACAGCAGGCGTAGTGTGATTCCTGCAAAATATACTTCTGAAGCTAGCCCGTATTGCTGTGTTTTCCTGGTGTGTTACACTAACAGGCATTTGCAGCACTTACAGCAGGCGGAGTGTGCCTCCTGCACATTATACACCTGAAGCTAGCCCGTATTGCTGTGTTTTCCTGGTGTGTTACACCAACAGGCATTTGCAGCACTTACAGCAGGCGTAGTGTGATTCCTGCAAAATGTACTCCTGAAGCTAGCCCGTATTGCTGTGTTTTCCTGGTGTGTTACACCAACA
This sequence comes from Rana muscosa, assembly GCA_029206835.1. Taxonomy (NCBI): domain Eukaryota; kingdom Metazoa; phylum Chordata; class Amphibia; order Anura; family Ranidae; genus Rana; species Rana muscosa. The sequence continues at coordinate 210,571,776 of CM055119.1, forward strand.
GGCATTTGCAGCACTTACAGCAGGCGTAGTGTGATTCCTGCAAAATATACTCCTGAAGCTAGCCCGTATTGCTGTGTTTTCCTAGTGTGTTACACCAACAGGCATTTGCAGCACTTACAGCAGGCGTAGTGTGATTCCTGCAAAATATACTCCTGAAGCTAGGCCTTATTGCTGTGTTTTCCTAGTGTGTTACACCAACAGGCATTTGCAGCACTTACAGCAGGCGTAGTGTGATTCCTGCAAAATATACTTCTGAAGCTAGCCCGTATTGCTGTGTTTTCCTAGTGTGTTACACCAACAGGCATTTGCAGCACTTACAGCGGGCGGAGTGTGATTCCTGCAAAATATACTTCTGAAGCTAGCCCGTATTGCTGTGTTTTCCTGGTGTGTTACACCAACAGACATTTGCAGCACTTACAGCAGGCGTAGTGTGATTCCTGCAAAATACACTCCTGAAGCTAGCCCGTATTGCTGTGTTTTCCTGGTGTGTTACACTAACAGGCATTTGCAGCACTTACAGCGGGCGGAGTGTGCCTCCTGCACATTATACACCTGAAGCTAGCCCGTATTGCTGTGTTTTCCTGGTGTGTTACACCAACAGGCATTTGCAGCATTTACAGCGGGCGTAGTGTGCTTCCTGCAAAATATACTCCTGAAGCTAGGCCTTATTGCTGGTTTTCCCATTTCCCTGCAGGCCATTAGAATGTCTGGAAGGCAAACAAGGAGAGGCAGACAGTCAGGAGCCAATAAAAGAGGGCAAGCAGGCTCTGTGTCTAGAGACAACAGTGCTGGTCGTGGACGCGGTGCATCGCCATCAGCACGTGGCCATGGGACACGCTTGTCCTTCTTTTCGGCAGCTGGACGTGTTGAGCCGTATCATGCCGAAGACTTGCCCTTGGCTCAGGGTACTGGCAAAGCAGCTGCCAAAGCGTCCTCTTCCCTGGTATCAATGTCATCATCAGTCACTCCTTCCCTAGACCCACCATGTCCTCCTGAGGAGGAGTCCCCCGAACTGTTTGAGCACAGTGTTGGGTACATGCTCCAGGAGGATGCCCAGCGTTTCGAAGGGTCTGAGGAAGGCAGTAGCGTGAGAGCAGAGAGAGGGGATGCTCAAGAAGGACACCAATCTGGCAGTCATGTTCCAGCAGCTGCAGCATACTGCCAGATTGGCTCCAGTGATGAGGAGGGAGGGGATGATGAGGTCCCTGACTCCACGTGGGTGCCTAATAGGAGAGAGGAGGAGGAGGAGGAGGATGAGGATGCACATCTCCAACGAGGCAGGATGCCCTCGGGGGGCCAGCGTAAGGACAGCACACCGACGGAATCACACCGCAGAGCTCCGCCTGTGCAGGGCGCTGCCTCTGCCCGTTATTCAAAAAGTTCTTTGGTGTGGGCCTTTTTTGAGTCGAGTGCATCAGATCGCACAGCCTCTGTTTGCAACATATGTCTCAAGTGTATATCGCGTGGCCAAAACATCAGCCGCTTGGGCACCACATGCTTGACCAGACATATGTTGACCTGCCATGCAGCTCGTTGGCAAGCCTACCTTAAAGACCCACACCAAAGAACAAAGCGGACCTCTCCTTGCACTGCATCAGCTGGGATCTCCAACCCCACTATACCTTCAGTCCTCTCTGAAACCTGCACTGAGAGGAATGAAGGTGTAGAATTAGGTGTGTCACAGCCAAGTACTTGCGGGCACTCTGCTAGCAGTACACCGACGTCCGATTCTATCAGGCAAATTTCCCTGCCCCAGCTGCTGGACCGTCGAAAGAAGTTCACTCCCACCCATCCACATGCCCAGCGGTTGAATGCTAGCTTGGCTAAATTGCTAGCGCTTCAACTGCTGCCTTTTCAGTTGGTAGACTCGGCCCCCTTCCGTGAGTTTGTGCAATGTGCGGTTCCTCAGTGGCAGGTTCCCAAACGCCACTTTTTCTCACGGAAGGCGTTTCCGGCTCTCTACCGGCATGTGGAAGGCAATGTCTTGGCCTCGCTGGACAGGGTGGTCAGCGGTAAGGTGCATATTACCGCTGACTCATGGTCCAGCAGGCATGGACAGGGACGTTACCTTTCTTTCACGGCCCATTGGGTCACTCTTTTGGCAGCTGGGAAGGATGCAAGACAAGGTGCAGTAGTGTTGGAGGTTGTTCCGCCGCCACGCCTCCAAAATGCTACTACTGGTTGTGACTCACCTCTCTCCTCCACCCCCTCCTCTTCTTCTTCCTCCATGGCCTCTTCCTGTGCTTTGTCCTCGGAACCAGCGGTGCTCCGTAGGCGTTCAAGGGGCTACGCAAGTACGCAGGCAAAAAGATGCCATGCTGTGCTTGCGCTGGTGTGTTTGGGGGACAGGAGCCACACTGGGGCAGAGGTTCTGTCTGCTCTGCAGGGGCAGGCCGAGAGGTGGTTGACGCCACGCCAGCTCAAGCCAGGAATGGTGGTTTGCGACAATGGCACCAACCTCCTCTCCGCCCTCCGACAGGGACAACTGACCCATGTGCCCTGTGTGGCTCACGTCCTTAACCTGGTGGTGCAGCGGTTCTTGGGCAGGTACCCGGGCTTACAGGATGTCCTGAGGCAGGCCAGGAAAGTCTTGTGCATTTCCGCAGATCTTATAATGTCAGTGCTCGCCTGGCTGAGCTGCAAAAGGAGTTGAACCTGCCCAAGAACCGCCTTATATGTGACATGCCCACCAGGTTGAACTCAAAGTTGGCCATGCTGCAGCGGCTGCACACGCAGCAGAGGGCCATCAATGAGTACCTGTGCGTCTATGGCACCAGGACAGGGTCAGGGGAGCTTGTTTTTTTTTCTCCACGCCAGTGGGGCATGATCAGGGATGCATGCACTGTCCTGGCACCATTTGAGGAGGCCACGAGGATGGTGAGCAGTGACAGTGCATGCATCAGTGACACTGTACCTCTTGTCCACCTGTTGGAACATACGCTGCGTGGAATAATGGACAGGGCACTTGAGGCAGAACAAAGGCAGGAAGAGGAGGACTTCCTTGCTTCTCAAGGCCCCCTTTACCCAGACAGTGTTCCTTCTGTCCCACCCATCGCACAGGAAGAGGAGGAGGAGGAGGAGGATTGTGTCAGCATGGAGGTGGAGCCTGGCACTCAGCATCATCAGCAGCAGTCTTTTAGGGATGATTTACAGTCCCAAGAAACCCGTGGACTTGTACGTGGCTGGGAGGAGGTGGCTGCGGATCATGTTGTCCTTAGTGACCCAGAGGACTCCGGACCGAATGCCTCAGCTAACCTACGCTGCATGGCCTCCCTGATCCTGCAAAGTCTGCGGAAGGATCCTCGTATTCGTGCGATCAAGGAGAGGTACCATTACTAGCTGGCCACTCTCCTTGATCCACGGTACAAGGGTAAGGTTGCGGACCTTATCTTACCGTCGCAGAGGGAGCAGAGGATGAGACAACTCCGGGAGGCCTTGCAGAAAGGTCTGTGCAACGCGTTCCCAGAGACTGGGAGGTTACAAACTCCTGGTCCTGGACAACGAGTTGCTGAGGCTTCGGTCAGTCAAAGAAGGAGCGATGGGGAAGGTGGCCGTCTGACCGATGCGTTCAGACAATTCTTTAGTCCGCAGCCCCAAGGTATGATCGGTTCCAGCAACCATCGCCAGCGTCTGATATACATGGTGCAGGAATACCTAGGGGCAAGGTCAGACTTGGACACCTTCCCCACCGAAAATCCTCTGGCTTACTGGGTCTTGAGGATGGATCACTGGCCAGAGCTTGCACAGTATGCAATTGAGCTACTGGCCTGTCCTGTATCCAGCGTTCTTTCAGAACGCACATTCAGTGCTGCTGGAGGATTTGTCACGGATCACAGGGTGCGCCTGTCCACCGACTCGGTTGATCGACTGACTTTCATAAAGATGAGCCAGTCTTGGATCACCACCAGCTACCAAACACCTGAAGCTGATATAACAGACTAATTTATTTTCAAATGTCACATCCCTTCAAGACTGATGCTGATGCTGAGTGACTGTCCTGTTATGTTGACTGACTATCCTCCTCCTCCTCAATGATCCAATTGATGATGATAGCTTGGAAGAACATTTTTGTTTCTGGGTGCCGCCACCAGTGCCTAAGGCCCAATTTTTCAGCCCCTGTTTAACAGGGGCATGTAATTAAAAATTTTTATGCAATGCTTTGCAGCAGGGCTCATTCCTGCACTCCAACTAGAGTATCTGGGAGAGGTTGCAGTGTCGTGGCACCAGCACCAGTGCCTAAGGCACAATTTTTAAGCCCCTGTTTAACAGGGGCGTGTAATTACAATTTTTGATGCAATACTTTGCAACAGGGCTCATTGCTGTGCTCCAAGTACAGTATCTGCGAGGGGTTGCAGTGTTGTGGCACATTTCAGCAGAGTATATACGGCAGGCCCCTACTTTCAAACATCCAACTTACAAACGACTCCTACTTGCAAACGAAAGGAGACAACAGGAAGTGAGAGGAAATCTACCCCTAGGAAGGGAAATTCTCTCCTGTAAGAATTAATATGGGAGAAAGGTGTCTCCTCTCTACTGATGCTTTATCACCAATCCTTGTTTCAATAAAAACCCCACTTTTCAAAAATATTTGTCATTGGGACAGAAAGTGAGGTGAAATGTTCTGAACAGGGGCACAGACAGCAAAACAAATGTTACAAGGGTGATAACCCTTCCCTATGTTTTCCAAAAAGCTTAAAAATTTATTTTTTGGCTGGAGCTACACTTAAACAATGTACCTGTTCAAAATTACAAACAGATTCTACATAAGAACAAACCTACAGTCCCTGTCTTGTATGCACCGCCTGTATACGGCTGTTCAGAGTATATAGGGCCTTTTTTATTTTGTGTGTGGGGTTCCCCTTAATATCCATACAAGACCCAAAGGGGCTGGTAATGGGCTGGGGGGGGGGGGGGTGATGGGGTAGCTATGCCATTTTTCTCAAAGATTTTCATCCATATTACCGGGACCAGACATTACATTAAAGCCGCAAGCAGTTTTAAATGGCTTTTTTTTCCTTTAGAAATGTAATTTTGTACAGGGACAGTTCTAAACACGGGAAACACGTGGCACTTCACAGGCATACTTTAGACACCCCCCAGGTACAATATTTAAAGGAATATTTGACTTTTTTTTTTCACTTTATGCATCATTAAAATGACTGCTCCCGAAAAACGGCCGTTTTTAAAACTTCTTTTTGCATTGATACATGTCCCCTGGTGCACAACCCGGGTTCCCAAACCCTTTTTAGGACAATAACATGCATAATAGTCGTTATAATTAGCACTTTAGATTTCGAACGTTCGCATCCATTGTATTTATTAGGGTTCTAACGTTCGTGCAAACTTTCGGTCCGTTCGCGGGTTCTGGTGCGAACCGAACCCGGGGGTGTTCGGCTCATCCCTAGTGGCAACCCTAGGCGGAAGCGACATCAAAACGTCACTTCCGCCCATAGCTCTTAAAGGGACTTTTATTTATTTATTTTTTAAATGACAAAATCGTTTTTTTGTTTTTTGTTTTTTTGCATTTTAGTGTAAATATGAGATCTGAGGTCTTGACCCCAGATCTCATATTTAAGAGGACCTGTCATGCTTTTTTTCTATTACACGGGATGTTTACATTCCTTGCAATACGAATAAAAGTGATCCAATTTTTCCAACAGTGTAAAAATAAAAAATAAAAAAAATATAGTTCTCTTTTCGTCCATGGACTGACACAGCTGGATACTGTAAACGCGTGGGTATATGTCCCTGCTCGCAGGAGAAGATCTAGGCAGAATGTTAGATGTTAGAAACATTCTAGAACAAACCAGAGCTGAACAGCCCCGCCCAGGGGGGCGGTCCCACCGGACATTACCCTCCCACCTGCAGTCAGCAGACCTCAGTTTTTTTCTGCCTAGCAGAAGGAGAAGACGTGGCTCTCTCAGGAGCCAGTCTCCTGGAAGATTTTACTTTTAAAATTTATTCCTTTCGGAATTGTATTATTTTATTTTTGAGACCTTCAATCAACTGTCGGCTGGGCAACAGGTTGGGTACACTAGTATCCTCGTAGTCTTCCCTGTCCAACCATCGAGCGTGCTGATCCTCGCCTTGTGTGCGTGAGACTCAGTTCACGACATACCCCATGGCTCCAAGGGTGGCTGGGTTGCTTTCTTGCTCCAGCGGACCTCTCAAGATTGAACAGTATCTACTGTATCTTTCATGGTGGACCGGGCCGACAGCTACGCAGTACGACTCTGTGATAGGTCTGTCTGAAACAAGCCAGTGGGTCCCTCTAGGGATGGGTAAGTAGTCTCTCCTGCTGCAAGGTGAGTACATACTGGCTGTGTTTCTGTGTGTGGGGGGTTCTCCCTGTCTCCCCCCTGTTATGCTGCTCTCTGCACCCTGTACTGGTGCTGTGCTGTGGGGTGCTTGGGGGTCACTCTGGCCTGGCTGGGCGCTCATGTCTGCAGTTTTTTCTGGTGTGTGAGGTGATTATTGCGTGCGCCGTTAGTGCGCGCATTAGCGGGAGCTTTGAATTTCGTGCTCGGCGGCCATCTTGGCGTTCAATGGCGCAGTTGTAGCTGCGGCCGGCGCCCATTTATTTTCGATTCTAGCGGCGGCGCAAATCCCCTCACAATCTCCTCACAGACTGAGCAGTCCTTAAGGGTTGGTGGGTCCCTCCGGGTATCCCCTGCTCAGCGTAGCCAGTGGGTGGACTGTATATTCACTGTATAGTGTATAAGGTCTCAGAGGGTGGCGTTATGGAGTCTGATACACCTGCTCTCCACACTTGCCTGGGGCAACTGGCAGTGCTGCACAGTTAAACATGTTCATATGTTTCCTGCACCTGCGGTCCTTATGGACCAGTTGTCAGCAGTCCTGGAATCATTCCTTGTCAGAATGGAAGCGGTGTGTGAGCAAAAGGAGCTATAAGCCCCTCCCCCCACAAAAATCTTTAGTGAAGGGGTGCTCTGAGTCAGATATGGGCCTAGCTACTGGGCTCGGGACCCTAGCTCTGAATATTTAATATTTATGAACAGGACATTCCCTTGTGAGGAAGACTCCAGTTCTGTGTCAGTGAATGACAGGGCGCTTGTAAGTGATCTCATTGATGATGTGAGGAACACTCTCAAGCTGGAATTGCTGTGACAAGCCTTTCTTTTACACAGCTTCCTCACTGTTTTCCACACACGCTGCCTCAGAGCATGTGTGTGGAGGAGGACTTTATTAATTTATGTCTCTAGTCCCTGTGAGCCTTCTGTGTGATATCCTGAGGCAACATTTCCCGCCATTTCCTGGGGAATGATTTGAGCTCTGACAGACACACGGTCTGAGGATCAGAGGTTACCTGTTACCTGCATGCTGCTTCGGCAGCACAGTCAAGCAGGTTGGAATGATACAGAGAAGATTATGTGCCTCTGCGCCATAATTTAACTCATCCTATACCTCTACACTGCATACATTCACAGTGTATGTATGTGTTATTGGTCTCTGTGTCTGCATGGCTTTCCCCCCACGTTCCAATGCTGTGTTTCAGTGCCATGCATGATATAAATGTACAAAATATGTTTATGCATGACTCCAGATACATTCACAGTATATGTATGTATTATACTCTCTGGGTCGGCGGGGGCTCCGGTGTCCTCCCGCGCTCTTATGGTATGTGCGCTTCGGCTCTCCGCACAGTATAGACATGTTCAATATGTTTATTGCACATATTATACATGTTTACAGTATGGCTATACTGTTTGCGTGGGGTTCCTCCGGGTGCTCCGGTTTCCCCCCAAGCTCCAATGGAAATGCACAGCATAAACATGTGCAATATGTGGATTTACATGCTATCATTCCTACACGGTATCTGTGTGCTGTCTGCGTGGAGTTCTTCCGGGTGTTCCAGTTTCTTCCCACGCGCTGACGGTATGTGCGCCTTTGGCCTTCTGCACAGTTAACCATGTTCAATGTTTAACACGCATGCTATAATACCTACACGGTATGTGTAGGCAGTCTGTGTGGTTTTCTTCCGGGTACTCCGGTTCCCTCCCACACTCCATTGGTATGGGCGCTTCGGCGCTATGCACAGTCTAAATTTGTGCGATTGGATATCCACATACTAACATACCTACCTGGTATGTCTGTGCAGTCTGCGTGGGTTTCCGCCCATGCTACATGACATGCATGTCTTTGGTGCAATACACGATGTAAACATACACATTATGTTTATACACTACACTAAATACATTCACAGTAGTTGTAGGTATTGCATTCTCTGAGTATGCGTGGGGTACTTCGGTTCCTCCCACGCGCCAACGGTGTGCGCGCCTTCGGTGCTATGCACACATGAGCTTGTGCAAAATGTTTAGCACACACACTATAATACCTTCACGGTATGCGTATGCAGGCTGCGTGGGTTTCCGCCCACGCTACATGACATGCATGCCTTTGCTGCAATACACGGTGTAAACATACACATTATGTCTATACACTACACTAAATACATTCACAGTAGTTGTAGGTATTGCATTCTCTGAGTATGCGTGGGGTACTTCGGTTCCTCCCACGCGCCAACGGTATGCGCGCCTTCGGTGCTATGCACACATGGGCTTGTGCAAAATGTTTAGCACACATACTATAATACCATACACGGTATGCGTATGCAGTCTGCATGGGTTTCATCCGGGTGCTCAGGTTTCTCCCCTGCGTTCCAATGGTGTGCGCATTCTCAGCGCTATGCACAGTATAAACATGTGCAATTTGTTTATTCGCAGGCTAACATACCTACACGATTGTGTACGCAATCTGCGTGGCTGGTTTAAGTCCAAGCCCCGATGATGTGCGCGCCTTCGTCACTGGAACAGTATATACGTGTTTAATAGGTTTATCCACACATACTAAACTACATACGCCGTCTGTGGTGGTATTATGCTCTTTGTGGATGGGTGGGTTTCCTCCCACACTCTATTTGCGCATTTGACGCAATACATAGTATAAACTAGGTGTTTGTACAATCAGCACTTATCCATGGGTAGCTGCTGGATGGAGCATTGTCACAAGGATCCCTGGTTCAGGGGTATCACTTTCCACCTGCTTTCAGTGGTGATTAGAATCGCTGGCTTGGACTGTGTTTGCCAGGCTGAGGTTAGCGTTACGCCCGTTAGTGGCTGCGTCTCTGGCGTTTTTTGTAGCTCAATGACTGGGCAAAAACCTCTGCTTCATCCATCAGTCGTCTAGCAGGTGCACTGCAACTGCTTTAGCCTTTAGGGTCTCTGTGCCCGGGGTGGGTTTGCGCCACCTGTGGAGGCTGAGGTACTAGTCCTCTGACCGAGTTTCTAGGGAAGTTCCGTCAAGTTGCCTTTATTGGCCAACAGTTGAGGCACCCTGTACACCGGGGCCTCCCTTCTCCGATACATTGCGGAGTCTCTTTGGGATTTTCATACATCTCACTGCAAGACGGTCCTGTCGGCCGTGTGCATTGCAGGGGAAGGGTCCTTGCATCCGGAGGTGTTTCCACCTCCTTTAAGGTGGGGCACCGGAAGTGGACCTTATGGCCTCTCGACTCACTCGCAAGGTGGCAAGATCGTGGTCAGGTCCAGGGACCCCTGGGCGGACGTGTCAGACGCGTTGGAAGCCCATGGGGGCAGTATCGCCTGATATATGCTTACCCTCCGCTACTGTTGTTGCCTCGCCGGCTTCGCAGAGTAGGGGCTGAGGCCATTCCAGTGCTCCGGAACGGCGACATTGGTATGCCGATCTGCTTTGGCTAGTCGCAGACGTTCCTGGCGACTGCCTATTGGGGTGGACCTTCTGTCTCATGATCCCATACTTCATCCTGCTTTACAGTCCTTGGCTTTAATGGCATGGCTGTTTAAAGCCAGGTGCTGAAGGACCGAGTTCTCTCGTATTCGGTCATCTCTTCTATGTTGTTGACACGGGAATCTTCCTCCAGAAAGATATCTCACCGTACCTGGAAGGCTTACATCGCTATGTGCGAGGAACTTGAGTGGCGTCCTCAGATGTATTCCGTTCCCAGGATTTTGCTGTTCTTACAGTGTGGTGTGACCCAAAAGCTGGCCTTGCATATTTTTTTTTTGAGGGTCGGATTTCGGCCCGGGCTGTCTTTTTTTTAATGACCGCTACCGGGCCATTCCTTGATTAGCACCTTTTGTGCAGGGGGTTCGCCATGTGATCCCCCCTGTCAAGCCTCCTCTCCCTACTTGGGATCTGAATTTGATGCATCTTGGTTCTCCAAGAACATCCCTTTGAGAATATCAGAGAGATTCCTCTGTTGACCTTGTCCTGGAAGTTGGACTTCTTAGTGGCCATTGCTTCGGTTAGACGGGTGTCTGAGTTGGCGTCCTTGTCCGGCAAGTCGCCTTACTTGGTCCTCCATAAGGATATGGCGGTGTTGTGCCCACGACCGTCCTTCTTTTCTAAGCATGGTCTCGGCCCTTCACCTTAAGAAGGACATTGTACTTCCGTCCTTGTGTCCTCACCCATCGCATCCCTGACAGTTTGCGCTTCATACATTAGGATGGGTACAAGCCTTACGAGTGTACCTGTCTGCTACTGTTTCCATTCGGAAATCTGTGTCTGGTCCAAAACAGGGCCGAGCGGTACCGTCTCTAGGTGGATCAGGCAGACCGTCATACAGGCCTATGCCCTTAAGGGGCGTGCGCCTCCCTTTCCGGTTGCGGCGCATTCCACCAAGGCAATTCGTGCTTCCTGGGCCTTCCGACATCAAGCGTCGGTTGCACAAGTGTGCAAGGCGACGACCTGGTCGTCCGTTCATACCTTTTCAAGATTTTATAAGGTTGATGTTGCTGCATCTGCGGATGCTCCCTTCGGCCGCAAAGCATTGCAGGCCGCTGTTTAATGCTGAAAACATTAATATGAAATATTTAATATGAAAACATTGTTCAAACCACACATGTGAGGTATCGCCACGATCGGTAGAGCGATAGCAATAATTCTAGGCCCTAGACCTCCTATGTTACTCAAAACATGCAACCTGTAGAATTTTTTAAACGTCACCTATGGTGATTTGTAATGGTAAAAGTTTGTCACCATTCCACAAGCGGGCGCCATTTTGAAGCGTGACATGTTGGGTATCAATTTACTCGATGTAACATTATCTTTCCCAATATAAAAAAATTGGGCTAACTTTACTGTTGTCTTATTTTTTAATTAAAAAAAGTGTATTTAAAAGTGCGCTTGTAAGACCGCTGCGCAAATATAGTGTGACAGAAAGTATTGCAACAACCGCCATTTTATTCTCTAGGGTGTTAGAAAAAAAATATTTTTAGGATTGGGGCCACTCTGTGCAAAACTAACTGCACAGTGGAGGTAGGTATAACATGTTTGTTTTTAAAAAATAAAATAAAATGAACCCATTCAACCCCTTTAACAACCGATGATTCAGCTGTCAGCTGTCAGTGGGTTAAATGTGTTCCCTATGTGTGCTTTATAACTGTGGGGGAGGTGCTTTGACTAAAGGACTAAAGGAAAACAGAGATCCGTGTTTCTGCTTAGCAGAAACACAGGATCTAAATTTTTCCCCTCTGGAAGAACAGCGGTCTATCTTCTTTACATAGGCAAACCGCCGTTATGTCTCTCTCTGAACGTATGCTGGGAATGATTGGCTCCCGCTGTTTCCAATTACAGCCGGAGCGGGTCTCCGGGGGCAAGTGCCCCAGACCAGGAACCAGGAAGAAGAAATCACGTACAGGTACGTGATTTTGCGCTTAAGGTTCGCCCTGCCACAGTATATGTATGTGGGGCGGATCTTAAGCGCTTAATCATGTGTGCAAAAAATTGCTAAAAAACGACTCTGGCAGCGAAAGGGTTAAAACAGAAAATAAAAATTTCACAGCAGTAAGTATCCCTCGCAGGTGTTTCCACCATCAATCCAAAATTAACAATATTCAGGCTCCATGTTCTCTTTGGCAGCCCTGCTGCTCAGGCCTCGTACCTCGGTCCTCCTGACCGTCTAAAACAGGGGTCTCCAAACTTTTTAAACAAGGGGCCAGTTTACTGTCCTTCAGACTTTAGGGGGGCCGGACTGTAACCAGTGGGAGTAGAAAATGTCCCATCATTGGTGTCAGTGGGAGTAAACAATGCCAAATCTTTATTGGGAGGAATAGTGCCCCATCATGGATGTCAGTGGGAGAAATAGTGCTTTATTATTGGTGTTAGTGGGGGGAATAGTGTCCTGTCGTTGGTGTCAGTAGGAAGAATAGTGCCCCGATAAGAATAAAGGGAAGCAAAGGGCCGCAGTTTGGAGACCACTGGTCACCGTCTAACACAACATTCCTGTGCTCGTGTACGAACGCTGTAACTCTGTCAACTCTCTGTCTTTTTCCTGCAGCTCCCTGCTGCTTTGTCGCTCGGGCTCGGGCCTCTGACTGTCCTTTCCCAGACAGCACGGTGCAGACATGCACCTCTCTGCTCCTTATTAACACACATGGACTCCTCGGTGTGGTGGAGCCCTGAACTCTAATCCTGATTCTCCTAAGATAACCTTAGTGCCTGTTCTCTACAAAACCGGCCCAGACTGCCTTTTAACACTGTGACAGAGTACCGTACTGTCACAATATATATACTGCACTTGTTTCACCTATTGGTAAAATTTTTATAAAAAAAGGACATGCAAAGAAATAAAATAAAAAGAGCAGGTGAGACTTAAGACATCATTCATGCTATTATACTCACTTGCACATGGTTATATACAGATAATATTTGAGCCATAGGCAGGGATGTGGTTGAACTCTGGTCTCCAATAAAACCAGCTAATTTCTGGTGGTCTCTGCAAGAATAGTTTGGGATGGTTTTTCCCGGTCCGGATAAAATCTGTAAAACACTTTTTATGGCTTTTCTGGCATAAGAACACGAGTCATAAAGATGATATCCTAGGGTCACATTAGGCAGGAGTGTTGGATTTTTATTCACTTGGTCAATGGCAAAAAGGAACATTTGAAGTTTCTTGTAGTAATGATGCAAGGGTCTGTTGATATAATAAGTTAATAACTTGGATACAAGAGGTCATCAGTTTCCCAACACCTAGTGGTTTAGTGACAAAATGGAAATGAAGAAAGCTTATGCCAACCAATCACATTTCACTAGGGGTGCAACGGATCAAAAAAACTCACGGATCGGATCGATCCCCGAAACAGAGTCACGGATCAGATAATTTTTCGGATCGGCAAAAAAAAAAAAGACAAATCTTGTTACACCCACCGGAGTTTTAGATTTCACAGTTATTTTCAACACAACACAGAGCTTATATGCTTAAACACATTATTTGGAAATCCAACGGACTGTTTAGATGTTAAATTTTAAAAGCAGCAGCAAACCTGCTGACCTCACATGGTTGCTAATGTGACAGAACACCTCTCATTTTCACATTTAACTAAATGTTAAATGTGAAAATCAGAGGTGTTTTGTCACATTAGCAAGCATGTAAGGTTTGCTGCTGCTTTTAAAATGTAACATGTAAACAGTCCGTTGGATTTCCAAATAATGTATTTAAGCATGTAAGCTCCGTTTTGTGTTGAAAATAACTGAAATCTAAAACTCCGTTGGGTGTAACAAGATGTCCGCTTGGCCCCTTCTGCACAGTAATGATAGCGAGGAGTGTGGGGTGGAGCAAGATGGCGGCGGCGAAACGTCACTACAGCGGCCGGCGCCAGGTGTACAAAGATGGCCGCCGCTCCGGAGCTAGGCCGAAGCCGCGGCCTTTCCTATGGCCGAGGCTCCAGAGCGCTCCGCGGATCGCGTGGTGTTCCGATCCGAACAGGGTGACCCGTTCGGATCACGGATCACCACCGATCCGTTGCACCACTACATTTCACCCTTTAAAGTTGAACTCCTGGCAGATCTATAAAACACTCTTATATTTGTCAAAAATTTGTAAACTGGAGTATCTTTGGGGATGAGCTTCGGGTTCAGGTCATCCATGAGTTTAATCTCAACCCAAGATGTTTGTTAAAGAGGGGGTGAAATGGCGCTTATGCAAAATGATCTATTAATAAATAATATATGGCAAAGATTCCTGTGCAAATACATACTGTTCCTGTGCAAATAAATTCCTGTACAAAAAAATCTGATAAATCTTAAATAAATAAATATAAAATTTCCTTGGTGCATAAAAGCAAATGCGGACGAGTGCAAAGTAATAAAAGTACTACTAAGTATTTCTTCAGTGCAAAATTCAAAATAAAGTGCAAAATCAGGCACAAAAAGTGCAGCAATAATGTGCAAAGTGAAAGTAAATAAAAATCGAGAATCAGAAAATAAGAAATTGATTATTTCTGTGCAAAAAACATTCAGTGTCAAAACAGTCTCAAGTGCAAACAAGCAATTTTCCCAAAAAAAGTGCCCAAAAAAAAAAAAAAAAACCTCCTCCGTGCTGGAAAATTTCTGAAACAGTCCAAACAATGTGCATAAAGATCCAAGTGCAAAATTGCAACAAAATCAACTTTTGAAAGGAAGTATTCTCCAACTGCCAAGAAAACATGGAAAGTGCTTCAATCCTGTGCAGGTGCCCTCGTTTCCCCAGCCTCTCACCTCATCTGGCTTAAAGTTAAGCCTTTCTGCTAGTCTCCAATAGCTGAGTGCTCTCTTTTCTTGTTCAATCGCCCACAATCAGGTTTCCCATTTTAGGTACTCAGATAACAAAGAGAGGGAAGGGGGGGGACTCCACAGTGTAGTATTTCAGATATACGTTTATTACTAAAGGTTAAAAAACTTGCAATTCAGATGATTAAAAACAGCATGACACAGTGTGTATTCCAGATTCCGGACTCGGCCGCGACCGGAAGTGATGTCACCACAGCTCTGTACCCTGCCGCGTTGCGTGACTGCTCAACGTCACTTTCTCAAAGGGGATCTTGATGACACCCTGGAGTAGGGGCGAAACGCGTTGACGCAGTACCCGGTTTCACGTCCAATGAAATTTACTTCCGGCATCCGTGGAACGCACTCTACCAGCGGCGAGCCCGGAACTCACTGAAGCCTGTTCGTTCAGCTGATTCGTGAGTGGCGTTTCACTAGGTATAGCACCAGTGGTACTTCACTATATTTGTTTTTCTCCTTTCTCCCGGCCTTTTGTCCTGCTATGAGCGATCCTGCCTCGGTCCATACCATCCCAAGTGTCCTGGATGCCGTGCTCTGAGTGGGAAGATTGAACTAACAGATCATTATAATCACAGCATTTCTGACCCTAGACTGAAAAGCTGCGGGTCCAGCAAATTTGGTGAGGGGGGCCACAAGAGGGGAAAGTGACATTTTAAAACATCTCTCCTTACATCCTGAACCCCAAGCAACCATTTAATATGATTTGAAGCTTGCAACACATTGGTTTTCACGCTTGTTCACGGATTGCATAGTATATATATTGTTTTAATTTCATCTAGCGAGCGCTGTTTAATACATGAGGGGGAAAAAACTGCGCTTACTGTAAACCAAATTACCATATATACTCGAGTATAATGCCGCGTACACACGATCATTATTCACGGCGGTTAAAAAACCGCCGTGAATAATGTCATTTAAAATGGGGGAACAGCTTGTTCCCCACACACGGTCGTTTTTCACGTCGTTTTTTCTCTTGTCGAGAAAAACGACCGTCTGTGGGCTCCGCGGCAGTGTTTCCCTATGGGAAACACTGCCGCGGAAAAAATGTAGGAAAAAACGACGAGAAAAATTAGAACATGTTCTAATTTTTCTCGTCGTTTTTAATGCCGTTTTTCTCGTCGAGAAAATTGACAAAATGCCCACAGACGATCATTTTTCTCGTCAAATGGGAAAAATGTCGTTTTTCCCGACGAGAAAAACGGCCGTGTGTACGCGGCATGAGCCGAGTTTTTCAGCACATTTTTTTGTGCTGAAAATGCCCCCCTCGGCTTATACTTGAGTCACCTTTTTGCGCCTGATCTCCCGTACTTTGGGTACCCAGTACCAAACTTAGCACACATGTAGCTTCACTCTTCCTTTACAAGTGTGCAAAGTTTGTTGTCCGGGGGACGTACGTCCGGGTAACACCGATTTTTCAAAGCCGGGCACCCCTTCCATAGACTCCCATGTTAAACGGTAATTTCTCTGGTGATTTTGGGGACCCGGTACCGGCCGGTCATAGATCCCCTTGACCCAAAACGTGGCACACATGTAGCCCCATTTCTTCTCTACAAGTGTGCAATGTTTGTTGTCTAGGGGACCTACGGCCGGGGAGCACCCATTTTTCAAAGCCGGGCACCCCTTCCATAGACTCCAATGTTAAACGTCAGTCTAGTCATGGACACATTGAGGCATGGGCACAGTGAGGCATGGGCACAGTGAGGCATGGACACAGTGAGGCATGGACACAGTGAGGCATGGGCACAGTGAGGCATGGGCACAGTGAGGCATGGGCACAGTGAGGCATGGACACAGTGAGGCATGGGCACAGTGAGGCATGGACACAGTGAGGCATGGACACAGTGAGGCATGGACACAGTGAGGCATGGACACAGTGAGGCATGGACACAGTGAAGCATGGACACAGTGAGGCATGGGCACAGTGAGGCATGGACACAGTGAGGCATGGACACAGTGAGGCATGGGCACAGTGAGGCATGGACACAGTGAGGCATGGACACAGTGAGGCATGGACACAGTGAAGCATGGACACAGTGAGGCATGGACACAGTGAGGAATGCACATGGACAAAGTGAGGCAAAGTGAGGCACAGTGAGGCATGCAGATGGACACCCTAGGCTTATACTCGAGTCAATACGTTTTCCCAGTTTTTTGTGGTAAAATTAGGTTAAAAATAAATGAATTGTAAATTGAACCACTCCAAAAGCAGCAATAAATATGGGATATAACACAGTACAAAATGAAAAAGAAAAAATTGCGCTAATGAGTCCAAAAAATAAATTGCGCTAAATTAATAGTACAGTCCAAATGGCTGTTTAATATATATTTTTTGTCACTCATTTAAGGTTTTAGCACCTTTTAATAGCTGCTGCTGGTTTTGTCACAATCAATATTCCATTTAGCGTAAGTTTTTTTACATTATACAGATGAGGTGAGAGGCTGGGGGAAACAAACGAGGGCACCTGCACAGGATTGAAGCACTTTGCATGTTTTCTTGGCAGTTGGAGAATACTTCCTTTCAAAAGTTGATTTTGTTGCAATTTTGCACTTGGATCTTTATGCACATTGTTTGGGCTGTTTCAGAAATTTTCCAGCACGGAGGAGTTTTTTATTTTTTATTTTTGCCACTTTTTTATTGAAAATTGCTTGTTTGCACTTAAGACTGTTTTGACACTGAACGTTTTTTGCACAGAAATAATCAATTTCTTATTTTCTGATTTTCACTCTGCACATTATTGCTGCACTTTTTGTGCCTGATTTTGCACTTTATTTTGCGTTTTGCACTGAAGAAATACTTATTAGTACTTGTATTACTTTGCACTCATCCGCATTTGCTTTTATGCACCAAGGAAATGTTATATTTATTTATTTAAGATTTATCTGATTTATTTGCGCAGGAATCTTTGCCATATATTATTTATTAACCACTTCAATACCGGGCTTTTTTTGTCACTTCCATACCGGGCCTATTCTGGCACTTCTCTCCTACATGTACAAATCATCATTCTTTTGCTAGAAAATTACTCAGAACCCCCAAACATTATATATGTTTTTTTAGCAGACACCCTAGGGAATAAAATGACGGTCATTGCAACTTTTTTTCTTGCACGGTATTTGCGCAATAATTTTTCAAACGCCTTTTTTTGGAAACAAAATGGTTTCATGAATTAAAAAATAACAAAACAGTAAAGTTAGCCAAATTGTTTTGTAAAATATGAAAGATGATGGTACGTCGAGTAAATAGATACCTAACATGTCACGCTTTAAAATTGCGCACACTCATGGAATGGCGCCAAACTTCAGTACTTAAAAATCTCCATAGGCAATGCTTTGAAAATTTTTACAGGTTACCAGGTTAGAGTTACAGAGGAGGTCTAGTGCTAGAATTGTTGCACGCGCTCTAGCGCACGCGGTGATACCTCACATATGTGGTTTGAACGGCGTTTACATATGTGGGCGGGACTTACGTGTGTGTTGGCTTCTGATCGCGAGCTCCCGGGGACAGGGGCGTTTTACTTTTTTTTTTTTTTTAGAATGTTTTTTTTTATTTCACTTAATTTTTTTTATTTTTACACTTTTTTTACATATTTTTTTTTGATCACTTTTATTCCTATTACAAGGAATGTAAACATCCCTTGTAATAGGAATGGTGTGTGACAGGTCCTCTTTATGGAGAGATGCAGGGTCAATAAGACCTCCCCCTCCCCCCACATCTCTGCTCCAGGCTGGAAAGCATGAGATTGTGAAAAAAAATTCACCGATCTCATGCTTACTAGCCGCAATGGCGGCTTTGTTTACTTCTAAAGGACCCGGGCGTGACGTCATCACATCGCGCCTGGGCCTCTGACGGTCATAGAGATGACTGGTGACCATCTGGTCACCAGTCATCTCTATGGTTCACCTCCGGCGCCGGACGATTCATTCTCCGGGCCCCCGATGGCACGGGAGAGCCCGGAGAAGCACCAGATGGCGGCGGGAGGGGGGGTGTCCTCTCCCGCCACCTATAAGAATGATCAAGCGGCGGAACTGCCGCTATGATCATTCTTATGGTGCACAGAATCGCCGGCAGAAGAGAAGGATATCTGAATGATGCCTCTAGCTGCAGGCATCATTCAGATATCCCCCTACAAAGCCCAGGACGTCGTCATATGACGCCCACCCAGGATGGGAGATCCCTTCTGTGGACGTCATATGACTATGGGCGGGTAGGGAAGTGGTTAATAGATCATTTTGATTAAGCACCATTTCAGCCCCTCTTTAACAAACTGTTTTTAGTGTGTGAACACTTCCTTTGCTATGGCTGCTGCTTGTGTGTATATATTTTAGTCGTGTATTTGTACCCGGTGTGGTTAGCGCATTAGTAACTCCCGTTACAAAAAACCCAAGATGTTTGCAGTTCGCTGAATGCAGTGAATGGACGTACTAAATGGGCAGTATTGGCAAGTTCACCCACCCGCCTGCCTGAACCTTTGGCTACTGCGTGGTCACTGATCACATATAGCCATATGTGTCACAGATCAACTGCTCCCCTTTCCTGGCCATCCAGGCTGCTTACCTGAATAATGTTCTGATATAGTTTTTTTTTCATCAATAAAGTTTTTGTTGCGTTTATATAAAACATACCAAACAGTATAAGGACACACTAATAGGCCTTTGGGTTTAATACAACAATTACCTCATTATACAGAGAAAACCTTTTGCAAACGTAATGTTAGTAGCAATATAATGAAAGCAACCACAAATTGTAACATAGGAAGTCAATCACCTCTGCGGTTTTTATTTCTTGCGACATAAACAAAAAAAGAGCGAAAATTTTGAAAAAAAAACAAACAATATTTTTTACATTTAGCTATAATAAATATCCAGAAAAATGTTTTTAACCGCTTGTCACCCGGCCGCCGTCAAATGACGGCGGCAGGAAGACACTGTTATTCTGGGCGGACATCATATGACATCGCGCCTTTAAAAGGCACTAGGCGGCGCGCGCGTGCTCGCCGCGTCACTGGGGACCCGATGCGTGTGCCCGGCGGCCGCGATGGCCGCCGGGCACCCGCGATTGCCCAGTAACCGAGCAGGACCGTGGATCTGTGTGTGTAATGATGGGGTGTAAACACAGAGATCCACGTCCTGTCAGGAAGAGGAGACCGATGCTGTGTCCCTTGTACATAGGGACAACCATCGGTCACCTCCCCCAGTCAGTCCCCTCCCCCCACAGTAAGAATCACTAATAGGGAACACATTTAACACCTTCCTCGCCCCCCTAGTGTTAACCCCTTCCCTGCCAGTCATGTTTATACAGTAATCAATGCATTTTTATAGCACAGATCGCTGTATAAATGTGAATGGTCCCAAAAATGTGTCAAAAGTGTCCGATGCGTCCGCCGCAATATCGCAGTCACGATAAAAATCGCTGATCGCTGCCATTACTAGTAAAAAAATAAAATTAAAATGCTATAAATCTATCCCCTATTTTATAGACACTATAACTTTTGCGCAAACCAATCAATATACGCTTATTGCGATTTTTTTTACCAAAAATATGTAGAAGACTACGTATCGGCCTAAACTGAGGAAAAAAAAAAAAGGACATTTATTATAGCAAAAAGTAAAAAATATTGTGTTTTTTTTCAAACTTGACGCTCTTCTTTTGTTTATAGCGCAAAAAAAAAAAACAAAAAAAAAAACGCAGAGGTGATCAAATACCACCAAAAGAAAGCTCTATTTGTGGGAAAAAAAATGACGCAAATTTTGTTTGGGTACAGCGTCGCACGACCACGCAATTGTCATTCAAAGTGTCACAGCGCTGAAAGCTGAAAAATGGCCTGGGTAGGAAGGGGGTGAAAGTGCCCTGTAGGCAAGTGGTTAAAAAACAAATTTCTTCATCAGTTTAAGCCAATATATATTCTTCTACATATTTTTGGTAAAAAAAGTGGTTGGCAAAGAAAACCCCAGCTCGCTCGTCAGGGGTGGAATGCGTGTACAACTGTAACTAGGATGGAAAAAGGAAGGTGGGTATGTAGTATAATGTTGGTGGAATGACATAAGGTATACCTGCTGCTGCCTCTGGGAACCGCACACTTGCTGTTTTGGCCCTATTCAGTGGTGAGCATGGGATCCTATACCACGGCTCCCTATACCTTATGCTCATTCCACCAACATTATACTACATACCAGCCTTTCTTTTCCCATCCTAGGTACAGTTGTACACGCATCCACCCCTGAAGAGCGAGCTGGGGTACATTAGATGCTTGTATATCACATGTCTTTTACTATACATGTACCAATTGTCTATTTATAAGTATGTCGTTTTATAATTGGCCACTGGTGTTGATGATATCCAGGCATGCACTGCATTACTCTTATCTGAATAAACACATCTACTTTATACTGCATTTACTGCTACTATGTTTATTGGCCCAATGGTGTCCACCTCATTCAAAGTCCCAAAGGGCGAATCTTTTGTTGCATATTAAAAGGATGGAGGTGGGTCACCGGTGACACCAGATCCCTTTTCTTTTATTAGGTCAGAGCAGAGACAATAGGCAGCCTTTGCTGATCTGAATCCTCAATCTGTGTACAGGGATAGGAAACTGACTCTAGCTGTAGGCCATATAAAATCTTGTAGTGGGATGGATGTGACCCATGAGCCGTAGATTCGGAGACCCCTGCCCTGCAGGTATGAGTTTCAATAGATTTTTATTTATTTTTTGTTCAAGTTACATACTTTAGACAGAACATGGCAGTGAGATTGGGCTTCTCACGGATCTTGTACCCTCCCATGAGACAGTTGACGGTGAAGACTCCTCCGATGATGATGTCTCCATCCTGAACATATTCATAATCCTCGTACGCTGGTACAATCTGCAGGTCACAAGCTGGCGATGGATTGCAGATACTATCTGGGAATAATATTAAACACAGAAATAAAATAAGCCACATAGTTTTACTAATTAAATATTTCAATAGATCTGAACAAATCCTGAGCAAGAAATCATGAACATGACACTGGATGGTGTGAGCTGCCGTGTCTGCCGGTGCAGCAGATCAGAGCCCTCTGTGCTCGGTTTATAAAGACGTGTAGTGCAGAGATTTAGAACTTTGAGTTTATTTAGCCGTAGTAAAGAGGAAAATAAGCTTCTGTATTTTAGTTACCTGAAGATGCCTGAAAAGATTTTCTAATAATGTACATTAAAGAATTTTCGAATTAATATGTAAAGTGCTTTTTTTCTTTATTTTCATTCTTCCACATCAATTCCCTTTTCTTCTCCACCTGATGCTCTTAAAAGTTTAATGCATTATGATAACATAACAAAAGTGAATAATATTGGAATTTTTTTCAGCCTACATCCATCATGTAGGGGTCTCCAAACTATGGACCTCCAGTTGTTCAAGAACTACAATTCTCATCATGCCTAGTCATGTCTGTGAATGTCAGTGTTTTACAATGCCTCATGGGACGTGTAGGTCCGCAACAGCTGGAGGGTCGTAGTTTGGAGAGCCCAAGATTGCTAAGGCCAGGCTCCCGCTAGTGACTGGGATAAGTCAGAATTAAAACCCTCATCCAAGCCTCAGAATGCCGCAAGTGCTTTCCAGAAAGTTCGGATATAGGAGTCTTTGTAACTCAGGTCATATCAATAGCTCGCCATTATACAGTTCAGCAGAAGAAGAACTCTTTAACTCAAGAGGCCTTGTCATGTACCTGGTAGAAGAGCCCGATACAATGAGGAAGGCCTTTCTTACGCAGTGGCGGCTCGTGATATATTCTTTGAGAGGGGTGGCAAACAATGCACCCACAGCCACCCACCCCCGGGCGGTCAGGTCACCTGCAACAACCCCCCAAGTCCCCCCCTCCCGGTCAGTCACCAGCCCTGCACTTACCACATTTTGGTCGCGGGCAACCTAGCGAATAATAATTTCCTAATGTCACACAACTGTGTGGGCTCGGGGCACAGTGCTCTGCGCCCCAAACCCACCTTTTTTTGAAGCCTATTAAAATCTCTGGCTTAAAAACCCCCCACAAGAATCCATGCGTCTGGTGCCCTGCATGTAGATTAGGGGGCCGGATGCATGTATAGGGGGCGGCGCCCCTGCGCCCTGCGTTACGGGCCACCACTGATCTTACACCTCTGACTCGGGGCCCCTGATAGAGCAGACAGGTAGTACAGGAGTGCAGAGTGGCACAAGTGCCTGATGGTCTTGCTAGCCACAGGCCTGGACAGGATCTCCCGGTCATTGTTTATATTCCCCTTGCACACTTTCCTCGGAACAGGGCTCATCGATAATGAGTGCTGCAGTGAATACCACTGGAAACAATACAGATAAAATGCACATATTTGTCAGCACACCAAGGATCTTCAAATGCCCCAGATGCCAAGATACAGGGGACCTCATACACATGATGTGGAAGTGCCCGAAGCTACAGAGGTACTGGGCTAAGGTACTGCACATCATAAATACGACCTTTGGGACAGCTCTGGAACTGGAGGCCAGGGTGTGCCTATTGGGTATAGAGGAGAGGCACGGACAAAAAGACATTCCGGAAGTAGTGCTGAGATGCCTGTTCCAGGCTAGGAAGGTAATAGCACAAAACTGGCAAGCACAGAAAGCACCGACATCAGCAGAGTGGGCTAATGTAATAAATGCAACAATGTGGAAGGAAAAAGTAGTTTTGACCAAACGGGGTAATTATAAAAAATGTAAAATAATGTGGGATCCCTGGCTGAGGAAAATAGGGTGCCCGCCCTAACGGGCGTGGTAAGGAAAAAAAGTAAAAGAAGGGACCTAAAGGTAGAAACCAGATGGCTGAGATAGGAAGGGCGGACAGAGGAGGGGCAGAAAGAGAAGCGATGGACTATGGGCAGAGAAGTTAGATATGTCAGAAGACTAAGAGGAAGGAAGGGAAAAAGGGAATGGAAGCAGGGGGAGAGAGAAAACTAGATAAAGTAGAAGCAATACAGTTCTTTCTCGGCAATAACATAAGTGTGGGGCAGAATGTATTTTTTTTGTTTTGTCTTTCTCTGTTTTTGAAATGTGAAAAGAGATTGGGTGGGGTGGGGGGGGGGGGATTAACTGTAGTACATTATTTTAAAGTATATTATGTGTATGTATTTTTTGTAACATGGAAAAATAATAAAGAATATAAAGTTAAAAAAGGATCTTCAAATGTTGCCCAAAGTTTTTTTTTGCAGAAAGATCGCATCACAAGAGCAAATGATCTCCTGGTCAAGCAGCGGATGATCGTCAGCAAGCAGAGATGCCAGATAGTAGCCGATGAACAGTAAACCGGAACAGGCTGGCACTGGAGGCAGCAAGCAGGTGAACCTCAGACAGGTAGCAGGCAGATGGAGAACAGGAACCAGTGGGTAATAGACAGATGCTTGCAGCTTGGAAATCCAGCAATGACTGAAACATAGACAGGATCAGATGTGCCGGGTCATATACAGGCAGACAGATCAGGTACAGATGTGGAAGCAGGAGCAATGTCACGGTACAGGCCAGGTCACTAACAAATCAACAGAGTAGCAGTAATAGGCAGAAGCAGAACCAAGGTGTCAGGGCTGGGCTTCTAGCAACTCTCTTCCCAGTGCTCAGGCTGCTTAGCTGTCAGTTAACTACCAGCCACTCATTGTGACTAGGGATGAGCTCGGTGTTTGAGTCGAACATACGTTCGACTCGAACATCGGCTGTTCGATCGTTCGATGAAGATCGAACGATTTGGGCCGTTCGCGCCTAATTCGAGTGACGCGAACGGCCCACAATGCACTACGCCATCGCAGTGTCATCCAGGCGCTGTGATTGGCCAAGCATGCACTGTGACCCCGCATGCTTGGCCAATCACAGCGCCGGCAGCGAGGAGAGCAATGATTGGCCACAGGCAGGATGCCTGTGGCCAATTATTGCTGAGGGGGTTTAGTACACGCCCCACACTATAAAAGGCCGCCAGCACGGCGGCCTAGTGTAGTGTGTTCCGGAGCAGGGAAAGAGAAGCATAAGCAGGGACAGTGACATTTATTTTTTCTTGCTTAACCTGGATTCCTTTAGTTTAGGGAAAGAGAAGGATAGGTAGGGAGAGTGTCAGTGTGTTTTACTGTACAAATCCTTGTTTCTAGGGACAGGGAAGGACAGTGAGGGAAATTCTCCTTGTGCTATAGTGTGCTTTAAAAAAACCTTTTTTCTAGGGACAGAAAACTATAGGTAGGGAGAGTGTCAGTGTGTTTTACTGTACGAATCCTTGTTTCTAGGGACAGGGAAGGACAGTGAGGGAAATTCTCCTTGTGCTATAGTGTGCTTTAAAAAAACCTTTTTTCTAGGGACAGAAAACTATAGGTAGGGAGAGTGTCAGTGTGTTTTACTGTACGAATCCTTGTTTCTAGGGACAGGGAAGGACAGTGAGGGAAATTCTCCTTGTGCTATAGTGTGCTTTAAAAAAACCTTTTTTCTAGGGACAGAAAACTATAGGTAGGGAGAGTGTCAGTGTGTTTTACTGTACGAATCCTTGTTTCTAGGGACAGGGAAGGACAGTGAGGGAAATTCTCCTTGTGCTATAGTGTGCTTTAAAAAAACCTTTTTTCTAGGGACAGAAAACTATAGGTAGGGAGAGTGTCAGTGTGTTTTACTGTATGAATCCTTGTTTCTAGGGACAGGGAAGGACAGTGAGGGAAATTCTCCTTGTGCTATAGTGTGCTTTAAAAAAACCTTTTTTCTAGGGACAGAAAACTATAGGTAGGGAGAGTGTCAGTGTGTTTTACTGTACGAATCCTTGTTTCTAGGGACAGGGAAGGACAGTGAGGGAAATTCTCCTTGTGCTATAGTGTGCTAAAGCATTCCTCATCAACCATCTTTGAAATCCTTGTTTTTTGGACAGTCAGGGAAATTCTCCTTGTGCTATAGTGTGCTTTAAAAAAAACTTTTTTCTAGGGACAGAAAACTATAGGTAGGGAGAGTGTCAGTGTGTTTTACTGTATGAATCCTTGTTTCTAGGGACAGGGAAGGACAGTGAGGGAAATTTTCCTTGTGCTATAGTGTGCTTTAAAAAAACCTTTTTTCTAGGGACAGAAAACTATAGGTAGGGAGAGTGTCAGTGTGTTTTACTGTACGAATCCTTGTTTCTAGGGACAGGGAAGGACAGTGAGGGAAATTCTCCTTGTGCTATAGTGTGCTAAAGCATTCCTCATCAACCATCTTTGAAATCCTTGTTTTTTGGACAGTCAGGGAAATTGTCGTTGTGCTATTCTGTGCAAAATCAATCATCCTCAACCATATTTAGAAATCCTTAAGTAAAGGGACAGAGAAGGACACCTGAAGGTAGCCCTTATTGCTTTTTTCCCATCTCCCTGCAGGCCATCTATTAGAATGTCTGGAAGGCAAACAAGGAGAGGCAGACAGTCAGGAGGCAATAAAAGAGGGCAAGCAGGCTCTGTGTCTGGGGACAACAGTGCTGGTCGTGGACGCGGTGCATTGTCATCAGCACATGGCCATGGGACACGCTTGTCCTTCTTTTCGGCAGCTGGACATGTTGAGCCACATCATGCCGAAGACTTGGTAGAGTGGATGACCAAGCCCTCCTCCTCCTTCTCATCCTCTCTCACCCAGGCTCAGGGTACTGGCAAAGCAGCTGCCAAAGCGCCTTTTCCCTGGTATCAATGTCAGACTCATCATCAGTCACTCCTTCCCTAGACCCACCATGTCCTCCTCCTGAGGAGTCCCCCGAACTGTTTGAGCACAGTGTTGGGTACATGCTCCAGGAGGATGCCCAGCGTTTCGAAGGGTCTGATGATGAAACCCAGCTACAGGAAGGCAGTAGCGTGAGAGCAGACAGAGGGGATGCTCAAGAAGGACACCAATCTGGCAGTCATGTTCCAGCAGCTGCAGCATACTGCCAGATTGGCTCCAGTGATGAGGAGGGAGGGGATGATGAGGTCACTGACTCCACGTGGGTGCCTAATAGGAGAGAGGAGGAGGAGGAGGATGAGGAGGAGGCACATCTCCAACGAGGCAGGATGCCCTTTGGTGGCCAGCGTAAGGGCAGTACACCGACGGAATCACACCGCAGAGCTCCGCCTGTGCAGGGCGCTGCCTCTGCCCGTCATTCAAAAAGTTCTTTGGTGTGGGCCTTTTTTGAGGCTAGTGCATCAGATCGCACAGCTGCTGTTTGCAACATATGTCTCAAGCGTATATCGCGTGGCCAAAACATCAGCCGCTTGGGTACCACATGCCTGACCAGACATATGTTGACCTGCCATGCAGCTCGTTGGCAAGCCTACCTCAAAGACCCACACCAAAGAACAAAGCGGACCTCTCCTTGCACCGCATCAGCTGGGATCTCCAACCCCACTATAACTTCAGTCCTCTCTGAAACATGCACTGAGAGGAATGAAGGTGTGGAATTAGGTGTGTCACAGCCAAGTACTTGCGGCCACTCTGCTAGCAGTACACCGACGTCCGATTCTAGCAGGCAAATTTCCCTGCCCCAGCTGCTGGACCGTCGAAAGAAGTTCACTCCCAGCCATCCACATGCCCAGCGGTTGAATGCTAGCTTGGCTAAATTGCTAGCGCTTCAACTGCTGCCTTTTCAGTTGGTAGACTCGGCCCCCTTCCGTGAGTTTGTGCAATGTGCGGTTCCTCAGTGGCAGGTTCCCAAACGCCACTTTTTCTCACGGAAGGCTATTCCGGCTCTCTACCGGCATGTGGAAGGCAATGTCTTGGCCTCGCTGGACAGGGCGGTCAGCGGTAAGGTGCATATTACCGCTGACTCATGGTCCAGCAGGCATGGACAGGGACGTTACCTTTCTTTCACGGCCCATTGGGTCACTCTTTTGGCAGCTGGGAAGGATGCAGGACAAGGTGCAGTAGTGTTGGAGGTTGTTCCACCGCCACGCCTCCAAAATGCTACTACTGGTTGTGACACACCTCTCTCCTCCACCCCCTCCTCTTCTTCTTCCTCCATGGCCTCTTCCTGTGCTTTGTCCTCTGAACCAGCGGTGCTCCGTAGCCGTTCAAGGGGCTACGCAAGTACGCAGGCAAAAAGATGCCATGCCGTGCTTGCGCTGGTGTGTTTGGGGGACAGAAGCCTCACTGGGGCAGAGGTCCTGTCTGCTCTGCAGGGCCAGGCCGAGAGGTGGTTGACGCCACGCCAGCTTAAGCCAGGAATGGTGGTTTGCGACAATGGCACCAACCTCCTCTCCGCCCTCCGACAGGGACAACTGACCCATGTGCCCTGTGTGGCTCACGTCCTTAACCTGGTGGTGCAGCGGTTCTTGGGCAGGTACCCGGGCTTACAGGATGTCCTGAGGCAGGCCAGGAAAGTCTGTGTGCATTTCCGCAGATCTTATAATGCCAGTGCTCGCCTGGCTGAGCTGCAAAAGGAGTTGAACCTGCCCAAGAACCGCCTTATATGTGACATGCCCACCAGGTGGAACTCAACGTTGGCCATGCTGCAGCGGCTGCACACGCAGCAGAGGGCCATCAATGAGTACCTGTGCGACTACGGCACCAGGACAGGGTCAGGGGAGCTTGGTTTTTTTTCTCCACGCCAGTGGGGCATGATCAGGGATGCATGCACTGTCCTGGCACCATTTGAGGAGGCCACGAGGATGGTGAGCAGTGACAGTGCATGCATCAGTGACACTGTACCTCTTGTCCACCTGTTGGAGCACACGCTGCGTGGAATAATGGACAGGGCACTTGAGGCAGAACAGAGGCAGGAAGAGGAGGACTTCCTTGCCTCTCAAGGCCCCCTTTACCCAGACAGTGTTCCTTCTGTCCCACCCATCGCACAGGAAGAGGAGGAGGAGGAGGAGGAGGAGGAGGATTGTGTCAGCATGGAGGTGGAGGCTGGCACTCAGCATCATCAGCAGCAGTCTTTTAGGGATGATTTACAGTCCCAAGAAACCAGTGGACTTGTACGTGGCTGGGAGGAGGTGGCTGCGGATCATGTCGTCCTTAGTGACCCAGAGGACTCCGGAGCGAATGCCTCAGCAAACCTACGCTGCATGGCCTCCCTGATCCTGCAAAGTCTGCGGAAGGATCCTCGTATTCTTCGGATCAAGGAGAGGGACCATTACTGGCTGGCCACTCTCCTTGATCCACGGTACAAGGGTAAGGTTGCGGACCTTATGTTACCGTCGCAGAGGGAGCAGAGGATGAGACAACTCCGGGAGGCCTTGCAGAAAGGTCTGTGCAACGCGTTCCCAGAGACTGGGAGGTTACAAACTCCTGGTCCTGGACAACGAGTTGCTGAGGCTTCGGCCAGTCAAAGAAGGAGCGGTGGGGAAGGTGGCCGTCTGACCGATGCGTTCAGACAATTCTTTAGTCCGCAGCCCCAAAGTATGATCGGTTCCAGCAACCATCGCCAGCGTCTGATAAACATGGTGCAGGAATATCTAGGGGCAAGGTCAGACTTGGACACCTTCCCCACCGAAAATCCTCTGGCTTACTGGGTCTTGAGGATGGATCACTGGCCAGAGCTTGCACAGTATGCAATTGAGCTACTGGCCTGTCCTGCATCCAGCGTTCTTTCGGAACGCACATTCAGTGCTGCTGGAGGATTTGTCACGGATCACAGGGTGCGCCTGTCCACCGACTCGGTTGATCGACTGACTTTCATCAAGATGAACCAGTCTTGGATCACCACCAGCTACCACACACCTGATGCTGATATAACAGACTAATTGATTTTAACATGTCACATCCCTTCAAGACTGATGCTGATGCTGAGTGCCTGTGCTGTTATGTTGACTGGCTATCCTCCTCCTCCGAGTCCTCAATGATACGATTGATGATGATAGCTTGGAAGATCATTTTTGTTTATGGGTGCCGCCACCAGTGGCTAAGGCCCAATTTTTCAGCCCCTGTTTTACAGGGGCGTGTAATTACAATTTTTTGAGCAATAATTTGCCATAGGGCTCATTGCTGTGCTCCAAGTACAGTATCTGTGAGGGGTTGGAGTGTTGTGGCACCAGTGCCTAAGGCCCAATTTTTCAGCCCCTGTTTAACAGGGGCGTGTCATTACAATTTTTGAAGCAATACTTTGCAACAGGGCTCATTGCTGTGCTCCAAGTACAGTATCTGTGAGGGGTTGTAGTGTTGTGCCACCAGTGCCTAAGGCCCAATTTTTCAGCCCCTGTTCAACAGGGGCATGTAATTACAATTCTTGATCTAATAATTCACAGCAGGGCCCATTCCTGCACCCACCAAGAGTAACTCTGAGGGCTTACAGTGTTGTGGCAACGCCACCACCACCACCACCACGAAAGGCCCAATTTTTCAGCCCCTGTTCAAAAGGGGCATGTAATTACAATTCTTGATCTAATAATTCACAGCAGGGCCCATTCCTGCACCCACCAAGAGTAACTCTGAGGGCTTACAGTGTTGTGGCAACACCACCACCACCACCACCACCACCACGAAAGGCCCAATTTTTCAGCCCCTGTTCAACAGGGGCATGCAATTACAATTCTTGATCTAATAATTCACAGCAGGGCCCATTGCTGCACCCACCAAGAGTAACTGTCAGGGCTTACAGTGTTGTGGCACCAGCACCACCATCAAAGGCCCAATTTTTACTACCACTGTTCAACAATTATATGTAATTACAATTCCTGATATAATAGTTGACAGCAGGGCGTTCCAGCACCAACCAAGAGTAACTGTGAGTGCTTACAGTGTTGTGCCAACACCAACAACTAAGGGGCCTATTTCTGCAGAGTATATACGGCAGGTCCCTACTTTCAAACATCCAACTTACAAACGACTCCTACTTGCAAACGCAAGAAGACAACAGGAAGTGAGAGGAAATCTACCCCTTGGAAGGAAAATTCTCTCCTGTAAGAATTAATATGGGAGAAAGGTGTCTCCTCTGTACTGATGCTTTATCAGCAATCCTTGTTTCAAGAAAAACACCACATTTCAAAAACAGTTGTCATTGGGACGGAAAGTGAGGTGAAATGTTCTGAACAGGGGCACAGACAGCAAAACAAATGTTACAGGGGTGATAACCCTTACCTATGTTTTCCAAAAAGTTTAAAAATAGATTTTTGGCCTGGAGCTACACTTAAACAATGTACCTGTTCAAAATTACAAACAGATTCTACATAAGAACAAACCTACAGTCCCTGTCTTGTATGCACCGCCTGTATACGGCTGTTCAGAGTATATAGGGCCTTTTTTATTTTATGTGCGGGGTTCCCCTTAATATCCATACAAGACCCAAAGGGGCTGGTAATGGGCTGGGGTAGGGGGGGGGGGGGTCATGGGGTAGCTATGCCATTTTTCTTAAAGATTTTCATCCATATTACCGGGACCAGACATTACATTAAAGCCGCAAGCAGTTTTAAATGGCTTTTTTTTCCTTTAGAAGTGTCATTTTGTGCAGGGACAGTTCTAAACACGGGAAACACGTGGCACTTCACAGGCATACTTTAGACACCCCCCAGGTACGATATTTAAAGGAATATTTGACTTTTTTTTTTTCACTTAATGCATCATTAAAATGACTGCTCCCGAAAAACGACCGTTTTTAAAACTTCTTTTTGCATTGATACATGTCCCCTGGTGCACAACCCGGGTTCCCAGACCCTTTTTAGGACAATAACATGCATAATAGTTGTTATAATTAGCACTTTAGAATTCGAACGTTCGCATCCATTGTATTTAATAGGGTTCTAATGTTCGTACGAACTTTCGGTCCGTTCGCGGGTTCTGGTGCGAACCGAACCCGGGGGTGTTCGGCTCATCACTAATTGTGACTCACCTGGTTACCATTATCTGCCTCATTAGTCCAGCCTACAGTCAGCCCCTTCTGTCTATTTAAACTGACTTGCTCATTCCTTTCATGCCTTCGCCTGGTCAACATATCCAGTGTTCCTGTTATGACTTTGCCTGGCTGATGTTTCTTCTGGTTACTGATCCTGATATTTGGCTTCTGATAATGCTGATTCCTGGTTTCCTCATTCAGGCTCGTCTGATTACCCGTTTTGGCTTCCTAACCCTGGCGTCTGTTTTTGATTATGTTCCTGATCAGTATTATTTTTACTATTACATTAAAGGTGTGATTTTAACTGCATTCTGTCTCTGCCTGGTTCATGGTCCCTGACACAAGGTCAAGGACAAGCCGGGGGCGATGCAGGTGGAGTTCAGGTGTAGTCAAGGCAAGCCGGGTGTCATGGATATGCAGTAATGTTTGTCTGCCATCTTACCTTCCTCCTCTTGTGTTCACCTTAGAGGCCAGATTCTCTTACCTGGCTGCTTTTATAATCTCTCCTCCCAGCCTGGCTCCACCCCAGGCCCTATCACAGAACTCTATATTAACCTGTGCACTGCAAGTCTGCCTTGCTGATCAACGTGTTTGTTAAGCATTGTGTGTTTGGGTTCCTGCCTGCCGTGTGCTACGTCTGTCTCTGTGTTACGATATTGGCTTGTTCCCGACTATCCCTGTCTGCTAGTGACCTTGACCTTCGGCTTGTCCTTCGTTTATCCGTGTCTGCTTGTTGCCCTGACCTTGGCTTTTCCCCTCAATATTCTTGTATCCTGTGCTGCTGCTTCCCCTCTATCCTCTTTACTCTACGGAGTGTGAGCTAGGGGACTCTGCGGGCCGCAACCTGGAACCAGCTGCAGCGTAGGCCATTCTCACCACTAGAGGCTCTGGTGAAAACCTGCTGGGTCTTAGCCCTGGGGAATCTTGGGCTCTAGCTCTCTGTGGATCCCTGTTGTGCTCCACTGGTCCAGCTTTCCACAACCACCCAGTGTCCCATCCACAGCAGTCAGCCATAGGGTTCACTACCTTGTGGTGCACTCCTGACCCCCAATGGTGTGCATCTGTCATCTGGCCACAGGTGACCTGACACTGGGTCAATAACTGGAGACAGATGCAGGTTGCAGGTTAACATGAGAACTCTGCAGATAAGATTGCACTAATCCTGAGTACTGGCCCAGTATAAATAGTCCATTTGGCACCAACATCTGTTACGTGGTGTGTGTGCACATGCAAATGCACCCTCATGCATATCTATGAGCATTC
The DNA here is from genome assembly GCA_029206835.1 of Rana muscosa. NCBI lineage: Eukaryota > Metazoa > Chordata > Amphibia > Anura > Ranidae > Rana > Rana muscosa. Next base: position 210,604,399 of record CM055119.1, read on the forward strand.
CTAGGCACATTGGTGTGCATACGTGAGCACAAGCTTGTGTACATTTCCTATGTGCACATGAAGACCCGTGAACAGAAATCTGCCTGAGGGAGTCATCTTGTCCGCTGGCATGCCCTTCCTGACAGGCCTCTCTTCCCTTAAGTTTCAGGCAATGCACAAGGGGTCGTCCCCAATCCCACCCACCTTTATGTGTCTCAGTTCCTTCCAGGTCAGGATGTTGCAGCCAGTTCATTTCAAGAAAACACAAGAGCTTTACTCCGTCCCAGTGCTCTCCCTTGTACAGATAAACTACTCTATCCCTGTGGAACCCATTAGCGGTCTCACTCACTCTTCATCTCATTGCATTACAAACACAAAAGGGCCAGTCAGGTTCAGGTTGCATATCAACAGTTTTACTTCAACATAACTTGTCAGCAAACAATGATGTTGTGATAAGGAGGCATTTCAAACATGGTGGCTTAAGGTCTCAATAAAATAAACATCTTCCATAATTTCTAATGCTTGAAGTGATACAGGTGCTAAATTAATGTCTGTCCTTTCTGTCCCCAAATAGACTCTCCACTAATAAGGGCAAAGCTCTTCCCAGCATGGGTGTTCACGGAGTCACAGTCTCTATGCTGCTATACTTTGGTTCAATATTATTTTATTAGTTTATATAAATATTACAGGGATTTACCCTAAACAAATATATATATATATATATACATATATATATACATATACATATATATACACATGGAGACCATCTACACATACTTTCAGAATACAGTATATATTGTTACAAATCTTCAGTACAAATCTTCCCTATCTACGAGAGAAAAAAAAAAAAAAAAGGAAAGGGAGGGATAAAAAATAAAAATAAAAAAATAAATAAATAAATAAAAAAAAGGGGGGGTGCTCCCCTATTAGCTTATAGATCGGATCGGATATTATTCCACTAGAGAGGGGAAAAAAAACAGTTATGTTCACTCCAGCAGAGCTAAACAGTGGTAGAACTTCCCTTAACCCAATTTGGAAACTCAGATGAATGTCGAAACTTGGACCAAACGGACCAAGTATGAGAGAACTGTACTTCTCTTCCCATTTCCCGCGCCAACAGACCTTCCAGATCTCTAATATAATCCATTTCAATTGCCCATTCCCCCAGGGAGGGTACTCTCGTTGATTTCCAATGTCGTGGAATGACTGCTCTGGCTGCAGCGAGGAAGTGTCTAAGCACATCCTCCTTCGCTTTCTTTAAAGATCCTGGAATCATAGTTAAGAGAGCCACTCTGGGTGATGCGTGGATAGTTGTATCCACTAATTTTCCATATAGATCAAAGATATATTTCCAAAACCTTCTCACTGGGGGACAGTCCCACCAGATATGGAGCATATTTCCCTTTGACTCATGACAACGCCAACAGATATCAGATATATCCTGGTTAAATCGATGGAGGGTAGAGGGGCACCTATACCATCTACTCACCAGTTTATATCCATTCTCTTGAGTTTTTGTAGCTATTGACATTTTATGAGTCAAAATAAAACTTTTTTGCCAATCCGATATAGTTAAAGTCTGTTGGAGGTCTTTTTCCCATTTCCGTGTGTATGGGGGAAGATCTGAATGTATTGATAACAGCAAGATAGAGTACAATACAGAAACCGAGTGTAATATTGGCTCCTCTTGCAAAAGTAGAGATTCAAAGGCAGTTGGTTTGGCATATATATCTTGTTTTAATGGAATAGATCGTATATAACATAAGGCTTGATGCCTCTGTAGCCAATGCGTAGGATTATAAGCGGGTATCGTAGATGAAGAGGCTACCGTTAATAATGGGTCCGACTGTAGGACTTGAGCAATTCTTCTATGTTCCTGTTTATTCCAAGGGCCAAATACAGTTGGGTGTAAGGCTGGAAAAAAATCAGGTGTTCCAAAGAAGGGGTCATGGGGCTCAATTGTTTTGATATTTTATAGATGGGTATCATGTGGTCCCATATATGTAGTGTTTGCCTAGTAAGATCTGCTGGAATTGAGAGGCCTTTTCGTAGAATAGACGAAGTCCATGGAAGGGCACAGAGATCTATAGGGTTTATGTGTCCTTCTAATTGTACCCATAGCTTAGATGAGGAGTGGTGGAACCAATCAATAATACGTGTTAATATAGTCGCTTTATGGTAGATAGAAACATCTGGTACCCCCACCCCACCTTGATTTTTCGGAAGGGATAATGTCCCAAAGCTAATTCTAGATTGAGCTGAATTCCATATAAACTTCGAAAAGAGCCGATGGATTTTACGGAAAAACAAGGCCAGAAGATGGATTGGGATAGTTTGAAACAAATATAGAAGGCGAAGGAGTATATCCATCTTAAGGGTATTAATTCTACCAAACCATGAAAGTCTCTTAAAGGCATAAGATGTCAAAGCCATTTGAACTTTATGGATCATCGGGAGAAAATTTAAGGAATCTAATTGTGATGTTGAAGCTGGTATATTAATCCCTAAATATCGAACCGACACTGGACAGGTCTTGAAAGAAAAGTTCTTCGATATTCGCTTGATGTTTGTTTGCGATAAAGATATATTAAGAAGTTCTGATTTACTATAGTTGACTTTAAAATTACTGACTTCACTAAATCTCTGAAATTCTAAGAGTATAGAAGGAAAAGAGGTATGGGGTTTTGTTACAAATAAAAGCAAATCATCTGCAAAAAGAGCCAATTTTGCATGTAGAGGACCTACCTGAATGCCTGTAATATTTTGGTTTTGTCGCAATGCATTTGCCAGATGTTCCATCGTAATAACATACAACAGAGGCGACAATGGACAACCTTGACGTGTTCCATTGGAAATAGGGAAGGCAGGAGACAAAGATCCATTCACCCTAATTCTAGCTGATGGTGATAGATATAAGGACATAATCCGTGCTATCATATAGGGACCAATGCCAATCTGTTGAAGAGAAGATCTTAAAAACTTCCAACTAACACGGTCAAACGCCTTTTCGGCATCAACCGTTAGTAGGCAAAGAGGAATACCTTGGGTACGGGCATAATCCGTCAGCAGGAGGGCTTTAAGCGTGTTATCTCTAGCCTCTCGACCGCTGACGAAACCAACCTGGTCCAGACAAACACAAAAGGGCCAGTCAGGTTCAGGTTGCATATCAACAGTTTTACTTCAACATAACTTGTCAGCAAACAATGATGTTGTGATAAGGAGGCATTTCAAACATAGTGGCTTAAGGTCTCAATAAAATAAACATCTTCCATAATTTCTAATGCTTGAAGTGATACAGGTGCTAAATTAATGTCTGTCCTTTCTGTCCCCAAATAGACTCTCCACTAATAAGGGCAAAGCTCTTCCCAGCATGGGTGTTCACGGAGTCACAGTCTCTATGCTGCTATACTTTGGGGGTTTGTCTGACATCACATTTTTCCTGTACCCTGCTCCCTTTTTCCCTCTAAAGACTGGAAGGGGCAGCAACAACTTCCAGAGGCAACCATTCTTCCTCTCATACTTGGACATTCATAAGATAGCCTCCTATGATGATCTCTATATTGGCAATTATAAACTTTTACTGAAGAAACGTATATCTCTACTGTTAGAATTTGTTAAATACCCAATCTTATGGCTTGAGAGAGTGCCAGACATTAAAATGACATACCTTCCTAAACTGTTCTACTATTTTCGGACTCTCCCAGTATGGGTTCCCTCTGTGATGGTTTGGTCCCTGCAACACCAAATCATATCTTTTGTATGGTATAACACCAGGCCTTCTATCCTAGTCAGAAGTACATACTTAGAAGGTCTCAGTCTTCCCCACTTACAAAAATACTACCAGTTGTCACAACTAGCTGAAATTCCATGACCAATCCGAAACCCACATTTGGGTGACTCTGGAGTCCCAAGTTGTGGTGACCCAGTCCATGTTGGTAATCTGTTCTGGCTCCACCCATCAGACAGATACTTTATGTAACCCCATCATCAACTCATTTTAATCTCTTTTACACGGGTAAATACTCTACTAACCTTATCTCTCTGCACAAACTCCTTATGGCTTTTACTTATAACCTCATGTTTCCTTTGGGGCTCTCCCCTCGTTGGGCATTCTGAGAATGGACTGCTAAAAATCTTAATCAGGTAAGACATCTCATAACTGAAAAAGAGTGAAGCCCTTTGCACAACTGTAACAAGATAAAGATCTGCCTCACAGTGAACTCTTTCGATATTCCAGATAAATCACTACCTACAAACCAATGTCCATTATCCAGAAGGACCGAGCATGCTTATATCCTTTGAATTCAAATGTGCTTCAGAACCACATGCTCTCGGTCTCATCTCCTTTCTGTACTCTCTTTTAGTACCCTCTACTCTTCCCAAACTTTTGAAAACAACTAAATCTTGCTCCACCAACATTCTGGCAATTGAAACAAATTACACCTTGGCTCCCAAATATCTTTCATCTCACTACCCCACCTTTTATCTAGCCTCAGCCCCTGAGAAACATAGGGGGTTCTCATTGCGTTTCGTCGCCACCTGATCTTTGATTGTGTCAAGAAAATAGCGGACCCAAGCAGCAGATACCGACTCCTTCAGGGCACCCTTAATGGTCATGACGTTACTATAGTGACGTATTACGCTCCAAATCGTTTCCAACATAAATTCTTCTCCCACCTCCTTCAGGTTGTAGCCCGTCATAGTTCTGGAACCCTGCTCCTCATGGGAGACTCTAAAGTGGCCTTGGACTCATCGGTCGACAGGCGTTATGCATCTGGATTAGCACCCTCACATGATCGATCAGTGGAGGAACAAATGCACACACTGTCGCGCTCTCATGGACTTGACAATGCCTGGCGGGAACGCCATCCACATGATCATGACTTCACTTATTATTCCAACCCACATGATAGCTTCTTTAGAATAAAGCACACACTGGTCCCTCTCCGATTCCTCCCCTGTATTGGAAAAATCTTGATTCGTTCCTCACCCTGGTCCGATCCTGACCTCCTTGTTTTTTTTGCTTCGCTTGCTTGCTCCCCTCATCCCCCTCCCCATTGGAAACTTAATGAGTCCCTTCTTACATCTCAAGACTCTTGTCTTATTATACATTCTCACATTCAAACCTTTTTTGCAGACAATGTTGGCTCGGTCTCTTCTGCGATCTCACTTTGGGAGGCCTACAAGGCAACTTTGCTAGGCCACCTCATCCAAATCGCAACAGCATGTAAACGCAAACGGGAGCAGAGGCTCTGAGACCTTAATACTCAATTGGGGGCAGCGGATGCAGCCTGGAAATCCTCTCTATCGATTGCTACACGGAAGGCTCGAGATGGCATTGTAGCGGAATTGGACCTGTTGGCCCCTGATCAAGAGGAAAAAGCCCTTCGCTGGGCAAGACATAAATTCTACACTTGTGCGAACAAGCCAGGGGTGATGCTGGCTCGGAAACTTAATGCGTCTGGTCAAACTCACAGAGTCTTTTGCTGCCTTCCTGTCCTCCCTTTATAACAAACCCACTCTCTTCCCTACTAACTTGGCAGATGCTTTTTTCCAAGATCTTAGGCTCCCCTCTTTGACCATGACTGCCCAGGAGGCACTGAATGTGAACACTTCTGAACTGGAAGTATCCCTAGCTATTAAATCAACTCGTCTTGAGAAGGCCCTGGGACCCGATGGTTTCTACCGCAAATTTTCTCAGCTGCTGTCACCTCACCTGACAGCCTATTTTAACGTTATGCGACGGGGCGAGATGCCTTCCTCCGATGCCCTCCAATCTCGTATTTCTATGATCCTGAAATCTGAGGTGGAAGCACAAGATCCACAGGCCTTTCGATCAATTTCCTTACGGAACGAGGACATGAAACTTCTGGGTAAGATCTTGAGTGCCTGTGTCAATAAATATTTACGCCAACTGATCCACAGAGACCAGGTAGGATTCATCCTGTGTCGCCAGGCGGTCGACAACTTACGCAAAGTGATACATCTTATTTCCCTGCTGCATCAACGTACAATTCTTGCTTTCACTTGATATGTACAAGGCATTTGACACCCTGTCCCTGGGACTATCTATGATATGTGTTGCAACATTGGGGTTTTGGAGATTCTTTCCTGACCTGGCTCTCAGTCCTGTACTCCTGCCCGTCAGTCCGCTATGTGGGCTTCTCCTCCTATTTCTTTCCTATATTTTGAGGAAAGCGTCAGGGCTGCCCCCTCTTCCCGGACCTCTTCATCCTGGCCCTGGAGCCTCTGGCGGCGACCCTCCGCGCTGACCCTTATATTACAGGGATTCCCTATGCCTATGAATCCTATATATTAACTTATTCACGGATGATGCTCTTCTGACCTAATCCCATCACAACACTCCCCAATTTGCACACACTGCTGTCCCGCTTTGCAGTCATCTCTGGCTTGCAGATCAACCCCCAGAAAACAACTGCCCTGAATGTCTCTCTCCTGAATTTCACGGTCTCTTACCTCCAATTGTCCCAAACCGCTGGGCTGGCCCTTCTCTAGAATACCTGGGAATCCGCTTGACCCTCATGCCATTGCCATGTTTGCCCGCTGATTTTCCATCATCCATCCCTTATCACTGCTGGAGGATATGCTGGCTGGTTCCAGGCAGAGGAGAGCAGTAGAGGATCATGTCAATATTTTTTTTGTAAATGAAAAGCAAACTTATGGTGAGGAGGAAGAATATGATGAGAAGGAAGGCTTTACATTGTTTTTAGGACATTCCTTCAGTGCATTATGATGAAATTTCAAATGACGGGAGAGAACTGAAGTCCCCAAACATGTGACAATCACACCTAAGTCTTTGTTTGCCAATACCACACATTCTATGTTATCAAGAAAAAGCCTTTAGATCTAAAAGCCCCATGCACCATTGCTAGAGCCGCCAAGTCAAGAAGTTTCCCTTTTTTCCATGAAAATCTAAACAATATTTCTAGCCAAAACGTTGTTTTTAGACACAGAAAGGCTCTATCTTGCTGTCTGTGTAAAATTGAGGAGGTTTCATTTTACTTCCTGTCCTGCTTATAAAATTATCACTGAGACAGGAAGTGAAAGTTTCTTAAACACTAGACATGTGCAATTCGTTTTGTTACAAATTTAAGTTTCGACCAAATATTCATTATTTAGAGATTCGGATGTATCTGAATTTCCGAATTAGAATAGTAACTAATTTCAATGAATCCAAAATAAATTATAACAAAGCAAATTATCCAAATTCAAAACTGACTTTGAATTAAAAAATGAATTTGAATTCAAATTCAAAAATGAATTTGAATTCAAATTCAAAAATGAATTGGAATTTGAAATGGAAATATATTGCAATAATTACAGTAAGATATGAAAGTGAAATAACATGATGATTCCTTCTTAGGCTACTTTATAGAATAGAATAGAATATAGAATAATACAGAATAGAAAAGAATACAACAGAATTTTTTTTATTAGAATAGAATAGAATAGAAAGAATATAGCCATCTTCCAAAATTCTAATTTTAAAATTGGAAAATAATAAAATAGAGAGAGTTATATCTGCCTTTCGAAATTAGAATTTTGAACAAAATGAAACTAACTATTATTCACAATGAATTTGGATTGATTCTATAATTTTGATTCAAATTTGATTTTTTTTTTATAATCCAAAGTCAAAAACAAATAAAAGAAATGAAACTAAACTAAATAAATTTTGTTACAAATGCAACAAAACAAAATTAGTAACTTAATGAATCGATCCAAAACAAAACAGATTTTTTTCATTCTGTCTACTAAAGACAGCTACAGAGAGGAAAAAAATAAAGCTGTCAGGGAATAAAATCATTATATCTTCTGCCCTCAAACAAAATGGCTAGAAATACATTTAAACTTTTAATTGTGTTAAATGAAAAACAGACTTTTAAACTGTTATATTTAAAATACACAGAATAATAGTATAAGGAGTATAGGCCAGTTTAAGAGAAATAGAGCAAAGTAAGGTAATTAGAAATGTTATTATCAAAATATGTCTTTCATGTAATGAATGATAAAATGTTAGGATTGTGATATGTAAATTTAAAATGTAAATAAAGGTATATTTTAATCAATGAAATAGTAAATTAAAAATAATGATACTGCATTCTGTTTCAGGACCTGACTTATAAGTCACCAAAAGAAAAGAAATGTAATATTTCTAGACCTTCCAGATGAAAACAAACTCTTGAAGCTTAAGAATATCAGTTCTGGGAAAAGATTTGACACAAGAGATTTATTTGTTGGACTTTTTCCAACTTTATAGAGTGCAGGAAGAAGAAAAAAAAAACCTCAAGACCTCTAATAAGAGAGAAACTTATAAAAAAAACAATTGACTTTTGATTTTTGACTACTGATGAAATAATTTATCCATCAGATTTTTAGATATATATAAATTTTTATGTGATGTGAAATGTTTAAACTTTTGAAGATTAAGAATATCAGTTCTGGGAAAAGATTTGACACAAGAGATTTATTCGTTATAATTATTGTTGTCTTTTTATGTTCAATAAACTTTTTCCAACTTTATAGAGTGTAGGAAGAAGAAAAAAAAACCTCAAGACCTTGAATAAGAGAGAAACTTATAAAAAAAAAAAACAATTGACTTTTGATTTTTGACTACTGATAAAATAATTTATCCATCAGATTTTTATATATATATACATTTTTATGTGACGTGATATGTTTATCATATCAAGATAAGATATTTTTTACACATCAATTTTTACAAACACATGTAGTGCACTTTCAGAGTTGAAAGGGTTAAACCTCTTTACAATAGAGTCACTTTAGTTAGGAAGAACATCTGGTGTTAATTAAGATAAGAGTACATTTTTTATTAAAGTACATATAAACAAGTTAGGACTAAGTTTACATTGTAATATTTATTTATTTTTAAAATCATCTCACATATATGAATGAATTGAAGTTAAGAAACCTATTTTTAGTTTAAATTTTGACAAGGTAATTTGAACGTTTGTATCTATATAGATTTATAGATTTATGCTAAACACAATTTGGAGGGAAAGTATGGAACATATTTTTCTGAAGTGACATCCATATTTCAAAGTGTTGTATAACAAAGTTACATTTATGACTTTATGAATATTAAGAGGATTGATTATTTGGTAAAAGAAAAAAATTATAAGGGTGAAAATATTGTTATGGTATTTGAAGCAAAAGGTTTTCTAAGTTCACTTTTCCTTATATAGAATCGAAATTGAAACTATATTCAAATCAATTATCTTAAGGTCTAAAAGCATGTATGGATACGAATGAGATGCGGTTGAACATAGATTTAGATAAGAAAATGATTAAGATTGTTTAATCAATAATTTTAAGAGGGAAATGTTAGAAGTTTTCTTTTAGCTAATATCTAATATTTATCAATTAGCAAATATTAACAAATGAATGAATGGATTGGGTCTTTTTAGAATAATTGACTTGTATATATTTATATTTCCTAGATATATATATGTATCAGTATATATAGTATTTGATTTAGCTGTTAAAGAAAACTTATATCGTACAAGTTATATACTTTCACAAGGTTTTGGGAAGGAGACACAAGGAAACATTGAAGGAAGGTGACACAGCCTCACATACACACAACGACACACATATGATTCAATCTTCATCTTAAAAATAATTACATTATTGATGCTATTTTTACATTTTACATTTTGATATTGTTCTTGTAATATTTTGCTATTTTATTATTATTAAATCAATTTTTGAGTTTTTACACGAGAACTGAACGACATTCTTGGAACTATAGAACATCGATAATAATACATAAATAACAATATTTTAACAGATTCATATTCTGAATTGTTTTCGAAATTTAACGTTTTTTTTCCCCGATCCAAAACGTACGAAACGATAATTTTGAATCTGTGGAAACGAAAACTTTAGATTTTTTTTTTCCGATTACAATGTGGCAAAGTGAACAAACAAAATAAAAATCTTCATCAAATGATTCCAATGACTATTTAAATCACCTTTGGCTTAACTAAAACAGAAATATTTAGAAATGGTACTCTAATAACACACAAAGTCTTTGATTTCAGCAACATGTGTACAGTTAGAATTCAACTGAAGTTCGATATAAAATTCAATTCGAATTTCTGTCTGAATTTTGTTTTGTTTTTCGGAGCATTCGATAAAATTTGTCTTTTATTGTTATTCGGGTATTCGATTATATCCGAATCTCCGAATAATGAAAATTCATCCGAATAATAATTTGGAACGAAACGAACCGCACATGTCTAATAAATGCAATTATTGCTGCAGCAGGTTCTATGCACAATACAGATGTACCAATTTACAGGCAGACTAAGGGGTCCACCCAGGCACTATATTTAAAAGGAATTTTTCATTTTTATAGTTATTTCTCATTTTGATGGTTTCACTTTATGCATTGGTAAATCACTGCTCATTTAAAAATGATGTTTTTTACAAACTTTCTTTTTATTGATACATGTCCCCCAGGGCAGTACCAGGACCCCCATAACCATTGTATGCCCAATTACTTCCATATAAGCCTTCAAAATGGGCACTTTTGATTTTCTCAGTTCGGGTCCCATAGACTTCAATGGGGTTTGTTATACGGCTCCAAACTTTAGCAATGTTTGAAAATTTGGCCGTGAACCGAACAGGGGGCCGTTTGATCCATCTTTAAAAAATATATTTAATGCTGTATTATTTCAGAGCTGCAATAATTTGTATCTTTCATATCTGTCTGGAGTTCAGACTTTAAGTTTTATGGCACCAGTACAGATGTGTGTGTCTTATGGGCGTGTTTGTGTTTCTTTGTTTGTTTTTTTTTGCTTTTTTCATGATTTGGAATCATTTATAACTTGATGATTGAATTCTTTAATATATTTTAAATACCATATATACTCAAGTATAAGCCGACCCGAGTATAAGCCGAGGTACCTAATTTTACCACAAAAAAATGGGAAAACGTATTGACTCGAGTATAAGCCTAGGGTAAGAATGCAGCAGCTACTGTAAGCGGAAAAGAGTGTCAACAATGCCTCACTGTGCCCATTTGCACGCCTCACTGTGCCCATTGCAACCTCACTGTGCCCAACATCACTGTGCCCAACATCACTGTGCCCATTGCAACATCACTGTGCCCATTGCAACCTCACTGTGCCCAACATCACTGTGCCCATTGCAACATCACTGTGCCCAACATCACTGTGCCCATTGCAACATCACTGTGCCCAACATCACTGTGCCCAACATCACTGTGCCCATTGCAACATCACTGTGCCTATTTCAACCTCACTGTGCCCATTGCAACCTCACTGTGCGCCACTCACCTGGAGGATGCAGGAAGCATCCGTAAGCCTGTGTGCAGAAGCTAGGAAAGGAGGGATGCAGCACTGGTGGAGAGGCCGGGAGCACCAAGATGACCTCCGGAGCCCGGGACTAGGCCGAAGCCGTGGTCTGGATTTGGGGCTGCCGCCGTGCGGGAGGGCACCGTTCCGTTCAGACCCCAGCCCGGTCGGAAGCCCGTGGAGCAGGATCTGCGAGCAGTGAGGGAGCCAGACACCAGGGAGGCCAGGATACAGTGCTGGTGGAGAGGCCGGGAGGAACAAGATGGCCTCCGGATCCAAAGACTAGGCTGAAGCCACGGCCTATAGTAGTCGCTGCTGCCGTGCAGAGGAGCGTCACACCGTTCAGGTACACTGACTTGAGTATAAGCCAAGGGGGGCATTTTCACCCTAAGAAAAAGGGCGGAAAAACTCGGCTTATACTCGAGTATATACAGTATTTAAAATTTGATTGACATAATGTACATTTTCTTTTTTTTTTAATGATGCTCTCTTACACTACAAGTGGGAATTAAATAAGTCATTTAACTTTTTACAACCTTTGCTAATTAAAAAAAAAATAATAAAAAAAATACATAACTGTCTAATTTTTTAAGTCTTTAAATAAAGAAAGTTTATATATTTATTTACTGTGCAGATAGCCTTTTGTATTCAGTTCTGGCCTACAGAGAATTATAAAGCATTTTGTAAGAAATATACAATATAAGAGACCATTATTGGAAATCAGGATGGCGAATATCTCCACAGCCACCGTGTATTTCCCTTTGGTGCTCAGATAGGCCGGGATCATGGCACTCCAGACACTGCAGAACACCAGCATGCTGAAGGTGATGTATTTGGCTTCATTAAAACTGTCCGGTAATGTCCTGGCAAAAAAAGCAATAATAAAACTAACAGCAGCCAGGATTCCCAAATAACCCAGGACAGAGTAGAACCCGATAACTGACCCTTCATTACACTGAATGATGATCTTCTCCTGGTATGAGTTTGTGTCCAATTCCTGGAAGGGAGGAGAGATGGTCAACCAACTAACACAGATAATAACCTGAACATTGGAACAAGCTAAGACTATACAGAGGGGCAGTTTTACTCCAATCCATTTCTTCCACACGCTGTTGGGTTTGGTAGCTTTGAAAGCAATGCAAACCATAATAGTCTTGGCCAATACAGAAGATACGGCTATTGTAAAGAGAATTCCAAAAGAAACTTGGCGTAGCAAGCAGGTTACATCCACAGGACGACCCAGGAAGAGGAACACACAGAGGAACCCCAACATGATGGAGACCAGGAGGACAAAGCTGAGGCTCTTGTTATTGGCTTTCACAACTGGTGTGTCCTGGTGTAAAATAAAAATGACAAGTACTAGAAGAGTCTTCCCAAAACACAACAGTGAGAAGACTATAAATACTAGGGAGAGCGTGTCATCAGTGAAGGAAAGAAATTCTGATTGTTTGGATAAACAGCGAGTTCTGTTCTCGTTTGGCCATTCATGATCGGGGCATCTCATGCAGTTTTCACTATCTGGAAAACAAAATAAAATCCATGAACACTGTGAGCACTTAGCTTGTCTTGGTTTACTTGTATGGGTGTAATCAGATATTAATATTTGTCAAATATCTAATGAACCAAGCCTTTATTTCCCAGGTTACAATCCTCTTTAAAGACAAAACATTAACCACTTGCTGATCGAAATATATATTAAAACATCCTGTCAGCAAATGGTTATAACAAGATCATGGTACAGATTTCTTTTTCAGATGATGATTAGCTTTCTGTTAGACGTGATCTGGATAGCTTTACACCTGCCTGACATTAAACCTGACTGTAATGACGCTGTGAATCCCCCTACTGCCCCCCCCCCCCAGTGGTGGTTCACAGGCACTCCATTCTTTCGGAGGAGGTGGGGGAAAGCCAATCCCCAATATCCTTTGTGATGAATGAACCCAGAAGTGATGATGGTTTTGGCCGTCAGGAAGAAGCTCAAGACCCACCTCTTCTGAAGACAGAGGCGGACACCGGCTGCAAAAGCGGCTTGAGGCAATTTAGTTTGCGTTTGTAGCACTATACAAGCTACTCATTCATTCATTCAACTCCTGTTTCAGAGCTCTCATTCCCTGGCTGTTACAGCCTGGAAAGCAGCTAACCAAGTACAATCTTTGTTCAGTTAGCTGCTTTGGAGGGCAAAGAGACAGACACCTGATATCTCCATAAAGAGTACCTGTCATCTGTCCAAAGCTATCACAAATGGGCTTGTTCGCCCCTTTGTAAATAAAAACATGCACGTAGGTCTGGCATATGTATGTAAATGGTGGTTGCACCAATTCTGTCCGGTATCACTGTGAACATTGCAGTGAGAGTAATGATTCTAGGGCCCTAGGCCGCAATAAACTTTAAATGGAGAACCTGTAAAGGCTTTTAAAGTGTCATCTATGAATAATTTTAGGCTCTGTAGTTTGTTGCCATTTCGGAGCTGTTCTCAATGTTAAATCTTGGCACGTTTGGTATCTATATACTCAACGCAACAACATATTTTATATTTTACAAAATATTTGGGCATAATATCTTATTTTTGTACTCACTAAAATTCATTCAAATTTTTTTTTTACCTGAAAATTAGCATCTGCCCAAATATAATGTGACATAAAAAAATTGCAACAGCCACCACTTTATTCTCCAGGGGGGGGGACTCTGCCTTTAGAAAATATATATTGTTTCTGAGTGATTTTCTAGCAAAAAATTGTGATTTTATCATGTACCGTATATACTCGAGTATAAGCCCACCCGAATATAAGCTGAGGCACCTAAATTTACCACAAAAAACTGGGAAAACGTATTGACTCGAGTATAAGCCTCGGGTGTCCATCTGCATGCCTCACTTTGCCTCATTGTGTCCATGTGCCTGCCTCACTGTGCCTCACTGTGTCCTTGACTCACTGTGCCTTAATGTGCCCATGCCTCACTGTGCCCATGCCTCACTGTGTCCATGCCTCACTGTGCCCATGCCTCACTGTGCCCAATCTCCCTACCTGATCTCCGGCGCTGTGTGACTAGACTGACATTTAACATGGGAGTCTATGGGTACCGAGTCCCCAAAATCTCCGGAGAAATGACCGTTTAACATGGGAGTCTATAGAAGGGGTGCCCGGCTTTGAAAAATCGGTGCTCCCCGGCCGTAGGTCCCCCAGACAACAAACTTTGCACACATGTAGAGGAAGAGTGGGGCTACATGTGTGCCAAGTTTGGGATCCAGGGGACCTACGGCTGGCGCGCAAAGATGAAGATGGACACAGACTCAAGTATAAGCCGAGGGGGGCATTTTCAGCACAAAAAAAGTGCTGAAAAACTCGGCTTATACTCGAGTCTATACGGTATGTGAAAAATGTACAAATTATCCCGGACAGCAGATGGTAAACATAACACCCCAACAGTAATATTTGATACCCATTACCTGTAATATTGGACATTTCTCCATATGCACACATGACACAACTATGACAACAAGATTGTATGGCGAAGCCGGGAACTTTCCGGTATCCTGGCAAACAACTTTCTGAGCACTGAGATTTTGGAACCTAACAGAAAGCAACATGTTGTATTATATATGGAAGTTCATTAAATGAATCTATAAAACCAAGAAACCTCTACTACAGTCATGGCCAGAATTATTGACACCCCAGAAATTTTTCCAGAAAATCAAGTATTTCGCACAGAAAAGTATTGCAGTAACACATGTTTTGCTATACACATGTTTATTCCCTTTGTGTGTATTGGAACAAAACAAAAAAAGGGAGGAAAAAAAGCAAATTGGACATAATGTCACACAAAACTCCAAAAATGGGCTGGTCAAAATTCTTGGCACCCTTTCAAAATTGTGGATAAATAAGATTGTTTCAAGCATGTGATGCTCCTTTAAACTCACCTGGGGCAAGTAACAGGTGTGGGGAATATAAAAATCACACCTGAAAGCAGATAAAAAGGAGAGAAGTTGACTTAGTCTTTGCATTGTGTGTCTGTGTGTGCCACACTAAGCATGAACAACAGAAAGAGGAGAAGAGAACTGTCTGAGGACTTGAGAACCAAAATTGTGGAAAAATATCAACAATCTCAAGGTTACAAGTCCATCTCCAGAGATCTAGATTTGCCTTTGTCCACTGTGCGCAACATTATCAAGAAGTTTGCAACCCATGCCACTGTAGCTAATCTCTCTGGGCGTGGATGGAAGAGAAAAATTGATGAAAGGTCCGTCCTGCAGGGCAGTCTGGATGGTGAATAAGCAGCCCCAAACAAGTTCCAAAGAAATTCAAGCTGTCCTGCAGGCTCAGGGAGCATCAGTGTCAGTGCCAACTATCCGTCGACATATAAATGAAATTAAACGCTATGGCAAGAGACCCAGGAGGACCCCACTGCTGACACAGAGACATAAAAAAGAAAGACTACAGTTTGCCAAAATGTACTTGAGGAAGCCAAAATCCTTCTGGGAAAACGTCTTGTGGACAGATGAGACCAAGATAGAGCTTTTTGGTAAAGCACATCATTCTACTGTTTACCGAAAACGGAATGAGGCCTACAAAGAAAAGAACACAGTACCTACAGTGAAATATGGTGGAGGCTCAATGATGTTTTTGGTTTGTTTTGCTGCCACTGGCACTAGGTGCCTTGAATGTGTGCAGGGCATCATGAAATCTGAGGATTACCAAAGGATTTTGGGTCGCTCTGTAGAGCCCAGAGTCAGAAAGCTGGGTTTGCGTCGGAGATCTTGGGTCTTCCAGCAGGACAATGACCCCAAACATATGTCAAAAAGCATCCAGAAATGGATGGCAACAAAGCGCTGGAGAGTTCTAAAGTGGTCAGCAATGAGTCCAGATCTAAATCCCATCGAACACCTGTGGAGAGATCTTAAAATTGCTGTTGGGAAAACAATAAGAGAGACCTGGAGCAGTTTTCAAAGGAAGAGTGGTCCAAAATTCCGGGTGAGAGGTGTAGGAAGCTTATTGATGGTTATAGGAAGCGACTGATTTCAGTTATTTTTTCCAAAGGATGTGCAACCAAATATTAAGGTAAGGGTGGCAAGAATTTTGACCAGCCCATTTTTGGAGTTTTGTGTGACATTATGTCCAATTTGCTTTTTTTCTTCCCTTTTTGTTTTGTTCCAAAACATGTGTTACTGCAATACTTTTCTGTGAGAAATACTTGATTTTCTGGAAAAATTTCTGGGGTGCCAACAATTTCGGTCATGACTGTATATGTTTTAAGTGATGTGCCCTCACCCCTATCCTACTGTTTCAGATAACTCTTTTTCTATGACCGTGGACTTCAACAATTTTTTTTTCTAAAGTCCTCTGAAAAACTCTTTTTTATTTGGTTACAGTAGCTCGGCAACATTTTTTCCTGATTAGCAGATGACTTAAAATGTGTGATTTTTTAATACTGCGAGCTACTCTTATGCCTAAATGGATTTTAAAAGCCAACTTATTATCTGGAATATTCACATAACAAGAGATATTTTTTTAGTGGGATTTTAACAATGCCTAAAATAGAACAAAAAAATATACATTATAGTAAAAAAAAAAAATCACATTTTATTGGAACATCATTCATTTTTTTTAAATCCAACAACTTGTCTTTTATATGGTCATAATTGGTGTATTCACAAATATTGGTGGTGTTGTATCTGTTCCCGACATGTTTCGCCACTTGGGGCTTCTCTTCAGGGACTTGGAAACCACTGTTAATACAGTTGCTATATCAAAAAACAGAACAATCAATAATAAATTACACATAATACACAATAAATTACACATAATGGTAATACAATAAAGGTAATTACCTTATTATGTCTAATTTATTATTGATTGTTCTATGTTTTGATATAGCAACTGTATTAACAGTGGTTTCCAAGTCCCCGGAGTCAATACTTTGTAGAACTGTTTTTCACTGCAATTACAGCTGCAAGTCTTTTTGGGGATGTTTCTACCAGCTTTGCACATCTAGAGAGGGACATTTCTGCTCATTCTTCTTTGTAAAATATCCCAAGCTCTGTCAGATTGGATGGAGTGCGTCTGTGAACAGCAATTTTCAAGTCTTGCCACAGATTCTCAATGTGATTTAGGTCTGGACTGTGACTGGGCCATTCTAACACATGAATATGCTTTGATATAAACCATTCCATTGTAGCTCTGGCTGTATGTTTAGGGTCGTTGTCTTGCTGGAAGGTGAACCTCCCCCCCAGTCTCAAGTCTTTTGCAGACTTCTAAGATTGCCCCGTATTTGTCTCCATCCATCTTCCCATCAACTCTGACCAGGTTCCCTGTCCCTGCTGAAGAAAAGCACCCCCACAACATGCTGCCACCACCATGTTTCACGGTGGGGATGGTGTGTTCAGGGTGATGTGCAGTGTTAGCTTTCTGCCACACACTGAGGTGATTTACTAAAGGCAAAGAGACTGTCCACTTTGCAAAGTGTAAATCAACCGCATAGCGTTTTGCTTTTAGGCCAAAAAATTAAATTTTGGTCTCATCTGACCAGAGCACCTTCTTCCACATGTTCGCTGTGTCCCCCACATGGCTTTTTGCAAACTGCAAACGGGATTTCTTATGGCTTTCTTTCACCAATGTCTTTCTTCTTGTCACTCTTCCATAAAGGGCAGATTTGTGGAGAAGCACGACTAATAGTTGTCCTGTGGACAGATTCTCCCCCCTGAGCTGTGGATCTCTGCAGCTCCTCCAGAGTTACCATGGACCTCTTGGCTGCTTCTCTGATGAATGCTCTCCTTGCCCGGCCTGTCAGTTTAGGTGGACGGCCATGTCTTGGTAGGTTTGCGGTTGTGCCATACTCTTTCCATTTTCCGATAATGGATTGAACAGAGCTCCGTGAGATGTTCAAAGCTTGGGAGATTTTTTTATAACCTAACCCTGCTTTATACTTCTCCACAACTTTATCCCTGACCTGCCTGGTGTGTTACTTGGCCTTCATGATGCTGTTTGTTCACTAAGGTTCTCTAACAAACCTCTGATTTTAGTTAGAGTAAAGGGGGCAGAATACAAATGCCCCCCCCCACACTTTTCACATATTTATTTGTAAAAAAAAATTGAAAACCATTTATCATTTTCCTTCCACTTCACAATTATGTGCCACTTTGTGTTGGTCTATCACATAAAATCCCATCAAAATACATTTCCTGGTGCCTCCATGGCAGCATACTAATGGTTGATGGCTCCGCCCCCGATCAACCCCCAGGACCACGTAACTCTATAAAAGAAAGCGTTACTCCCCCCCTCAGGCATTCTCTTTTCCTGTCCTCATCCCTACAGGATCACAAATCAGCCCTACCTCACCGTCTCATGGTGTTACCGTTGCAGGTTCATGCTCTCCTGCAGTATGGAGTCCCATGTCTTGGGCTGCTAAATGCGCTAGATAAGTATGGGAGCCTATTTTTCTGTGGATCTTTTTAGGGCCAATATATTTCAGGAGCATATTCCTTCTCCTCTAGGGGCATTGGCTAGCAATACAGGTACTCCGGGTCACACACTGCTTTCACCCGTACAACATCATCTGGCTAAGCCCTGAGTGGATCCGACATCCGGGCCATGGTCACGCTGTCTGCCGCTGCATTACCGGCTCCCTGCTTCCCCCAGCTTGTTTGGATGCTTTGCGCCTGCCACAGAGCTCAGCCTCGTCATCTCGGGAGGCGGGGTTTCGACATGACGCAATGGCGCATGCGCAGTAGCCGGGAGAAGCCGAGCGGCGGCTATCTTGGTACACCCAGGCGGGTTTTCCTTATTTAAACAGCCTGCTGTCCCAGTCTGAAGCAGGCTGTCAGAGGAAGATCATCTCCACATGAGCTTTTTGTCCTGTCTATCTCACCAGATGGAGCCCAGCCAAGGTAAAGAACATACATACTAATGATGTTACGTTTTCATGAATAATTTAAATACTTATGCCTGCATTTAAATATGGTTGTTATATGTATATGCATAACACTTAGAGCCTACTGATTAGTTATTTCTCAAATTAAATTTACCCAGCTGCCCCCGTATTACCGCATCAAAAAGATCCTCAACTTACCACTAGGTAAGGGCTGCAAGCCAGATCTCTAAAGCGCTATTTGGAACTGACACATCAGTTCAGAAGGGATCAACGACTCTTCGTTATCCCCAAAGGCACTAGAAGAGGAATGGTGGCCTCCAAGTCGACACTGGCCAGCTGGATCGTAAAATTAATCCAAAGAGCATACCGGGCTAATAGTCTACCAGTACCAAATGCGGTGAATGCACACTAAACGCGAGGAATCGCCTCATCCTGGGCAGCCCTGGCTAGGGTCTCCCCTAAAACAATTTGTAGAGCGGCTAGTTGGTCATCCTTCAACACCTTTATGTCGCACTATAGCTTAGACCCGGCGGTCCTTACCTCTCGAGATTTTGGGAAAAGGACTTTAGAACTATCAGTCTTGTAAAATCATTAAAATTATTATTGCAGTACCCTCCCTGTGAGCGAGTTAATTACCATTAGTATGCTGCCATGGAGGCACCAGGAAAACTGAAAATTGAATACTCACCTTTCCGTAATTTTCCTTTCCTGGTGCCGACCCATGGCAGCATACACCCTCCCTGCTATTATCCTTAAGGTTCTGAAGACTAGTTACAAAGAATGCCTGAGGGGGGAGTAACTCTTTCTTTTATAGAGTTGCGTGGTCCTGGGGGTTGATCGTGGCGGAGCCATCAACCATTAGCATGCGGCCATGGGTCGGCACCAGGAAAGGAAAATTACGGAAAGGTGAGTATTCAATTTTCCGTTTTCCGGTTTTCTTTTGGTTGTAACGTGACAAAATAAAGAAAATTTCAAGGAATACTTTTTATGAATACTTTTCAAGGCACTGTAGTTAGATCCACAAACTCTTCATTCAGATTGGGGGGTGTCAAGATGGGGCAAAGTTCAAACTATTACGTTCAAATTTGACTCATTTTCAGAAAACCCAAGTTCAGGCAGTCCCCGAGTTACGAACACGTTAAGGACTGTAGGTTTGTTCGTAAGTGAAATTTGTTCGTAAGTCGGAAAACACTGCTTGTAAGTGTAACTTCTGCCTGTGCAGGGATGTGGGATGTTCCGGCGTCCGCCTGTGGAGGGATGTGGGATTTTCCGGGTGCTTCTGGGGCTCTTCTGGCTATGCAGTACATGAAGTACTGCAGTGTGGAATGTGGCCAGGATCAGTGTGGAGCACAAGCAGCCGGCATTTAGGCCGTTCGTAAGTAGGAGTCATTCGTAAGTCGGGCGTTCGTAAGTCGGGGACTGCCTGTAGCGTGGGAAATCTTAATAGATGAGTGCCAGATCGCTAGATTTTTTCTCTTTTGGGATCCCTCTCCTTCTCTCTTTCCTCATTTGATCTCATTCATTTTCTTTTTCTGTTTACGCCTCCCTTCTCCCTATCCTAATATTATTTATCAGTTCATCACATGAATTCCAGAAAGTCCACAAGAGACAGAAGGTGCCCTAGAGATATGAAAATATAATGTCTACCCTAGAGAGAAATGTGGGAGAAAAGACTCTTACATAATTCTTGCTTTATCTTAGGACAAGATGAGTCCTCGCCATGTGGGGAATAGTTCTCATAGTTGATAGTTTTGATTACGACATATGAATGACCCACATTTTTACGACTTTTTTCTATGGCACCTTACCAGATCTCATACAGCCTTACCTGATTTTTCTTATTTTTCCATTTAATTAATGTAGAATAAAATTCAAGTTTCCAATGACCTAACCCATCACTATGGAAAATCCCAACATGTCTTGTAAACAAACTACCATTAACATAAACATGGTTCAGAACACCAAACTTCTTTTCAAGATCTTCATTTCCTTTTTTTGTACTGACCTTTGCATGTAACATTTTTTTAGAGTGCCAGTTAAACTGCAAAGTAAAAACATTGCTTATTACATTACAAATCACTGTTACTGAACACTAGGTAGGTAGGTACATTAGGTAGATGTAAACCCGGAAACGAAATTATGGTCACACGTTAATAGCATTTCAAAAGTCAATTTCAATATTTATTTATTTTTATTGAATTTCAAACAAGGATAAACATTGCATAGCAACATAATTACAGTGCAAAACACATAGCTCAAAATGATAAGTGTACAGTGTTATAGTATACAAAGAACAAAGTGTGGACACTGCAGAAAATTAAACAGAGTGAGAAGCAGTGGTGGCCCATCCATTAGGGGCACACGGGTGCCGCCCCCCATCCATGTGTCCGTCACCCTAATCTCCCATTAACATAAACATGGTTCAGAACACCAAACTTCTTTTCAAGATCTTCATTTCCTTGTTTTGTACTGACCTTTGCATGTAACATTTTTTTAGAGTGCCAGTTAAACTGCAAAGTAAAAACATTGCTTATTACATTACAAATCACTGTTACTGAACACTAGGTAGGTAGGTACATTAGGTAGATGTAAACCCGGAAACGAAATTATGGTCACACGTTAATAGCATTTCAAAAGTCAATTTCAATATTTTTTTTATTTTTATTGAATTTCAAACAAGGATAAACATTGCATAGCAACATAATTACAGTGCAAAACACATAGCTCAAAATGATAAGTGTACAGTGTTATAGTATACAAAGAACAAAGTGTGGACACTGCAGAAAATTAAACAGAGTGAGAAGCAGTGGTGGCCCATCCATTAGGGGCACACGGGTGCCGCCCCCCATCCATGTGTCCGTCACCCTAATCTACATGCGGGCCCGCCGGATTTCAATGTTTTTTTTTTTTTTGAAGCATGTGACTAGAGCCAGAGGCTGAGACTTCAAAAGAGACTTCAAAAAAGGGTGGGCTTGGGGGAGCACAATAGCGAATGTATATTCGCTATTGTAACACTCATTCTCCTCCCAAACCAGATCCGATCGGATTGGCCGCAAGGAGGAGGAGGGAGGAGACACGAGGAAGCAGATGGAGAGAACAGCCTGGAGAAAAGCCGCCTGTGAGATGGGGTAAGTGCAGGACCCCGACTACTGACTGATTGACCCGAGGGTGGGGGGGTGCTGCCCGTTGCCCCCTGTGACCTGACCAGTCGACCAACCGACCGTCCGAACGGGGGGTTGGGTTCTGGGTGCCGTCCGTGATCTGACCTACGGGAGGGGGGGGGTTGTGTGGTGGGTGTCGTCCGTGACCCAACCGACCAGGGGATTGTTGGGGGTTTTGACTGCGGGTGGATCGTTTGCCGCCCCTCCCCCAAAAAAAACACCAGCTGCCACTGGTGAGGGCGGGTGGATCGTTTTCAGCCCCCCCCGCAAAAAAAAACAATCAATCACCAGTGGTGAGAAAGTTGTCTATTGACCCATGTGCTCCATGATTTGAAGAATTCTGAGAACCTAAGGGCATTAAATTCTAAAAGACGCTCTAAAGTATAGTTGGAGTTGACCAGATTTACTACCTCTGAGACGTTGGGGGATAAGTTTGGTTTCCAAAGTCTAAGGATAGTCAACCTTGCTGCCACCACAACATGGGTGACAACTGGCCTAAAGGCAGGAGGGTAGAGGTCAATACCAATATTAATTACATAAAAGCACACAGATAGGTTGGACTTGTGTCTCGTCTACTATGTAACTACATAACTATGTAAGTAAGTCAAGGGCATGCTGAGGTTTGGTTAGTATGCTAGTGCAAGTGGCTAACAGTTGGAACACCCGTGACCAAAAGCTGGTAAGGCTAGGACAGCCCCATAGGACATGTATAAGGTTGCCTACTTGCCCACATTCTTTTCAACAAAGTTGGGAAGTTGAGGAGGAAACGTTGGCGGTATATTTTCTGGGGTGGGGGCAGCAATCTGTGTGCCGCCACCCCCCCACCAGTTGGTCGGGTCTCCTGCACCCCCCCAGTCATTCGGTCAGCAGCTGAGCACTAGCCCCATCTATGGCGTAGGCTTCCTCCAGGCGGCAGCTTCACACTGTGTCCTCCTTCCTCTGGTTTACGGCAACGCGGCTTGCCCTGCGTGAGGTATCTTCCTCCTAGGCCAACAGGATTGCTTCTCCTTTTGGCCAATCAGGAATTGGGTCTCAAGACCCGCTTCCTGATTGGTCGGGAGGAGAATCAGTGTGACAATAGCAAAAGATGTATTCGCTATTGTCACACAACTGGGTGGGCATGGGGCGCAGTGCTCTGTGCCTTGAGCCCACCCGTTTGTGAAGCCTATCAGAGCCTCGGGCTCTAATCACGTGCTTCAAAAAATAGAAAAAAAAAACCCCCATTGGAATCCATGCATCTGGCGCCCCGCATGTAGATTAAGGTACTGGACACATGGATAGGGGGTAGCGCCCCTGCAGTCCTAATGGAGCGGCCGCCACTGGAAGTTGGCTAGCCTGAATGGCGTGTAGTACCACCTGTTGGTAATTTTGATTGACATCTCATGGTGGCTAGAATAGTGGGGGGCTTCGGTTGTAGAGCTGAAGGCAGCACGCCACAGTGCGGGAGAGAAGAGGTGTCAAGGTCAGATTCCCACTTTAGCATGGAGCTAGATTTGTTAAAAATGCATGTATCCTGTAAAACATGATAGAAAAGTGAAATCCCTTTAGGTTTTCTTAGAGGGTGGGTAAAAATGTCCCAGGTATCAGGGGAGGGGGGGGGGATAGAGAGCGTAGGGAGGGGATTTTTGGCTATAAAGTGCACCTTACTACTTTTGCTAAGTAGAAAAAATAAAGTAATTTTTGATTTGTGTATTGTTTTGTTGTATTATGTTCACTGATGAGGCTGTACTGTTTCTGTAACTTCCACTTCACAATTATGTGTCACTTTGTGTTGGTCTATCACATAAAATCCCAATAAAAGACATTTACGTTTTTGGTTGCAACATGAGAAAATGTGGGAAATTTCAAGGGGTATGAATACTTTTCCAAGGCACTGTACCTGATATTACAAACAGTAAGCTACAAGTTGGTCACCTCTCACAAATCCATGAATCATTGACACATGTCCACTGAAGGATTCTAATAAACGCCTCTCCTATTTTTGGCCACATTTGTGCTCACCTTGTGTCTATATTTTTCTTCATCATCTGTCTGACCTTTAAGACGAAAATAATTCTGTGATGAGTACAGAACATGCAGACTGTTTGCCAAGAATTCCACCGCCTGATACACAGGGTCTGTAGTCCTGTCAGATGAGTAATCTCCGGAGTCCGGTAATTTTTCCTGACCCGTACAATTGTGAAGAGAAATATAATAAAGATTTTCATACAAAGTATCTTTTTCTTTGTTTCCTGACGAGCAGAAAAGTGTTGTCATCCACAGATTTTCAAGTAACTTGTCTTTTGGACGGATCATTGGATGGAAACCATCAACAAAATTCTTGAAATTCTTATCGGCTTCGGACCAAAAGTTCAAGGATAAGCTACAATTCAACATCTCCGGATATTTTTCTATAAGAGCAATACTTGAGGCCCAATTGGGAGTGAGGATCAATGTTATGTCCCTGAATAATCTTCTCAGTGAGGATTCAAATATTAAATCATGATATGTTCCACAGAGTATGATCACTTTTACCGATGATTTTTTTATGGCGCTATACACACTTTCCAAAACATGCCATTCAGGCTTTAATACACTGATACCAGTTTTTGCTATGAAGGCCACACAAATTTTAAACTCTGACAAAACGCTTAATAACAGAAACGATGCTCTCTCCCCACTTTCATCTGCAGATGATATTATTCCAATCCAAGTCCATCCTAATTGCACGATAAGTTCTGATATATAACGGTAAATCATAAAGTATTCATTAACTGCACTGTAAATAGAGGGAAAAAAAGCTGTTTCGACCCGATCACCTATTGCCCCATAAACGACCTAAAATACAGGGAGACGTGTTTCAACATTGAGGCAAAAAACTTACAAGAGATGTCTAAGCTTCAAAGGATTTAGGTAGACGTGGCTTTCTAAAATTTCATCTTGTCCCCTACATACAGGAATGCCCATCAGTACGTGGGTCATCAACCAAGAAAATTGGTGACTAGTGTAGCAAATTGCTATATTTAGGGGGAGTATCTGAGTGGTCAGGCTCAGATACAATAATTGTTAGGTTTCATGGACCATTTTATGCTCGTGGAGGATATCATTGGTGTCCAGTTCCCTGTGGCCTACAGGTGGCGCTGTCGCCATGGGCCGGGGTTGAACCACCATTGGAGGGCTGTGCCTTTTGTGTCCCCTCGCGGCAGTAGTACAGCGGGGCGGGAAACCTGCTGTGCCTGCCGGGAGAGGGTATAAAACGGGCAGACATCTTCCGCTAAGGGTCAACGGTCCACTACCCCGCCCATGGGGGTGTGTGAGTGTCGTCTCCGGGTGCCCTAGGCCCGGAGACAGAGCTGCTGTTCCATCCCAGACACCTTCGGTCTGGGGTGAGGTACTTTGGAGAAAGGCCCGGAGCCCAGCAACCTTCGGCTGGGATCCGCCAGGGACCGAGGCTCTCAGGGATCTGCCTTGCGAGGGGACCCGTATCCATGATTGAGGAGGCCAGGCAGGTGACCCTTTCTGAAGACCCAGCGCAGAGTCGTGGTGACAGATGGGGCCTCTGGTAACTCACCGGAGGGATGTTCTTGTCCTAAAAAGGAACCAAGTTACTAAAGGAAGGAAGTGCGCGTTCTGTATGTCACAGTGGCAGTGACACTACACACACAAGGTCAGTGGCAATGGTTTTCATCTCTTCCACCCGGTCAGTGGCAGTGACCAACCTCATGGTCTGTGGCAGAGACCGTGCGCCAAGCCTGTTCATGCAAATCAGAACAGGAGAAACCCAAATTCAAGTTTGTGCCTGGACTTCCTCCCACCTTATCTGACCTGTGTCTTGTCCCAACTTGTCTGTGCTCAAAGAGACTATTTATTGTGCTGAGAAAATAAATAAGAGTTGGACCTTTCAGTTGGTGTGGACAGTGGCTTACTGGGGAGAACTAAAGGCTTGTTTCTGACTACCCCAGAAACGAGGTCAGCACTGGAGGTTTTTAAACACTGGCTGCAGGCAGGCCCGAGAAACTAACACCGCTCAACCTCCCCATCCAGGAGGGTACGGCTTGTGGCGCGGTGTGCCTCATTCTTTCCTGCGGAGGAGCCAAGCAGAAGAAAAGCAGGTAAAGTCTGGGGTTGGTGCGCTACACTAGGATTAGAGAATACATTAATAAAATGATTGTAAAAGCTTCACATTTTCTTTTTTTAAATAACAACTAAGATATACTTACCTTCTCTGTGTAATGGTTTTGCACAGAGTTGCCCCTGATCCTCCTTTTCTCAGGTCCCCGACTGGTGCTTACTGCTCCTCCCCCGTTCCAAGTATCCCCCATAGCAAGCCACTTGCTATGGGGGATACTCGTGTTTGCTCACTCTAAACCCTGCTCTGTGTGTCCATTGGCAGCTCGTCCTTGTCCCCCGCTCCCTCCTCACAGGTTGTTATTCTCAGCAGCAAGAGCCAATGGTTCCCCCTCCTGCCTCTCTATCTAATGAGGAGAGAGAGAGACCCTTCTCTCATGCACATCACTGGATTGAGATAAAAGGAGTTGTAAAGGCAGAAGGTGCACTCTATGCATTAAGATAAAAAACCTTCTGTGTGTAGCAGCCCCCCCCAGCACCCCCCAATTACTTTCCTGAGCCCCATCTCTCTCCAGCAATGGCCACGAATGTCCAAGCCATCCGGGATACTCCTCCTGATTGGCTGAGACACAGCAGTGGCGTCATTGGCTTTCACGGCTGTCAATCAAAGTCAGTCAGCCAATCAGGGGAAAGAGGGGGCGGGCCGGGTCAGGGCTCCCTGTCTGAATGGACACACAGAACTGTGACTTCAGTGCCCTCCATAGGAAGTTGCTGACTGTGGGGGCACTCGACAGGAGGGAGGGGCCAGGAGCAGCAAAGAGGGACCCGAGAAGAGGAGGATCCGGGCTGCTCTGTGCAAAACCACCTGCACATAGAAGGTAAGTATAACATGTTTGTTATTTAACAACTAATAGACCGCTCGCTGTCATTTTACCTCGCTACTTTGAAGAGGAATATCATTGTTATGGCAGCAGCTAGCTACCATACCCCGGTATCCTCTTCTTCAGCGGACGGTCCGCTTTCAGATAAAAGTGGTCTCTGTGGCAAATTCGCCACAAGATTACTTTTATCAGCGGAGGAAGAGGCCCCCCTTCCGCCGCACTCTGGTGCCCTCTGCCATTTACCGGAGCCGTCAGTAGCGGCAGAGGCGACCGTGTCCTCTTCCTGGCTTGGTATGGAGACGACTGAGGGGAAGATGGCCCCCACCTGTCTCCATATCATTGCAGGGCGGAAGCGACGTCAAAACGGGGACTTTTTAAATTTATTTTTCAAATGACAAAATATATATATATTTTTTTAGCATTTCAGTGTATGTAGCACACAGACCCTTCCGCTTCATCCATTTTTGCAGTAAGGCACACCTGCTACTTGCCCGTTGTCCAACTCCAGATATGGAGAGGCGAGCGCTGTTAGATTTTTGGGCCTTGCGGCGAGTTACCTCTTCAGAGTGGATCCCTGGTCTCCGTTGTCTAGGCGAAAGTCCCTTTTTGCAATAAAGCCAATGTCCACACAGGTGTATAACCTAAGCAGCAAGGTTTTATTATTTTCTTGAAGTAAACTTGGAAGAGAGAGAGTAGAAACGACAAGTAGGGGAAGGTTCAGGCACACAACACTTAGAGAACACTTTCGTCGCCACTCAAGCCTGAGTGAGTATTGCTCACCCGGATAGTCCCTATGAGAGCGATCCTAGCAGCCGGAGTTGAGCACGGATGTCAGAGATGATAGATCCCCCATTAGGTAGGCCTCCAGGCCTCTCCCCGAGATAGCAGTATCGTCGCTATCTCCGCCAGGACTGATTTTCCCCTGGAACTCCTTTCCCTAAAGATGGGCCCCCTTTAACCAGGCAGCCTGGGATCCTTCTCTGAAAAGTAGGCCCTCGATAGGAGAGGTGGGCCTACTATGCAGCAGTAGAGCCTCGGGCTAAAGGTGCCCGAGACCATTCACACGCGTCCCGTGCCATGAGGGCCACGAGACAGGCTCACTGGACCAGAGGTCCCCCTGAACTCCTTGGGGTCCCCCTGGAATCACCTCACGCCTAATGGCGTCTGCCCCTTGTGTATCCTCTCCCAGCATGCACAGCGAGTAGACCATGCCCACTGTATGGCTGCCGAGAGAGGACACCAAATGATGCTGCGATACCCCCTGCGGTTCGAACTGAGCCGAAGATGATAGTGCCACCCTCAGGCAACAGGGAACTATACTGCCAGGCAGCATCGCACCCAGAGCAGAAGCAATTTGATGTATAAACAGGTCTGAGCCGAACTATTAGCTCAGACCACCCCTAAATTTGCACATATAGCGTCCTATAAATTGGGATGGGCGCCACACACCCCCCCCTAGCTGAAAAAGACACTGTCCCCAGTGGCTAAAGAAACCAAAACCCTTCAATCCTGAAGGTCGTTGATTTCTTTGTAACTATAATACAACTGAAATGGTGCCTGAACCAATTTTTTTTTTTTTTTTTTTGAAAGGTGGGTAAGGAGGGAGAAAAAGGAAGAAAGAAGAGCAAACACATAAATGACATCCCATTCTCAATGTCACATTTTCATAAAAAACCCACATTATACACCTATAACTAGCTATCTAACCCACCCCATTCTCCGGTGGTGTTGACAGCCGTCTCCATACCTGCAAGAAACAGTATGCAAGAGAGAAAAAAAACACAATGCAAATCCTATTCCTAACATTCTATACAGTTAAGAAGTGAACCGCCTCCCCTAAAGGAAACGACTCCCTTCTCTAAAATTCTTCTACGCTAGTCCTAGCATGAAGAGAAGAAGAGAAAAAAAAACATCTAAGCCTAAGGCCTCGTACACACGACCGATTTTCTCGTCGTAAACAGTCAAGAAAAGTGCCGCGAGAGTTTTTTTGTCTAGAAAAACGTTCGTGTGTATGGTTTTACGACGAGAAACTTGACGAGAATCTCGACGAGAAAATAGAGAACCTGCTCTCTATTTTCTCGTCAGGAGTCCAGATTTCCTCGTCGTGTTTCTCGTCGGCCTGTTTTGTGACGAGAAAATGGTTCGTGTGTATGCTTTTACGACTCTTCCAAAAGTGCGCATGCTCACAAGCAACTATGAGACGGGAGCGCATCTTCTGGTAAAACAAGCCTTCATAATGGAGAGAGCACATTCGTCACGCTCATAAATATTTCATCGTTTAAATGTTCTGCATTGAATTCTTCGTTAGAATGTTACATTAATCAAAACGAGAGACCTTCTTTTGCTGCTGATATTCACACAGAGTTATGCCTTATTTTTAACCTTTTTCATGCTGCTCTTTATAAGATTTATGTGTATTATATCGTGCAAGTTTTTAGGAATAATTTAAATGGTTAGATTTTTCAAAATGATGTTAATTATAATTTCTCAATGTTTTGATAGCGATCTCCCATTTAATTTTCTAATCTATATTTTTAAAATTTCACACCATGTTTTTGAGCTAATCAGATTTAGTTATTCTTTTGGGGGGGGGGGGGTGATATCTGTGCCTTTTATTGTCAGTCAAATGTATCTGCTTACTCCAAAGCTTGTTTTTTTTTATTTAAAAATACACATAGTCAAGTATGAACTTAAACAAAAAACACATTTATTCATGTTTATAAATTAAATAAAGAGAAGGCAGTGCTGGAGAAGCTGCTGCCATTTGTGCATCCCAGGGACCCCAGAGCACACAGCAACCCTGTGTGGACACTAAAATTGGGAGCTTGAGAAGGCCCACATTTCAGAACACAATCTGATGCTGGCCTCCCAGAGGTCAGGAACAGCAGCAGGTGAGATATATGTCCCAAGTGTGTGGTACTACAACAGGCTGCCTTCTGTCCGACCAGTGCGACCACAATGAAGCAAGGCCATCACTTCCTCTTCTTCCTGGCAACCTTCCCTGCAGCCTTTACTGAAGCCTTCCTTCTTCGTTTAGCTGGAGGCTGGCCCACTGGAGGGGTACTCCTGTCAGGAGGAGGAGGTGGAGGTGTAGCAGAAGGGGGTGGGGCAGAAGAAGAAGGTGGAGGTGTAGCAGAAGGGGGTGGGGCAGAAGGTGGAGGTGTAGCAGAAGGGGGTGGGGCAGAAGGTGGAGGTGTAGCAGAAGGGGGTGGGGCAGAAGAAGAAGGTGGAGGTGTAGCAGAAGGGGGTGGGGCAGAAGGTGGAGGGGTAGCAGAAGGGGGTGGGGCAGAAGAGGAAGGTGGAGGTGGAGGTTGAGGTTGGGTCAGTTGGGCCACCTCACATATGGCGGTATTGGGGGTAATTTGCTCCATCACCCCCTTGTTGAGCAAGGTGATGAGCAGGGGTTCGCATAGGAGGCGTTGCTCCATGCTCATCACCTTGAACTTAGCCTCCACTAGGCCGGCAATGGCCTCTTCAGGGGATGTGGGCTCCTTGAGGGTGGCATGGGCCTCTTTAATAAGGGCCATTGCTGCCTCACTGGTGGTCCTGTCCCTCCTGCCTCTTTTGTGAAGCCTGATGGGAGGCACCTGGGATCTGGTGCTTCTCCTTTGCCCTGCCACCTCCTGTCTGCCACTGGGCCCTGCCACCTCCTGGCTGCCACTGGGCCCTGCCACCTCCTGTCTGCCACTGGGCCCTGCCACCTCCTGGCTGCCACTGGGCCCTGCCACCTCCTGGCTGCCACTGGGCCCTGCCACCTCCTGGCTGCCACTGGGCCCTTCCTCCTCCTGCCTGACAGTTTCCAGACCCTCCTCCTGGCTGATTTCATCCTGTGTATGAAAAAGAAACATAGTTTAATATCTTGGTTTAATCTTTGCATCAAACTTTGTAATCCTGATGGAAGCAATTAGAATGTAAATGCATAAATCCTTGCTTTAAATTTACCACTACATCAGCTTGACTATTTACCACACAATTAAGTGCAGAATAATGTCTACAGATCATGATTTCACTTGTTGAATACAAAATAATGTATGTTTCTCATCCTGACATATTTGGGAAACATTAATTTTATCCCACTACATTTTCAGTTAATACTATACCTGGCTCCAGATGGCCAAATCAGGATCATCCAGGATGGCTGCCTCCTCTTGCTCCAGAGAAGGCTCAGGTTGGCTGCAGGGAAGTCTGGGGGGAAGAGTGGAGAGTGATGGCCTTGGCTCAATGTGGTCATCCAGGAAGGACATCCTGCTGTAGTACCACAAAACCGGGACATAAACATCATCTGCTGCTGCTCCTGACCTCTGAGAAGCCAGCACCTTAGAGCGTTCAGTCCTGTAGGTACCTCTCAAGCTCCCAATTTTAGTGTCCACTTGTTTTGCTGTGGCTGTGGGCACCTTGGTATGCACAAATGGGAGCAGCTTCTCCAGCGCTGCTTTTCTCACCCCTTTTTTTTTTATGGATGGGGTTTTTGGTCTCCCACAGAGCCGGCAGCTCCCTTACCCGGTCAATAAATTCCGCCAGGAACTCTTTGTCGCTAATAAATACATTCATATTGTATCTGCAAGTAAAATAAATTATATTTAAATAATGTGAGGCAAACAGTCTAACCTCCTTCACATCCTAGTCACCATATATATCCTCCAACAATCTCAAGACAGTATAGGCCAACAATTTTAACAAGTCTCACAAAATCACATACCTTCGTTCGCACGTCCGTCACTTGAACTCCTCTCTCCGCACACCGAACGTACTATAGTCACATGTGTGTTTGCTATATACACACCACGCATGCGTCCAAATTCGAACACGTCGCTCCGCACACGTCGCCCACCCATGACGT
The DNA here is from genome assembly GCA_029206835.1 of Rana muscosa. Classification (NCBI taxonomy): domain Eukaryota; kingdom Metazoa; phylum Chordata; class Amphibia; order Anura; family Ranidae; genus Rana; species Rana muscosa. The sequence goes on from CM055119.1 coordinate 210,636,533, forward strand.
TCTAACTAACATCTTTTCCCCGCCCCTTCTCTTTCGGCGCGCAGACAGATATGGCGGAGTTACAGCAGGTGTCTGATAATTCCGCAACTAGCGAGGAGACAAGCCCGGAGACCGAGGACACGTCACGATCAAGGAGGAGATTCAAGGCATCGAATATGTCTTTGGCGGAGATGGCGGAGATGGTGGACATCTTGGTCAAGGCTGATTATGATGCCAAGCATGGGCCGTATAGCAAACCAAATAGAAGGAAGGCCAAAATCCTCACTAAAGTTGTGAAGAGTCTGAGGGCGAAGTTCGGGGTGAAACGCTCAAATGAGCAGCTCAGAAAGAGGTGGTCAGACCTCAAACTGAGGGAGCCAGACCAGTTGAGGAGCATAAAGAGGATGCTCGCTAAAAGTAAGTAAAATGACGACCTTTCTGCTATTAATCTTTTTAGAAACTGACTTTTTTTTTTTTTAAAGCATATTGGACTCCCTTCCAAAATGTATTATTTTGAACTAGGTTGGGCACAGTAATCGTTCGTTACGTTACCGACACTTCGTTCGGCCACTATCCGTGGTTTTGGCTTATTTAAGACCCCCAAAAGTAATTAGACATCTGCCATTTTTGATCAAGTATTGTGGATAATTTTTAAGTCTAGATGATGTGTTTGTAAGGAGAATGAAATGCAAACTTTAATCAGTGTAAAGGAGAGGACACTCAGCAGCTGCTTCCACATCTGTACTTTGGAGCACTATAGTGTGGGCCACCAGACCCGCCTTTTTTGGGTGTCCCACACAGGTGCATCAGAGTTTATTTGTGGTGCCTCCATGTCCAAAAAATTACATCCAAATGTGAATAATAAACATATTTGGGGTCATAAAGAATGCATTTTTCTTTAAATTCCGCACAAACACACACTTGTACCCCACTTCCAAACAATTTAGCCTGTTTTAAGTTTAAAAATGAGATTTTTACAGTGTGATAAATAGACCTTTGGTTTTATTCTCATAGGGGAGAGAAGACTGGGAGGAGGACACTCCAGGGAGCACATGCACCCCACAACTTCCAAGCAACCCCAAACTCCCAAAGATCCACAACCGAAAGATGTGCAGGAAGTTGAGGTGGAGGAAGGAGAAGTGCAGGAAGGAGAGGTGGATGACGTTGTGGATCTGGTCACCACAACAGGTCAGTATCTGACACCACAGCTTAAGGTAAGCGAGGTAGGCCTGCAGAGTTTTATTAATTTTTTTTTAATGGTTTTTAGGGGATGGAAATGTTGTGAAGGATAGCACACCGTTCTCTGCTGACAGTGCCCTCCGCCTCATCCAGCAAGTGATGGAATGTAGCACGGAACTGGACCTAATTAAACAAAGAATCCATGTGATGGAACAAACATTTAAAGACATTCTCGATGTTTTGGGGAGAATTCAATAAGCCATCCAAACACATTTGTTTTTACATGTTTGTTTTTATATTTTTACTAATTTTTTGAGTAACAAAGCAGCCAAAAATTGAATATGCACACAGTGTGTGAACATGTGCTATCTGCCATCAGGGGATATCCATGTACGTCTTTTGTGGGTGCAACCCCTTCCTCGTATCAAAAGTCGGTGAACTGAGGAAGGGGATGCACCCCCAAAACACATCCATTGATCACCCCTGATGGCAGATAGCACATGTTGACAATAGGGATCAGGATTGTAAACTTCCTATTTGCAAAAAAGTAAAAATGTGTGCATATTGAATTTTTGGCTGGGCAAGGGGTGGCAGGACCCCATATTAGGACGGGCACATAGAGACATAGTTTGTGTAACTGAATGTCTCAGATTGCTCAGAGGTATCCAATGTTGTCATTTTAGAAATGCAAGTGGTATTTTTGTATTTTCATAAGCCAAAATTTGACGGGTTGTGGTCAGGCCAACCCCAAAGTAAAACAAAAAAAAATGTGCAGAGAGTAAAATATTTGACCACAAACAACGTGTAGCTTCTTTTTATAATACACTCTAAGCTTATTTGGTTCTTTTGTAAGGTAACATAGTGAAATTGGTTGTTATTTACTAAAGTAAAATACACTTGCCACTACAAATGCACAAAGACAAACTAGGAGACAGGAAAGAACAAATAATTAAAGGTTTAAACAAGATTTTTATTGGGATACTTAGACATAGGCTGGCATAGGAATTGCCCCCCTACCCGTGAAATACTCCATGTATTTGTCCCGAACCACACTGGCATTTTGGGGGGGCAAGCCAAGACGGGCAGATTCCAGGCCCGGAAGGGGATTTGCAGGGGAAAGTCCAGCCTCTGGCAAAACTGAGGCCATATATGAATTCGCTTTGCGGCAAAGAAAATTGTGTAGCACACAGCAGCATAACACTACATAGTTTATTTTGTAGTCCGCCAAGTGGATGGAAGTCATAAAAAGGCGGAACCGGCTGGCCATTATGCCGAAGGCATTTTCAACGACTCTTCGGGCCCTGGCCAGCCGGTAATTGAACACACTCTTCTCTGGGGTCAGGGTCCTCTGTGGAAATGGCCTCATAAGATGCCGTCCGAGTCCGAAGGCTTCATCAGCCAAGAAAACAAAGGGGAGTCCTTCAATATTCCCTGCATCCGGTGGCAATGCAAGGTCGTCACTCTGGAGACGGAGGGCAAACTCCGTCTGGATGAAGGATCCCCCATCGGACATCCGGCCATTCTTCCCTACATCAACATAGAGGAATTCATACCGTGCTGACACCACCGCCATCAGCACAATGCTATGAAACCCCTTGTAGTTGTAGTAGTAGGATCCAGAACGGGGTGGCGGCACGATGCGGACGTGCTTCCCGTCTATGGCACCACCGCAGTTGGGGAAGTCCCACCGCGTGGCAAGCTCCGATGCCACAGTCTGCCATTCCTGTGGCGTTGAAGGAAGCTGTGGAGTGAAACAAGATGAAATAATATTAGAAAAACAAAGGCATACATTACAAGCAAATTCAAGACCAAAAAATTAGAGACCAACATCAATCTAATTATACGTTTATTAAGGTGTGTAAAAAAAGTATAATGGAAGGCTCATTTATCATATTCATCACCCCCTCTGATGGGCCATTACTAAATTATTTTGGGGGGGGGAGATGTGTTTGGCCACAGGATAGCATTGCAGTGGCGGTGCGTCCAGAGTGGGCGCTGGAGCACTGTCCCCTCTCTCCTGTGCCTATCACTCAGAACAATACATAGGTTCATGCGTTGCATGAACCTATGTATTGTCTATGCCGCACACTATTCAGGTGGATGGCCTCTTGTAAAGCGACCGACATATGATTAATTGCGTCATTTAGGGGGTTAAAATTGCAGAGCAGAAACAGGTATTAAAAAAGTCTTGCAAATTACAACCTGAGGGATGTAATTGGCTTCCTCAAAGAAAAATCGGGGACGCAAGGAGGGGGCATTCCTTGTGTAAACACTGACAGGCAGCTCTGGCAATCATGTTCACCAAGTCTGTTTAATGGTAACATGATTGGCTGATGCAACATGAAGGGAAGGAGAAGAGATCAAGGACAGAAGAAGGATGGCGCTGACCACAAGAAGGTAAGTGCAGGGCTGGGGGGAAACTGGCTGCAATAGAGGGGACTAAATGGCTGCATTGGAGGGGACAACTGGGGGCGTTTATTAGGCAACAGAGCAAAAAAGGAGGAAGTTTATTTCCGAAATTGGGGTTGTAACCCCCCAACATTTGGAGCAACAGGCGCCCCTGCTGGAAAAGTTAGTGAGGGGAAATATTTAGGGAGGATAAAAAAGGGGCATTTAAAAACTTCCAGCATGCATGGGGACAAAGGGGACATTCTCAGCATATTACAATCATGGTAATTAGGAAAGGATGAAAGAAATACAATACATTAGCATACATGTAATACATAAAATGTGATGTGAAGGGAGAAAACTTACCCTAATATAGTCCTCCTGCAGGACTTGTATAATAGCAGAACAGGTGTCTGGGATTATGAGGCCCAGAGCCTGGGGGGAGATGCCTGTGGTGAACTTCAAGTCCTGAAGACTTCTCCCTGTCGCCAGGTAACGCAACGTGGCGATGAGCCTCTGCTCAGCACTGATGGCTTCCCGCATAACGGTGTCCTTCCTGGTAATATAGGGGGACACCAAAGCCAACAGTTCCTGAAAAACGGGGTCAGACATCCTCAGAAAATTCCTGTAGTCCTCAGGATTATTCTCGACGATCTCCCGCAGCAGAGGCATGTGGCAGAATTGGTCCCGCTGGAGCAACCAATTCTTGGTCCATGAACTCCTCCTCACACCATTCATGGACTGGTCTTGGTCCAAAACAAGCAGACCAACACCAAGCGCACGCACAGCACGAACTCGACGACGAGAACGTCCAGGCGACATGGCTAGGAAACGGTCGTCTAATCAGAACGTACAGAACAGAACGCACTTTAGAACAGCAAGGCCTATGAATAACGAACTGAAATTCAGAAACGAACAGGCAAGAACGCACTGTAAAACAGATACGACCTGCCTAGACGCCCTGAAAGTCAAGATACGAACCCACAAGCACAAACTGAACGGCAGAAAACGATCTGAAAAGTACGAAGACTGAAAAGCGCGAATCGTCTCTTCCCAAACTTTTACTTCACACGCGGTAACACGAGATCAGCAAAAGCAGCCCAAGGGGTGGCGCCAAGAAAAAAGATCTTCCCCTTTATAGTGCCGTCGTACGTGCTGGACGTGAGCGCAGAGAACCACGAGGAAATTGGGAAATGACAGTGTGTACGCATAGAAAGCTTGACGAGAAAATCGACAAGCTTAACAAGAATCTCGTCGAAAAAAACGACGTGTTTTTTACGACGAGAAAATCGGTCGTGTGTACGAGGCCTTAATGTTTTGTTTTGCTAGTGCAGCTTTTTTTTCCTGCAAACCGCTGCCACCTAGTGCTAGCATAAAGACGTTACATCTCACAGCAGCTGCGCATGGGACTGCAGCACAGTACACACGAACACTTTAACATTTTGACCACGGCGTTCCTTCGCATGACCTACGGATTGACTACCCTTGAGTTCAATTTGGAGGAAAGAAATAGTCACTTTCTTTAGGAGAGAAAAACAAACAAAAACAAGCTCTCCAGTCTCTTTCCTCTCTAAGAGTAGACATCCCCCTTTAGCAGAGCAAGGTCATTTAGATTCAGGGCACGGTTTGTCCATGCAAAGACAGGATAATAAAAAAAAAACAAGTTCCTGTCTGTAGAGGTAATAGTGAAAAAAAATGAGAAAGTTGGGACTTTATATGAAGCACCTGGGGAAAGTGCCTCCATCCCGAGAAGGCGATAAAGAGGGCGAATGGTGGGACTTTGAATGAGACAGTTGACAGGCAGGGGTTGAATATAAACTAGGTCAAGTTTATTACATATACATAGTACTGATGTATCACAATGTAACAAGGTAACATGGGCATGTGCGCATGACGTAACCTACAAATTAGTGTACATAACAGTCAAATGACAAAACTTGGCAAATTGGATAATAACAATTGACATTGTATAGACTGGACAACACGTGGCAACTGGGTATGGATATAAATAGATAAAAAAATTAATATAAGTCATGAAAATGAATAAAGTCCTGTTAGCAAGTAGCTGCATCCAAGGTGCCGACGTGTTTCTGTGAGTATCACTCTATCAGGGGCGGATGTTAAAGGACATCTGAAATAACAGAGTATAAAAATATAAAAATTGAATGATGTGCAACCAGCAGACACAAAAGTGTCAAATCTGGGTACTTACATTATACCGGGTAACAATGTGAGTAGAAACTGGGCCTCAAGAGGTATCCATCCCAGGAGCTGAGGTTGCAAAAAACACAGCAATAGCTGAGAGGTAATAGTGGGGATCCGGGAGAATAAGAGTCTTCCACTGTTTGTCCAAAGTCTCTATAAAATAGACAATGTCCTCTCTCCCTGGGCAACAGATCACCACCCTGTCGGCATGTATGTGCCGGCCATAGTTCCATTCCCGGCGGCAACATTTGAAACGCTCAGCCATGGCGGCTGAACAAGCGAAGTACCTGTGGGACTTGGGTACTTCAAGATAATCCCATATAGCTTCGGAGTACCACCTTTCTCGATAAGCTTCTATCTCGAACAGTTCCTTAGGCACATAGGGGTACTCCCAACCATACTCACTGGCCACTCTCTTGTTGAGGATTTGCTGCAAGCGGGCGAGATGGGGAAGAGTTTTGCAATTCCCACTTCCAGTGAGTACAATGGCGTCCGGTGATCTCCGGACTGTGGCCGTATCAGGCCCTGGTAGAGATTCTCCACTTGGGGCAGATACAGTCTTTCCTTCTATGGCCGGGACCTCCACACGGGGTGTAGTACTCCCCGAACTCATGGGCGACCCCAATTTCAAACTGTGGGCCGGGGCGACTGGTTTCATCTTGTCCCATCCCTTTTTGGTAAAAATGTCATCTATCTCTGCATCGTCACCCACATCAGAGGATGAGTTAAAGTCTGAGGTGTCATATTCCTCAGCGGGCAAGTAGTTTCGGGTAGACACAGACACATTTTCCCCATACGGTAATAGTTCCTGAGGGTTGGCTGTCCACACATCCCCAGTAATATGGGGCATACGCTTCTTTCTCTTCCCCAGCAAACTTAACATCACAGTCCCAGCCTCCTTACCGTCACCTGACGTGAACTTCTCGGGCTTGCTTCCGCTCTCGAGGTCTGGTTCTGGTAGGCGCTGGGGCAGGCTTCGACCACGGCCGCGGGAGGCCTTAACATATCCCACCTTCCGTTTTGCAGGCAGGATATGTACTTCGGAGCTGGCGGAGGCAGCGTCCACTGCGGTATCCGCCGATGGCTCTACAGCAGCTGCGCTTGGGCTTGGCTGTGGGAGTACAGGTTTCTTCCTCGAAAGTGATGGTACCTGTAAGGCAGTTGACCCGGTAGGCCCGGGGTTTCTCGGTGGGCTGGTCCACTTCAAAGAGGAACTCTCCACAGGATGCACACCTTCCGAATGCCCGTAATTGCACAGCCAGTCCTTGGCATTTAGGGCAGAGCATGCCCAGGGCCTCCGCATCTCTGCAGGTGTACAAAGCGAAGCGGCCCCTGGGTTTGTCCCGGATCCCCGTATCCATAAGCGGGGCAGTGAGCAAAGCAATGTCCATTGAAGAAAGCATCGGGGACATCCGGGGTCCCGACAAAACTGAGGCACTGGGAAAAGCGGACATGTTGCTGCTCACTCAATCCAACTCTCTCTGTCTCTTGGCGCCAAAGTACCCACGTGCAACACACAGGTGGCGGGAACTCCTCCCCTTTTCTTCTGCCTGCACGTAGCTCGCGGGCTTTTCTTTTTCTAGACACGCCCACGAACTACGCAGTTGGAAAAACCACAGTTCTGTGCCTTTAACCCCTTTTTTCTCTCTCAGAGTACAGTAACACAGTTCAATTTCTACCATGGCCGACTCTCCAAGCACATACAAAATAGTCCACTCATGCGAGAGATAGCCACAAATCCCGGACTCGAGCTCCCACGTGTAGCACACAGACCCTTCCGCTTCATCCATTTTTGCAGTAAGGCACACCTGCTTCTTGCCCGTTGTTTAACTCCAGATACAACTCCGTTGTCTAGATGAAAGTCCCTTTTTGCAATAAAGCCAATGTCCACACAGGTGTAAATCCTAAGCAGCAAGGTTTTATGCTTTTCTTGAAGTAAACACACAGAGATTTACGTCCCTGGCTCTGTAACTGCCGATCGCGGGTACCTGGCGGATATAACGGCTGCCAGGCACGCGCATCGGCACCTGCGTGACACGGCGGGCACAGCTTTTCCCCAAATGCGCACCCGCGGCGGAGCGCAATGCGGAAGTAAACAGGAGGACGTCCAGGGACGCCCTCCCGGCAATTCAGGTCCGCGCTGCGGCCATCTTTCGGCTATAGCGCGGATCTGAAGTGGTTAAAGGGGTTGTAAAGCTTCGTGTTTTTTCACCTTAATGCATCTTATGCATTGATGCCTCGTACACACGACCAGTTTTCACACGACCAGCAGGAAAAAAAAACAACGCTTTTCCCGATGGGATTCCCTTTAAGCCTGCCTTGCATACACACTGTCACACAAAAGACCGCTGAAATTTTGAATGCCAAGAACGCAGTGGCGTCAAAGACTACGACGAGCCTACAAAATTACAATCTATGCTTCCGCGCATTCGTCGAATTGTTTACAAGCATGCACGTTTTTTTTCCCTCGGGAAAGCATACAGATGACCAGTTTTCTCGGCAGGATTTTTTCCTGACAGGAAAAAGGAGAGCTGGTTCTGGTGTGGAGCTTACACACGGCCGGTTTTCCCGGGCAAAAGCTGTCATGGCAGTTTTCCAGATGGGAAAACCAGTCGTGTGTACGAGGCATAAGGTGAAAAACACTTTGCAGTCACCGGCCCCCCCAAGCCCCTGTTTTACTTACCTGAGACCCGAATCTCCTAGGGCACGATCCTGTGTTGCTTTCACCAAGCTCTGGTCGGCTCTTCATTGGATGATTGATAGCAGCGCAGCCATTGGCTCCTGCTGCTGTCAATCAAATAAATGACGCGTCGCGCCGGGGGCGGGGCCGACTGATACAGTCAGCGGCTATGGCCGCCGACTGTATCACACGGGAGCGTGCCTGCAAGCTAAGCCCCTTGGGAGAGCGCTTCCCAGAGGAGGGTTAGCTCTTGTGGGGAGGAGCCGAGACAGCCGAGGACAGACGAGGATCGTGGCCACTGTGCAAAACAAACTGCACAGTGGAGGTAAGTATAACATGTTTGTTATTCAAAGAAAACAAACACAAAAAACAATACAACCCCTTTAACAACCGATGACTCATTCAGCTGTCAGCTGTCAGCGGGTTAAATGTGTTCCCTATGTGTGCTTTATAACTGTGGGGGAGGTGCTTTGACTAAAGGAAAACAGAGATCCGTGTTTATGCTTAGCAGAAACACAAGATCTAATTTTTTCCCCTCTGGCAGAACAGCGGTCTGTCTTCTGTTCATAGGCAAACCGCCGTTATGTCTCTCTCTGAACGTATGCTGGGAATGATTGGCTCCCGCTGTTTCCAATTACAGCCAGGGCGGGTCTCCGGGGGCACGTGCCCCAAACCAGGAACCAGGAAGAAGAAATCACATACAGTTATGTGATTTTGCCCTTAAGGTCCGCCCTGCCACAGTATATGTACGTGGGGTGGATCTTAAGCGCTTAATCATGTGTGCAAAAAAATGCAAAAAACGACTCTGGCAGCGAAAGGTTTAAAACGGAAAATAAAAATTTCACAGCAGTAAGTATCCCTCGCAGGTGTTTCCATCATCAATCCAAAATTAACAATATTCAGCCTCCTTGTTCTCTTTGGCAGCCCTGCTGCTCAGGCCTTGTACCGTGATCCTCCTGACTGCCTAAAACAGGGGTCTCCAAACATTCTAAGCAAGGGGCCAGTTTACTGTCCTTCAGACTTTAGGGGGGCCGGACTGTAATCAGTGGGAGTAGAAAATGTCCCATCATTGGTGTCAGTGGGAGTAAACAATGCCACATCTTTATTGGGAGGAATAGTGCCCCATCATAGATGTCAGTGGGAGAAATAGTGCTTTATTATTGGTGTTAGTGGGGGGAATAGTGTCCCGTCATTGGTGTCAGTGGGAGGAATAGTGCCCCATCATTTGTGTCAGTGGGAGGAAGTGTGCCCGTCATAGGTATCAGTGGGATAGTGCTCCATTGTTGGTGTCAGTAGGAAGAATAGTGCCCCAATAAGAATAAAGGGAAGCAAAGGGCCGCAGTTTGGAGACCACTGGTCACCGTCTAACACAACATTCCTGTGCTCGTGTATGAATGCTCGGGCTCGGGCCTCTGACTGTCCTGTCCCAGACAGCATGGTGCAGACATGCACCTCTCTGCTCCTTTTTAACACACATGGACTCCTCAGTGTGGTGGAGCCCTGAACTCTAATCCTGACTCTCCTAAGATAACCTTAGTGCCTGTTCTCTACAAAACCGGCCCAGACTGCCTTTTAACACCGCAACAGAGTACCGTACTGTCACAATATACTGTATATACTGCACTTGTTTCACCTATTGGTAACATTTTTGTAAAAAAAGGACATGCAAAAATAATTAATAAAAAGAGCAGGTGAGACTTAAGACATCATTCATGCTATTATACTCACTTGCACATGGTTATATACAGATAATATCTGGGCCATAGGCAGGGATGTGGCTGAACTCTGGTCTCCAATAAAACCAGCTAATTTCTGGTGGTCTCTGCAAGAATAGTTTGGAATGGTTTTTCCCGGTCCGGATAAAATCTGTAAAACACTTTTTATGGCTTTTCTGGGATAAGAACACGAGTCATAAAGATGATATCCTAGAGTCACATTAGGCAGGAGTGTTGGATTTTTATTCACTTGGTCAATTGCAAAAAGGAACATTTGAAGTTTCTTGTAGTAATGATGCAAGGGTCTGTTGATATAAGAAGTTAATAACTTGGATACAAGAGGTCATCAGTTTCCCAACACCTAGTGGTTTAGTGACAAAATGGAAATGAAGAAAGCTTATGACAACCAATCACATTTCACCCTTTAAAGTTGAACTCCTGGCAGATCTAAAAAGCACTATTGTATTTGTCAAAAATTTGTAAACTGGAGTATCTTTAGGGATGAGCTTCGGGTTCAGGTCATCCATGAGTTTAATCTCAACCCAAGATGTTTGCAGTTCGCTGAATGCAGTGAATGGACGTACTAAATGGCCAGTATTGGCAAGTTCACCCACCCGCCTGCCTGAACCTTTGGCTACTGCGTGGTCACTGATCACATATAGCCATATATGTCACAGGTCAACTGCTCCCCTTTCCTGGCCATCCAGGCTGCTTACCTGAATAATGTTCTGATATAGTTTTTTTTTCATCAATAAAGTTTTTGTTGCGTTTATATAAAACATACCAAACAGTATAAGGACACACTAATAGGCCTTTGGGTTTAATACAACAATTACATCATTATACAGGGAAAACCTTTTGCAAACGTAAGGTTAGTAGCAATATAATGAAAGCAACCACAAATTGTAACATAGGAAGTCAATCACCTCTGCGGTTTTTATTTTTTGCGACATAAACAAAAAAAGAGCAAAAATTTAGAAAAAAAAAACAATATTTTTTACATTTAGCTATAACAAATATCCCCAAAAATGTTTTTAAAAAATACATTTTTTCATCAGTTTAGGCCAATATATATTCTTCTACATATTTTTGGTAAAAAAAAGTGGTTGGAGGGAAGCTTTAGAATGGCAAAGATGTTTTCTTTTACAAATTATGTGAACAGACTGCAGTTCCTCTTACCCACTTAAGGACCGCTGCCTGTACATTTACGTTGGCAGAATGGCACGGCTGGGCATAAGCACATACAGGTACGTCCCCTTTAAGATGCCTAGCCGTGGGTCCCGGTCCTGAGCTCCGTGACCGCGCCCACGGGACCCGATCACCGCCGGTGTCCCGCGATCGGGTCACAGAGCTGAAGAACGGGGAGAGGTAAGTGTAAACAAACCTCTCCCTGTGCTTCCTAGTGTGAGAGTCACTGATCATCTGTTCCCTGTCATAGGGAACGACGATCAGTGACGTCACACGCCAAGCCACGCCCACACACAGTAAGAATCACTCATTAGGTCACACTTAACACCTTCAGCGCCCCCTACAGGTTAACCCCTTCCATAGGTGTGCACAGCCTTTGGCATTATGGTGTGCACCCCAAAGCTCATACACACCCTACCGATCACTCACAATGTTCATTCAGAAAGGTAAGGGGCCCGGTAAATGGCATATTTACTGGCCCCTTCCTCCACTCATCCTAAAACCTCCACAGCAACAACCGGTGGGAGAGGGGGGAAGCCGGCAGTGCTGTGGGGGGAAGGAGGGGGAGCCAGGTCAGTAGGGGGAATCTGTTCTGCACAGGGTGATTAGGGTGTGCCTGGGCACACCTGGCACACCCTGTGCGCACGCCTATGACCCCTTCCCTGCCAGTGTAATTTTCACAGTAATCAGTGCATTTTTTTAGCACTGATCGCTGTAAAAATGACAATGGTCCCAAAATGGTGTCAAAAGTGTCCGATCTGTCCACCGCCATGTCGCAGTCACAATAAAAATCGCTGATCGCCGCCATTACTAGTAAAAAAAAAAATTATTAATAAAAATGCCATAAAACAGTCTATTTTTTAGACGCTATAACTTTTGCGCAAACCAATCAATAAACAATATTTATTATAGCAACAAGTAAAAAATATTGTGTTATTTTCAAAATTGTTGCTCCAATTTTGTTTATAGCGCAAAAAATAAAAACCGCAGAGGTGATCAAATACAGCCAAAAGAAAGCTCTATTTGTGGGAAAAAAATGACGTCAATTTTGTATGGGAGCCACGTCGCACGACCGTGCAATTGTCAGTTAAAGCGACGCAGTGCCGAGTCGCAAAAAGGGGGGCCTGGTCTTTAACCAGCCAAAATGGTCCTGAGCTGAAGTGGTTAAGCTCCCCTTAAAATCAACCAAATTTGACAAATTTACAATGCCCATTTTCTGCTGTAATAGGCAAAGGGGTATAACAAAATAGTATAGGAGGTGGCCTCTGCCCTAGGAAACATTTAGCAATTCCAAATAATGTTTTTAATAAATCAATTTTCCCAGGAGCAGTGATTTTTTTTTTTTAATGCTTACTGTGAAACATAAAAAAGGTCAAATTACTTAAAAAAAAGTTTTATCCCTATTGTGGGGTCACCAGTACGATATTTGTAAATTGAAATCATTCAAGCGTCTCTTCTCCAGAGAGAATAAGTTCAGTGCTCGCAACCTTTCTTCATAACTAATGTCCTCCAGACCCTTTATGAGCTTTGTTGCCCTTCTTTGTACTCGCTCCATTTCCAGTACATCCTTCCTGAGGACTGGTGCCCAGAACTGGACAGCATACTCCAGGTGTGGCCAGACCAGAGTCTTGTAGAGCGGGAGAATTATTGTTTTATCTTTGGAGTTAATCCCCTTTTTAATGCCAATATTCTGTTGGCTTTGTTAGCAGCAGCTTGGCATTGCATGAGCGTATCATCTACTAGGACCCCCAGGTCCTTTTCCATCCTAGATTCCCCCCAGAGGTTCTCCCCCCAGTGTATAGATTGCATTCATATTTTTGCCACCCAAATGCATTATTTTAAATTTTTCTACATTAAACCTCCTTTGCCATGTAGTTTAGGGTGACCAGACATTCCCGGTTTCAGGGGACAGTCCCCGGATTGAGGACACTGTCCCCAGTTTTGTCCCTGGATTGGATTTGAACAGGGGCTGGGGAAATTTCAAAGACAGTCATTTCAGAATAATAAAAAAAAAATCTGAATTAGACACCCCCGCTCCGCCACTCCTACTTGCTAAGGGGGGTGAATTTTTTTCCATTATCTGTGCCCCTTCCTGATGATCATGTGCTGGTCGGAGCTCGCATGTTCTTCTGCCTTGGCTCAAGTCCCAGCCAGCCGCCTAACTGGTTATCTCATTGCCTTCCCTGGTGGAGTGATATTCCTCCACTCCCCAAACAGTAGTAGCCGGGGCCCGGAGAGTAAAACTTGACAGGCTGTGAGGCAGGCGGCGACGGGCAGAGAGTCGCTGATTGCCGATATTACTAGTAAAAAAAAAAAATGTCCCCGGATTTCATTTTAAAAATCTGGTCACCTTAATGTAGTTGCCCACCCCATTAATTTGTTCTCAGTGTAGAGGTGGCGGAGGACAGATCCAGCTAGGTAAGTATAATGTGCAAATAAAGAAAAAGAAAACGTTACTTCTCTTTTAAGGCTGGGTTCACACTGTCTTCGGCCGTGTCTCGCAGCAGGGGGTCCGGTGCGTCCCTGTTCTCCATTTCAGGGACGAATCAGGCTGAATTCGGACCTGAAACAAAACCAAAGACGCACAGGTGCAATCCACTCCGCAGCCTCCTCCAGAGATATGTGAACCGGCGCCATATAGAGCGCCGGTTCAAACTCTTCTGTCATGCGAATTGGATGCGAACTGGATGCAGAGAAACCCGAATCCAATTTGCATCAGTGTGAACCCAGCCTAAAAGCTGTCATAGCCAACTACTTGGTTAAAAAAAAAAAACACATAGGGTCTGCTTGAATATTGAGGACATTTGGAGGGGTCTGTGTGTTGTCAATAAACAATTTAAACAGTGTAATTTTTTTTTTTTTGTAAATTTCATTTTTGTTGTAACACATCCTATGGTCTCCTTTATGTCCTTATCACAGTCCCCTATACAGTAGGAGTCCCCCTTACATCAGAGTCCCCATTCAAGCCTCCCCATACATCAGAATCCCTCTCACCCCCCCCCCCCTCCCCATTAGGTCAGAGCAGAGACAATAGGCAGCCTTTGCTAATCTGAATCCTAAATCTGTGTACAGGGATAGGACACTGACTCTAGCTGCAGGCCATATAAAATCTTGTAGTGGGATGGATGTGACCCATGAGCCGTAGATTCGGACACCCCTCTCCTATAGGTATGAGTTTCAATAGACTTTTATTTATTTTTTTGTTCAAGTTACATACTTTAGGCAGAACATGGCAGTGAGATTTGGCTTCTCACGGGTCTTGTACCCTCCCATGAGACAGTTGACGGTGAAGACTCCTCCGATGATGATGTCTCCATCCTGAACATATTCATAATCCTCGTACGCTGGTACAATCTGCAGGTCACAAGCTGGCGATGGATTGCAGATACAATCTGGGCATAATATTAAACACAGAAATAAAATAAGCCACATAATGTACATGACACTGGATGGTGTGAGCTGCTGTGTCTGCCAGTGCAGCAGATCGGAGCTCTCTGTGCTCGGTTTATAAAGAAGTGTAGTGCAGACAGAGATTTAGAACTTTGAGTTTATTTAGCCGTAGTAAAGAGGAAAATAAGCTTCTGTATTTTAGTTACCTGAAGATGCCGGAAAAGATTTTCTAATAATGTACATTAAAGAATTTTCTATTAATATGTAAAGTGCTTTTTTTTCTTTATTTTCATTCTTCCACGTCAATTCCCTTTTCTTCTCCACCTGATGCTCTTAAAAGTTTATTGCATTATGATAACATAAAAAAAGTGAATAATATTGGATTTTTTTTCAGCCTACATCCATCATGTAGGGGTCTCCAAACTATGGACCTCCAGTTGTTCAAGAACTACAATTCCCATCATGCCTAGTCATGTACGTGAATGTCAGCGTTTTACAATGCCTCATGGGACGTGTAGGTCCGCAACAGCTGGAGGGTCGTAATTTGGAGAGCCCAAGATTGCTAAGGCCAGGCTCCCCCTAGTGACTGGGAAACGTCAGAATTAAAACCCTCATCCAAACCTCAGAATGCCGCAAGTGCTTTCCAGAAAGTTCAGATATAGGAGGCTTTGTAACTCAGGTCATATAAATAGCTCACCATTATACAGTTCAGCAGCAGAAGAAGAACTCTTTAACTCAAGAGGCCTTGTCATGTACCTGGTAGAAGAGCCCGATACGATGAGGAAGGCCTTTCTTGCGCAGTGGCGACTCGTGGTACATTCTTTGAGGGGGGCGGCAAATAATGCACCCACAGCCAACCCCCCTGTGTGGTCAGGTCACCTGCAACAACCCCCCAAGCCCCCCCTTCCCGGTCGGTCACCACATTGAGGTTGAGGGCAACCTAGCGAATAATAATTTGCTAATGTCACACAACTGTGTGGGCTCGGGGCGCAGTGCTCTGCGCCCCAAACCCTCCCTTTTTTGAAGCCTATTAAAGTCTCTGGCTCTAATCACGTGCTTAAAAAAAACCCACAAAAATCCATGCGTCCGGTGCCCTGCATGTAGATTAGGGGGCCGGATGCATGGATAGGGGGCGGCACCCCTGCGCCCTGTGTTACGGGCCACCACTGACCTTACACCTCTGACTCGGGGCTCCTGATAGAGCAGACAGGTAGTGCAAGAGTGCAGAGTGGCACAAGTGCCTGATGGTCTTGCTAGCCACAGGCCTGGACAGGATCTCCCGGTCATTGTTTATATTCCCCTTGCACACTTTCCTGGGAACAGGGCTCATCGATAATGTGTGCAGCAGTGACTACCACTGAAAACAACCCAGATAAAATGCACATATTTGCCAGCACACCAAGGATCTTCAAATGTTGCCCAAAGTTTTTTTGCAGAAAGATCACGTCACAAGAGCAAATGATCTCCTGGTCAAGCAGCGG
Source organism: Rana muscosa (assembly GCA_029206835.1). Taxonomy (NCBI): domain Eukaryota; kingdom Metazoa; phylum Chordata; class Amphibia; order Anura; family Ranidae; genus Rana; species Rana muscosa. The sequence goes on from CM055119.1 coordinate 210,652,738, forward strand.
ATGATCGTCAGCAAGCAGAGATGCCAGATAGTAGCCGATGAACAGTAAACTGGAACAGGCTGGCACTGGAGGCAGCAGGCAGATGAACCTCAGGCAGGTAGCAGGCAGATGGAGAACAGGAACCAGTGGGTAATAGACAGATGCTTGCAGCTCGGAAATCCAGCAATGACTGAAACATAGACAGGATCAGATGTGCCGGGTCATATACAGGCAGACAGATCAGGTACAGATGTGGAAGCAGGAGCAATGTCACGGTACAGGCCAGGTCACTAACAAATCAACAGAGTAGCAGTAATAGGCAGAGGCAGAACCAAGGTGTCAGGGTTGGGCTTCTAGCAACTCTCTTCTCAGTGCTCAGGCTGCGTAGCTGTCAGTTAACTACCAGCCACTCATTGTGACTCACCTGATTACCATTATCTGCCTCATTAGTCCAGCCTACAGTCAGCCCCTTCTGGCTATTTAAACTGCCTTGCTCATCCCTTCGCCTGGTCAACATATCCAGTGTTCCTGGTATGACTTTGCCTGGCTGACGTTTCTTTTGGTTCCTTATCCTGATATTTGGCTTCAGACAATGCTGATTCCTGGTTTCCTCATTCAGGCTCATCTGATTACCCGTTTGGCTTCCTAACCCTTCCTAACCCTGGCGTCTGTTTTTGACTATGTTCCTGATCAGTATTATTTTTACTATTACATTAAAGGTGTGATTTTAACTGCATTCTGTCTCTGCCTGGTTCATGGTCCCTGACACAAGGTCAAGGTCAAGCCAGGGTCGATGCAGGTGGAGTTCAGGAGTAGTCAAGGCAAGCCGGGTCAATAACTGGAGACAGATGCAGAGTAACAGGTTGCAGGTTAGCGTGAGAACTCTGCAGATAAGACTGCACCAATCCTGAGTACTGGGCCAGTTTAAATAGCCCATTTGGCACCAGCATCTGTTACGGTGTGTGTGCACATACAAATGCACCCTCACGCATATCTATGAATATTCCTAGGCACATTGGTGCGCATATGTGAGCACAAGCTTGTGTGCATTTCCTATGTGCACATGAAGAGCCGTGAACAGAAATCTGCCTGAGGGAGCCATCTTGTCTGCTGGCATTCCCTTCCTGACAGACCTCTCTATTCCCTTTAGTTTCAGGCAATGCACAAGGTGTTGTCACTCCACTAGGTCAGGATGTTGCACCGCTGGGCAGCCAGTTCATTTCAAGAAAACACAAGAGCTTTACTCCATCCCAGTGCCCTCCCTTGTACAGATAAACTACTCTATCCCTGTAGAACCCATTAGCAGTCTCACTCACTCTTCATCCCAGTGCATTACAAACACAAAAGGGACAGTCAGGTTCAGGTTGCATTTCAACAGCTTTACTTCATCAATAAAATAAACATCTTCCATAATTTCTAATGCTCGAAGTGATACGGGTGCTAAATTAATGTCTGTCCTTTCTGTCCCCAAATAGACTTTCTACCAAAAAGGGAAAAGCCCTTTCCAGCATGGGTGTTCACGGAGTCACAGTCTCTATGCTGCTATACTTTGGGGCAGTGGCGGTGCGTCCATAGAGGGCACCGGAGCGCCGCCCCCTCTCGCTCCTGCACCGCCACTGAAAAACAATACATAGGTTCATGCATTGCATGAACCTATGTATTTTCGCCGCTGCCGCTGCCGCTGCCACCCACTATTCAGATGGCTGGCCCCCTGGCGAGCACCGGCCATCTGAATTAGAGCGGTGGCCGGCGGTGGGTGTGTTTTGGAAGTGTCTATCAGAGCCAAGGGCTCTGATAGGCTTTCCGATTACAGCCCTCAGGCTGTAATCTGCACCCAAATAGTTTACAGAGGGACGCACGGGGTGCGTTCCTTGGTGAACACTGACAGGCGTTTCAGCCAATCAGGTTCACCAGATCTGGTTACCAGTAACCTGATTGGCTGAAGTGACATAGAGGGCGGGAGAAGACAAGAAGGACGGCGCTGACCCGAGGAAGGTAAGTGTAGGGCTGGGGGGGGGGGACTGGCTGCATTTGGGGGGTACTGGCTGCATTTGGGGACACACTGGCTGTATATGGGGACAAACTGGCTGTATATGGGGACACACTGGCTGTATACGGAGACACACTGGCTGTATACGGGGACACACAGGCTGTATATGGGGACACACTGGCTGCATTTGGGGACACACTGGCTGCATTTTGGGACACACTGGCTGCATTTGGGGACACACTGGCTGCATTTGGGGACACACTGGCTGTATATGGAAACAAACTGGCTATATTTGGGGACAAACTGCCTGTATATGGGGACAAACTGGCTGTATATGGGGACAAACTGGCTGCATTTGGGGACAAACTGGCTGCATTTGGGGGGAAACTGGCTGCATTTGAGGGGGCAAACTGGTGGTGTTTGGGCACAGTGGCTGCGTTTAATGGGCACATTTGTGCCCCCCCAAAAATTTTGAGCACCAGCCTCCACTGCTTTTGGGGTTTGTCTGATATCACATTTTTCCTGTACCCTGCTCCCCTTTTCCCACCTAGGACTGGAAGGGGCAGCAACAACTTCCAGAGGCAACCATACTTCCTCCCATACTTGGATATTCATAAGAAAGCCTCCTATGATGATCTCTACACTGGCAATTATATACTTTTAATGAAGAAACGTATATCTCTACTGTTAGAATTTGTTAAATACCCAATCTTATGGCTTGGGAGAGTGGCAGACATTAAAATGACACACCTTCCTAAACTGTTGTACTATTTTCGGACCCAGTATGGGTTCCCTCTGTGATGGTTTGGTCCCTGCAATACCAAATCATATCTTTTGCATGGCATAACACCAGGCCTTCTTACCTAGTCAGAAGTACATACTCAGAAGTTCTCAGTCTTCCACACCTACAAAAATACTACCAGTTGTCACAATTAGCTGAAATTCCATGATTCTGAAACCCACATTTGGGTGACTCTGGAGTCCCAAGTTGTGTTGACCCAGTCCATGTTGGTAATCTGTTCTGGAACCCTGCTCCTCATGGGAGACCCTAACGTGGCCTTGGACTCATTGGTCGACAGGCATTATGCCTCTGGATTTGCTCCCTCACATGATCGATCAGTGGAGGAACAAATGCGCACACTGTCGCGCTCTCATGGACTTGTCGATGCATGGCAGGAACGCCACCCACGCAGTCGCGACTTCACTTATTATTAACTTATTATTCCAACCCACATAATAGCTTCTGTAGACTAAACCACATACTATTCCTCTCTAATTCCTCCCCTGTATTGGAAAAATCTTGATTTGTTCCTCACCCTGGTCCGATTATGCTAGAGATGGCCTTGAGGTTCGCCCCCAGTCAATTCGCGGCGAACTTTGCGCGGTTGCTATTCGCCAAAACCGGCGGACATATGGCGCTGTTCGCGGCCGCCATATTCTTTTACATTGTGAAGAACTTTGACCCATGACACATCCATCATGTGGTACAGGACAGCCAATTGAGACATTTCAGCACATGGACATACCCCCTACCTTATCAATAGACCTGATCTGGCTGCCATTTTACATTCTATCTTTTGTCAGTGTAGGGAGAAGTTGCAGTGTGTAGCAGGGACAGACTGTAATCACTAGCTATTAGGTCCACAAAAGTCCTTTTAAGGACTGGTATAGGTGTACTATTTGGTGTGCAGTATATAGGGGTGTATTGTAATACACGTCTAAAATACTTTCAAATATAGAAAGCATATGTAGCGGCCTCACCCCCCGTCCCCCTTTGTAAATAAAATGGCTGGCTTGTCTAGGGGTATGCGGGAGGAGGATGAGGTTCACTACGGCCCATGTCCTCTAGTGTGTAGAGGTGAAAGCCAACACCAATGTTACCTTCGATGAAAAATCAAATAATGAAAAAATGGACTGCCGCACTCCAAAAACCTTTCGGTGGCTTTTATTTAAAATGACATCAAACAAATGGCACTACAGGTCACAGCAAAGCAAAGGAACAGCTGACGCGTTTCACACTTTTAAATAGTGCTTACTCATAGCTGAATAAACATTTAAAAACACTTCAAATTTATATTAAAACCAAAAGCTGTCATGTGGTCTGTGTAACCAATGACTGCTGCTTCACAATTAGCTAGATTGGGAGCAGAAAAGAGCATACCAACCCGGGATGAATGCAAATAAATTAACCAATTCATAACCTAAATGCGTGTACTGGTGTATGTATGAAACAAGTGAGGAAGGGTAAAGGGGGGGGGGGAGGGGGGGAGGAAGTGGGGGAAACAAGGCTACAATGTGTCATTTACATATGTGTGTGTGGCATTAAGTGGTGTTTATATAATAAAAATTCTATGATTTGTGTCCATGCAACGGACACAAAGGTGATGGTCGCCTAACTATGTCTTCAAAATAGACAAGTAAATGGTGTAATGCCATATATGTGCAGTTGAGTAATAATGTATTTAGAATAAAAATAGAAAATAATAAAATCAAGCTGTATGAATAATATTAATGTTGGCAATTGTTGGCAATTGTTATTATTTATATATGTAAAAATAAGTTGTGAATGCATATGTGAGGAAATTGGTCAAAGTAATTGGTGGATGTTTGGTAAAAACACAAAAACTTTTTTTGTTTGTGTGTGTGTGGATATTAGATATGTGAAGGAGAAAGAGTGAAAAGTATGGTGAAGTAAAAAGTGAAATAAAGAAACTCTCTTTTGGTGATATATAGGTGCAGAAAAACTATATAGATATATACATATGTTTGTACTGTCAAACGTAATAAAAAACGTGTATAGTAGGTAATTAATTAATTGATTATATCTGATACGATATATGTTTGAGTGTATGTAGCCAGTCCATTTTCATATTTGTATGGAAATAAAGTGACATAAAACAAAGGAAATGTGATGCTTCTTTTAAGCTACGTAAATAGATAAATACATAGATCCGGAAAAATGAAATATGTGTAAAATCATATGTGTATTATATAACCATCCCGGACATAATATGTATGCAAAATACAGTTTTTTCTCTTTTTTTCTTCCTTTTTCCCCCCACAATTTGGAGGGAACTATATGTATATGTACAAATGTAACCTTCGAGTCTGTGTTCTAGACGGAGCCTCTGGCCCTCCTGCAGAGTGGAAGTTTAACTGTCAGCAATGGAGCCCCACACCATAAAAAGTCCAACACTCCTTTATTCTTCTTGACAAATGAACAGCATCAGTTGAACATTTAAAACGAACAGACAAGGTGTGGATACAAGTAGGCCCAGGCACAGTGAACACTCCTATTCCTTTTGCTTGCAAATAGGCTTGGCACATGGTCTCTGCCACTGACCGTGAAATTGGTCGTTGCCACTGACCAGGTGAACTGTTGAGGCCCCTGCCACAGGCCTAATAGCAGGTCTCTGCCACCAACCAGGTGAACTGTTGAGGCCCCTGCCACAGGCCTAATAGCAGGTCTCTGCCACCGACCTGAGTTGACTAGATGAACCGCTGCCACAGGTCATAGAACATGAATCACCTTCCCTGATGAATCGGCCCTTGTTCGGGAAAGATATCCATCCGGACGGTCTCCAGAGGTTCACCCGGCACTGGTAATATGCTGCACCAGATCTTCGGTTAAATCTCTCCTCTGGTCTCTTACGCCCCTGGATTCGGATGCCCAATACCTGGGGCACCCTAGGACAATCCCTCCCTTGTGGGACCCAGTGGAAGGTACTGGGCCCCAGGCCTCCGGCTGAGTATCTCACCCCAGACTGAAGGTGTCTGTGATGGAACAGGAACTCCACGTGTACAGGCCAAGGACGCCTGGACACCGATCACGGACAGCAGCCCTCAGGCTGAAGGTGCCTGGGACTCGGACCTCATGGTGAAGATGTCCGCCCCCCCTATACCCTCTCCCAGCAAGCACAGCGGGTTCCCCGCCCCGCAGTACAGCTGCCGCGAGAGGTCACAAAGGGCACGGCACTGCAGTAGTGGTTCAACCCCAGCTCAAAATGACAACGCCACCTACCGAGCCGCAGGGAACTCAACACCACTGATGTCCTCACACGAATAAAACATAGCCCTACTCTACCAATAGTCCATCTGGGTCATACTACCACCCAAACACTGCCCCTAAATAGTACATACCCACTACACATATTATAGTGCATTTCTACTGTGCAGCATTGTGACTGCTGAGCGGTTCTGCAGCTCTTTTGTCAGTGTAGGGAGAGGTTGCTGTGTGTCGCAGGGACAGACTGTAGCGACACAAGTCAGTAACGATTATAGGTCCACAAAAGTCCTTTTAAGGACTGGTATAGGTGTACTATTAGGTGTGCATTATATAGGGGTGTAATACACGTCTAAAATACTTTAAAATATAAAAGGCATATTATAGTGCATTTCTATTGTGCAGCATTGTGACTGCTGAGTGGTTCTGCAGCGATACTACAACTACAAAGAGTGACAAACGCAATTAGAAAAAAGTATTATAACTGGTGTGATAGACCAGTGGCCCCCCAAAACGTCAGATTGAAGCAGGGTGTTATATACCTTCTTTCATATATACTGCACTTCTCTAGAGACTTTTGTCACAGGGTCATTTAAAAAAGGACAGGCAGAGGAAGAGGCAGGCCCTTCTGCAGGGGTGGTAGGGGTAGGGCAGGAGCACCAGGCTTGAGCCAAAGTGGGAAGTTGCAGAAGGTGCGTTCGATTACGTCAAAGGATGCACCAGACTTGGTTGAGTGGCTCACTCAGCCTTACTCTTCTGCACCCTCCTCATCCTCTCTATCTGCACCCTCTTCACTCTCTGCTGTGTGCACCCCCAAAGACACTACCACCAACACCCCCAGCACCATAAACCCTCCGCTTGAGTCACTGGAATTATTTTCCGATCCATCACAAGACATTTCTGATGCGCAGGAATTCTTGGCATTGGATCAGGAAGAGGAGGTGGCAAGAGGAGGTGGTAACAACCGCCACTCAGCAGTCTGACGACAGTACCCAGATCAGCCCAAGGAGGTTGGTCCCCGCTGTTGCAGCCTTCTCCGAGATCTCTAATTATAGTAGTGGGGAAGGTGACGTCGATGATGACGTGTCTAGGGACGTCACGTGGGTGCCCACAAGAGAAGAAGAGGAGGGGAGTTCAGAGGGAGAGATGGACCAGCAGATAGGGAGGAGAAGCAGGCGGAACTTACATTGCACAGGAGGGACAAACCAGACTGCCTATGTATCAGGAGCGAGCCATCAACCATGTACGGTGACATCTGGCGCTCCCAGGACGCCGGCACATGGCTCCGCAGTGTGGGCTTTTTTTTAACGTGCCCGCTGCTGACAATAGTGTTGCCATCTGCAGCCTTTGCAGTCAGCGCATAAGTCGCAGTAAGCCCAACACTCACCTAGGGACGACCGCCTTAAGAAGGCACATGAACTCCCATCACCGAGCCCAGTGGGAGCAACGCCGTCAGAACCCACAAAGCCACACTCCAGGCTCTCACCGTCCAGCCTCTTCTACTACTTCTCCTCTCTCTTCATAGTTGTCCTCCACTCCACCTTCCATCATCCAGTCCGCAAGTTTATCTGGAAAAAGGCAGGCTTCCGTGGGCCAAATGTTCGAGCGTAAAAAAATGATGACGCCGGATAACCCTCTTGCCCAACGGTTGACCGCTGGCTTGTCAGAACTGATAGCCCGCCAACTACTGCCATATAAACTGGTGGACTCGGAGGCCTTTCGAAAATTTGTGGCCATTGGAACACCACAATGGAAGGTCCCAGGAAGGAAATATTTCTCACAGAAGGGCATCCCAGAGCTATATGGCCATGTTCAGCGGCAAGTGAATGTATCTCTGGCACACAGTGTCGGTGCCAAGATACATCTGACCACAGACACGTGGTCTAGAAAACATGGGCAGGGAAGGTATATAACTTTTACTGCCCACTGGGTGAACCTTCTGACGGCCGTCAAGCATGTAACCCGTGGCACCCGTGTAGATTTGGTTTTACCACCATGGATTGCATGAAGGCCTGCCTCTTCCTCTCCTCCTCTTACTCCATCCTCCTTGGCTGACTCCTCCTTTTCCGCTGCGCCGCCCAAGATCCCCAGAACCTATTCGACATGCCAAGTGAGACAATGCCATGCTGTGCTGCGTCTGTTGTGCCTGGAAGCCAAGAGCCACACTGGCCCTGCACAGCTTTGCGTTCACAGGCAGATCAGTGGCTAACACCGCTCAATTTGACAGTTGGTAAAGTGGTGTGCGACAACGGTGCCAATCTGCTGAGCGCGTTAAAACAGGGCAAAATTACACACGTGCCATGCATGGCACACGTCTTAAACTTGGTTGTGCAGTGATTCGTTGTCAAATACCCTGGGGTCCAGGACGTCTTGCGGCAGGCAAGGAAAATCTCGGCCCATTTCAGAAGATCTTAAACGGCCATGGCTCGCCTTGCTGACATTCAGCGGCGACACAATCTGCTAGTCAGACGTCTTATTTGTGACTGCCCGACACGATGGAACTCAACCTTGTATATGCTTGATAGGCTGCTCCAGCAGAAACATGCAGTTAACGACTACCTGTATGAACTCTGCGGCAGAACAGCTTCTGGGAGCTTGTTTTTTTTTCACCGCGCCAGTGGCTGCTCATGCGCGACACATGCAGACTTCTGCGGCCATTTGATGAGATCACCAAACTGGTCAGTCGCAGCCATGGCGCCATCAGTACCTTACGCCTTCTTTATGGAGCGTGCATTGCGTTGTGTCATTGATTAATCCGTCGAGGAGCAGGAGCAGGAAGATGAGGAAGTCGCAATGCTGGATGAATACCCAGGGGGGCTACTCTGAGACAAGTCAACAACAGGAGTCTGAAGAGGAGTCAGAGGAGGATGGTGCAGGGGCGGATGAGGAGAAGCAAGAAGAGCATGCTTTAAACCTTTCTGGGATCCCTGTTGTTGTCCGTGGATGAGGGGAGGAGAACAAGGACAACATTATCCTGGATGATGAGCAGGAGCCAGTCCACCACACCGCTTCCAGTTTAGTGCAAATGGGGGCCTTCATGCTCCAGTGTTTTAAGAGGGACCCCCGTATAAAAAGCAAAAAGGACGAGGACCAGTACTGGGTGGCAACGTACTTAGACCCCTGGTACAAACAAAAAATGCCAGAGATGTTACCACCATCACAGAGGGCTGTCAGAATGGAGCACTTCCAGGCCTTGCTTAGAGAAATGCTGCATTCTGCTTTTGCGTGCGCTGGCAGAGGAATTTCCACTCCCAGAGGAAAAGTTGTGGGTACCAATCCAACAGCGCCTGCAAGAAGAGGGCGGTTTGAAGATGTGTTAGTCACTTCTGATATTAGATCATTCTTTCAGCCGACCCATCGACAGGTGTCATCCGGATCCAGCATCAGGGAACGCCTAGACCGACAGGTGTCCGACTACATCGGGTTAACGGCCGATGTGGACGCTCTGAGAAGTGATGAACCCCTGGACTACTGGGTGGGCAGGCTTGACCTCTGGCCAGAGCTTGCACAATTTGCAATGGAACTGTTTGCTTGCCCCTCGTCCAGTGTCCTGTCCGAAAGGACGTTCAGCGCAGCAGGGGGGATCGTGACCGATAAGCGCACTCGCCTAGCTCACGACAGTGTTGACTACCTCACATTTATAAAAATGATTGAGGCATGGATCTCTGAGGAATTCAACACATGTGACCAGTAGACCATGTATATGCATAACTGTATAAACGATTTATATAATGTAGCACACGGACCTTTTTTCTACCTTTGGCTCACTTGTAGAAAAAAAGCACACCGTACTATATGCCCGTACCCTCCTGTTTGAAGAGGTTGAACGGTGTCATATTTTTGGGTCCTGCAGCGAGTTGTTTACTTCCACTGGTTCTCCCCTCTAGAGTTTAGATGCAAGTCTTTACCTTTCCCAAAGAAGGCCAATGTCCACACCACGCTTCAACTCAAACACGAGTTTATTTTCCTTTTATGCTTCAGTAACCGGAGAGTTGAAAAGAGAAAGGGGTTAGCAGATAGAACTGATTCAGGCACACTCTTGGCTTCATCGCCACTCGGTCCTGAGTGGGTACAGCTCACCCGGAGAGTCACCCAATGGCACTAGCAGCCGGCATGTAGCTCGAACAGTGACTTAGTCCCCTCCGAGGAAAAAGTCAAGGAGATCCTTCCTTAGGTAGCAGCACTCTGCAAAGGCAGTCTGCGGAGCAAGGAATCCTTCCCTCTGACAGGTCACCAGGCCTCTCCTGAGACAGCAATCTTTATCACTCGCCTCCTGTTATGGGACCGATCCTCCCCTGGCTTCCTCTTAGTCGGAGCGGTCGCCCTCACCTGGGCTCCCTGGGTTTCCTTTCTGGCTTTGTAGACCCAGTTAAAGGTACTGGGCCTACCTGGAACTCCGTAGCCTCGGGCTGAAAGTGCCCGAGACCCCACTGTCACGATCAGGCGTCGGGCTTGAAGACCAATTGCAATAGCAGTGGCAGGACAGGCTTACAGGCAGTCACTTCTGGCAGATGACACAGGCTCACCTGAGATGCAGAGTCTAAGTACTAGCTGGTTTTCCCCAGCGCTCCGGATGGTGGAGATGGATTTAGCTGCAAGCTAGTACCAGGTCGCGGTCCTCAAGTTTGCCCCACCAGGGTGTGAGCAAGCCGTTGTCCAATAGTGGATAAACAGACAAGGATGAAACAGCAGTGTGGTCAGAAAACAAGCCAAGGAATCAATCACAAGTGGCTGCAGGTTGGGATCAAGCAGTAGAGTAGTCAAAGAACAGGCCGAGGGTCAAACACGGGTGGTTGCAGATTGGGATCAGGCAGTAGAGAAGTCCAGGAACAAGCCAAGGGTCAATCACGAGTGGTTGTAGGTACAGATGGCAGCAGGAAAGACAACTGCAAGGCACTGGCAGGTAAGGCACATTAACCGGGCAAAGAGGAAGTGCTGAGACAAGGCTTTTATAGGAAGTTCATGGCAGGAGCAAGGAGTTCAAGGTTCAACAGTAATCAAGACTCAAGGCAGGGTTGTCTAATGGATCAGATAGGTTTGTCCAGCAGATCAGGCAGGGAGCTGTCTAGCATCCCAGATAGCTCAGTGGGAAGAGTCAATGCCAGACACAGATGAGGTCTCAGGTTCAAGCCCAGGTCCTGACACCCTACAGTCAATGCTCGTATCCCCCCTCAAGGGGATACACTCCTCCAGGTACAGTTCCCTGGGTATTCGCACCGAGAACAATGGCGTCTGCCCCTTTTGTACCCTCTTCCGGTATGCACAGTGGGTAGACCACGCTCACGCCCACTGCACGGCTGCCGAGAGAGGACACCCAATAGCCACTCCATCACCTGTGGTTCAACCCTGGGTACAAGTGTCAGCACCACCTATACACCTAAGAGGAACTGCACGCCAGGTGAAAAAGCAGCAAGGCAGAGTCCAAACAATGAGAAGACCCGAGCCAATTATTGCTCAGGTCACCCCTAAATTTGGGATACCCGCTACAATAACTTATAAAATAATAGCAGGATCATCTCCTGCACCCCCTTCATAGCCTGGCCTTGCCTCTCCTCCATGGCCTTCATGCGCTCCTGAATTGATGGAATTTCGCAGATAAAAAAAGAATGCTTGTCGTTGTCGATCGCAGATTCGCTTAATTCTTCTGGTATGTCAGTGTCCATGTTGTGGGACTATGTGTGCACAGCTAGTAAGTATTTTGTGGCTGCAAATATGACCTGGAGGTTTTTAATGTTCGCCTGCCATTAAAATGAATGGGACCCGCCACGAACCTGCGGTTCACGAACATTTGTGCGCGTTCGCTTACCGTCCCGTTAGATGTTCGTCCATCACTATTTTTCGCTTCGCTTGCTTGCTCCCTTCGTCCCCCTCCCCATTGGAGACTTAATGAGTCCCTTCTTACATCTCAAGACTCTTGCCTTACTATACATGCTCGCATTCAAACCTTTTTTGCAGACAATGTTGGCTCGGTCTCTTCTACGATCTCCCTTTGGGAGGCCCACAAGGCCACTTTGCGAGGCCACCTCATCCAAATCGCAACAGCACGTAAATGCAAAGCAGAGGCTTTAAGACCTTAATACTCAATTGTGGGCAGCAGATGCCACCTGGAAATCCTCTCTATCGATTGTGACGCGGAAGGCTCGAGATGGCATTGTAGTGGAATTGGACCTGTTGGCCACTGATCAAGCGGAAAAAGCCCTTCGCTGGGCAAGACATAAATTCTACACTTGTGCGAACAAGCCAGGGGCGTCTGGTCGAACTCACAGAGTCTTTTTTTGCCTTTCTGCCTTCCTGTCCTCTCTTTATAGTAAACCCACTCCCTTCCCTACTGACTTGGCAGACGTTTTTTTCCAAGATCTTAGGCTCCCCTCTTTGCCCATGACTGCCCGGGAGGTACTGAATGCGAACACTTCTGAACTGGAAGTATCCCTAGCTAATAAATCGACTCGTCCTGCGAAGGCCCCGGCGGTTTCTCCGGCCTTTATTAACGCAAATTTTCTCAGCTGCTGGCACCTCACCTGACAGCCTATTTTAACGCTAACGGTGTGAGATGCCTTCCTCCGATGCCCGTTGCTCATATTTCTATGATCCCAAAATCTAAAGGTGGAAGCACAAGATCCACAGACCTTTCGATCGATTTCTTTACTGAACGAGGACATGAAACTTCTGGGTAAGATCTTGAGTGCCTGCGTCAATAAATATTTATGCCAACTCATCCACAGAGACCAGGTAGGATTCGTCCTGGTTCGCCAGGCGGTCGACAACATATGCAAAGTGATACATCTTATTTCCCTGCTGCATCAATGTAAAATTCCAGGATTCTTGCTTTCACTTGATATCTACAAGGCATTTGACACCCTGTCCCTGGGACTATCTATGATATGTGTTGCAACATTGGGGTTTAGGAGATTCTTTCCTGACCTGGCTCTCAGTCTTGTACTCCTCCCCTACAGCGCCAGTCCGCTATGAGGGCTTCTCTTCCTTTTCCTTTCCTATATTTCGAGGAACGCGTCAGGGCTGCCCCCTCTCCCTGGCCCTTTTCATCCTGGCCCTGGAACCTCTGGCAGCGACCCTCTGTGCTGACCCTTATATTACAGGGATTTCCTACGCCGATGAATCCTATAAGATTAATTTATTCGCAGATGATGCTCTTCTGACGTTCTCTAATCCCATCACAACATTCCCCAATTTGCACACACTGCTGTCCTGCTTTGCAGTCATCTCTGGCTTGCAGTATAACCCTCAGAAAATAACCGCCCTGAATGTCTCTCTCCTGAATTTCACGGTCTCTCACCTCCAATCGTCCCAAACCGCTGCGCTGGTCAATACCTGGGAGTCTGCTTGACCCCATGCCATTGCCATGTTTGCCCGCTGATTTTCCGTCATCCATCCCTTATCACTGCTGGAGGATATGCTGGCTGGTTCCAGGCAGTGGAGAGCAGTAGAGGATCATGTCAATGTTTTTTTTTGTAAATGAAAAGCAAACTTATGGTGAGGAGGAAGAAGATGATGAGAAGGAAGGCTTTACATTGTTTTTAGGACATTCCTTCAGTGCATTATGATGAAATTTCAAATGACGGGAGAGAACTGAAGTCCCCAAACATGTGACAATCACACCTAAGTCTTTGTTTGCCAATACCACACATTCTATGTTATCAAGAAAAAGCCTTTAGATCTAAAAGCCCCATGCACCATTGCTAGAGCCGCCAAGTCAAGAAGTTTCCTTTTTTCCATAAAGAATTTCTAGCCAAAACTTTGTTTTTAGGTTTGGACACAGAAAGGCTCTATCTTGCTGTCTGTGTAAAATTGAGGAGGTTTCATTTTACTTCCTGTCCTGCTTATAAAATTATCACTGAGACAGTTTTGTTACAAATTTAAGTTTCGACCAAATTTTCATTATTTCGAGATTCAGATGTATCTGAATTTCCGAATTAGAATAGTAACTAATTTCAATGAATCCAAAATAAATTATAACAAAGCAAATTATCCAAATTCAAAACTGACTTTGAATTCAAAAATGAATTTAAATTTGAAATGGAAATATATTGCAATAAATACAGTAAGATATGAAAGTGAAATAACATGATGATTCCTACTTAGGCTACTTTATAGAATATAATAGAATATAGAATAAACCAGAATAGAAAAGAATACAACAGAAAAAAAATTGATTAGAATAGAATATAATAAAAAGAATATAGCCATCTTCCAAAATTCTAATTTTAAAATTGGAAAAGAATTGGAAAATAATAAAATAGAGAGAGTTATATCTGCTTTCCGAAATTAGAATTTTGAACAAAATAAACAAACTACTCTTCACAATGAATTTGGATCGATTCTATAATTTTGATTCAAATTTGAAAACAAATTATAATCCAGTCAAAAACAAATAAAGGAAATTAAACTAAATTAAATGAATTTCATTACAAATGCATCAAAACAAAATTAGTAACTTAATGAATCGATCCAAAACAAAACAGATTTTTTTCATTCTGTCTACTAAAGACAGCCACACAGAGGAAAAAAATAAAGCTGTCAGGGAATATAATCCTTCTATCTTCTGCCCACAAACAAAATGGCTAGAAATACATTTAAACTTTTAATTGTGTTAAATGAAAAACAGACTTTTAACAATTGTTAGCAGGCATACATTTTTGAGCTAGTGGAAGCATTTTAAAAACACATAAAAAAGCAAGAATTTCATGGTGATGTATAAATAATAATAATAATAATAATAATATTAATATTATTAACCACTTAAGCCCCGGACCATTTGGTAGCTAAAGGACCAGAGGTGAATTCAGAATTTTGCACTGCGCTGTTTTAACTGTAAATTGTGCGGACATGCAATGTTGTACCCAAACAAAATTTGCGTCCTTTTCTTCCCACAAATAGAGCTTTCTTTTAATGGTATTTGATTGCCTCTGCGATTTTTTTTTTTGCGATATAAACGTAAAAAGACCGAAAATTTTGAAAAAAAATGATATTTTCTACTTTTTGTTATAAGAAAAATCGAATAAACTCAATTTTAGTCATACATTTAGGCCAAAATGTATTCAGCCACATGTCTTTAGTAAAAAAACCGTCAATAAGTGTATATTTATCGGTTTGCGCAAAAGTTATAGCGTTTACAAACTAGGGTACATTTTCTGGAATTTACACAGCTTTAAATTTATGACTGCCTAGCTCATTTCTTGAGGTGCTAAAATGGCAGGGCAGTACAAAACCCCCCCAAATGACCCCATTTTGGAAAGTAGACATCCCAAGGAAATTGCTGAGAGGCATGTTGAGCCCATTGAATATTTTTTTTTTTTGTTCCAAGTGATTGAATAATGACAAAAAAAAAATTACAAAAAGTTGTCACTAAATGATATATTGCTCACACATGCCATGGTTATATGTGGAATTGCACCCCAAAATACATTCTGCTGCTTCTCCTGAGTACGGGGATACCACATGTGTGGGACTTTTTAGGAGCCTAGCCACGTACGGGACCCCGGAAACCAAGCACCGCCTTCAGGATTTCTAAGGGCGCAAATTTTTGATTTCACTCCTCACTACCTATCACAGTTTTGAAGGCCATAAAATGCCAAAACAGCACAAAAACCCCCCAAATGACCCCATTTTAGAAAGAAGACACCCCAAGGAAATTGCTGAGAGGCCTGTTGAGCCCATTGAATATTTTTTTTTTTTGTCCCAAGTGATTGAATAATGACAAAAAAAAAAAAATTACAAAAAGTTGTCACTAAATGATATATTGCTCACACATGCCATGGTTATATGTGGAATTGCACCCCAAAATACATTTTGCTGCTTCTCCTGAGTACGGGGATACCACATGTGTGGGACTTTTTAGGAGCCTAGCCGCGTACGGGACCCCGAAAACCAATCACCGCCTTCAGGATTTCTAGGCACAAATTTTTGATTTCACTCCTCACTACCTATCACAGTTTCGAAGGCCATAAAATGCCAAAATAGCACAAAACCCCCCCAAATGACCCCATTTTGGAAAGTAGACACCCCAAGCTGTTTGCTGAGAGGCATGGTGAGTATTTTACAGCTCTCATTTGTTTTTGAAAATGAAGAAAGAAATTATTTTTTTTTTCTTTTTTTTTTTCAATTTTCAAAACTTTGTGACAAAAAGCGAGATCTGCAAAATACTCACAATACCTCTCAGCAAATAGCTTGGGGTGTCTACTTTCCAAAATGGGGTCATTTGGGGGGGTTTTGTGCCATCTGGGCATTCCATGGCCTCCGAAACTGTGATAGGCAGTGAGAAGTGAAATCAAAAATTGACACCCTTAGAAAGCCTGAAGGCGGTGATTGGTTTTTGGGGTCCCGTACGCGGCTAGGCTCCCAAAAAGTCTCACACATGTGGTATCCCCATACTCAGGAGAAGCAACAGAATGTATTTTGGGGTGTAATTCCACATATGCCCATGGCATGTTTGAGCAATATATCATTTAGTGAAAACTTTGTGCAAAAAAAAAAATAAAAAATAAAAAAAAATTCTTTTTTCCGCAACTTGTGTCAACATATAAAATATTCCATGGACTCGACATGCCTCTCAGTATATAGCTTGGGGTGTCTACTTTCCAAAATGGGGTCATTTGGGGGGGTTTTGAACTGTTCTGGCATTTTATACACAACATTAGGAAGCTTACATCCACTCTTCTAACCACTTGAAGACAAAGCCCTTTTTGACACTTTTTGTTTACATGAAAACATATTTTTTCTTGCAGGAAAATTATGTTGAACCCCCAAACATTATATATATTTTTAAAGCAAAGGCCCTACAGAATAAAATGGTGGGTGTTGCATTTTTTTTTTCTACACAGTATTTGCGCAGCGATTTTTCAAACGCATTTTTTGGGGAAAAAATACACTTTTTTTAATTTTAAAGCACTAAAACACACTATATTGCCCAAATGTTTGATGAAATAAAAAAGATGATCTTAGGCCGAGTACATAGATACCAAACACGACATGCTTTAAAATTTCGCACAAACGCGCATTGGCAACAAACTACATACATTTTTAAAAGCCTTTAAAAGCCTTTACAGGTTACCCTGTTAGATTTACAGAGGAGGTCTACTGCTAAAATTACTGCACTCGATCTGACCTTCGCGGTGATACCTCACATGCATGGTGCAATTGCTGTTTACATATGACGCCAGACCGACGCTTGCGTTCGCCATTGGGCAAGAGCAGGGCAGGACAGGGGTGCTTTTTTTTTTTTTTTTTTTTTTTTTTATTATTAATTTTGCTTTTTTATTTTATTTTTAAATTGTTCCTTCCATATTTATTTTTTTATCATTTTTATTGTTATCTCAGGGAATGTAAATATCCCCTATGATAGCAATAGGTAGTGACAGGTACTCTTTTTTTGAAAAAACTGGGGTCTAGACCCTAGATCTTTCCTCTGCCCTCAAAGCATCTGACCACACCAAGATCGGTGTGATAAAATGCTTTCCCAATTTCCCAATGGCGCTTTTTATATCCGGGGGGGCATTCCCTCCCACTGCTTGTAAAAGCAGTCCAGAGGCTAATTAGCCACTAGGGTTGCTTTTACATTAAAGCCGGCCGCTGGCTGAAAAGAATGATACCAAGATGATACCTAAACCCGCAGGCATCAATCTGGTATAACCATTCAAAGTCCAGCAACATACCAGTACGTTGCTGGTCCTTGTTGGACATGTATTGTAATCTTTTTTTTTCATGCAGCCAGGTGGCTGAATGAAAAAAGAGATTGATCGGTGGGTATGCCCACCATTAGAATACCGCCCTTTATCCACCCACTTCTAATGATGGGCATACATGCACCATTTATATATGCCGAAGCATGGGAGCATCCTCCCGCAAAAAAGTTATGCCGCACACACATGGTCGGACTTTTCCACGGGCAAGCCTCCGTCGGAATTTCGACCGTATGTACGCGGCATTAGGAGCAAAATCACTCCTCCGCCCCTGCTGCCCCAATGTTTCGGCATATTTTTTTTTTTTAACTGTGGTGGTGAAATCACCTCCTACAGCACTGGAGTCGCAGGGATCAGGCCTGTCTCTGCGAACGCTGCAGTTATGTGTGTTGTGTTATGCAAGTGACAGTGATCGATCGATACTGCACTTGGGTGGACTGGGCTGGACGGAGGGGCAAAACGCAGGTGCTAGCAGGTATCTGGGCTGATCCCGCTAACACTGCGTTTTTGGGAACCCTAAACTGCTGGGGACGCTAGTATAGATCTGATCAGATCAGATATTGATCTGTTCAGATACTATACCACTAAGGGAGGTGTATGCTTCACGCGTGGGTGTTAGCATTACTGGCACTAACCTGATGCTGCCTGGGGTGTGACGCAGACCCTCTCTGACGCTAAAACCTAATTGATATCACCCGCCGGGCGATCAGGGGGTTAAACCTTTATTGGGTTATATACGGCGGGTGCCCTGACACTATAAAAAGCAAACTAACTAACCAGCGTCACCCGTAACACTTATATGATGATTACTGGTGAAAGGGTTAACTAGGGGCAATTAGGGGGTTAAAACCTGTATTAGATAATATATGGGGGTACCTGACGCTATAAAAACCTGCGGCGAACCTAAAAAAAATTACTGGCTACCGATCTGCATCACCGACGCTAAGACAGCGATCAGAAAAATGATCGCTTAGCGACAGTGGTGATAGGGGGTGAAAGGGTTACCTGGGGGGCGATCAAGGGGGTTAAACCTTTATTAGATATTTTATGGGGGTACCCGACGCTATAAAAACCTGCGGCGAACCTAAAAAAAATTACTGGCTACCGATCTGCATCACCGACGCTAAGACATCGATCAGAAAAATGATCGCTTAGTGACAGTGGTGATAGGGGGTGAAAGGGTTACCTGGGGGGCGGTCAAGGGGGTTAAACCTTTATTAGATAATTTATGGGGGTACCCGACGCTATAAAAACCTGCGGCGAACCTAAAAAAAAAATACTGGCTACCGATCTGCATCACCGACGCTAAGACATCGATCAGAAAAATGATCGCTTAGCGACAGTGGTGATAGGGGGTGAAAGGGTTACCTGGGGGGCGATCAAGGGGGTTAAACCTTTATTAGATAATTTATGGGGGTACCCAACGCTATAAAAACCTGCGGCGAACCTAAAAAAAATTACTGGGTACCGATCTGCATCACCGACGCCAAGACAGCGATCAGAAAAATGATCGCTTAGTGACAGTGGTGATAGGGAGTGAAAGGGTTACCTGGGGGGCGATCAAGGGGGTTAAACCTTTATTAGATAATTTATGGGGGTACCCGACGCTATAAAAACCTGCGGCGAACCTAAAAAAAAAATACTGGCTACCGATCTGCATCACCGACGCTAAGACATCGATCAGAAAAATGATCGCTTAGCGACAGTGGTGATAGGGGGTGAAAGGGTTACCTGGGGGGCGATCAAGGGGGTTAAACCTTTATTAGATAATTTATGGGGGTACCTGACGCTATAAAAACCTGCGGCGAACCTAAAAAAAATTACTGGGTACCGATCTGCATCACCGACGCCCAGACAGCGATCAGAAAAATGATCGCCAAGCGACGGCGGTGCTAGGGGGTGAAAGGGTTATCTGGGGGGTGATCAAGGGGTTAAACCTTTATTAGGGGGGTTAGGGGGCTACACTGGACCTAAAACTAAATGTAGTGACACTTTTACAGTCACAAATGTCACTGATTGCAGTGATCAGTAAATAAATGGTCACTGCAATCAGTGACACTGTGACTGGGGGCTGGGGGGTGATCTGGGGGGGGGCTGGGGGGTGATCTGGGGGGGCGATTTATGTGCCTATGTGTGCTGGTGTTAGTGTAGTGTTAGTGCACTGACCTGTGTGTCTTCTCTTGTACGACGCTCGGTATATGTGAGCGCCGCACAGGAGATGACATCACTTCCTCCTGCTTTCTCAGTCTGTGTAAACATTACACAGACAGAGGGGGCATTTCTATTCACCGGGAGCGATCGCGGGGGGGTGGCCAGAATCGAACAGCTGCCCCCCCATCTCGGAACGCTCCCAGACGAATTCCGACCCCCCAACTGTACAAAGGCAATCACGTACACTCTACGTGATTGTGCCTGTCGGTGCCATTGTGCCGACGTATATATACAGTGAGCGGTTGTTAAGTGGTTAATAATAAAAATACAATTATTACTATAATACTATTACATAGTTACAAAGTAGGCGAGGTTAAAAAAAGACACAAGTCCATTAAGTCAAACCTATGTGTGTGCTTATATGTCAGTATAATATAATATTACAATAATATAATAAGAATAAACATAATAACAGAACAGTATCATAAAATAGATATCTGAGGTAATGTATATGTGTTGGAAAACCCCATAAAAATAGGACTTTGGAGGATGTAGGGCTGACACTGAGGTGAGCACATAATATTGGGTAAAAATAATTTATTGAATAAAAATTGTTAAAATTACATACAGAGATAATCATATCTCATAATATAACCAGTAGCATAACATGATATATAAATATTGATTTGTGTTCCACATGCTTGATGTCAGTTCATATTAGGTAGAATCAACTAACGCGTTTCGCAAAGTAATACCTCCGCTTCTTCAGGGAATTTCACAATATATCTAATTGTCATTACATTAAAAGAGATATCAATATTGTCACATTATGCTAGTTGATCAATACATCTAACAAACATTTATTTATTTACATAATGTATAGAAAACCCTATTACAAACGTGCTCACCAAATACATTGGTATGCAGAAAGATGCGCTTCCACAGACTCAACATATAACCAGACTGCCGTCCAATCAATGGTCCTTGGTAATAAAACCAGGACCCTGTCAGGCGAACACTGGATCATGCAGTGATAGACATGGCGGAAAGTAAATGCAGTACGAAGTACTGTAAACGAGAGAGAGTGTATGTATATTCTATGACTATTACAATTTACAAAAAGTATATCCAGTTTCAGGCACAAAGCTCCTCATATGTATACTTACTATTACCCTTACTCAAAAGATAACATGGGGGGCAAAAAATAACTATATGTCACATAGTGGACCCATAGATGAGGTCATTCAGTATATATGTGACAAGCCCCTATGGAAGTGAGAAGGAGGATAATTTTATAATTTCATAGCTGACAGGGTCAACTGTATATACCTCCAGCTGATATACCAAGTGTGGTCCCCAATGCCCTCCCTCACCCAGGGACATTGGTCACATCCCCCACAACGATACGTGCCCACACCTCCCACAGCTCCTTCTTGAGAGTCAACAGATGCATATTGGCTATGGACCAGGCTATCTCTGACTGACTGGGCTTGTATAAATACCACCTCATGTCTGTCATTAACATATTTCGAAATAACACTATCCTCGGATAGGAAGTGCTAATTATGGGCTAAGATTGCCCGAATATGGTCCTGCTGTGTACTAAATTTGGGGATTACTTTTGTGGTATATACGACAGGTTGGACTTTCTTTTTAAAAATTGGTTCCTCTCTTGATACTCCGTACCAGTCAGGGGCATCCCCGTGGCGATTTCGGAAGTGACGAAGTGTGTCGAGCTGTGGCTACATGCCGACTGTATGTTGAAGCTGGGATGGTGTTCTGATGTCTAGAGAATGAAGCAGTGGTGAAATTGCAACACAGAGCCTTGTCTTGTACCATGTTATAAAACGTCTGTTTTTAACTATATTTGATGTACGTGCAATATTTATTTTAAATGAATCAATATCTCAAATGATTTTACACTTTTGGAGGCTCCATTTCTCCTTCTATTTTCTACATGTGGAGTCAAATCCAGGAATGTGAATGGAGTGAGGCGTTTTACAGCAGCTGTTTCATTTAATCTTTGAGTTTGTTTGCCAAACACGAGAGTGAATGGCAACATTATCTGGTGAGCTTGTTTCTTAAGGGGAGCTGATCTCCCATTCATCACTTTGGTGGAGGATTTGGTGTCATTACACATATTGCTTTTGTACTCTTCAATAGGGACTTTCTTTTTTTGGTGTGGAAATATATGACTTTATAAAAAAAAAAATTATGTATATATACATATATACACATTTTTCATCATGATGGAAATTTTTTGTCTCTTTTGTCTTTTTCGGACACATTTAAGAGCGCTACTGTGGACTATATTATATATATACACGGTTATATATTTATGTTCTTCACCTTTTGTTAAGCACACCTTAAAGAGGAGTTTATGCAACTCTTTCGACTCTGGTAGGTTAGAGTCTAATAGAAAACATCGTTTTGAGGCTTCTGTTGTTTAAGAGAGGAGCGGTGGGAAGGCAGCCTCCTCAGGGATGCTTTTCAAATTTTTTTTAGTCCTCAGCACCCAGGGCTCTCAGCTTCCACATCCCATCAACAGCGTCTGCATCATATAATGGGAGATTATCTAGTGGCAAAAACAGACATGGAGAGCTGTCCAGTTGACGATCCACTGGGTTACTGAGTCATGACAATAGACCACTGGCTAGAACTTGCCCAATATGCAATTAAGCTGCTGGGCTGCCCTGCATCCAGCGTGCTTTCCGAATAGGCATTTAGTGCTGCCAGAGGTTTTGTGACGGATAAGAGAATGCATCTGTTAACAGACTTCGTGGACCGGCTGACATTTATCAAAATGTATCAAAAAGTATCAGTCCTGGATTAGCAGCAGCTACCAAGCCCCTGATGCCGATGTCATTGATTAAGTGCTTTCTGGATATTGAATCTCTAAAAGACTCTCTAGGCTGCCTAGCTTTGTGGCTGTTGATTTTATCTGGAAGAATGTTTTTGGTGTAGGTTTCATGGGCCCAATTAACACCCAAGGAGCAATTTTTCTACACCTGTTTGACAAGTGCATATCATTTATTTTTTGACAGCAAGGCAAATTCTTGCTTTCATTAAGAGTACCTCTATAGGGTTAAAGTGTAAAGGCTCTAGCAACACCCAAAGACCAATTTTTTCACATCTGTTACTTCTATCAGTCTTCTATACTTCTAGCAGTCTGTGGAAGAGACACCAGAATTTACCCAAAAAATTTCTAATCTTGTTCACCATGCACATTGTGGCCTCATTATGCAGATTGACTCCCCGAGCTGTTGTTTATAAAATAAAGAAAGCTTGAATAAAAAAAAATCATTTTTTTGGCTTTATAAATGCTAGACATGTGCATGACTTTGTTTCGATTCGTTAATCTAGTTATTTAGTTTGGTCATTTTTTTTTGATTCGTTCAATTCATGTTTGTATTCGGGGTTTGTATTTGGGATTCTGTTAGAAGTTTTCTTTTATCTAATATCTAATATTTATAAAGTAACACATATTAACAAATGAATGAATGGATTGGGTCTTTTTAGAATATTTATCCACAAAACCTGTAAACGGCATTTTTAGAACAGGTGTTGAGAGAGGCTTTAAAGCCAGTATTTATTAATAATATCAAGACTTGTTCAGCAGGTCTTCCTATGTGTTACCCAAAGAATGGTTATGTTATTCAGCAAAAATTCTACAGAACATGCTGAATTGGAAGATGGAAAAAAAATTACAGTACAGCATGCATGACTCTAAATCTTAAAGAGGAGAAGTGAATGAACACAGTTCACTTCAGGCTTCTGAATTGATCTCAAACCTTTCTTTATTTGTGAAAATAAGGTTTCGAATCATGACAAAAAGGAGAAATTGCGCCCTGTTATATTTAAAATACACAGAATAATAGAATAGGGAGTAGGGATGAGCTTCGAGTTCGAGTCGAACTCATGTTCGACTCGAACATTGCCTGTTCGCCGAACAGCGAACAAATTGGGGTGTTCGCGGCAAATTCGAAAAATCTATGGGAGAAATCTAAAGTGCTAATTATAAAGGCTTATATGCAAGTTATTGTCCTAAAAAGTGTTTGGGGACCTGGGTCCTGCCTCAGGGGACATGTATCAATGCAAAAATAAGTTTTAAAAACGGCCGTTTTTTCGGGAGCAGTGATTTTAATAATGCTTAAAATGAAAAAATAAAAGTGAAATATTCCTTTAAATTTCGTACCTGGGGGGTGTGTATGATATGCATGTGAAGTGGCGCATGTTTCCCGTGCTTAGAACTGTCCCTGCAAAAAATGTCATTTTTGAAAGAAAAAAAGTCATTCAAAACTGTCTCGCGGCTATTAATGAATTGTCGGCTCCCGGCAATACATTCAAAAGTCATTGATAAAAAAAAAAAAGCGTGGGGGTTCCCCAGAATTCAATTACCAGGCCCTTCAGGTCTGAAATGGATATTAAGGGGAACCCCGCCGCAAATTAAAAAAAAATTGACGTGGGGTTCCCCCAAATATCCATTCCAGGCCCTTCAGATCTGGCATGGATTTTAAGGGGAACTCCACCCCAATTTTTTTTTAAAAATGGCGTGGAGTCCCCCTAAAAATCCATACCAGACCCCTTATCCGAGCACGCAACCTGGCCGGCCGCAGGGGAAAAGGGGGGGACGAGAGAGCGCCCCCCCTCCCTCCTGAACCGTACCAGGCCACATGCCCTCAACATGGGGAGGATGTCCCCTTGTTGATGGGGACAAGGGCCTCATCCCCACAACCCTTGCCCGGTGGTTGTGGGGGTCTGTGGGCAGGGGGCTTATCGGAATCTGGAAGACCCCTTTAACAAAGGGGACCCCCAGATCCCGGCCCCCCCCCTATGTGAATTGGTAAGGGGTACATTGTACCCCTACCATTTCATGAAGAAAGCGTAATTTTTTTTTTAAAAAAACACACAAACACCTTGAAAAAGTCCTTTATTTAAAAAAAATGAGTTTTGAATGTATTGCCGGGAGCCGACAATTCATTAATAGCCGCGAGTCAGTTTTAAATGACTTTTTTTCTTTCAAAAATGACATTTTTTGCAGGGACAGTTCTAAGCACGGGAAACATGCGCCACTTTACATGCATATCATACACACCCCCCAGGTACGAAATTTAAAGGAATATTTCACTTTTATTTTTTCACTTTAAGCATTATTAAAATCACTGCTCCCGAAAAAACGGCCGTTTTTATAACTTTTTTTTGCATTGATACATGTCCCCTGGGGCAGGACCCAGGTCCCCAAACACTTTTTAGGACAATAACTTGCATATAAGCCTTTATAATTAACACTTTAGATTTCGAACGTTCGAGTCCATTGTATTTAATAGGGTTCTAAAGTTCACACGAACATTTTATCTGTTCGCAGATTCTGGTGCGAACCGAACAGGGGGGTGTTTGGCTCATCCCTGATAAGGAGCATAGGCCAGTTTAAGAGAAATAGAGCAAAGTAAGGTAATTAGAAATGTTATTATCAAAATATGTCTTTCATGTCATGAAATTTTTTTAGAATTGTGATATGTAAATTGAATAAGTAAATGAAGGTATATTTTAATCAATGAAATAGTAAATTCAAAATAATGTGTCAGAGACCCAGCGCTGCAAACACATACTTCCGGGTGTCAGCAAGGAATGCCCGTTCCGCAAATGCTAATGCGCATGCACGCAATGCGCGTGCCCATGCGCATGCGTGTGCCCCTTCCAATCCCGGCGCACGGCGCCCTATTTAAACCTGGATCACCTGAGTGTCAGTGCTGGATTGTCTTTTCAGCTAGTACCTTGGCTCCTGTGTAAACCTGTTATCGGATTGACCTGCTCCTAAAGATACCTGGCTTGTTTGACTACCCTTCTCGGATCTCCCTTACCTGTTCTCCTACCTTTGTCTGCTTTACTGACCAACGGCCTGGACTTTGACCACGAACCTGCCTCTTGATTTGGTACCTCTCTGCTAGCCCGTTGCTGACTCCTGCCTTCACCTGTTTATTCTCTTGAATCTTCCCTGCACGGATCTGAAGCTTGGTTACCGCAGCACCTGTGCCCTAAGAGGTCTTCAGTATCTCCCAGAGACTCTATCTGCATTAACAGGCACCTGCACCTTCTCGTGCCCCTGCATTTCCCTGTCCTCACCTCCAGGGGGTGCGGGGACCGGGATCGTGCGAGAGGCCACCCCCACTTCCTCGGCTCCGCTGTAAGGTACGTGACATAATGATACTGAATTCTGTTTCAGGACCTGACTTATAAGTCACCAAAAGAAGAGAAATTTAATATTTCTAGACCTTCCAGATGAAAACAAACTCTTGAAGCTTAAGAATATCAGTTCTGGGAAAAGATTTGACTCAAAAGATTCATTCGTTATAATTATTGTTGCCTTTTTATGTTTTTCCAACTTTACAGAGTGCAAGAAGAAGAAAAAAAACCTCAAGACCTCTAATACGAGAGAAACTTATAAAAAAACAATTGACTTTTGATTTTTGACTACTGATGAAATAATTTATCCGTCAGATATATTGCAGTTTTTATATATACATATTTTTATGTGACGTGATATGTTTATCATATCAAGAAGAGATATTTTTTACACATCAATTTTTACAAACACATGTAGTGCACTTTCAGAGTTGAAAGGGTTAAACCTCTTTACAATAGAGTCACTTTAGTTAGGAAGAACATCTGGTGTTAATTAAGATAAGAGTACATTTTTTATTAAAGTACATATAAACAAGTTAGGACTAACTTTACATTTTAATATGTATTTATTTTTAAAAACATTGGACATATATGAATGAATTGAAGTTAAGAAACATATTTTCAGTTTAAATTTTGACAAGGTTATTTGAAAGTTTGTATTGATTATAGATTTATGCTGAACACAATTTGAAGGGAACACATATTTCTGAAGTGACATCCATATTTCAAAGTATTATACAACAATGTTACATTTATGAATTTATGAATATTAAGGGGATTATTTGGTAAAAGAAAAAAAATAATATGGGTGAAAATATTTTTATGGTATTTGAAGCAAAAGGTTTTCTAAGTTCACTTTTCCTTATATAGAATCAAAATAGAAAATATATTCAAATCAATTTTGTTAAGATCTAAAAGCATGTATGGATACGAATGAGATGCGGTTGTAAATGGATTTAGATAAGAAAATGATTAAGATTGTTTTATCAATCATTTTGAGAGGGAAATGTTAGAAGTTTTCTTTCATCTAATATCTAATATTTATCAATTACCACATTATAACAAATGAATGAATGGATTTGGTCTTTTTAGAATAATTGACTTGTATATATTTATATTTTCTAGATATGGAAAAATTTTAATTATATAGACTTTTATACTTGTGAAGGTGTACATATTGTTATAAGCTTCATAAGCATTTCTTTGGAGAACTATAATATGGTCGTAATAAGCTTCACCCTCCCCCTTGGCAAATGAGATGAGAAGAAAGGTGTCCTATTTCTTAAGATGTAAAAGTTTATGTTTTATTTAGGAATATAAGTTCTTTATACTACAATATTTCTTGATAAGGATATTAATAAGAAGTTTAAGAACATTGGGTTTTCAATGAATATAATATATATATATATATATATATATATATATATATATATATATATATATATTTATATATATATATATATATATATATATATATATATTAGTATATATAATATTTGATTTAGATGTTAAAGAAAACTTATATCGTACAAGTTAAATGCTTACACATATTGTTCTTGCCCACTCCTCAGGAATGTCAATGCATAGAGACTGAGCAACCCCCACCCTTGTGTGAGTACAGTAAGTCTTTGGAACTATAAGACAAACCAACCCTTCTTAGGAAGGTTGGGGCTGTTTTCATGGGTTTGATTTGTGGAGTAAAAGCTTTTGAACAAAAGGTTTTGGGAAGGAGACACACAGAAACATTGAAGGAAGCTCACTCAGCCTCACACCTACACAAAGGGACACATATGATCTTCATCTTAAAAATAATTACATTATTGATGCTATTTTTACATTTTACATTTTGATATTGTTCTTGTAATATTTTTGCTATTTTATTATTAAATCATTTTTTGAGTTTTTACATGAGAACTGAACAGACTTTCTTGGAACTTTTCTTTTCTTTCACTAATATGAATTATAGAATTATAGAATTATAGAATGTCGATAATAATACCGAAATACTGTAATGATATTTTAACAGATTCATATTCTGAATTGTTCAAATTTTCTTTGAATTTACTGTTTTTTTTCGATTCCAAACCTACGAATCGATAATTTCGAATCGGTCAAACCGAAAACTTTAGTTTTTTTTTTTTCGATTCCAATGTGGCAAAGTGAACAAACAAAAGAACAATCTTCATCAAATGATTCCAATGACTCTTTAAATCACCTTTGGCTTAACTAAAACAGAATTATTTAGAAATGGTACTCTAATGACACGCACAGTCTTTGATTTCAGCAATATGTGTACAGTTAGAATTCAACTGAAGTTCGATGTAAAATTTAATTCGAATTTCAGTCCGAATTTTGTTTTGTTATTCGGAGCATTCGGTAAAATTAGTTTTTTATTGTAATTCGGGTATTTGGTTATATCAGAATCTCTAAATAGTGAAAATTCATCCAAATTTTAATTTGGAACAAAACGAACCTCACATGTCTAATAAATGCAATTATTGCTGCAGCAGGTTCTATACACAATACAGATGTACCACTTTATGTTTTTTACAAACTTTTTTTCATTGATACATGTACCCCAGGGCAGTACCAGGACCCCCATAACCATTGTATGCCCAATTACTTGCATATACAGTGGGGCAAAAAAGTATTTAGTCAGCCACCAATTGTGCAAGTTCTCCCACTTAAAAATATGAGAGAGGCCTGTAATTGTCATCATAGGTATACCTCAACTACGAGAGACAAAATGTGGAAACAAATCCAGACAATCACATTGTCTGATTTGGAAAGAATTTATTTGCAAATTATGGTGGAAAATAAGTATTTGGTCAATATCAAAAGTTCATCTCAATACTTTGTTATATATCCTTTGTTAGCAATGACAGAGGTCAAACGTTTTCTGTAAGTCTTCACAAGGTTGTCACACACTGTTGCTGGTATGTTGGTCCATTCCTCCATGCAGATCTCCTCTAGAGCAGTGATGTTTTGGGGCTGTCGCTGGGCAACACGGACTTTCAACTCCCTCCAAATGTTTTCTATGGGGTTGAGATCTGTTGACTGGCTAGGCCACTCCAGGACCTTGAAATGCTTCTAACGAAGCCACTCCTTCATTGCCCGGACGGTGTGTTTGGGATCATTGTCATGCTGAAAGACCCAGCCACGTTTCATCTTCAATGCCCTTGCTGATGGGAGGAGCTTTGCACTCAAAATCTCACGAGACATGGCCCCATTCATTCTTTCATGGACACGGATCAGTCATTCCTGTTCCCTTTGCAGAGAAACAGCCCCAAAGCATGATGTTGCCACCCCCATGCTTCACAGTAGGTATGGTGTTCTTTGGTTGCAACTAAGCATTCTCTCTCCTCCAAACACGTTGAGTTGTGTTTCTACCAAACAGTTCTACTTTGGTTTCATCTGACCATATGACATTCTCCCAATCCTCTTCTGGATCATCCAAATGCTCTCTAGCAAACCTCAGACGGGCCCGGACATGTACTGGCTTAAGCAGGGGGACACGTCTGGCACTGCAGGATCTGAGTCCCTGGCGGCGTAGTGTGTTACTGATGGTAGCCTTTGTTACGTTGGTCCCAGCTCTCTGCAGGTAATTCACTAGGTCCCCCCGTGTGGTTCTAGGATTTTTTCTCACCGTTCTTGTGATCATTTTGACCCCACGGGGTGAGATCTTGCGTGGAGCCCCAGATCGAGGGAGATTATCAGTGGCCTTGTATGTCTTCCATTTTCTAATTATTGCTCCCACAGTTGATTTCTTCACACCAAGCTGCTTGCCTATTGCAGATTCAGTCTTCCCAGCCTGGTGCAGGTCTACAATTTTGTTTCTGGTGTCCTTCGACAGCTCTTTAGTCTTCACCATAGTGGAGTTTGGAGTATGACTGTTTGAGGTTGTGGATAGGTGTCTTTTATACTGTTAACAAGTTCAAACAGGTGCCATTAATACAGGTAATGAGTGGAGGACAGAGGAGCCTCTTAAAGAAGAAGATACAGGTCTGTGAGAGCCAGAAATCTTGCTTGTTTGTAGGTGACCAAATACTTATTTTCCACCATAATTTGCAAATAAATTCTTTCCAAATCAGACAATGTGATTGTCAGGATTTGTTTCCACATTTTGTCTCGCATAGTTGAGGTATACCTATGATGACAATTACAGGCCTCTCTCATCTTTTTAAGTGGGAGAACTTGCACAATTGGTGGCTGACTAAATACTTTTTTGCCCCACTGTAAGCCTTCAAAATGGGCACTTTTGATTTTCTCAGTTCGGGTCCCATAGACTTCAATGGGGTTTGTTATACGGTTCCGAACTTTAGCAATGTTTGAAAGTTCTGCGGCGAACCGAACAGGGGGCCGTTCGATCCATCTTTAAAAAATACATTTAATGCTGTATTTTTTCAGAGCTGCAATAATTTGTATCTTTCATATCTGTCTGGAGTTCAGACTTTAAGTTTTATGACACCAGTACAGATGTGTATGTCTTATGGGCGTGTTTGTGTTTCTTTGTTTTGTTTTGTTTTTTTGCTTTTTTCATGATTTGGAAACATTTATAATTTGATGATTGAATTCTTTAATATATTTGAAATATTTGAAATTTGATTGAAATAATGTACATTTGCTTATTTTTTAATAATGCTCTCTTACACTACAAGTGGGAATTAAATAAGTCATTTTTGCTTTTTGCAACCTTTGCTAATTAAAAAAATATATATAAAAATTTTTTTTTTTTTTAAGTCTTTAAATAAAGAAAGTTTATATATTTCTTTGACTGTGCAGATAGTCTTTTGTATTCAGTTCTGGTCTACAGAGAATAATAAAGCATTTTGTAAGAAATATACAATATAAGAGACCATTATTGGAAATTAGTATGGCGAATATCTCCACAGCCACCGTGTATTTCCCTTTGGTGCTCAGATAGGCCGGGATCATGGCAACCCAGACACTGCAGAACACCAGCATGCTGAAGGTGATGTATTTGGCTTCATTAAAACTGTCTGGTAATGTCCTGGCAAAAAAAGCAATAATAAAACTAACAGCAGCCAGGATCCCCATATAACCCAGGACAGAGTAGAACCCGATAACCGACCCTTCATTACACTGAATGATGATCTTTTCCTGGTATAAGCATGTGTCCAATTCCTGGAAGGGGGGAGAGATGGACAACCAACTAACACAGATTATAACCTGAACATTGGAACAAGCTAAGACTATACAGAGGGGCAGTTTTACTCCAATCCATTTCTTCCACACGCTGTTGGGTTTGGTGGCTTTGAAGGCAATGCAAACCATAATAGTCTTGGCCAATACAGAAGATACGGCTATTGTAAAGAGAATTCCAAAGGAAATTTGGCGTAGCAAGCAGGTTACATCTACGGGACGACCCAGAAAGAGGAACACACAGAGGAAACCCAACATGATGGAGACCAGGAGGACAAAGCTGAGGCTCTTGTTATTGGCTTTCACAACTGGTGTGTCCTGGTGTAAAATAAAAATGACAAGTATTAGAAGAGTCTTCCCAAAACACAACAGTGAGGAGACTATAAATACTAGGGAGAGCGTGTCATCAGTGAAGGAAAGAAATTCTGATTGTTTGGATAAGCAGCGAGTTCTGTTCTCGTTTGGCCATTCATGATCAGGGCATCTCATGCAGTTTTCACTATCTGGAAAACAAAATAAAATCAATGAACACTGTGAGCACTTAGCTTGTCTTGGTTTACTTTTTATGGGTGTAATCAGATATTAATATTTGTCAAATATCTAATGAACCAAGCCTTTATTTCCCAGTTTACAATCCTTTTTAAAGACAAAACATTAACCACTTGCTGATCGAAATATATATTAAAACATCCTGTCAGATGGTTATAACAAGATCATGGTACAGATTTCTTTTTCAGGTGATGATCAGCTTTCTGTTAGACGTGATCTGGATAGCTTTACACCTGCCTGACATTAAACCTGACTGTAATGACGCTGTGAATCCCCCTACTGCCCCCCCCCCCCCAGTGGTGGTTCCCAGGCACTCCATTTTTTTGGAGGAGGTGGGGGAAAGTCCATCCCCAATGTCCTCTGTGATGAATGAACCCAGAAGCGATGATGGTTTTGGCCTTCAGGAAGAAGCTCAAGACCCACCTCTTCTGAAGGCTTGAGGCAATTTAGTTTGTGTTTGTAGCGCTATACAAGTTACTCATTCATTCATTCAACTGTTTCAGAGCTCTCATTCCCTGGCTGTTACAGCCTGGAAAGCAGCTAACCAAGTACAATCTGTGTTCAGTTAGCTGCTTTGGAGGACAAAGAGACAGACACCTGATATCTCCATAAAGAGTACCTGTTGTTGCGGAACTCCAACGTCCGCTGGGAAATCCTTGAAGCTGAGGAAGTACTGACTTATCCAAGGCAACCTGTTACCCCCACAGTAACTGGACGACACACAGTTCTGGGAGTAAATCAACACTTTATTTTGCCCCAGCTGGCTTTTTGTATAATTTCCCATGCAAGGGGTTTCTTAACTCATTTTCCACGGGCATTCACTTCAACAACTAACAGATGACAGTGATTTAATTACCTGGAACTATTTCTAACAACCCAAGATGCGTGAGACCTTTGGCTCCGCATATTTACCCATAACAATGAAACCGTGCCAGACACATTACTAGGAGTGTAATTACATCCCGTAGCAGATAATAGGTGGTCATTAACACACTGACAATAGATGAATGGAACGCTACCTCAGACCCCCAATTAACCCAATTTACTTATTCAGACATCAGTAGGCATTCTGTCTCTACATTTCCTGGGATGAATCTTTGCTGTCACCTTTTGAAGTGATCCAAACCATTTCTCAGTTTCAGTATTTTGCTACACTGCTCCCCCTTACCCACAAGCCGGCATACACAGTCTGATCCTTAACGGATCGGCTTGGGGATGTCCGGAGAGTACTCATGGATCACTTTTCCAGTCCAGTTTGCCGCGATAATCCGTCAGCATTGCCGTTCTGTTTCCCGGGTCAGTAGCTGATGGTGAGGTTGTAAGGTGGCAGGGCGAATAATGGAATTCAGTTCTGGAACAGTCACTTGCTTTGCTCTCTCAATGGCTCCCAAAACATGCTGCTGATGCTCTTGGGAGAGGTACGGCAAAACCTGGGCGCAAATTCCATTTAACCTTTTGCAAATTTCAGCCTGTTTGTGCATTTCAATGTTCAAGCCATGTGACATCTCATAATACATGACGTAGTGTCGTTGCATCTCCGATTTCTCACTGGCCAACTTGTCACATTCCAATTTTAGACTGTGATATTGTGCCTGATCTACGGTACCTGTCGGGGAAGATAGTCTTACCCGGGTCTCAGCAGCACGCGGGTCGGTTCCAGCAGCACGGGTCTGTGCGCAGGTAGTCACGGGGTTGGCTTCAGCGGGGCCCATCGGGGCGTAAGCAGAAACGAGGGGGGCCAAATCATTCCCCAGTAGTACATCCGCTGGCAAATCCTTCATCACCCCCACATTCACGTGTCCCGAACCAACCCCCCAATCCAGGTGAACACGGGCAACGGGTAGCCGGAAGACGGTGCCTCCCGCTACTCTTACGGCTACAGTGTCTCCGGTGTGTTGGCTCTCTGGGATGAGGTTCTTCTGTAGTAGGGTCATGGTGGTGCCAGTATCACGTAGGCCATTGGCTACCTTTCCATTGACCCAGACAGTCTGCCTGTGTTGCTGCCGGTTGTCCCGGTTAGCTGCTTGTATTGGATCAGCCTCGTGCAGGACGCCCCATTGTTCCTCCAATTCTTCAGCTCCACGGTTGTCTGGGGACGCTTCCGTGTGATAGCAATGAGCGGCAGCCCGTGCTGGAGGGGGTGGCCCTGGTTGAATCCATGCCGCTTGGTCCTGGTTCTGAGTGCAGTCTCTCTGATAGTGCCCAAATTGCTTGCACGAATGGCACTGCATTCCCTTGCGCCCGAAGTATCGATTTGCAGGGGGGGTAGGGATTAGCCCGGGTCGTTGTGTAGCTGGTGGCCCTGGGTTATTGTTCAGTGGTCTGGTGTTTGGTCTGAAGCTAGTCTGTGATGGCCTGCGGGCATCTTGATATTCATCAGCTTGCCTGGCCGCTTCCGAGAGAGTGGTAGGTTTGCGGTCCCTTACCCACTCCTGTACCTCTGGGTTTAGTCCATTAAAGAATTGCTCCAGTAAAATCAGCTGGGTGATCGCATCTGCTGTGGTTGCCTGACGGGCTTGCAGCCAAGCTAGGGCTGCCCTCTGCATTCGGCAAGCCCATTCGGTGTGGGAGTCCTTCTCCTGTTTCTTTGTGTCCCGGAAGCGTCTTCTGTATGCTTCTGGGGTGATGGCATACCTTGCCAAAATAACTTCCTTTACCCGGCTATAGCTTGCGATTTCCTCCTCTGGCACGGCTCTGTAGGCTTCTGCTGCACGGCCTGACAGCTTACCAGCTAAGATCCGTACCCAGTCTGTCTGGGGTACTTGGTACAGCTTGCATTGCCGTTCAAAATCTTGCAGGAAGCTATCGATCTCTTCCTCTGCTTCCACAAACTTTTTAAAGGCATCATGGGGTACTTTTAGTTTTGTCTCTGGTGCCGTTGTAGTCGTTAGCAGTCTCTCAGAGGCACGCTGTTCCGCCAGCCGGAGTTGGGTCTCCCGTTCTTCTCTCGCCGTGATAAAGGCATCCACTTGGGCTAACGTTGCCTGTACCAGCTCGGTAGAGGGGTTTTCTCCATAAAATGCTAGCCTGTGTTTCACTTCTTGGTCAAACTCAGTCTCCATGGCTTCTGTAGCCCTACTGTGTGCCCGATCTCCCTCGGTCAGTTCTGCAATCAGCTCGGCTTTGGTTTTATTGCTGCCGCTCTTCCCTCTTGCTTCCAGCAAATCCTTTAACGTCGCTCGTTTTAATCCAGCATAGTTTGTCTCCATTCACACTTCCATTCGTGTAACCGAATTTGCATGAACGCTGCTTCCTCTTGCTGCAAGGCTTTAATTCCACTGCTGCCACCAGTGTTGCGGAACTCCAACGTCCGCTGGAAAATCCTTGAAGCTGAGGAAGTACTGACTTATCCAAGGCAACCTGTTACCCCCCCGGTAACTGGACGACACACAGTTCTGGGAGTAAATCAACACTTTATTTTGCCCCAGCTGGCTTTTTATATCATTTCCCATGCAAGGGGTTTCTTAACTCATTTTCCACGGGCATTCACTTCAACAACTAACAGATGACAGTGATTTAATTACCTGGAACTATTTCTAACAACCCAAGATGCGTGAGACCTTTGGCTCCGCATATTTACCCATAACAATGAAACCGTGCCAGACACATTACTAAGAGTGTAATTACATCCCGTAGCAGATAATAGGTGGTCATTAACACACTGACAATAGATGAATGGAACGCTACCTCAGACCCCCAATTAACCCAATTTACTTATTCAGACATCAGTAGGCATTCTGTCTCTACATTTCCTGGGATGAATCTTTGCTGTCACCTTTTGAAGTGATCCAAACCAATTCTCAGTTTCAGTATTTTGCTACACCTGTCATCTGTCCAAATCTATCACAAATGGGCTTGTTCGCCCCTTTGTTTTAGGAAAAAAATGAAATGAAAAAAAAAAAAAAGATTAAATAAAAAAATAATAATAATTAATGTAAAAGCCCTCTTACCCCCCCTCCTCCCTCACTTACACGCAAATGCAAACATGCATGTAGGTCTGGCATGTGTATGTAAATGGTGGTTGCACCAATTCTGTCCGGTATCACTGTGAACATTGCAGTGAGAGTAATGATTCTACGGCCTTAGGCCACGATTAACTTTAAATGGAGAACCTGTAAAGGCTTTTAAAGTGTCATCTATGAATAATTTTAGGCTCTGTAGTTTGTCGCCATTTCGGAGCTGTTCTCAATTTTAAATCTTGGCGCGTTTGGTATCTATATACTCAACGCAACAACATATTTTATATTTTACAAAATATTTGGGCATAATATCTTATTTTTGTACTCAATTCATTCAAATTTATTTTTTTCCAGATAATCAGCATTTTCCCAAATATCATGTGACATAAAAAATTCCAACAGCCACCACTTTATTCCCCAGGGGTCCCTCTGCCTTTAGAAAATATATATTGTTTCTGAGTCATTTTCTAGCAAAAAATTTTGATTTTTATCATGTATGTGAAAAATTTACAAATTGCCCCGGACAGCAGATGGTAAACATAACACCCCCCCCCCAGTAATATTTTAAACCCATTACCTGTAATATTGGACATTTCTCCATATGCACACCTGACACAACTATGACAACAAGACTGTATGGCGAAGCCGGGAACTTTCCGGTATCCTGGGAGACAACTTTCTGAGCACTGAGATTTTGGAACCTAACAGAAAGCAACATGTTGTATTATATATGGAAGTTCATTAAATGAATCTATAAAACCAAGAAACCTCTACTATGGTGGATATGTTTTAAGTGATGTGCCCGCACCTCTATACTACTGTTTCAGATAACTCTTTTTCTATGACCGTGGACTTCAACAGATCTTTTTTCTAAAGTCCTCTGGAAATCTCTTTTTTCTTTGGTTACAGTAGCTTGACAAAATTTTTTCCTGATTAGCAGATGACTTAAAATGTGTGATTTTTTAATACTGCGAGCTACTCTTACGCCTAAATGGATTTTAAAAGCCAACTTATTATCTGGAATATTCACATAACAAGAGATATTTTTTTAGTGGGATTTTAACAATGCCGAACATAGTAAAAAATAAAAATTCACATTTTATTAGAACATCATTACATTTTTTTTAAAATCCAACAACTTGTCTTTTATATGGTCATAATTGGTGTATTCACAAATATTGGTGGAGTGGTATCTGTTCCTGACATGTTTCGCCACTTGGGGCTTCTTCAGAGACTTGGAAACCACTGTTAATACAGTTGCTATATCAAAAAAACAGAACAATCAATCATAAATTACACATAATACACAATAAATTACACATAATAAGGTAATTACCTTATTATGTGTCATTTATTATTGATTGTTAGGGATGAGCCGAACACCCCCCCCGTTCGGTTCGCACCAGAACCTGCGAACGGACCGAAAGTTTGCGCAAACTTTAGAACCCTATTAAATACAATGGACTCGAACGTTCGAAATCTAAAGTGCTAGTTATAACGGCTAATATGAAAGTTATTGTCCTAAAAAGGTTTGGGGACCCGGGTTCTGCCCCAGGGGACATGTATCAATGTAAAAAAGAAGTTTTAAAAACTGTCGTTTTTTCGAGAGCAGTGATTTTAATGATGCATAAAGTGAAAAAAAAAAGTGAAATATTCCTTTAAATATCATACATGGGGGGTGTCTATAGTATGCCTGTGAAGTGGCACGTGTTTCCCGTGTTTAGAACTGTCCCTGCACAAAATGACATTTCTAAAGGAAAAAAAGTAATTTAAAACTGCTTGCGGCTTTTAATGTAATGTCTGGTCCCGGCAATATGGATGAAAATCATTGAGAAAAATGGCATGGCTACCCCATCACCCCCCCCCCCCCCACCCTACCCCAGCCCATTACCAGCCCCTTTGGGTCTTGTATGGATATTAAGGGGAACCCCGCACCCAAAATAAAAAAAGGCCCTATATACTCTGAACAGCAGTACACAGGTGGTGCAAACAAGACAGGGACTGTAGGTTTGTTCTTAAGTAGAATCTGATTGTAATTTGGAACAGGTAAATTTTTTAAGTGTAGCTCCAGCCAAAAAATCTATTTTTAAGCTTTTTGGAGAACATAGGGAAGGCTTATCACCCCTGTAACATTTGTTTTGCTGTCTGTGCCCCTGTTCAGAACATTTCACCTCACTTTCCGTCCCAATGACAAATGTTTTTTGAAAATGTGGCGTTTTTATTGAAACAAGGATTGGTGATAAAGCATCAGTAGAGAGGAGACACCTTTTCCCATATTAACTCTTACAGGAGAGAATTTCCCTTCCTAGGGGTAGATTTCCTCTCACTTCCTGTTGTCTCCTTCCGTTTGCAAGTAGGAGTCGTTTGTAAGTTGAATGTTTGAAAGTAGGGGCCTGCCGTATATACTCTGCAGAAATTTGCCCCTTACATGTTGGTGTTGCCACAACACTGTAAGCCCTCACAGTTACTCTTGGTGGGTGCTGGAACGCCCTGCTGTCAACTATTATATCAAGAATTGTAATTACATGCCCCTATTGAACAGGGGCAGAAAAATTGGGCCTTAGGCACTGGTGCTGGTGCCACAACACTGCAACCCCTCACAGATACTGTACTTGGAGAACAGCAATGAGCCCTGCTGCAAAGCATTGCATCAAAAATTGTAAATACACGCCCCTGTTAAACAGGGGCTGAAAAATTGGGCCTTAGCCACGGGTGGTGGTGCCCAGAACCAAAAATGTTCTTTCAAGTTATCAGCATGATTATTGAGGAGGAAGAGGATAGTCACTCAGTATAACAGGATAGTCACTCTGCATCAGCATAGGCAGTCTTGAAGGGATCTAACATTTCAAAGAAAATTATTCTGTTACATCAGCTTCAGGTGCCTGGTAGCTGGTGGTGATCCAAGACTGATTCATTTTTATGAAGGTCAGTCGATCGACCGAGTCGGTTGACAGGCGCACCCTGTGATCGGTTACAAAGCCTCCAGCAGCACTGAATGTGCGTTCCGAAAGAACGCTGGATGCAGGACAGGCCAGTATCTCAATTGCATACTGTGCAAGCTCTGGCCAGTGATCCATCCTCAAGACCCAGTAACCCAGAGGATTTTCGGTGGGAAAGGTGTCCAAGTCTGATCTTGCCCCTAGGTATTCTTGCACCATGTAAACCAGACGCTGGCGATGGTTGCTGGAACCGATCATACCTTGGGGCTGCGTACTAAAAAATTGTCTAAACGCATCGGTCAGACGGCCACCTTCTCCACCGCTCCTTCTTTGACTGACCGAAGCCTCAGCAACACGTTGTCCAGGACCAGGAATTTGTAACCTCCCAGTCTCTGGGAACGCGTTGCACAGACCTTTCTGCAAGGCCTCCCGAAGATGCCTCATCCTCTGCTCCCTCTGCGGCGGCAAGATAAGGTCCGCAACCTTACCCTTGTAACGTGGATCAAGGAGGGTTGCCAGCCAGTAATGATCCCTCTCCTTGATCGCATGAATATGAGGATCCTTCCGCAGGCTTTGCAGGATCAGGGAGGCCATGCAGTGTAGGCTTGCTGAGGCATTCAGTGCAGAGTCCTCTGGGTCACTGAGGACAACATGATCCGCAGCCACCTCCTCCCAGTCACGTACAAGTCCATGGGTGTCTTGGGGCTGTAATTGATCCCTTGAAGACTGCTGCTAAAGCTGAGTGCTAGTCTCCACCTCCATGCTGACACAATCCTCCTCCTCCTCTTCCTCTTCCTGTGTGATAGCCGGCCCAGCAGGAACACTGTCTGTAAAAAGGGGGCCTTGAGAGGTAAGGAAGTCCTCCTCTTCCTGCCTCTGTTCTGCCTCAAGTGCCCTGTCCATTATTCCATGCAGCGTGTGCTTCAACAGGTGGACAAGAGGGACAGTGTCACTGATGCATGCACTGTCACTGCTCACCATCCTCGTGGCCTCCTGAAATGGTGACAGGACAGTGCATGCATCCCTGATCATGGCCCACTGGCGTGGGTACCTGCCCAAGAACCGCTGCACTACCAATTTAAGGACGTGAGCCAAACAGGGCACATGGGTCAGTTGTCCCTGTCGGAGAGCAGAGAGGAGGTTGGTGCCATTGTCAGAAACCACCTTTCCTGGCTTAAGCTGGCGTGGCATCAACCACCTCTGATCCTGCCCCTGCAGAGCTGACAGAATCTCTGCCCCAGTGTGGCTCCTGTCCCCCAAGCACACCAGCTCAAGCACCGCATGGCATCTTTTTGCCTGCGTACTTGCGTAGCCCCTTGAATGCCTACGGAGCACCGCTGGTTCAGGACAAATCAGCACAGGAAGAGGCCATGGAGGAAGAAGCAGAGGAGGGGGTGGAGGAGAGAGGTGTGTCAGAATCACAACTAGTAGCATTTTGGAGGCGTGGTGGTGGAACAACCTCCAACACTACTGCACCCTGTCCTGCATCCTTCCCAGCTGCCATCAGAGTCACCCAATGCGCTATGAAAGATAGGTAACCTCCCTGTCCATGCCTTCTGGACCATGAGTCAGCGGTAATATGCACCTTATCGCTGACTGCCCTGTCCAGCGAGGCCAAGACATTGCCTCCACAAGCCGGTAGAGAGCCAGAAAAAAAGTGACGTTTGGGAACCTGCCACTGAGGAACCGCACATTCCACCAACTCACGGAAGGGGGCAGAGTCTACCAACTGAAAAGGCAGCAGTTGAAGTGCTAGCAATTTAGCCAAGCTAGCATTCAACCGCTGGGCATGTGGATGGCTGGGAGTGAACTTCTTTTGGCGGTGCAGCAGCTGGGGCAGGGAAATTTGCCTGGTACAATCGGACATTGGTGTACCGATAGCAGATTGCCCGCAAGTACTTGGCTGTGACACGCCTAATTCTACACCTTCATTGCTCTCAGTGCAGGTTTCTGAGAGGACTGAAGGTATAATGGGGTTGGAGATCCCAGCTGATGAGGAGCAAGGAGAGGCCCTCTTTGTTCTTTGGTGTGGGTCTTTTAGGTGTGCTTGCCAACGGACTGCACGTGGTGCCCAAGCGGCTGATGTTTTGGCCACGCGAGATACGCTTTAGACATATGTTGCAAATGGCAATGGTGCGATCTGCTGCACATGTCTGAAAAAAGTCCCACACCAAAGAACTTTTTGAATAACGTGCAGAGACAGCAGCGCCCTGCACATGCGGAGCTCTGTGGTGTGATGCAGTCGGTGTGCTGCCCTTAAGCTGGCCCCTGGAGGACATCCTGCCTCGTTGGAGATGTGCCTCCTCCTCCTCCTCCTCCTCCTCCTCTCTCCTATCAGGCACCATTGTGGAGTCAGTGACCTCATCATCCCCTCCCTCTTCATCACTGGAGCCAATCTGGCAGTATGCTGCAGCTGGGGGAACATGACTGCCAGATAGCTGACCTTGTTGGGCACCCCCTCTCTCTGAGCTCACGTTACTACCCCCTCTCTCTGAGCTCACGTTCTGCCTTCCGCCAGCTGGGTTCCATCATCGGAGCCTTCAAAACGCTGGGCATCCTCCTGGAGCATGTACTCAACACTGTGCTCAAACAGTTCGGGGGACTCCTCAGGAGGACATGGTGGGGCTAGGGAAGGAGTGACTGATGCCATTGAGCCGAGGGAAGAGGCCGCTTTGGCAGCTGCTTTGCCAGACAAAGTACCCTGAGCCTGGGTGAGAGAGGATGAGGAGGAGGAGGACAGCTTGGTCCTCCTCCTCGTCTTCCTCCGGGCTTTGTCCGTCAGTACTGCAGCAGTAGCAGTAACAACTGCTGCCATTATCAACGGCACATGATAAAACATAATGACCAAAAAACAAAATCCTCACTGACTACTCACAAAAACCACACTCCTCCAACGACAATACTCTCCCCACAAGAGAAAACAGGGAAAGCACAGGAAGTTAACACCCATTTTTTTCTTGGGTTTTCAATTGGCCTGAGCAGAAATCGCATCTGTGCCTAATTTACATTGTAAGCGCATTCAATTTGCATTGGATTCGCATTGCAATCCCGCTGGTAATTAACAAACACGCAATGAAAAAATAAACATCATAATCGCATTGCACAAGTGTGAACCGGTACTTAGAGATATGAAAATATAATGTCTACCCTAGAGAGAAATGTGGGAGAAAAGACTCTTACATAATTCTTGCTTCATCTTAGGACAAGATGAGTCCTCGCCATGTGGGGAATAGTTCTGATAGTTGACAGTTT
This sequence comes from Rana muscosa, assembly GCA_029206835.1. Lineage (NCBI taxonomy): Eukaryota > Metazoa > Chordata > Amphibia > Anura > Ranidae > Rana > Rana muscosa. Next base: position 210,694,602 of record CM055119.1, read on the forward strand.
TGATTACGACATATGAATGACCCACATTTTTAGGACTTTTTTTTTTCTATAGCACCTTACCAGATCTCATACAGCCTTACCTGATTTTTCTTATTTTTCCATTTAATTAATGTAGAATTAAATTCAAGTTTCCAATAACCTAACCCATCACTATGGAAAATCCCAACATGTCTTGTAAACAAACTCCCATTAACAAAAACATGGTTCAGAACAGCAAAATTCTTATCAAGATCTTCATTTCCCTTTTTTGTACTGACCTTTGCATGTAACAATTTTTTTGAGTGCCAGTTAAGCTGCAAAGTAAAAACATTGCTTATTACATTACAAATCACTGTTACTGAATTACTACATTGGGTAGATGTAAACCCAGTAACTAAAATATGTTCACACCTTAATAGCATTTCAAAAATCAATTCTTCCCACTGACTAGAAAGTTATTTCTAAGGTGTCTCTGTGTTGAAAAGGTTAAAAGGCTGTTCTAGGCAAATAGCAGTGAAATGGTTGACTATACCGATAAGGTAGAGGGGGGTTTCTGATGGTGACATTAGCGGAACATGCCAACGTAATTTATATATGAAACATGTAGCCTCCATCAGAAGATCAGGGTGACAACAGAAGGTTGGTTATAGAGCTGAAGGCAGCACGCCACTGTGCGGGAGAGAAGGAGGTGCCAAGGTCAGATTCCCACTTTAGCATGGAGCTAGATTTGTTAAAAATTCATGTATCCTGTAAAACATAATAGAAAAGCAAAAACCCTTTAGGTCTTCTTACAGGGTGGGTAAAAATGTTCCAGGTATCGGGGGGGGGGGGCATAGAGAGCGTAGGGAGGGATTTTGGGCTATAAAGTGCACCACTGGGTTGTTTTCTTTTTTGCTAAGTAGAAAAAATAAAGTCATTTTTGTTTTGTGTATTATTTTCGTGTATTATGTTCACTGATATGGCTGCACTGATGGGCACTGATGAGGCGGCATTGATGAGACAGCACTGAAGGGCACTCTTGAGGAGGCACTAACATGCAACACTTATGGGCACTGATGAGGCGGCGCTGATGGGCAGCACTGATGAGCACATGAAAGATGGCACTGATACCGCAGGGGACATTGATATGCGGCACTTAGGGCTACTGATAGGCAGCATGGATAGGCAGCACTGATGGGCACTGATTGGGGGCACTGATGGGTGACACTGAAGGGCACTGATGAGGCGGCACTGATGGGCACTGATGAGATGGCACTGAAGGGCACTGATGAGGATGCACTAATATGCAGCACTGATGGGCACTGATAAGGTGGCACTGACATGCAGCACTGATGAGCACTGATGAGGCAGCACTGATGGGCAGTAGGGATAAGCCGAACACCCCCCTGTTCGGTTCGCACCAGAACCTGCGAACGGACCGAAAGTTTGCGCAAACTTTAAAACCCTATTAAATACAATGGACTCGAATGTTCAAAATCAAAAGTGCTAATTATAAAAGCTTATATGCAAGTTATTGTCCTAAAAAGAGTTTGGGGACCCGGGTCCTGCCCCAGGGGACATGTATCAATGCAAAAAAAAAGTTTTAAAAACAGCCGTTTTTTTCGGGAGCAGTGATTTTAATGATGCTTAAAGTGAAAAAAAAAAGTGAAATATTCCTATAAATATCGTACCTGGGGGGTGTGTATAGTATGCCTGTGAAGTGGCGCATGTTTCCCATGTTTAGAACTGTCCCTGCACAAAATTACATTTCTAAAGGAAAAAAAGTCATTTAAAACTGCTTGCGGCTTTAATGTAATGTCTGTTCCCGGCAATATGGATGAAAATCATTGAGAAAAATGGCATGGGTACCCCCCACCCCCTTTGGGTCTTGTATGGATATTAAGGGGAACCCCACACCCAAATTAAAAAAAGGCCCTATATACTCTGAACAGCAGTATACAGGCGGTGCATACAAGACAGGGACTGTAGGTTTGTTCTTATGTAGAATCTGTTTGTAATTTTGAACAGGTACATTTTTTAAGTGTAACTCCAGCCAAAAAATCTATTTTTAAGCTTTTTGGAAAACATAGGGAAGGGTTATCACCCCTGTAACATTTGTTTTGCTGTCTGTGCCCCTGTTCAGAACATTTCACCTCACTTTCCGTCCCAATGACAAATGTTTTTGGAAAAGTGGGTTTTCTATTGAAACAAGGATTGGTGATAAAGCATCAGTAGAGAGGAGACACCTTTCTCCCATATTAACTCTTACATGAGAGAATTTCCATTCCTAGGGGTAGAATTCCTCTCACTTCCTGTTGTCTCCTTCCGTTTGCAAGTAGGAGTCGTTTGTAAGTTGGATGTTTGAAAGTAGGGGCCTGCCGTATATACTCTGCTGAAATTTGCCCCTTACATGTTGGTGTTGCCACAACACTGTGAGCCCTCACAGTTACTCTTGGTGGGCGCTGGAACGCCCTGCTGTGAACTATTATATCAAGAATTGTAATTACATGCCATTGTTGAACAGGGGCAGAAAAATTGGGCCTTTGGTGGTGTTGTTGCCACAACACTGTAAGCCCTCACAGTTACTCTTGGTGGGCACAGGAATGGGCCCTGCTGTGAATTATTAGATCAAAAATTTTAATTACATGCCCCTGTTAAACAGGGACATAAAAATTGGGCCTTAGGCACTGGTGCCACAACACTGCAACCCCTCACAGATACTGTACTTGGAGCGCAGCAATGAGCCCTGCTGCAAAGTATTGCATCAAAATTTTTAATTACACGCCCCTGTTAAACAGGGGCAGAAAAATTGGGCCTTAGGCACTGGTGCTGGTGCCACAACTAGAGATGGCCTTGCGGTTCGCCCTGCGGTCGGTTCGCGGCAAATTTTGCTTGTTCGCTATTCGCCAAACCGGCGGACATATGGCGCTGTTCTCGGTGGCCATATCCTTTTACATTGTGGAGAACTTTGACCCAAAACACATCCATCATGTGGTACAGGACAGCCAATTGAGACATTTCAGCAGATGGACATTTTACATTCTGTCTTTTGTCAGCGTAGGGAAAGGTAGATGTGTGGAGCAGGGACAGACTGTATCACTAGCTATTAGGTCCACAAAAGTCCTTTTAAGGACTGGTATAGGTGTACTATTGTTTCGTGTGCAGTATATAGGGATGTAATACTACTTTCAAATACAGAAAGCATATTATAGTTCATTTCAATTGTGCAGCATTGGGACTGCAGTGCTGAGCGGTTCTGCAGCTGTCTTTAGTCAGTGTAGGGAGGTTGCTGTGTGTGTACTAGCAGGGACAGACTCTACTAATCACTAGCTATTAGGTCCACAAAAGTCCTTTTAAGGACTGGTATAAGTGTGCAGTATATACTGGTATACCAGTATACTGGTATAGGTGTGCAGCATTTCTACTGTGCAGCTTCTGAGTGGTTCTGCTGCAGCTCTTTTGTCAGTGTAGGGAGAAGTTGCTTCTGTGTGTCGCAGGCACAGACTAGCGACTAGAGTTGAGCGGACCCCTGGATGTTCGGGTTCGACGGGTTTGGCCGAACTTCAAGTAAAAAGTTTGAGTTCGGGACCGAACTTGACCCCGAACCCGAACCCCATTGAAGTCAATAAGGACCCGAACTTCTGAGGACTATTAGCGCTTGTTTCCCGTGCTTAGAACTGTCCCTGCACAAAGTGTCATTTCTGAAGGAAAAAAAGTAATTTAAAACTCACTCGCGGCTATTAATGAATTGTTGGCTCCCGGCAATACATAGAAAAGTAATTGATAAAAAAATAAAAGCGCGGGGGTTCCCCCAAATTCAATTACCAGGCCCTTCAGGTCTGCTATGGATATTAAGGGGAACCCTGCCGCAAATTAAGAAAAAAAATGTGTGCGGTTCCCCCCAAATATCCATACCAGGCCCTTCAGGTCTGGAAGGGATTTTAAGGGGAACTCCACCCCAATTTTTTTTTAAAAATGGCGTGGAGTCCCCCCAAAAATCCAGACCAGACCCTTTATCCGAGCACGCAACCTGGCAGGCGGCAGGAAAAGAGCGCCCCCCTCCTGAACCATACCAGGCCACATGCCCTCAACATGGGGAGGATGTCCCCATGTTGATGGGGACAAGGGCCTCATCCCCACAACCCTTGCCCGGTGGTTGTGGGGGTCTGCGGGCGGGGGGCTTTTCAGAATCTGGAAGACCCCTTTAACAAAGGGGACCCCCAGATCCCGGCCCCCCCCCTATGTGAAATGGTAATGGGGTACAAATGTACCCCTACCATTTCAAAAAGAAAGTGTCAAAAATGTTAAAAATGACAATAGCCGGTTTTTGACAATTCCTATATTAATGTCTTCTCCTTTCTTCCATCTTCTTCCATCTTCTTCTTTTCTCCATTCGGGTTTCTTCTTCCATCTTGTTCTTCATCTTCATCTTCATCTTCCTCTTCATCTTCATCTTCATCTTCCTTCTTCCTTCGGTGTTCTCGTCCGCATCTTGCTCTGGCTTCTTGTTCCCCTTCTTCTTTCTTCGACCACTCCGCTTGAATTGGAGGTTCCCGCTGTGTGACGATTCAGTTCTTCAGTTCTCCTCTTGGTCCGCTGCCACCCGGTTCCACCAGGTGACTCAACGCATAAGTCACGGTAAGCCCAACACTCACCTAGGGACGACCGCCTTAAGAAGGCACATGAACTCCCATCACCGAGCCCAGTGGAAGCAACACCGTCAGAACCCACAAAGCCACACTCCAGGCTCTCACCGTCCAGCCTCTTCTACTTCGCCTTCTCCTCTCTCCTCACAATTGTCCTCCACTCCACCTTGCATCATCCCGTCCCCAAGTTTTTCTGGAAAAAGGCAGGCTTCCGTGGGCCAAATGTTCGAGCGTAAAAGAATGAAGACGCCGGATAACCCTCTTGCCCAACGGTTGACCTCTGGCTTGTCAGAACTGATAGCCCGCCAACTACTGCCAACTACTCACCTGGGCTCCCTGGGTTTCCTTTCTAGCTTTGTAGACCCAGCTAAAGGTACTGGGCCTACCTGGAACTCCGCAGCCTCGGGCTGAAGGTTCCCGGCCGAGACCCCACAGTCAATGCTCGTATCCCCCCTCGAGGGGATACACTCCTCCGGGTACAGGTCCCCGGGTATTCACGCCCAGAACTCTTTTGTACCCTCTTCCGGCATGCACAGCGGGTAGACCACTGCACGGTTGCCGAGAGAGGACACCCAATAGGCACTCCATCACCTGTGGTTCAACCCCGGGTACAAGTGTCAGCACCACCTATACACCTAAGGGGAACTGCACGCCAGGGGAAGCAGCAGCAATTCCAAACAATTAAAAGACCCCAGCCAACTATTGCTCACGTGACGGTCACTGCTAAATTTGGGATACCCGCTACAATAACATAAAAAAGAAAAATGATGGCAACTTTTCCAATAGCAGGATGCACCCCCTTCATAGCCTGGCCTTGCGTCTCTTCCATGGCATTCATGCGCTCCTGAATTGACAAAATTTTGCAGATAAAAAAAGAATGCTTGTCGTTGTCGATCTCAAATTCGCTTAATACTTCTGTAATGTCATTATCCATGTTGTGGGACTATGTGTGCACAGCTAGTAAGTATTTTATGGCTGCAAATATGACCTGGAGGTTTTTAATGTTCGCCTGCCATTAAAATCAATGGGGCCCGCAGCGAACCTGTGGTTCGCGAACATTTGCCCGCGTTTGCGCGAACATGTTCGCGAACCATCCCGGCAGATGTTCGTCCATCTCTAGCCACAACACTGCAACCCCTCACAGATACTCTATTAGGGGCGCAGGAATGAGCCCTGCTGCAAAGTATTGCATGAAAAATTGTATTTACACGCCCCTGTTAAACAGGGGCTGAAAAATTGGACCTTAGGCACTGGTGCTGGTGCCACAACACTGCAACCCCTCACAGATACTGTAGTTGGAGTGCAGCAATGAGCCCTGCTGCAAGCATTGCATCAAAAATTGTAAATACACGCCCCTGTTAAACAGGGGCTAAAGAATTGGGCCTTAGCCACTGGTGGCGGTGCCCAGAACCAAAAATGTTCTTACAAGCTATCAGCATGATCATTGAGGAGGAAGAGGATAGTCACTTAGCATAACAGGATAGTCACTCAGCATCAGCATAGGCAGTCTTGAAGGGATCTGACATTTAAAAAAAAAATATTTGGTTACATCAGCATCAGGTGCTTGGTAGCTGGTGGTGATCCAAGACTGATTCATTTTTATGAAGGTCAGTCGATCGACCAAGTCGGTGGACAGGCGGACCCTGTGATCGGTTACAAAGCCTCCAGCAGCACTGAATGTGCGTTCCGAAAGAACGCTGGATGCAGGACAGGCCAGTAGCTCAATTGCATACTGAGCAAGCTCTGGCTAGGGATTCATCCTCAAGACCCAGTAACCCAGAGAATTTTCGGTGGGAAAGGTGTCCAAGTCTGATCTTGCCCCTAGGTATTCCTGCACCATGTAAGCTAGACGCTGGCGATGGTTGCTGGAACCGATCATACCTTGGGGCTGCGTACTAAAAAATTGTCGGTCAGACGACCACTTTCTCCACCGCTCCTTCTATGACTGACCGAAGCCTCAGCAACACGTTTTCCAGGACCAGGAATTTGTAACCTCCCAGTCTCTGGGAGCGCGTTGCACAGACCTTTCTGCAAGGCCTCCCAAAGATGCTTCATCCTCTGCTTCCTCTGCGACGGCAAGATAAGGTCCGCAACCTTACCCTTGTAACGTGGATCAAGGCGGGTTGCCAGCCAGTAATGATCCCTCTCCTTGATCGCACGAATACGAGGATCCTTCCGCAGGCTTTGCAGGATCAGGGAGGCCATGCAGCATAGGTTTGCTGAGGCATTCGGTGCGGAGTCCTCTGGGTCACTGAGGAGGACATGATCCGCAGCCACCTCCTCCCAGCCACTTACAAGTCCAAGGGTTCTTGGGACTGTAATTGATCCCTTGAAGACTGCTGCTGATGCTGAGTGCTAGTCTCCACCTCCATGCTAACACAATCCTCCTCCTCCTCCTCTTCCTGTTTGATAGCTGGCCAGCAGGAACACCATCTGGATAAAGGGGGCCTTGAGAGGTAAGGAAGTCCTCCTCTTCCTTCCTCTGTTCTGCCTCAAGTGCCCTGTCAATTATTCCACGCAGCGTGTGCTCCAACAGGTGGACAAGAGGGACAGTGTCACTGATGCATGCACTGTCACTGCTCACCATCCTCGTAACCCCCTCAAATGGTGCCAGGACAGTGCATGCATTCCTGATCATGGCCCACTGGTGTGGGGAAAAAAATCCAAGCCCCCTGACCCTGTCCTGGTGCCATATTGCAACAGATACTCATTGGTGGCCCTCTGCTGCGTGTACAGCCGCTGCAACATGGCAAACATAGAGTTCCACCTGGTGGGCATGTTACAGATTAGGCGGTTCTTGGGCAGGTTTTAATCCTTTTGCAGGTCAGCCAGCCGAGTACTGGCATTATATGACCAGGGAAAATGCCCACAGAGTTTCCTGGCCTGCTTCAGGACCTCCTGTAAGCCCGGGTACCTGCCCAAGAACCACTGCACCACCAAGTTAAGGACGTGAGCCAAACAGGGCACATGGGTCAGTTGTCCCTGTCGGAGGGTGGAGAGGAGGTTGGTGCCATTGTCGCAAACCACCTTTCCTGGCTTAAGCTGGCGTGGCATCAACCACCTCTGAGCCTGCCCCTGCAGAGCTGACAGAATCTCTGCCCCAGTGTGGCTCCTGTACCCCAAGCACACCAGCTCAAGCGCTGCATAGCATCCTTTTTGCCTGCATACTTGCGTAGCCCCTTGAACGCCTACAGAGCACCACTGGTTCCAAGGACAAAGCACAGGTAGAGGGCATGGAGGAAGAAGAAGAGGAGGGGGTGGAGGAGAGAGGTGTGTCAGAATCACCCGTAGTAACATTTTGAAGGCGTGGTGGCGGAACAACTTCCAACACTACTGCACCTTGTCCTGCATCCTTCCCAGCTGCCAGCAGAGTCACCCAATGTGGCATGAAATATAGGTAACGTCCCTGTCCATGCCTGCTGGACCATAAGTCAGTGGTAATATGCACCTTACCACTGGCCGCCCTGTCCAGCTAGGCCAAGACATTGCCTTCCACATGCCGGTAGAGAGCCGGAATCGCCTTCCGTGAGAAAAAGTGGCATTTGGGAACCTGCCACTGAGGAACCGCACATTCCATAAACTCACGGAAGGGGGCAGAGTCTACCAACTGAAAAGGCAACAGTTGAAGTGCTAGCAATTTAGCCAAGCTAGCATTCAACCGCTGGGCATGTGGATGGCTGGGAGTGAACTTCTTTCGGCGGTGCAGCAGCTGGGGCAGGGAAATTTGCCTGGTACAATCGGACGCCGGTGTACCGATAGCAGATTGCCCGCAAGTACTTGGCTGTGACACACCTAATTCTACACCTTCATTCCTCTCAGTGCAGGTTTCAGAGAGGACTGAAGGTATAGTGGGGTTGGAGATCCCAGCTGATGAGGAGCAAGGAGAGGTCCTCTTTGTTCTTTGGTGTGAGTCTTTTAGGTAGGCTTGCCAACGAACTGCATGGCAGGTTGACATATGTCTGGTCAAGCACGTGGTGCCCAAGCGGCTGATGTTTTGGCCACGCGATATACGCTTCAGACATATGTTGCAAATGACAATGGTACAATTTGCTGCACACGGCTGAAAAAAGGCCCACACCAAAGAACTTTTGGAATAACGCACAGAGACAGCAGCGCCCTGCACATGCGGAGCTCTGTGGTGTGATGCAGTCCATGTGCTGCCCTTAAGCTGGCCCTTGGAGGGCATCCTGCCTCCTTGGAGATGTGCCTCCTCCTCCTTCTCTCTCCTATCAGGCACCCACGTGGAGTCAGTGACCTCATCATCCCCTCCCTCCTCATCACTGGAAAAAATCTGGCAGTATGCTTCAGCTGGGGGAACATGACTGCTAGATAGCTGTCCTTGTTGGGAACCCCCTCCCTCTGGGCTCACATTACTATCCCTCTCTCTGGGCTCATGTTACTGCCTTCCTCTAGCTGGGTTCCATCCTTGGAGCCTTAAAAACACTGGGCATCCTCCTGGAGCATGTACCCAACACTGTGCTCAAACAGTTCGGGGGACTCCTCAGGAGGACATGGTGGGGCTAGGGAAGGAGTGACTGATGCCATTGAGCCGAGGGAAGAGGCCGCTTTGGCAGCTGCTTTGCCAGACAAAGTACCCTGAGCCTGGGTGAGAGAGGATGAGGAGGATGAGGACGGCTTGGTCATCCACTCTACCATGTCTTGGGCATGTTGCAGCTCAACATGGCCAGCTTCCAAAAAGAAGGACAAGCGCATCCCACGGCCACGTGCTGATGAGGATGCACCGTGTCCACGACCAGCACTGTTGCCTCTAGACACAGAGCCTGCTTGCCCTCTTTTTTTGCCTCGTGACTGTCTGCCTCACCTTGTTTGCCTTCCAGACATACTAATGGCCTGCAGTGAGATGTAGCTGCACAAAGGTGGGATGTATATATATATATATATATATATATATATATCTGTACTGATAATGCAGCTATCAGAATCAACTGCCTGCTGTGGTATTAGTATGAGAAAAGCAGCAATTTTCTTCAGTTAGTTTTAGGTGAACACTGTGCAGAGGACACAGTACACTAACTGAAAATACTTGCAGCTCTCTGCCTGTGGTTTTATTATGAGAACACTACTAACTGTATTCAGGTAAGCTTTAGGTGAACGCTGTGCAAAGCACACAGTACACTAAGTGAAACACTGACTGCAGCTAGCACAATCACCTGCCTGCCTGTCACAATATAGAGAATAACAGGAACGGATCTAGCTAAACTGAATACAGTGTATAAATATATATACAACACCTAGGATGCATATATATCCTCTACACACTGTAACTGCTGCTAACTGACTCGCCTGCCTGCTCTATCTAACTCAATATAAATGACACTGTCTCTCTCTCTGTAAGCGCTCTCTTTAACCAATTCCAACACACTACACAAGGCTGCCAAGCTGGTGGCCTTATATAGTGTGGGGCGTGTACCTACTCCTCTTAGCCATGATTGGCCAAAGCCACCCTGACTTTGGCCAATTACGGCAATCCGTTCTTACCGCGCTGTGATTGGCCAAAGCATGCGGGTCATAGTGCTTACTTGGCCAATCATCAGCCAGCAATGCACTGCAATGCCGCAGTGAATTATGGGCTGTGACGCGGCACTCGAATTTGGTGCAAACGGCCCATAATGTTTGCAATTCGGCGAACGGCCGAACAGACGATGTTCGAATCGAACATGGGTTCGACTCGAACACGAAGCTCATCCCTAATGGGCAGCACTGATGAGCACTGATAGGCACTGATGGGTGGCACTTATACAGTAGGCGGCATTGATATGTGGCACTTATGGTAACAGAAAGGCAGTATGGATAGGAGGCACTGAGAGGCACTGATGGGCACTGATTGGTTACGCTGATGGGTGACACTGATGTGCAGGCACTAATGGGCACTGAAAGGCAGCACTGATTGGCATCACTGATGGGCACTGAAAGGAATCACTGCTGGGCACTGACTCGCATCACTGCTCGGCACTGTTGGGGCTGCACTGATAATCAGTGCCCTGATTATCTGCACAGATCTCCACTTAGTGTGAGTAGAGGAAAGCCGATAATCGGCATTTCCTTGTTTACATGTTATCAGCTGTGGTTGGACACAGCTGATCACAAGGGTAAAGAGCCTTGTCATCGGCTCTATTCCAAGATTGGTGATTAGGGATGCCACCTTTTCATCAAGCCAAATCCGAACACTTTAGCGGCACAATTTTTTTTTTAGTTGAGTATACACTATAGGATTGTAAATGACGGTGCCACGGTGAACAGTAAGTGTTTGCCAAATTACATTGGGATTGATTGATTAAATTTAAAAAAAAAAAATTCACACTGAGGCGATGCGCTGGCAGGACGTTAAAAAAACTCCTGCAAGCAGCATCTTTGGAGCGGTGAATGAGCGGTGTATACACCACTCCTCCATTGCTCCTGCCCATTGAAATGAATGAGCAACGACCCTTTTTTCGGCCGTTAGCGGGGGTTAATAGCACCCTGCTAGCGGCCGAATACCTCCGCAAAAATGACGGTAAAGTGCCACTAAAAATAGCGGCGCTTTACCGCCACTGCCGTTGATGCCTCTGTGTGAAAGCACCTTAACTGAGGGTTTCATAGAACAGCTGTATTTATACTAAGATTAAATTACACACAGATGGACTCTATTTGCTAATTAGGTGACTTTTGAAGGCAATTAGTTCCACCAGATTTTAGTTAGGGGTATCAGAGTAAAGGGGGCTGAATACAAATACAAATTTATTTATTAAAACCGTTTATCATTTTCCTTCCACTTCCCAATTATGAGCCACTTTGTGTTGGTCTATCACATAAAATCCCAATAAAATACATTTACGTTTTTGGTTGTAACATGACAAAATGTGGAACATTTCAAGGGGTATGAATACTTTTCCAAGGCACTGTACCTGATATTACAAACCGTAAGCTACAAGTTGGTCACCTCTCACAAATCATGAATCATTGACACATGTCCACTGAAGGATTCTAATAAATGCCTCTCCTATTTTTGGCCACATTTGTGCTCACCTTGTGTCTATATTTTTCTTCATCACCTGTCTGACCTTTAAGACGAGAATAATTCTGTGATGAGTACAGAACATGCAGACTGTTTGCCAAGAATTCCACCGCCTCATACACAGGATCTATAGTCCTGTCAGATGAGTAATCTCCGGAGTCTGGTAATTTTTCCTGACCCGTACAATTGCGAAGAGAAATATGATAAATATTTTCATACAAAGTATCTTTTTCTTTGTTTCCTGACGTGCAGAAAAGTGTTGTCATCCACAGATTTTCAAGTAACTTGTCTTTTGGGCGGATCATTGGATGGAAACCATCAACAAAATTCTTGAAATTCTTATCGGCCTCGGACCGAAAGTTCACGGATAAGCTACAATTCAACATCTCCGGATATTTTTCTATAAGAGCAATACTTGAGGCCCAATTGGGGGTGAGGATCAATGTTATGTCACTGAATAATCTTCTCAGTGAGGATTCAAATATTAAATCATGATATGTTCCACAGAGTATGATCACTTTTACCGATGATTTTTTAATGCCGCTATACACCATTTCGAAAGCACGCCTTTCAGGCATTAATACACTGATACCATGATTTACTATAAAGGCCACACAAATTTTAAACTTTGACAAAATTCTTAATAACAGAAACGATTCCCTCTCCCCACTTTCATCTGCAGATGATATTATTCCAATCCAAGTCCATTCAAATTGTATGATAAGTTCTGATATATAATGATAAATCATAAAGAATTCATTAACTGAACTGTAAATAGAGGGAAAAAAAGCTCTTTCAAGTGGATCACCTATTGCCCCATAAACGACCTAAAATTCAGGGAGACGTGTTTCAACAATGAGGCAAAAAACTTACAAGAGATGTCTAAGCTTCAAAGGATTTAGGTAGACGTGGCTTTCTAAAATGTCATCTTGTCCCCTACATACAGGAATGCCCATCAGTACGTGGGTCACCAACCAAGAAAATAGGTGACTAGTGTTAGAGGATACATTAAAGAGGAAGTAAAGTCAGAAGAAATATCCCCAGTAATCATATGACCACTATGTATAGAGTTTATAAACTCACCAGGATAAGAATTTCATCCAGCAGCTCCTTCGGGGGTATCGCTACATAAGTCATTTTCCAGCAAAAAAAAAATGTTTTTAACTTGTAAACACCATATCTCAGAAAGAGGCTCGGTCCTTCATTGGTTAAAAAAAAAAAAACAATCTTTACAATCACTTTAAGCTCAGGTAAGTACAAGGTGGGATGGGGGGGCGGGGCTAGGAGTGGGAGGAGCAGAACACTGAGGGCCAGTTCTCACCACATGCAGTCCAGTGCATTTTTTTGGATGGAATGCAGTAAAACACATCAAACACACACTGGAATGCACTGAAACACATTCAAAAATGCATCAGACCCCAGTACAGTGAAAAAAAAAAAAAACAGGAGAAAAGAAGAAAAAAAAGCATCTGGAATGCATCCGGAAACACATCAAAAACGCACCAAAAATGTGATAAAAACGCGCATGCAACAACGCACCAGGAACGGCTCTGGAGTGCATTTTTGTGGTGAAAAGCAGAGAATGCATTAGGGTAAAAAAAAAACAAAAAAACTCCAGACTTTAGAATTAGTGTTGCACCGATACTTATATAGATACCGGTACCAATACTAAGAATTATCACGGGTATCGGTAAATGCTCCGATATCTGAAACCGATACTTCCAGGCTCGGTTCTTTCAGATGTCAGCGGGGTTCTCCCACTGACAGCCCAAATGTGAAAAATGGCAACTAACGGTTGTTAGGGAGCTGGGCTCCTTAACAACCGATGACTCATTCAGCTGTCAGCGGGGTTCTCCTGTTGACAAATGAAGTGTAAATTAAGTCCCGGCAATTAGAGCTATGAAAAAAAAAAAAGCAACCAGGCAATGTTTATCAACAACATTGCTCAGCCACAGAAAGATAAAAAAGAAACTGTTTCTTTTTTGGAATCTTTATGCTTATACATCTGCAGATCAAAGGGATGAACTTCGAACTGCAGATGAAGTCGGTTTAAAGCAACCTGTCAAGTAAAAAAAGAAATATATATATATTTTTTTTAATTAAATGTTCCTCTGTGTAACCCCTTATTAACCCTTAATTTACTCTAATCAGCCTTAATTAACTCCTTCTTCTCCTTCTCCATTTTATTATTTTCCTGCTGATTTTTTTTTTTTAAACTAATAAAGGGGTTGTAAAGGTTCACGTTTTTTCACCTTCATGCATCCTATGCATGAAGGTGAAAAAATATCTGACGATTACCGCCCCCCAGCCCCCCATTTTACTTACCTGAGCCCTGGAAAGTCCAGCGTCGCGAAAGCCATTGGCGGGGAGGAGCTGAGAGAGCCGCCGGGGGACTCCAGAAAACGTTGTTTGGGGCCACTCTGTGCAAAACAAGCTGCACAGTGGAGGTAAGTATAACATGTTTGTTATTTAAAAAAAATAAAATGCGAACCTTTAGTATCACTTTAATAATGCAAACTTTTTTTTTTGTTTACTTTGTTCATTAATATTTTAAAATATTTTTTAACATATTTTTACAAAAAAAGTGCAAAATTAAAAAAAAATATTAACGTATTACTTCATTTGTAAATCATTTTTCAATGCTTTGAACCATTGCTGACAGCTGAAGTGTAAACAAAACAGTTGTGGTAGGTATCGGTAATTGGTACTAAAGTGCTAAAAAAAAAGTATCGGTGTAATTTTTTTTTATATCTGCACATCCCTATTTAGAACCACTATAAGGGTGTATGATAAATATATGTAGCAGATTTTCTGACCTCTTCCAGTCTAATGGGAACCATCAAGGCCAAAGCTTGCTGAGATCCTTCAATATGTGATGGGTTGTGAGGCATAGTGGGTGCAAAGGTGGCAAAAGTCATTGGGCGCCGGACACTGATCAACAATCTGGTAGACAAATCTGACACCAGTGACACCAATACAGTGATCAGTGCTAAAAAAATGCACTGTCACTGTACTAATGACACTGGCAGGGAAGGGGTTAACATCAGGGGAAATCAAAGGGTTAAATGTGTTCCCTATGTGTGCTTTCTAACTGTGGGGGAGGTGCTTTGACTAAAGGAAAACAGAGATCCGTGTTTCTGCTTAGCAGAAACACAAGATTTAAATTTTTCCCTTCTGGCAGAACAGCGATCTGTCTTCTTTACATAGGCAAACCGCCGTTCTGTCTCTCTCTGAATGACTTCCTGGAATGATTGGCTCCTGCTGTTTCCAATCGGGAGCGGGTCTCCAGCGGAGGGCGCCAAAGACCAAGAACCAGAAAGAAGAAATCACGTACAGGTACGTGATTTTGCGCTTAAGGTCCGCCCTGCTGAAGTATTTGTACGTGGGGCGGATCTTAACTGCTTAATCATGTGTGCAATCATATGTGTGGCTCTGGCAGCGAAAGGGTTAAAACAGAAAATAAAAATCTCACAGCAATCAGTATCCCTCGCAGGTGTTTCCACCATCAATCCAAAATTAACAATGGAGGAAAATGTGGAAGTGGCTAGTGTGTCCTCAGTCAGATACGGTACATCATCCCTGAGTAATGGTAGCAAAGTGGGGAATGGGGGGATAAAGGGATTATGACGGTGCCAACAAGTCAGACCATAAATTTATGGTCTGACTTGTTGGCACCGTTATAATCCCTTTATCCCCCCCTTCCCCACTTTGCTACAAAATTAACAATATTCCGCCTCCTTGTTCTCTTTGGCAGCCCTGCTCCTCAGGCCTCGTACCTCGGTCCTCCTGACCGCCTAAAACAGGGGTCTCCAAACTTTCTAAACAAGGGGCCAGTTTACTGTCCTTCAGACTTTAGGGGGGCCGGACTGTAACCAGTGGGAGTAGAAAATGTCCCATCATTGGTGTCAGTGGGAGTAAACAATGCCACATCTTTATTGAGAGGAATAGTGCCCCAGCATGGATGTCAGTGGGAGAAATAGTGCCCCATTATTGGTATCAGTGGGAGGAATAGTGCCCCATCATTTGTGTCAGTGGAAGGAGTAGTGTCAGGGAAATGACCGAAGAAGGACTGGCAATTCTGCCCAAGACAATCATGGCCGTCATGGTGCACAGCGTGATTAAGGTGGGCGGTACTTCCTCCTTGTAACAGATCACACAATCAACTTCCTGGTCTATTTAAGCCTGCTGCTGGAGCTGCTCATTTCTGGATTATCTCTTCATTCTCCTGTGTACCTTGACCTTGTCTCCTGATCCGTGCTTATCCATTGTGACCTGGCTTGCCTTGACCTTGCTTCCTGATCTCCTGTGTTTGACCTTCGGCCTGCTTCTGGACTCTGCTTCTGCTTCCTGACCACCCGGCTTGACCCTCGGCTTATACCTGGACCCTGCACGTGCATGACCTTGGCTCATCCCTGTATATGCTCTGGACTGACCTACCTGTGTTTGACCCCCGGCCTGGCTTCTGGTATCTCCGTTCATCTGAATACAACAAGCTCAGTTCTGCCTGCCTCAGCTATCCCTCAGTGGCTGAGCTCATCAGACTGCAAGCAAGCACCTGGCCAACCGTGCTTCTGTGGGCACCGCGCTCCCTGTTCCCAACTCCAGGGTCACACTGCACTCAGCCGCAAGGGGAGCCCTCTTGGCATCTCGATCTCCATACTCGTTCCTGACAAATAGTGCCCCATCATTTGTGTCTGTGGGAGGAAATGTGCACATCATAGGTATCAGTGGGATAGTGCTCCATTGTTGGTGTCAGTAGGAAGAATAAAGGGAAGCAAAGGGCCGCATTTGGCCCTTGGGCCGCAGGTTGGAGACCACTGGTCACTGTCTAACATAACATTCCTGTGCTCGTTTACAAACGATGTAACTCTGTCAGCTTTTTCCTGCAGCTCCCTGCTGCTTTGTCGCTCGGGCCTCTGTCTGTCCTGTCACAGACAGTATGGTGCAGACATGCACCTCTCTGCTCCCTTTCAACACACATGGACCCCTCGGTAGGGTGGAGCCTTGAACTCTAATCCTGACTCTCCTAAGAGTACCATCAGTGCATGTTCTAGACAAAACCGGCCCAGACTGCCTTTTAACACCGTGACAGAGTACTGTATTGTCACAATATATATATACTGCACTTGTTTCACCTATTGGTAACATTTTTATAAAAAAAGGACATGCAAAAAAAAAAAAAAGAGCAGGTGAGACTTAAGACATCATTACTGCTATAATACTCACTTGTACATGGTTTAATACAGATAATATCTGGGCCATAGGCAGGGTTGTGGTTGAACTCTCGTCTCCAATAAAACCAGCTAATTTCTGGTGGTCTCTGCAAGAATAGTTTGGGATGGTTTTTCCCGGTCCGGATAAAATCTGTAAGACACTTTTTATGGCTTTTCTGGGATGAGAACACGAGTCATAAAGATGATATCCTAGGGTCACATTAGGCAGGATTGTTGGATTTTTATTCACTTGGTCAATGGCAAAAAGGAACATTTGAAGTTTCTTGTAGTAATGATGCAAGGGTCTGTTGATATAATAAGTTAATAACTTGGATACACGAGGTCATCAGTTTCCCAACACCTAGTGGTTTAGTGACAAAATGGAAATTAAGAAAGCTTATGCCAACCAATCATATTTCACCCTTTAAAGTTGAACTCCTGGCAGATCTAAAAAGCACTATTGTATTTGTCAAAAATTTGTAAATTGGAGTATCTTTAGGGATGAGCTTCGGGTTCAGGTCATCTATGAGTTCAATCTCAACCCAAGATGTTTTCAGTTCGCCGAATGCAGTAAATGGACGTACTAAATGGGCAGTATTGGCAAGTTCACCCACCCGCCTGCCTGAACCTTTGGCTACTGCAGAAGGAGGTCATTCATTTAGTGGTGGTATCACTACTGGTGATAACAGCTTCTTGCTGTTTGCCGACTTGTTTTAAATTGTGAAGTAGCTGGCAGGCATCCTGGGCGAGGTCACTGATCACATATGATCATAGCTATATATGTCGCAGATCAACTGCTCCCCTTTCCTGGCAATCCAGGCTGCTTACCTGAATAATGGTCTGATATAGATTTTTTTTCATCAATAAAGTTTTTATTGAGTTTATATAAAATGTATCAAAGAGTATAAAGGACGCACTGATAGGCCTTTGGGGTTAATACAATTACATCATTATACAGAGAAATCCTTTTTCAAACGTAAGGTTAGTAGCAACATAATGAAAACAACCACAAATTGTAACATAGGAAGTCAATTGGGAAGCATTGGTATCCACGATTCCCATTGCTTTTTAAATTTGGAGTGGGCTTTTGTACTGAGAGCCAGAGCCTTTTCGCACAGGGCGGCCCATCCATTAGGGGCGCCCGGGCACCGCTCTCTCTTTCCTCGCAAACTACCTATATGCAATGGATAGATTCATGCATAGCATGAATCTATCCATGGCCGCCGAGGCCACCACCTATTTATGCATCCGGCCCCTTTCAGGGCACCAGGCGCATGAATTAAAGCGGCCAGGGTGGCTCAGGTCGAAGAGAGTGCAACCGGAGCCCACCCAGGTGTGTTACAACAGCGAATCAGGAAGCAGTTCCTGATACCCACTTGGCCAGGCAGTCTCAGGACTCCTGGCCAATCAGGTCTAAGTTAGACATTTTGTTTCGTTCCGAAACGAAATTCGGACAAATTTTCATTATTCGGACGTTCGGATGCATCCAAATTACCGAATTATAAATGCTAACGAATTCGTCCGAATCCGAAATAACGATTCAAATCGAATTCGAAAAAAATTCTATTCAAATCGAATTTGAAAACAATTAGAATAGAATCGAAAATATTGGATAGAATCAAATAGAAAAACAATAGAACAGAATAGAATAAAATAAAATATATACCGTATATATTATATTTTATTCTATTCTGTTCTATTTTTTTTCTAGTCTATTTTCTATTTCTATTCTAATCTTTTCTAATTGGAATTCGAAAAATCTGTCGCATTCGAAAATATTTCAACCAAATTCGAAAATATTTCTACCGCATTCGTTAATATTTCATCCGCATTCGTTAATATTTCAACCAAATTCGATAATATTTCAACCGGATTCGAAATTATTCCAACCGAATAGAAAAGATTATAGTAAACCTTGTTCCGACATTCGAATTTCGTATAGAATGAATTCTAATTCCAATTATAAAAGATTAGAATAGAAATAGAAAATAGACTAGAAATAGTCTATTCTCTGTTTTTCTATTTTATTATAATCTTTTCTATTCGGTTGAAATAATTTTGAATCCTGTAGAAATATTTTCGAATTCTGTTGAAATAGTTTCTAATGCGGTTGAAATAATTTCGAATCATGTTGAAATAATTTCGAATCCGGTTGAAATATTATCGAATCCAGTTGAAAGTCCGGTTGTAATTTTTTCGAATGCGGTTGAAATATTTTCGAATCCGGTAGAAATATTTTCGAATTAGGTTGAAATATTTTCGAATGCGACCGATTTTACGAATTCGGTCGAAAACATAACGAAAGCCGAAAACGAATGTAACGAATCTAACTAAACTAAATTAATTAATTAACAAATTAAAACGAAACGAAACTAAACAAATTTTTTCCTTTTGCACATGTCTAGTCTCAGTCAAGACTTGCATCCTTTTTGGCCTGGAGGAGAAGTAATGGCCCCGGAGTGAGGAGCTGCAGCTCAGATCAATGTCTGCCTGATCTGCCACCGCATTCCCGCCCACCTCCTGCAGAGGGGGGGGGGAATCGCTGAATTCATGTCTGTCTCCTGTGGGGGGATGTCGCATTCCTGTCTGTCTCATGTGGGGGAGAGGGGAGGAGGGGTTGGTGTTGAACACCAGCTGCCACTGCAGCTTGTCCCTGCCCACATGCACTACAGCAATAACAGGCTGCATGTGCTTTTTCATAGGGCATAATTGCAAACTGTTATTGTACTTTTTCACTGGACTTCTTTTTTTTTGAGTGAAGTGAATTTTTTTAAATGCTTACTGTGAAACATAAAAAAAAGGTCAAATTACTTGAAATAATATTTATTAAACACCGCTCTAAATCTCATATCACTACCACTACACACTGAAGGGTGCTGGCCCTGTACATCTCAGGAGTTCCACTATGAAGAAAGTCTGGATGGCTACACTTCCATAAAATCACCTTTTATTAGTCCATGAATCATACGACAATCCACAACATACAAATGAGGGGTATAGCTGCTGGACTAATAAAGGTGATTTAATGGAAGTGCTGCCATCCAGAGTTTCTTCTTATTGGAACTACTTTAAATAATAAGTCCAGGGGTGTCCTAATCCTGCCTGTGAAGGAACATATTATTGTGATGTACAGAAAGTACTGCTACAAGCACTGACATTTACAAAGGAAAAAGGTTTTAAAATTCATAGCAAATAACCTTGAAAGCTGTCATAGCACATGAGGTCTGCTATGTATTTTGGGGGACCTTTGGAGGGGTCTGTGTGAGGGGTCTGTGTGCCGTCATTGCACAATTTAAACGGTATCATTTTTTGTTCTTTGTAAATTTCATTTTTCTTGTAATACATCCTATGGTCTCCCTTATTTCAGAGTACTTATCAGGGCAGCTGATGGGGGGGGGGGGGGGGACCACCAGTCCTCTTGTAGGGGGCCCGAGCACACAGGGGGCCCACACAGAGAAGGATAAGTAGGAACAGTGATATGTATCCTCCTCTAGTCAACCCTATCCCCCACAGCAAGAAACACACCTAGAGAACACATTTAACCCCTTGATCGCCACCTAGTGTTAACCCCTTCCCTGCCAGTGACATTTACACAGTAATCAGTGCATTTTTATAGCTCTAAACGCTGTATACATGTCAATGGTCCCAAAAATGTGTCAAAAGTGTCCGCCGCAATATCGCAGTACCACTAAAAATCGCAGATCACCACCATTACTAGTAAAAAAAAAAAATGCCATGAATCTTTTCCATAGTTTGTAGACGCTATAACTTTTGCGCAAACCAATCAATATACGCTTTTTGCAATTTTTTACCAAAAATATGTAAAAGAATATATTGGCCTAAACTGATCAAGAAATTTGTTTTTTAAAATAATTTTTGGGGATATTTATTATAGCAAAAAGTAAAAAAGAAAACAAAAAATTTTTTTTTTAATTGTTGCTGTTTTTTTGTTTATAGCGCAAAAAATTAAAACCGCAGTGGTGATCAAATACCACCAAAAGAAAGATGTATTTGTGGGGGAAATTTTGTTTGGGTACAGCGTCACATGACCGGGCAATTGTCAGTTAAAGCGACGCAGTGCCAAATTGTAAAAAGTGCTCTGGTGTCAGGAATGGTTCCATCCGCTGGTGTTATTTGTTATTTGTTTTGCAGTACTGTAGTCCACCAGCAGGTGTCTCCTGGCAGTTTGGAACTGTCAGGAGAATCTTTCCCTGCTGGTGTTATATTATTCCTTGGACGCAGTACTGGTTTCCACCAGCGGATGGATCCTGGCAGTGTGGAGCAAACTGCCCTCCCTCTGATCAGCTGTGACCTGAAGCTAATCAGCATTCCTATAAATACCCGGCAGGTGTATACACACACTGCCCTGGTATCTTCCTCGTGCCCTGACCTGCAGCCTGTCTACTTGCACCTCGATTCCTGTAACCCTGATTCCTGTAACCTGAACCTGAACCTGTTGTGTCTGTCCTAATCCCTGATCCCTGCTCTGCAGCCTGGTTGCCCCCTGCTTGATCCTGTCTCCCTGTCCTGATCCATCCATCCATCCTCTCCCTGTCCTGTGTTCCTTACCCCATCTGCTGATCTCCCTGTGTATGACCTTGGCCTGGCTAACGTTTACGCTTCTGGAATACCCCTTTGTCCATCTGCCTACCTGCTGTGTATGACCCTGGCATGGCTAACGTTTACGCTTCTGGAATACCCCTTTGTCCATCTGCCTACCTGCTGTGTATGACCCTGGCCTGGCCCTGTTTATAATTCTGGTTTCCCCATTACTTGCACATATTTGTCTGTTACTGTTATTATTTGTGGGTTCTGTTTGGTATTGGTTGTTGTGCACTGTGTTGTATTGGAGGTGGTTGTATCTATATTATTTCACTTATCTTTAATAAATCATTATATTTCACTTACACACGTTTGGGTTTCCTCTGTTGCAGTTCACATAGTTCTGGTCGTACCCGATACGTGACAACTGGTCAGGAAGGGGCTGAAGCGGTTAAACAGTATAAACATGATATAGAAACACTGGCAATACCCATAACATGTAATTTGCCTGATTTACACTTAAAAAGTCAACAGTTTAAGTCCTAGTTGCAATCTCAGAACACCTAATAAGAGGATAGTATGCGACCGATCTAAACTACGTGGCATGTTCACCAATGCCAGAAGCCTGGCGGACAAGATGGATGAACTAGAGATACTGTTGTACAGGGAGGATTTGGATTTTGTGGGGATTTCAGAGACCTGGTTCAACAGCTCTTATGATTGGCTGGCAACCATTCAAGGGTATACCTTTTATCACAAGGATAGAGAGGGTAAAAAAGGGGGAGGGGTATGCCTATATATCAAGAAAAAATTGAGAAATGCTATCACTTAAAGAGCCACGTAGGAGGCGGAATCCTTATGGGTAGACCTCCAAAGGGATAAAGCTAAGGGGAAAATAAAACTGGGAGTATGCTATAGGCCCCCTAACTTTAGAGAGGAGAGGGAGACGGATCTTCTATCACAAGTTGGATTAGCAGCTAGGCTTGTGCAATTCGTTTCGTAACGAATCGAAATTCGTCCGAATTTAGCAACTTTCGGACATTCGGAAGCATTCGAATTTCCGAACAGAGCAATTACGAATAAAACCGAATCCGAAATAAATTATACCGCAAAATAGTGAATGCCCGAATGTCTTCGGCATAATTCGTTATGAAAAAAGTTACGAATGTACGAATCCATTCGAAGCACAATAACACTCACTCTGCTCTCTGCTTCTCCCTCACCATGCTGAACTCCCTCTCAAAATGGGGTACAGGGGCGGAGGCTATAGCCGCATAGAAAAAAACGAAAGTAAAATACGAGATTTCGAATCCATTCGAAGCACAATAACACTCTGCTCTGCTCTCTGCTTCTCCCTCACCGTGCTGAACTCCCTCTCAAAATGGTGTACAGGGGCGGAGGCTATAGCCGCATGTAAAAAACGAAAGTAAAATACGAGATTTCGAATCGTTACAAATAACCGCAATGTATTTAGAAAAGTACAAATCCATTCGAAGCACATTAGGCATAATAGGCAGCGTCGTTGTGAGAGAGACACAGAAAATTCAGAATCAACGAACCCAAAAAAAGTTACGAAAGTAAGAGTGTTGTCCAGAATCAAAGAAAAACAACGTACCCTACCGAAAGTACGAATTATAAATCAACTAAAAATTAAACGAAAAATGACGCTTGCAAAAATACGAATTAGTCCGAACACGAAAAATCCCGTCTAGCAAAATTACAAATGATTATGAATCAACAGGACCGAAAAGAAACGAACCGAAACGAAACAAATTTTTCCGTTGTGCACAAGTCTATTAGCAGCAAGGGTGGGAAGTGTTATCATAATGGGGGATTTTAATTATCCAGACATAGACTGGGCGGAGGGAACCACGCATTTGTCTCGCCAGTTCATGGGTCAGATGGTAGATGCACCAACTAGAAATAAAGCGTTACTAAATCCACTGATTACCAACAATACAGACCTGTATTGGATAAAATATTAGGAACAAAGAACACCAAGGAGAGATGGGTTTGATTTTAGAGCAAAATAAATAGGGTATTAACCAATGCATCCCATTGGTTAATAAATTTAAAAGAGCGAACAAAAGTCCTGGATGGCTTAACTCAAATGTAAAAATGCATATAAAAGCAAAGGAGAAGGCCTTCAAAAAATACAAGGTTGAGGGATCATCATCAGCATTCAGACTTTATAAAGAATGCAACAAGAAATGTAAGGGTGCAATTAAGATAGAACAACTAAGATAGAACATGAAAGACACATAGCGGAGGAGAGCAAAAAAAAAAATCAAAGAAATTCTTAAAGTATGTAAGCGGTAAAAAAGGGAGGACAGACCATATTGGCCCCATAAAGAATGAGGAAGGACATCTGATTACAAAGGATGGAGAGATGGCATAGGTATTGAATTTATTCTTCTCCTCAGTCTTCACGAGGGAATCGGGGGGGCTTCATTAAACAAAACTGAAGTGTTTATCCTCATGACACATCACAGGAGGCCCCTCCATGGTTAACAGAGGACAGAATTAAAATTAGACTTGGGAAACTTAACATTAATAAATCACCAGGACCAGATGGCTTGCACCCGAGGGTACTTAGGGAACTCAGTCAAGTAATTGCCAGACCATTGTTCCTAATTTTTACTGACAGTCTACTGACTGGAATGGTACCAGCTGATTGGAGAAAAGCCAATGTAGCACCAATATTTAAAAAGGACCCAAAATACATCCCTGGGAATTACAGACCAGTTAGCCTAACATCAATAGTATGTAAGCTCTTGGAGGGGATGATAAGGGACTATATACAAGATTTTAGTAATGAGAACGGTATCATTAGCAGTAATCATCATGGATTCATGAAGAATCATTCTTGCCAATCCAATCTATTAACCTTCTATGAGTAGGTGAGTTGACATCTAGATAAAGGAAGGCCCGTAGACGTGGTGTATCTGGATTTTGCAAAAGCATTTGACACAGTTCCCCATAAATGTTTACTGTACAAAAACAAGTCCATTGGCATGGACCATAGGGTGAGTACATGGATTGAAAACTGGCTATAAGGGCGAGTTCAGAGGGTGGTGATAAATGGGGAGTACTCTGAATGGTCAGGGGTGGGTAGTGGGGTCCCCCAGGGTTCTGTGCTGGGATCAATCCTATTTAATTTGTTCATAAACAACCTGGAGGACGGGGGTAAACAGTTCAATATCTGTATTTGCGGACAATACTAAGCTAAGCAGGGCAATAACTTCTCTGCAGGATGTGGAAACTTTGCAAGAAGATCTTAACAAATTAATGGGGTGGGGGGAGGGGGCAACTACATGGCAAATGAGGTTTAATGTAGAAAATTGTAAAATAATGCATTTGGGTGCCAAAAATATGAATGCAATCTATACACTGGGGGGAGAACCTCTGGGGGAATCTAGGATGGAAAAGGACCTGGGGGTCCTAGTAGATGATAGGCTCAGCAATTGCATGCAATGCCAAGCTGCTGCTAACAAAGCAAACAGAATATTGGCATTAAAAAGGGGATTCACTTCAGAGATAAAACGATAATTCTTCCGCTCTACAAGACTCTGGTCCGGCCGCACCTGGAGTATGCTATCCAGTTCTGGGCACCAGTCCTCAGGAAGGATGTGCTGGAAATGGAGCGAGTACAAAGAAGGGCAACAAAGCTAATAAAGGGACTGGAGGATATAAGTTATGAAGAAAGGTTGTGAGCTCTGAACTTATTCTCTCTGGAGAAGAGACGCTGGAGAGGGGATATGATTTAAATTTACAAATACCGTACTGGTGACCCCCACAATAGGGAGAAAACTTTTTCGCAGAAGGGAGTTTAACAAGACACGTGGCCACTCATTAAAATTAGAAGAAAAGAGGTTTAATCCTAAAGTACGCAGAGGGTTCTTTACTGTAAGAGCGGCAAGGATGGGAAATTCCCTTCCACAGGCGGTGGTCTCAGCGGGGAGCATCGATGGTTTCAAAAAAAATATTAGATAAGCACCTGAACTTCCACAACATACAGGGATATACAATGTAACACTGACATATAATCACACACATAGGTTGGACTTGATGGACTTGTGTCTTTTTTCAACCTCACCTACTATGTAACTATGTAACACAGTATAACAAATTATTAGCCCCTGATATTTACTGACACTTGTAAAAAATCACAGATTTTTACAAACTGCCACTAAATTTACTGACGGTTGGCAACCCTGACATTAGGTCAGAGCAGAGACAATAGGCAGCCTTTGCTCATCAGAATCCTCAATCTGTGTACAGGGATAGGACACTGACTCCAGCTGTAGGCCATATAAAATCTTGTAGTGGGATGGATGTGAGCCATGAGCCGTAATTCGGAGACCCCTGCCCTGCAGGTATGAGTTTCAATAGACTTTTATTTTTTTTGTTCACGTTACATACTTTAGACAGAACATGGCAGTGAGATTGGGCTTCTCACGAATCTTGTACCCGCCCATGAGACAGTTGACGGTGAAGACTCCTCCGATGATGATGTCTCCATCCTGAACATATTCATAATCCTCGTACGCTGGTACAATCTGCAGGTCACAAGCTGGCGATGAATTGCAGATACTATCTGGGCATAATATTAAAAACAGAAATAAAATAAGCCACATAGTTCCTATTAGATGAAATATTTCCATAAATCTGAACAAATGGCGAGCAAGAAATCTGTACATGACATTACATGGTGTGAGCTGCCGTGTCTGTCAGTGCAGCAGGTCGCAGTCCTCTGTGCTCGGTTTATAAAGACGTGTAGTGCAGAGATTTAGAATTTTCTTTTTTTTTTTTTAGCCGTAGTAAAGAGGAAAATTAGCTTCTGTATTATAGTTGTCTGAAAAGATTTTTTTATAATAATAATTTTCTATTAAAATATGTAATGTGCTAAGAGCTATTTTTTTCTTTTCATTCTACTGTGTTAGTTCCTTTTTGTTGTCCACCTGATGCTCTTAAAAATTCAATGCATTATGATAACATAAGAAAAATAAAAAATAAAACGATTAACCACTTCACCCCCGGAAGATTTTCCCCCTTAATGACGAGGCCATTTTTTAGCGATACGGCACTGCGTCGCTTTAACTGACAATTGCGCGGTCGTGCGATGCTGTACCCAAACAAAATTGATGTCCTTTTTTTTCCCCCACAAATAGAGCTTTTGGTGGTATTTGATTACCTTTGCGGTTTTTATTTTTTCCCGCTATAAACAAAAAAAGAGTGACAATTTTAAAAACAAAAACAAAACAATATTTTATACTTTTTGCTATAATAAATATCCCCCCAAAAAATGTAAAAAAAAAAATTCTTCATCAGTTTTGGCCGATATATATTCTTCTACATATTTTTCGTAAAAAAAAAAAAAAAATCGCAATAAGCGTATATTGATTGGTTTGTGCAAAATATATAGCATCTACAAAATAGGGGGTTTATTTATGGCATTTTTATAAAAAAAAAAAATTCTAGTAATGGCGGTGATCTGCGATTTCTAGAGGGACTGCGACATTTCGGCGGACAGATCGGACACTTTTGACACCTTTTTGGGGACCATTGACATTTATACAGCTAAAGATAAAGGGAATCCTGTGAGCCACCACTTCCTAGATGCTTGAATTGAATAAAACACCTAAAAGCTGCTAGCGTTACACACGTCACATGTATCGTGCAAAAACAAATGAATAAACTATATACGCTGCGCTAATAGTATTGATTGTAGTGCACAGTAAATGTATGTATTCTTAACCACTTAAGGACCGATCACTGTATATATACGTCATTTTTTTAAAGATGGATATCTCGGTAACGGCAGCAGCTGCTGCCACAACCAAGATATCCATCTCTTCAGTGAGCCGTCCTGTTTACGATAATGGTGGTGTCTGTGGCGGATTCACCGCGAGATCACCGTTATCGGTGGCGGGAGAGGGGCCCCCCTCCCGCGGCTCTCCCGCGCCCTCCGCCGCTTACCGGAGCCGTCGGTAGCGGCAGAGGCGATCGGGTCCTTCTCCCTCTGTGGTATGGATAAGAGTAAGGGGAAGATGGCCCCCCCCCGTCTCCATACCATAGCAGGGCGGCGCTGACGTCAAAACGTCAGCTCCGCCCATACGTCTTAAAGGGACATTTTTTTTTTGTCATTTTTTCAAATGACATTTTTTTTTATTTATTGCATTTTAGTGTAAAAATTAGATCTGAGGTCTTTTTGACCCCCAGATCTCATATTTAAGAGGACCTGTCATGCTTTTCTCTATTACAAGGGATGTTTACATTCCTTGTAATAGGAATAAAAGTGATCAATTTTTTTTAAACCAGTGTAAAAATAAATAGAATCAAGTAAAATAAATAAGAAAACAATTTTTTTTTTTTTTAAAGTGCCCTGTCCTGAGGAGCTCGCGCACAGAAGCAAATGCATACGTGAGTAGCGCCCGCATATGAAAACGGTGTTCAAACCACACATTTGAGGTACCCCCGCAATTGTTAGAGTGAGAGCAATAATTCTAGCCCTAGACCTCCTCTGTAACTCAAAAGATGCAACCTGTAGAATTTTTTTAACGTCGCCTATGGAGATTTTTAAGGGTAAAAGTTTGACGCCATTCCACGAGCGGGTGCAATTTTAAAGTGTGACATGTTGGGTATCAATTTACTCGGCGTAACATTATCTTTCACAGTATAAAAAAAAATTGGGCTAACTTTACTGTTGTCTTATTTTTTTTATTCAAAAAAGTGAATTTTTTCCCAAAAAAGTGTGCTTGTAAGACCGCTGTGCAAATACGATGTGACAAAAAGTATTGCAATGACCGCTAATCTATTCTCTAGGATGTAAGAAAAAAAAACAATATATATAATGTTTGGGGGTTCTAAGTGATTTTATAGCAAAAAAAACAGTTTTAAACTTGTAAACACCAAATCTGAAAAACAGGCAAGGTCCTTTTAATCCAAAAATAAATAATGGATCAATTGAATAATAAATAAATAAATTAAATAAT
This sequence comes from Rana muscosa, assembly GCA_029206835.1. Classification (NCBI taxonomy): domain Eukaryota; kingdom Metazoa; phylum Chordata; class Amphibia; order Anura; family Ranidae; genus Rana; species Rana muscosa. Next base: position 210,722,971 of record CM055119.1, read on the forward strand.
TATCTGAGTACGGTTAATATATAAAAGCATATAACATATAATGAAAACTCAATTCAATGTGCTTGGTGCATAACTGTGTTAAAAAACCAAAAGCATAAACAATAATATATCAAAGTGCTCCTGTGCATTTATAAAGTGTCCAAATATGTTATTGATGACCGTGCTGAAAAAAGCAATGCAATTAGAAATAAGAGGTTCAGGTCATATGACAAGGTGCTCATGTGCATATGAGTAGCATCCAGCTGCGTCAATGATACTGTGATATTATAGTCCGTGAAATTCAAAGAACTTGATATGTGATCCAAGCCGTGCTAAGGTGTCAATACTCAGGTGCCCCCCTTAGGCAATGAACGCTCACCTTGGAGTGTGCTACTTTGCAATAAAGCAAAGTCAAAGCACGCATGTGAACCACCTCTGGGCTCTTTAATAGTGTCAGGCTCCTGGGTTCCTCAGCATAAACAACCGGAACATATGAAACAGGAAAAACTCGATAGTGCAATAAAGTTTTTAACTATTTATTAAATAAAGCAAAATCCCCTGCAGGGGTACTGACACAGATCGGGTGCGTCAGTGCACACCCAAAATGGTATCGGGATGATACGAGCGTCCTCCTCAGTTCACAAGCTGTCTGTCGGCCGTGCCGTCCTGACCCCTCCCCAACGCGTGTCGATACAGGGATGACGTATCTACTTCAGGGGGAAATATAATTGGACAGTAGACCTGTCAATCTTAAATAGTGTCGGTGGCCATTTTGTTGAAGACCAAAGACATTTTACTGTTTTGTCTGTGGTTGCAATGCATGTGTTGCATAGGAGACGCTAGTCGGATACATATGATAGAATTCACTTGTCCTCATTAATTCCCATTATCTCCATTTTGCCTAAGCCCTACGGTGTCTTATTAGACCCATAACCACTGGTCGCAGATGTGAGGGGTAAATAAAGGGAATGTAAAAAAGCCGTGAGAAAAAACTGAACACAGGACGGCATCAGAGGATTTACGTGTCATCCCTTATGATGTAGCATATATAAAAAGCATATGCTCCATCATATGAACATATACTCGCTACATATAAATATTGATTAAACTTATACAAAATAATACATAAAGGTTACATAGCAGAAGATTTATTTTAACTATACAGCGAATACTCAGGGCACGGTACTGAGTGCGCGATTCTCAGTATGCATATCCATCTGGATGCTGGAATCTAAAGATCCACATGCATTATTACCTGAGATTCCCTTACCGTAGTTTACCCAAAAAATAGAGTAATCAGCAAAAAAATATATAGAGTAATCAGCAAAAAAATATACTAAAATTACTATATCTTACTATAGAGAAAGATTATTAAAAAAATATATAATGAATAATAGTTTTTAAGATCAATAATAAATCTAAAAACTCAATTTAAAACCATCATAACATTAGTGAAATCTTAAAAAATATGATCAAGGACAAGATGCGTACATAAAATGTATCTAAAACTTTCAACTTGCTTAAATTACTTTACCAAAGTTACTAAACGACTTGTGTATATGGATAAAAGGGGTTAAGTACTTAATAATTACTTAGAAAGCATTTTAAATCAAATTCTTTGTTCAAGCCACCGGGGACCAAAGAACCTAACTGGTGAATCCACCAGGATTCACGTTTACTGATTTCCCTTATATAGTTGGAACCTCTCCAGTGGTGTTTGGGGGCCTTTATACCCCAATATTCTATACCGGCTGTGCTTTTATTATCAACATCTCTAAAATGTATAGATAGAAAATGCTTGTCAAAACTAGGGATTAGTGTTGAGCGAACCCGAACTGTAAAGTTCGGGTCCGTACCGAACTTTAGCTTTTTCCCGAACCTGAACCCGGACTTTGCCCAAAAGTCCGGGTTCGGGTTCGGCAATCTAATTACGCATTTAGAAATGCTTCAGGGGCCAGCCAATCACCTTTTGATTAGCTGGTGTGCCCTTAGAGGCCATCATAGCCATGCCTACTAATGGCATGGCTGTGATTGGTCAGTGCAACATGTGACCCAGCTTCTATATAAGCTAGAGGCACACAGCACACATGTCACTCTGCTTCAGAATAGAGAGGGAGAGGATCTAGTCTGCTGCTGCTGCTTTTAGGGAGAGATAGAAAGATAGATGAGGTAGTCCTGATTCTACAATCTGAGGGAAAAGATAGAGAGATAGTGTAGTGTAGGGCCAGGTTCCTGTGTTGGTGCTTTCAGGGAGAGAGAATATTATATAGGAGTCCAGATTCAGAGATTAAAATCAGCGATCTGCATAGGTTTACCTGTTTGTGTTGCAGTGCAGTCTTTTTACACTGCCATGAGCCCAGTGTCAGAGAAAATCTAACTTTTAGGGGGAAAAAAAAGGCACTTTATTGTGCTCTTTTCCAAAAGACCCATAGGGCAAAAAAAAAAAAAAAAGGATTTCATTTTGCTCGTGCAAAAAAAGACCCATTTAAAAAAAATTGCACTTTAATGTACGCTTGCAAAAAGAGCCATTCAGGGGCACAAAAAATAGTTTGCAGTGTGTTATACATATTTGGAGGTGTGTGAAATAAACAATTTCTATATAGTTTTCTCCTACTGTGCTATACTAAAAAAACACCATTTTTTTTAAATAGCATTTTCTGCAGTTCTGTAGCTGTGCGATTCAGCGGTTATGTACTGTGGGTGTGTTCTGCTCTTCCAAAAAACGCCGTTTAGGGGCACAAAAAAAAGTTTGCAGTGTGTTATACATATTTTGAGGTGTGTGAAATAAACAATTTCTATATAGTTTTCTCCTACTGTGCTATACTAAAAAAACTAAAAAATTTTTGAATAGCATTTTCTGCAGTTCTGTAGCTGTGCGATTCAGCGGTTACGTACTGTGGGTGTGTTCTGCTCTTCCAAAAAACGCAGTTTAGGGGCACAAAAAATAGTTTGCAGTGTGTTATACATATTTGGAGGTGTGTTAAATAAACAATTTCTATATAGTTTTCTCCTACTGTGCTATACTAAAAAAACAACATTTTTTTTGAATAGCATTTTCTGCAGTTCTGTAGCTGTGCGATTCAGCGGTTACGTACTGTGGGTGTGTTCTGCTCTTCCAAAAACACCCATTTAGGGGCACAAAAAATAGTTTGCAGTGTGTTATACATATTTAGAGGTGTGTGAAATAAACAATTTCTATATAGTTTTCTCCTATTGTGCTATACTAAAAAAACAACATTTTTTTTGAATAGCATTTTCTGCAGTTCTGTAGCTGTGCGATTCAGCGGTTACGTACTGTGGGTGTGTTCTGCGCTTCCAAAAACACCCATTTAGGGCAAGATCCTAAATTTGGAAAATATGAGGAGAAGGTCAAAGGGACGTGGTGGCCCCGGTCGTGGTGCTGCTGGTGGAGCTCCTGTTGCAGGGAGAGGACGTGGTGGATCTGTGCCAGATACACGCACAAGTGAAACACCTTCCTCAGGTGCGAGTAGGCGACCGAGCCTGCGGCGGTATTTTGTCACGCCTAATGTGGCTGTACGAATGTTTAGGCCAGGACAAGTACAGGCGATAGTAGATTGGGTTGCTGACAGTGCCTCGGGTTCCTTCACATTGTCTCCCACCCACTCTTCTGATGAAAGAACAGAGTTGGCACCTGAAACCCATGTCCATCAGTCTTTCACCTCACCCCCTTGCAAATCAGCCAAGCAGTCTGAGCCCCAAATCATGCAGCAGTCTCTTCTGCTTTTCGATGACTCTGTTAGCAGGGTTTCCCAGGGCCATCCACCTAGCCGTGCCCCAGAAGTGGAAGAGATTGAGTGCACCGATGCCCAACCACTTATGTTTCATGATGAGTACATGGGAGGACCATCGCAGTACGTCTCGGATGATGACGAAACACAGGTGCCAACTGCTGCTGCTTTCGCAATTGTGCAGACAGACAAGGAGGGCAGGGGTGAAGACTGGGTGGAAGATGATGTGGAGGATGATGAGGTCCTCGACCCCACATGGAATGAACGTTATGCAGGTGACCAGTGTAGTTTGGAGGAAGAGGCGGTGGTCGCACAGAGCCACCAGCACAGCAGAAGAGGGAGCAGGGTGCAAAAGCGGAGCGTCTGTCAGCTAGACAGTATGTCTGCTACTGCCCAACGCAGCAAGGGACCGAGCACACCAAAGCCAGGTCCAAGGAGTTCCCTAGCGTGGCAGTTCTTCACACAATGTGCTGATGACAAGACACGAGTGGTTTGCACGCTGTGCAATCAGAGCCTGAAGCGAAGCATAAACGTTCTCAACCTGAGCACAACCTGCATGACCAGGCATCTAAGTGCAAAGCACGAGCTGCAGTGGAGTAGACACCTCAAAAACCAAGAAAGGTCTCTGGCTCCTCCTGTTTCCTCTTCTGCTGCAGTCTTGGCCTCTTCATCCACCTCTGTAGTGACAGTGGCACCTGCCACCCCGCAAACAGAGGATCTGCCAGCAACACTACCACCTGGGTCACCAACCATCTCCACAATGTCCCATGGAAGCGTTCAGCTCTCTATCTCCCAAACATTGGAGCGGAAGAGGAAGTACCCCCCTAGCCACCCGCGATCCCTGGCCCTGAATGCCAGCATTTCAAAACTCCTGGCCTTTGAAATGCTGTCATTCCGTCTGGTGGAGACGCAGAGTTTTAAAAGCCTGTTGGCATTGGCTGTCCCACAGTACGTCGTGCCCAGCCGCCACTATTTTTCCAGGCGAGCCATCCCTTCCCTGCACAACCAAGTGGGGGACAAAATCAGGTGTGCACTGCGCAACGCCATCTGTGGCAAGGTCCACCTAACTACGGATGCGTGGACCAGTAAGCACGGTCAGGGACGTTATATCTCCCTAACAGCACACTGGGTAAATGCAGTGGCGGCTGGGCCTGAGGCAGATAGCAGTTTGGCGCATTTCCTTCCACCACCGAGGATTGCAGGGCGCTTCAGTTTGCCTCCTGTTGCTAACTCCTCCTACTCCGCTTCCTCATCCTCTACCGCCTCCTCATCCGGTCAGCGTAACACCTTCAACACCAACTTCAGCACAGCCATGGGTAAACGACAGCAGGCAGTTTTAAAACTTTCCTGTTTGGGGGAAAAACCCCACACCGCGCAGGAGTTGTGGAGGGACATGGAACAACAGACCAATGAGTGGTTGCTGTCAGTGAGCCTCAAGCCCGGCCTGGTGGTGTGCGATAATGGGCGAAATCTCGTAGCAGCTCTGGGCCTAGCCGGTTTGACGCACATCCCTTGCCTGGCGCATGTGCTGAACTTGGTGGTCCAGAGGTTCCTTAAAAATTACCCCAATATGCCAGAGCTGCTGCAGAAAGTGCGGGCTGTGTGTGCGCACTTTCGGCGTTCTCACCCTGCTGCTGCTCGCCTGTCAGCGCTGCAGCGTAACTTCGGCCTTCCCGCTCACCGCCTCATATGTGACGTGCCCACAAGGTGGAACTCCACCTTGCACATGCTGGCCAGACTGTGCGAGCAGCAGCAGGCGATAGTGGAGTTTCAGCTGCAGCAATCACGCGTGAGTCGCTCTGTGGAACAGCACCACTTCACCACCAATAACTGGGCCTCCATGCGAGACCTGTGTGCCTTGTTGCGCTGTTTCGAGTACTCCACCAACATGTCCAGTGCCAATGACGCCGTTCTTAGCGTTACTATCCCAGTTCTATGCCTCCTTGAAAAAACGCTTCGGGCGATGATGGAAGAGGATGTGGCACAGGAGGATGAGGAGGAGGAGGAGGAAGCGGGATCATTTCAAAGGCTTTCAGGGCAGTCTTTCACAAGTGGCTACGAGGGTGGGTTCCTGCACCAACAAACGGCAGGTACACAATTGTCCGGCAGAAAGGGCACAGTTCTGGAGGATGACGAGGTGGAGGAGGAGATGGAGGAGGAGGAGGAGGAGGAGCCATTTTCACAGCAGGGTGGCACCCAGACCAGCTCGTGGCCATCACTGGTGCGTGGCTGGGGGGATACAGAGGACACAGACGATACACCTCCCACAGAGGACAGCTTTTCTTTGCCTCTGGGCAGCCTGGCACACATGAGCGATTACATGCTGCAGTGTTTCCGCAATGACCGCCGAGTTGCCCACATTTTAACTGGTGCTGATTACTGGGTGGCCACCCTGCTGGATCCCCGTTACAAGGACAACGTACCGTCCTTAATTCCCTCACTGGAGCGGGATCGTAAGATGCGCGAGTACAAGTACAAGTAGACGCGCTGCTGGTGGCATTCCCACCTGACAGCGGGTGTACGGTGGAAGCACAAGGCGAAGGCAGAGGAGGAGGAAGAGGTCGCCAACGCAGCCGGGGCACCGGCAGCACCTCAGAAGGCAGGGTTAGCATGGCTGAAATGTGGAAAAGCTTTGTCAGCACGCCACAACAACCAGCACCACCAGCTGAGATGGAACGTCTTAGCAGGAGGCAGCATTTCACCAACATGGTTGAGCAGTATGTGTCCACAGGCCTACACGTACTGGATGACGGGTCTGCCCCCTTTAACTTCTGGGTCTCCAAATTGGGCACATGGCCTGAGCTTGCCCTTTATGCCTTGGAGGTGCTGGCCTGCCCTGCAGCCAGTGTATTATCTGAACGTGTATTTAGCACGGCAGGGGGCGTTATCACAGACAAGTGCAGCCGCCTGTCCAGAGCCAATGTGGACAAGCTCACGTTCATTAAAATGAACCAGGCATGGATCCCACAGGACTTGTCCGTACCTTGTGCAGAATAGACATGTATACCGGTGTTGTGACAAAAACTGTCCGGCCATCGGATTGTGTCCGGCCCATGCTGCGAAGGCGCAGCGCTTGCGCAGTACAGAGGACAAGGAGATTCACAAAATCTCCGAAGATGAACGGCGCCTGCGCTGTGAGTGCAGGTTCAAGCCCCACCATCCAAGTGGACATACGGTAGCACATAGTAACAGGGCCCCTCACGGGCTCGGTTCGATCGCCACGCTTCGGGCACGGCCTCACTTGGCTCGGCTTGAACCACGGATGGTGTGGCCTTCACCTGAACTCACCACGCAGGCGCCGTTCGTCTTGGGAGATTTTCGAAATCCCCTTGTCCTACATACTGAGCAAGCGCAGTACAGGGTGGACACTATTTGACGGGGGACAGAATTCGACACATCACCGGCCTTACCCAGCCATTGTTGTATTTTTGAATCAGTGTTGGCTACCTCGTCCTCCTCCACCGCCGCTTCCACCTACACAGCCACATCCACCGCCACCTCAACCTCCTACTCCATATGGACCTCGTCCTCCTAGGTCAAGATTATTATTTTTTATTTTTATTTTTTTTATGTTATTTTAAGTTATTTCCCTATCCACATTTGTTTGCAGAGCACTTGCCATGCTCTTAACAACATTTTGCTGCCATTTGCAGCCCTCTAGCCCTTTCCATTACTTTTTTAGAGCCTTTTTAGTCCTTAGAAGTCCGGGTCCCCATTGACTTCAATGGGCTTCGGGTTCGGGTCCGGGTTCGGGTTAAAGTTCGGTCCCGAACCCGAACTTTTTTCCGAAGTTCGGCCGAACCCGTCGAACCCGAACATCCAGGTGTCCGCTCAACTCTACTAGGGATGAGCTGCAAGTTCGAGTCGAACCCATGTTCGACTCGAACATCGCCTGTTCGGCTGCTTGCCGAATTTCGAACATCATGGGCCGTTCGCGCCAAATTCGAGCGCGTCAGGGCCCATAATTCACTGCGGCATCGCAGTGCATTGCTGGCTGATGATTGGCCAAGCATGCACTATGACCCGCATGCTTGGCCAATCACAGTGCCGTAAGTACAGAGAGCCTGTCACGTACCTGGTAGGAGTCTGATATGACGAGGTCGGCCTCCCTTGTATCTCCTACCCAAGCCCCACTGAAGGTGGGACAGATGGTGGCTAGGGTCAGGAGGAACCCGAGTTCCAGGGAATGTTGCTTGTAGAACCTGCGGTGGAAGTAGTAGGCTCGGTGGAAACAGCAGGACAGCAGGTGAAGAGCTGCGGTGGAAGCTAAGGAGGAACTCCAACCAGTTTGCAGGTTCAGGCTTGGTGGCTTGTCAGTACTTCCTATGGTCAGGAGACAGGAGAGCACTGGACACAGGAGAGCTGAGACCATGGAGAGCCAGCGCAGGTTTCCAGAGGCAGTGTCAGACCTGGGCAGATGATGGAAGCGGAGTCGTGGAGATAGCCGGGTTCGGTAACAGGCGGGCTGCAGAGTACAAGGCATAAGCAGGAGGAAGGTCAGATGCAGGCCGTAGTCGGGTACCAGTAATCAAGCAATCAGAGTCCAGAAGCAGAGTCAGAGGAAGCCGGGATCAGTAACAGGTATCAAGCAGGTTATAGCAGGGTTCAGAGGAACAGGACACAGCTGAAGACCAGTCAGCACTTGTGGAAAGTCAGAGCACCCTTTAAATAGGACGTCTGGCGCCAACTGGTGTTAGGGACGCGCTCCTGCGCATGCGCATGCACGCTGTTCATTGCGCATGCGCATTGGCGCACGCATATGCGCCATATGTGAATCAGCAGTTCTCTTACAGAGCCAATCATGGCTCAGAGGAGTAGGTACACGTACACAGCCATGGGTAAACGACAGCAGGCAGTTTTAAAACTTTCCTGTTTGGGGGAAAAACCCCACACCGCGCAGGAGTTGTGGAGGGACATGGAACAACAGACCAATGAGTGGTTGCTGTCAGTGAGCCTCAAGCCCGGCCTGGTGGTGTGCGATAATGGGCGAAATCTCGTAGCAGCTCTGGGCCTAGCCGGTTTGACGCACATCCCTTGCCTGGCGCATGTGCTGAACTTGGTGGTCCAGAGGTTCCTTAAAAATTACCCCAATATGCCAGAGCTGCTGCAGAAAGTGCGGGCTGTGTGTGCGCACTTTCGGCGTTCTCACCCTGCTGCTGCTCGCCTGTCAGCGCTGCAGCGTAACTTCGGCCTTCCCGCTCACCGCCTCATATGTGACGTGCCCACAAGGTGGAACTCCACCTTGCACATGCTGGCCAGACTGTGCGAGCAGCAGCAGGCGATAGTGGAGTTTCAGCTGCAGCAATCACGCGTGAGTCGCTCTGTGGAACAGCACCACTTCACCACCAATAACTGGGCCTCCATGCGAGACCTGTGTGCCTTGTTGCGCTGTTTCGAGTACTCCACCAACATGTCCAGTGCCAATGACGCCGTTCTTAGCGTTACTATCCCAGTTCTATGCCTCCTTGAAAAAACGCTTCGGGCGATGATGGAAGAGGATGTGGCACAGGAGGATGAGGAGGAGGAGGAGGAAGCGGGATCATTTCAAAGGCTTTCAGGGCAGTCTTTCACAAGTGGCTACAAGGGTGGGTTCCTGCACCAACAAACGGCAGGTACACAATTGTCCGGCAGAAAGGGCACAGTTCTGGAGGATGACGAGGTGGAGGAGGAGATGGAGGAGGAGGAGGAGGAGGAGCCATTTTCACAGCAGGGTGGCACCCAGACCAGCTCGTGGCCATCACTGGTGCGTGGCTGGGGGGATACAGAGGACACAGACGATACACCTCCCACAGAGGACAGCTTTTCTTTGCCTCTGGGCAGCCTGGCACACATGAGCGATTACATGCTGCAGTGTTTCCGCAATGACCGCCGAGTTGCCCACATTTTAACTGGTGCTGATTACTGGGTGGCCACCCTGCTGGATCCCCGTTACAAGGACAACGTACCGTCCTTAATTCCCTCACTGGAGCGGGATCGTAAGATGCGCGAGTACAAGTACAAGTAGACGCGCTGCTGGTGGCATTCCCACCTGACAGCGGGTGTACGGTGGAAGCACAAGGCGAAGGCAGAGGAGGAGGAAGAGGTCGCCAACGCAGCCGGGGCACCGGCAGCACCTCAGAAGGCAGGGTTAGCATGGCTGAAATGTGGAAAAGCTTTGTCAGCACGCCACAACAACCAGCACCACCAGCTGAGATGGAACGTCTTAGCAGGAGGCAGCATTTCACCAACATGGTTGAGCAGTATGTGTCCACAGGCCTACACGTACTGGATGACGGGTCTGCCCCCTTTAACTTCTGGGTCTCCAAATTGGGCACATGGCCTGAGCTTGCCCTTTATGCCTTGGAGGTGCTGGCCTGCCCTGCAGCCAGTGTATTATCTGAACGTGTATTTAGCACGGCAGGGGGCGTTATCACAGACAAGTGCAGCCGCCTGTCCAGAGCCAATGTGGACAAGCTCACGTTCATTAAAATGAACCAGGCATGGATCCCACAGGACTTGTCCGTACCTTGTGCAGAATAGACATGTATACCGGTGTTGTGACAAAAACTGTCCGGCCATCGGATTGTGTCCGGCCCATACTGCGAAGGCGCAGCGCTTGCGCAGTACAGAGGACAAGGAGATTCACAAAATCTCCGAAGATGAACGGCGCCTGCGCTGTGAGTGCAGGTTCAAGCCCCACCATCCAAGTGGACATACGGTAGCACATAGTAACAGGGCCCCTCACGGGCTCGGTTCGATCGCCACGCTTCGGGCACGGCCTCACTTGGCTCGGCTTGAACCACGGATGGTGTGGCCTTCACCTGAACTCACCACGCAGGCGCCGTTCGTCTTGGGAGATTTTCGAAATCCCCTTGTCCTACATACTGAGCAAGCGCAGTACAGGGTGGACACTATTTGACGGGGGACAGAATTCGACACATCACCGGCCTTACCCAGCCATTGTTGTATTTTTGAATCAGTGTTGGCTACCTCGTCCTCCTCCACCGCCGCTTCCACCTACACAGCCACATCCACCGCCACCTCAACCTCCTACTCCATATGGACCTCGTCCTCCTAGGTCAAGATTATTATTTTTTATTTTTATTTTTTTATGTTATTTTAAGTTATTTCCCTATCCACATTTGTTTGCAGAGCACTTGCCATGCTCTTAACAACATTTTGCTGCCATTTGCAGCCCTCTAGCCCTTTCCATTACTTTTTTAGAGCCTTTTTAGTCCTTAGAAGTCCGGGTCCCCATTGACTTCAATGGGCTTCGGGTTCGGGTCCGGGTTCGGGTTAAAGTTCGGTCCCGAACCCGAACTTTTTTCCGAAGTTCGGCCGAACCCGTCGAACCCGAACATCCAGGTGTCCGCTCAACTCTACTAGGGATGAGCTGCAAGTTCGAGTCGAACCCATGTTCGACTCGAACATCGCCTGTTCGGCTGCTTGCCGAATTTCGAACATCATGGGCCGTTCGCGCCAAATTCGAGCGCGTCAGGGCCCATAATTCACTGCGGCATCGCAGTGCATTGCTGGCTGATGATTGGCCAAGCATGCACTATGACCCGCATGCTTGGCCAATCACAGTGCCGTAAGTACAGAGAGCCTGTCACGTACCTGGTAGGAGTCTGATATGACGAGGTCGGCCTCCCTTGTATCTCCTACCCAAGCCCCACTGAAGGTGGGACAGATGGTGGCTAGGGTCAGGAGGAACCCGAGTTCCAGGGAATGTTGCTTGTAGAACCTGCGGTGGAAGTAGTAGGCTCGGTGGAAACAGCAGGACAGCAGGTGAAGAGCTGCGGTGGAAGCTAAGGAGGAACTCCAACCAGTTTGCAGGTTCAGGCTTGGTGGCTTGTCAGTACTTCCTATGGTCAGGAGACAGGAGAGCACTGGACACAGGAGAGCTGAGACCATGGAGAGCCAGCGCAGGTTTCCAGAGGCAGTGTCAGACCTGGGCAGATGATGGAAGCGGAGTCGTGGAGATAGCCGGGTTCGGTAACAGGCGGGCTGCAGAGTACAAGGCATAAGCAGGAGGAAGGTCAGATGCAGGCCGTAGTCGGGTACCAGTAATCAAGCAATCAGAGTCCAGAAGCAGAGTCAGAGGAAGCCGGGATCAGTAACAGGTATCAAGCAGGTTATAGCAGGGTTCAGAGGAACAGGACACAGCTGAAGACCAGTCAGCACTTGTGGAAAGTCAGAGCACCCTTTAAATAGGACGTCTGGCGCCAACTGGTGTTAGGGACGCGCTCCTGCGCATGCGCATGCACGCTGTTCATTGCGCATGCGCATTGGCGCACGCATATGCGCCATATGTGAATCAGCAGTTCTCTTACAGAGCCAATCATGGCTCAGAGGAGTAGGTACACGTCCCACTCTATATAAGGCCGCCAGCGTTGGTTAACTTAGAAGACAGAGAGAGAGAGAGACATTTTATTTGAGTTAGATAGAGCAGGCAGGCGAGTCAGTTAGCTGCAGTTAAAGTGTGTAGAGGATATATATGCATCCTAGGTGTTGTATATATATTTATACACTGTATTCAGTGTAGCGCCTACCCCTCTCCTCTCTCCGTGCGGCTCGCACTGTCTCTTGTCTAGGGGTATCTAATGGTGGAGAGAGAGAGCAGGTGGGCTACGCCTAGCCTCCACCACGTTGGAATACCTGTGGTATCAGCAATGTCTTGTTTACCTTCGGGTCTGTGCTGTGCACCCGGATCCTCCCTCCAAGAGTCACCGTGAACTTCGTCCGCCAGGAAGTGAGCCTCACACCATTAAAGTCCAACACTCCTTTATTAGAACACACCATACAGGGACTTCCTTGATAGATAGAACAGAAAAGGAGGTGTGAGTGTGAATAGGCCCAGACACAAATTCGGTCCTCCACTCTGCTCCTGGAGAGTGGGCTATGGTCTCCGCACGAGGTAAAGGGGATCCTTCTGGACGGTCTCCGACAAGAGACTCACCCGTCACCGGCAGTCTGCTGCACCGGGTCTTCGAGTGAGGAGCTCTCCCCGGTCCATTGCGTCTTGCTCAGATTCAGGCCTCCATCCCCGAAGTGCCTCAGGACCCTTCCCTCGCGGAACTCAGTGTTGGGCACTGAGCTCCGGACCTTCTTGTAAGTACCTCACCCCAGGACTGAAGGTGCCTGAGGTGGAACACGATCTCCGTTGGTCCCCTAGGCTGAGGCCTCCTAGAGGACGAGCACGAACCCACCGCTAAAGGTGCTTGGGACGAAGAACCCGTGACCAAGATGGCCGGCCCCTTTATACCCTCCCCCAGCAAGCACGGCGGGTTTCCCGCCCCACCATACTGCTGCCGAGAGAGGACAAAAAGGGTCTTGACACACAGTGATATTCGTCCCTCCGGCTACAGTGACAGCGCCACCTCGTGGACCGCAGGGAACATAGCACTGATGTCACAGCCAGATTCAAAAAATGCACCCGGGAAAGTAAGTACCCGCTACACTCTCCCCCCTGTCCTTTGACACTGGACACCAGTGTCTGGAGTGAATCACGCCCTCAACGGCTGACATAATCCAATCCAGAAACCAACTAACAATTTGAAAAATTTTTAGGAAACTATCCTAACGGAGAAGTTGTGTCTGAGCCCCTGCAACAAAGAGGAGTGAAAGACAACATTTAAAACATAAAATCGCATTCCAACATTATACTTTTCCCTCCCATCCTAACTAAGAACCCCCCCAAGTTCCATAATCTTGCCGGGACGCTCTCCTGCAGAGGGAAGAGAAAAGAAACAATAAAACCCTGACACATGTGTATGTGTGCGAGAAAAAGAAACTCCTCCGAAGAGAAATATATTTTCCTCCAGTGTGAGTGTGTACAATGTGTAACGTTGCACAAGACTGCCACCTGGTGACAGCCTCGCGGTAACTGCACCCGTTAAACCATCTTCTCTTTTCTTGCTGCTTGACTCTGGGCCCTATCTATCCCAAAGTCTGCAACCTCTCACCGAAGAGGAAAGAACAACAACTGGAACAGTTCTTCCTCGGAATGACACAAGCACCCCTCTTGCGGGGCAAAACACTGATGATGGCACCAACAAGAAAGTCAAACAGCAAAGTTCAAGGGGTGCAAGGTCATTTTGAAAAGCAAACAAATGGAGTCTCTTTCTCCTCAGAGGTAGAAGCAGGGATGCGGCAGAACAAGAGGTTTTAGATGCCGATCCATGGTCTCCAAATGGTACTCCACATCTTCACCTTCTTTGCGTCGGATCAACACTTTATCCGCATGGATGTGTCTTCCCAACATCCACTCTGCCTTGCAGTCTTTGAACCGCTGAGATGTCTTTGAAGAGTATGTCAAATACCTGCGGGCGTGTGGGACCTTAAGGTGGGTCCACACGGAGTCATTATACTAGCGCTCTTGGTACACCTCCACTTCGTAGAGTAACTCCTTGGAGAGGTACGGATATTCCCACCCGTAGTCAGCAGCAACTTTCTGGCAGAAGAGTCTCTGAAGCCTTGACAGCGGAGGCATTGTGGCTTTGTCCCCTTCGCCGGGTAGAACTATAGAGTCCGGGTGGCGAGGGGCCTTGACCACTTCTGGTTGGGGCATAGGTGCCCGTAATATCAACTTCTGCTCCCCAGTACCTGATTCAGGTGGCACCGGAGATGTAGATGTGGGCTGGGGACAGGACCCTTGTTCAGGCACTGGTGCCTCCACCCGGGATGTACTCTCCCCCGTGGACATGGGTGAATCTCGGGGCCTTCGGAATGAAGCTAGCGGTACTTTGTCCCAGCCCTTCTCTGCAAACAGTTCGTCAATAGCGATGTCATCTCCCATATCAGAGAGCGACTCCAGATCCAAGGTATCACACTCCTCCGCGGGTATGTAGCCCGTTGTAGAGACGGAGCTAACACCTCCCGCGGGCGTACTGGGCCATGCCTTCCCGGCACCTCCGCCCATGCACCAAGTCTCTTTGCCCGGCTCACCTCGTCCTTTACTTGAAGCGGGACGTCCGGAACACTCGTCAATGGATCCGTCTAGGCCTGGCGTAAGCTGGCGAGATGGTTCGCCACCACCGCGGGTCGGGGCCACCACGCTGGTTCTCTTCTTCGGTGGTGGACGCTGTGAGACAGTGGTGACCGAGTCAGCATCCTCGGATTTCTCCCGTTGAGTTTTAACGACCTCCTTCTCGGTCGCTGCAGTGTGCGCTGGGATGGCTTTTACAGCAGTAATTCCTCCTCTGCGAGTAGTTTTACCTGAAGCCCGGCCTGGGTAGATGGTTCTCGGCCTGTCCACTGCCGGATCCACCTCGAACAGGAACTCCCCACAGGCCTCACATTGTTCGAAGGGCTTCAGGTGGCACACCAGTCCCGAGCACCCGGGACAAATTACACCCAGGGCCTCTACGTCCATGCAGGAATACAGGGCGAATCAACCCCTTGGCTTCAGCCGAATCCCTATATCCGTTATTGGAGCAGCAGCAGTCATTGTGGTAGTAGCAGGGGGAACTGGGATCCATGAAGTATGTCCAAACATGGTGACTTGTTGCTGGTCCATCGCACACTGCAGAGTTTTCGCGCCAATGTCCCACGTGTAGCCCTCTCACGTATTGGACTCCTCCCCTTTGCTCCGGGCTTTTTTCCTTTCTTTGGTTGAGCCACGCCCACGAACTAATCGGTGGGGGTTGTGTCTGTTGGCGCAGTGCAATTAGAAGCCCCCACGTGTAGTACCTCACACGGCTGGGCCTCCCCCCGTTCACCGCTCTTCCTGCACGGGCCTTTCCCTTGTCTAGGGTCAATTCCACGACTTCGAGCAGGGCTGCACTTTGGCCTATTCAGTTAACTCATCCAGCAGACTTGTTCAATACTGTGATGCACAGCACAATACCGGACCCGAGCCCCCACGTGTAGCGCCTACCCCTCTCCTCTCTCCGTGCGGCTCGCACTGTCTCTTGTCTAGGGGTATCTGATTGTGGAGAGAGAGAGCGGGTGGGCTACGCCTAGCCTCCACCACGTTGGAATACCTGTGGTATCAGCAATGTCTTGTTTACCTTCGGGTCTGTGCTGTGCACCTGGATCCTCCCTCCAAGAGTCACCGTGAACTTCGTCCGCCAGGAAGTGAGCCTCACACCATTAAAGTCCAACACTCCTTTATTAGAACACACCATACAGGGACTTCCTTGATAGATAGAACAGAAAAGGAGGTGTGAGTGTGAATAGGCCCAGACACAAATTCGGTCCTCCACTCTCCTCCTGGAGAGTGGGCTATGGTCTCCGCACGAGGTAAAGGGGATCCTTCTGGACGGTCTCCGACAAGAGACTCACCCGTCACCGGCAGTCTGCTGCACCGGGTCTTCGAGTGAGGAGCTCTCCCCGGTCCATTGCGTCTTACTCAGATTCAGGCCTCCATCCCCGATGTGCCTTAGGACCCTTCCCTCGCGGAACTCAGTGTTGGGCACTGAGCTCCGGACCTTCTTGTAAGTACCTCACCCCAGGACTGAAGGTGCCTGAGGTGGAACACGTTCTCCGTTGGTCCCCTAGGCCGAGGCCTCCTAGAGGACGAGCACAAACCCACGTCCGCAAGCTAAAGGTGCTTGGGACGAAGAACCCGTGACCAAGATGGCCGGCCCCTTTATACCCTCCCCCAGCAAGCACGGCGGGTTCCCCGCCCCACCATACCGCTGCCGAGAGAGGACAAAAAGGGTCTCGACACACAGTGATATTCGTCCCTCTGGCCACAGTGACAGCGCCACTTACTGTACTGTGTCCTTTTCATAGCGTTCACCTAAAGGTACCTGAATACAATTGGTGGTGTTCTTTTACCAATACCACAGGCAGGGAGCTGCATTAATTTAATATAGTGTACTGTGTCCTTTGCACAGCGTGCACCTAAAGGTACCTGAATACAATTGGTGGTGTTCTCATACCAATACCACAGGCAGGGAGCTGCTTTATTTTCACTTAGTGTACTGTGTCCTTTGCACAGCGTGCACCTAAAGGTACCTGAATACAATTAGTGGTGTTCTCATACTAATACCACAGGTAGGGAGCTGCATTATTTTCATTTAGTGTACTGCGTCCTTTGTACGGCGTGCACCTAAAGGTACCTGAATACAATTGGTGGTGTTCTCATACTAATACCACAGACAGGGAGCTGCAAGAATTTTCAGTTAGTGTACTGTGTCCTCTGCACAGTGTGCACCTAAAACTAACTGAAGACAATTGCTGGTGTTCTCATACTAATACCACAGCAGGCAGTTGATTCTGCTAGCGGCAGTATAATCAGTATAGATATATATATATATTTACATCCCACCTTTGTGCAGCTACATCTCACTGCAGGCCATTAGTATGTCTGGAAGGAAAACATGGAGAGGCAGACAGTCACGAGCCAATAAAAGAGGGCAAGCAGGCTCTGTGTCTAGAGGCAACAGTGCTGGTTGTGGACACGGTGCATCCTCATCAGCACGTGGCTGTGGGACATGCTTGGCCTTCTTTTCGGCAGCTGGCCATGTTGAGCTGCAACATGCTCAAGACTTGGTAGAGTGAATGACCAAGCCGTCCTCATCCTCCTCATCCTCTCTCAGCCAGGCTCAGGGTACTTTGTCTGGCAAAGCAGCTGCCAACGCGGCCTCTTCCCTCGGCTCAATGGCATCAGTCACTCCTTCCCTAGCCCCACCATGTCCTCCTGAGGAGTCCCCTGAAATGTTTGACCACAGTGTTGGGTACATGCTCCAGGAGGATGCCCAGCGTTTTGAAGGCTCCAATGAAGGATTCCAGCTAGAAAAAGGCAGTAACGTGAGCCCAGAGAGAGGGGGTAGTAACGTGAGCCCAGAGAGAGGGGGTGCCCAACAAGGACAGCAATCTGGCAGTCATGTTTCCCCCAGCTCCAGCATACTGCCAGGTTTGCTCTAGTGATGAGGAGGGAGGGGATGATGAGGTCACTGACTCCACGTGGGTGCCTGATAGGAGAGAGGAGGAGGAGGCACATCTCCAACGAGGCAGGATGCCCTCCAGGGGCCAGCTTAAGGGCAGCACACTGACTGTATCACACCACAGAGCTCCGCATGTGCAGGGCACTGCTGTCTCTGCACGTTATTCCAAAGGTTCTTTCGTGTGGGCCTTTTTTGAGACGAGTGCATCAGATCACATCGCTGCTATTTGCAACATATGTCTCAGGCGTATTTTGCGTGACCAAAACATCACCCGCTTGGGCACCACATGCTTGATCAGACATATGTCGACCTGCCAAGCAGTTCGTTGGCAAGCACACCTAAAAGACCCACACCAAATAACAAAGCGGACCTCTCCTTGCTCCTCATCAGCTGAGATCTCCAACCCCACTATACCTTTAGTCCTCTCTGAAACCTGCACTGAGAGGAATGAAGGTGTAGAATTAGGTGTGTCACAGCCAAGTACTTGTGGGCAATCTGCTAACGGTACACTGACGTCAGATTGTACCAGGCAAATTTCCCTGCCCCAGCTGCTGCACCGCCGAAAGAACTTCGCTCCCAGCTATCTACATGCCCAGCGGTTGAATGCTAGCTTGGCTAAATTGCTAGCACTTCAACTGCTGCCTTTGCATTTGGTAGACTCTGCCCCCTTCCGTGAGTTTGTGGAATGTGCGGTTCCTCAGTGGCAGGTTCCCAAACGCCACTTTTTCTCACAGAAGGCGATTCCAGCTCTCTACCGGCATGTGGAAGGCAATGTCTAGGCCTCACTGGACAGGGCGGTCAGCAGAGGGCCATCAATGAGTATCTGTTGCAATATGGCACCAGGACAGAGTCAGGGGAGCTTGTTTTTTTCCCCCACGCCAGTGGGCCATGATCAGGGATGCATGCACTGTCCTGTCACCATTTGAGGAGGCCACGAGGATGGTGAGCAGTGACAGTGCATGCATCAGTGACACTGTCCCTCTTGTCCACCTGTTGGAGCACAGGCTGCATGGAATAATGGACAGGACACTTGAGGCAGAACAGAGGGAGGAAGAGGAGGACTTCTTTACCTCTCAAGGCCCCCTTTATCCAGACAGTGTCCCTGCTGGCCCGCCTATCACACAGGAAGAGGACGAGGAGGAGGAGGAGGATTGTGTCAGCATGGAGGTGGAGCCTAGCACTCAGCATCAGCAGCAGTCTTCAAGGGATCAATTACAGTCTCAAGAAACCCATGGACTTGTATGTGGCTGGGAGGAGGTGGCTGCGGATCATGTCGTCCTGAGTGACCCAGAGGACTCCGGACCGAATGCCTCAGCAAACCTACGCTGCATGGCCTCCCTGATCCTGCAAAGCCTGCGAAAGGATCCTCGTATTCCTGCTATCAAGGAGAGGGATCATTACTGGCTGGCAACCCTCCCTGATCCACGTTACAAGGGTAAGGTTGCAGACCTTATCTTGGCGTTGCAGAGGGAGCAGAGGATGAAACATCTTCGGGAGGCCTTGCATAAAGGTCTGTGCAACGTGTTCCCAGAGCCTGGGAGGTTACAAATTCCTGGTCCTGGACAACGTGTTGCTGAGGCTTCGGTCAGTCAAAGAAGGAGCGGTGGAGAAGGTGGCCGTCTGACCGATGCGTTCAGACAATTTTTTAGTCCGCAGCCCCAAGGTATGATCGGTTCCAGCAACCATCGCCACCGTCTGTTTTACATGGTGCAGGAATACCTAGGGGCAAGATCAGACTTGGACACCTTTCCCACCAAAAATCCTCTGGGTTACTGGGTCTTGAGGATGGATCACTGGCCAGAGCTTGCACAGTATGCAATTGAGTTACTGGACTTTCCTGCATCCAGCGTTCTTTCGGAACGCACATTCAGTGCTTCTGGAGGCTTTGTAACTGATCACAGGGTGCGCCTGTCCACCGACTCGGTCGATCGACTGACCTTCATAAAAATGAATCAGTCATGGATCACCACCAGCTACCAAGCACCTGATGCTGATGTAACCGAGTAATTTTTGAAATGTCAGATCCCTTCAAGACTGCCTATGCTGATGCTGAGTGACTATCCTGTTATGCTGAGTGACTATCCTCTTCCTCCTTAATGATCATGCTGATAGCTTGTAAGAACATTTTTGGTTCTGGGCACCGCCACCAGTGGCTAAGGTCCAATTTTTCAGCCCCTGTTTAACACGGGCGTGTAATTAAAATTTTTGATGCAATGCTTTGCAGCAGGGCTCATTCCTGCGCTCCAACTAGAGTATCTGTGAGGGGTTGCAGTGTTGTGGCACCAGCACCAGTGCCTAAGGCCCAATGTTTCTGCCCCTGTTCAACAGGGGTATGTAATTACAATTCTTGATCTATTATTTCACAGCAGGGCCCATTCCTGCGCCCAGCAAGAGTAACTGTGAGGGCTTACAGTGTTGTGGCAACACCACCACCACCACCACCACCAAAGGCCCAATTTTTCTGCCCCTGTTCAACAGGTACATGTAATTACAATTATTGATCTAATATTTCACAGCAGGGCCCATTCCCGCACCCACCAAGAGAAACTGTGAGGGCTTACAGCAGGGGTCCTCAAACTTTTTAAACAGGGGGCCAGTTCATGGTCCCTCAGACTGTTGGGGGGCCGGACTATAGTTTAAAAAAATATGAAAAAATTCCTATGCACACATCTTATTTGTAGTGCAAAAAAACAGGAAATAACTATTTAATATTTAAAATAAAAAACTATTTTAATCAACATAAACTTATTAGTATTTCAGAGACTCCCCTCATCACAGATCCCCTTCCCCCATCACAGAACCCCCTCCACATCACAGAACCCCCTCATCACAGAACCACTCCATCACAGATTCCCCATCACAGACTCCTCTCCATCACAAATACCCCCATCACAGATTCCCCCCATCAAAAAGACCCCATATAAGGTCATTCATCACAAAGCCCCCCCATAAAAGATCCCCCATCACAAATCTCCCCATCACAAAGCCCCCCCAATAGTGATGAGCCGAACACCCCCGGGTTCGGTTCGCACCAGAACCCGCGAACGGACCGAAAGTTCGTACGAACATTAGAACCCTATTAAATACAATGGATGCGAACGTTCGAATTCTAAAGTGCTAATTATAACAACTATTATGCATGTTATTGTCCTAAAAAGGGTTTGGGAACCCGGGTTGTGCACCAGGGGACATGTATCAATGCAAAAAGAAGTTTTAAAAACGGTCGTTTTTCGGGAGCAGTCATTTTAATGATGCATAAAGTGAAAAAAAAAAAGTCAAATATTCCTTTAAATATCGTACCTGGGGGGTGTCTAAAGTATGCCTGTGAAGTGCCACGTGTTTCCCGTGTTTAGAACTGTCCCTGCACAAAATGACACTTCTAAAGGAAAAAAAAGCCATTTAAAACTGCTTGCGGCTTTAATGTAATGTCTGGTCCCGGTAATATGGATGAAAATCTTTAAGAAAAATGGCATAGCTACCCCATGACCCCCCCCCCCTACCCCAGCCCATTACCAGCCCCTTTGGGTCTTGTATGGATATTAAGGGGAACCCCGCACATAAAATAAAAAAGGCCCTATATACTCTGAACAGCCGTATACAGGCGGTGCATACAAGACAGGGACTGTAGGTTTGTTCTTATGTAGAATCTGTTTGTAATTTTGAACAGGTACATTGTTTAAGTGTAGCTCCAGCCCAAAAATCTATTTTTAAACTTTTTGGAAAACATAGGTAAGGGTTATCACCCCTGTAACATTTGTTTTGCTGTCTGTGCCCCTGTTCAGAACATTTCACCTCACTTTCCGTCCCAATGACAACTGTTTTTGAAATGTGGTGTTTTTCTTGAAACAAGGATTGCTGATAAAGCATCAGTACAGAGGAGACACCTTTCTCCCATATTAATTCTTACAGGAGAGAATTTTCCTTCCAAGGGGTAGATTTCCTCTCACTTCCTGTTGTCTTCTTGCGTTTGCAAGTAGGAGTCGTTTGTAAGTTGGATGTTTGAAAGTAGGGACCTGCCGTATATACTCTGCAGAAATAGGCCCCTTAGTTGTTGGTGTTGGCACAACACTGTAAGCACTCACAGTTACTCTTGGTTGGTGCTGGAACGCCCTGCTGTCAACTATTATATCAGGAATTGTAATTACATATAATTGTTGAACAGTGGTAGTAAAAATTGGGCCTTTGATGGTGGTGCTGGTGCCACAACACTGTAAGCCCTGACAGTTACTCTTGGTGGGTGCAGCAATGGGCCCTGCTGTGAATTATTAGATCAAGAATTGTAATTGCATGCCCCTGTTGAACAGGGGCTGAAAAATTGGGCCTTTCGTGGTGGTGGTGGTGGTGGCGTTGCCACAACACTGTAAGCCCTCAGAGTTACTCTTGGTGGGTGCAGGAATGGGCCCTGCTGTGAATTATTAGATCAAGAATTGTAATTACATGCCCCTTTTGAACAGGGGCTGAAAAATTGGGCCTTTCGTGGTGGTGGTGGTGGTGGCGTTGCCACAACACTGTAAGCCCTCAGAGTTACTCTTGGTGGGTGCAGGAATGGGCCCTGCTGTGAATTATTAGATCAAGAATTGTAATTACATGCCCCTTTTGAACAGGGGCTGAAAAATTGGGCCTTTCGTGGTGGTGGTGGCATTGCCACAACACTGTAAGCCCTCAGAGTTACTCTTAGTGGGTGCAGGAATGGGCCCTGCTGTGAATTATTAGATCAAGAATTGTAATTACATGCCCCTTTTGAACAGGGGCTGAAAAATTGGGCCTTTCGTGGTGGTGGTGGTGGTGGCGTTGCCACAACACTGTAAGCCCTCAGAGTTACTCTTGGTGGGTGCAGCAATGGGCCCTGCTGTGAATTATTAGATCAAGAATTGTAATTACATGCCCCTGTTGAACAGGGGCTGAAAAATTGGGCCTTAGGCACTGGTGGCACAACACTACAACCCCTCACAGATACTGTACTTGGAGCACAGCAATGAGCCCTGTTGCAAAGTATTGCTTCAAAAATTGTAATGACACGCCCCTGTTAAACAGGGGCTGAAAAATTGGGCCTTAGGCACTGGTGCCACAACACTCCAACCCCTCACAGATACTGTACTTGGAGCACAGCAATGAGCCCTATGGCAAATTATTGCTAAAAAAATTGTAATTACACGCCCCTGTAAAACAGGGGCTGAAAAATTGGGCCTTAGCCACTGGTGGCGGCACCCATAAACAAAAATGATCTTCCAAGCTATCATCATCAATCGTATCATTGAGGACTCGGAGGAGGAGGATAGCCAGTCAACATAACAGCACAGGCACTCAGCATCAGCATCAGTCTTGAAGGGATGTGACATGTTAAAATCAATTAGTCTGTTATATCAGCATCAGGTGTGTGGTAGCTGGTGGTGATCCAAGACTGGTTCATCTTGATGAAAGTCAGTCGATCAACCGAGTCGGTGGACAGGCGCACCCTGTGATCCGTGACAAATCCTCCAGCAGCACTGAATGTGCGTTCCGAAAGAACGCTGGATGCAGGACAGGCCAGTAGCTCAATTGCATACTGTGCAAGCTCTGCCCAGTGATCCATCCTCAAGACCCAGTAAGCCAGAGGATTTTCGGTGGGGAAGGTGTCCAAGTCTGACCTTGCCCCTAGATATTCCTGCACCATGTTTATCAGACGCTGGCGATGGTTGCTGGAACCGATCATACTTTGGGGCTGCGGACTAAAGAATTGTCTGAACGCATCGGTCAGACGGCCACCTTCCCCACCGCTCCTTCTTTGACTGGCCGAAGCCTCAGCAACTCGTTGTCCAGGACCAGGAGTCTGTAACCTCCCAGTCTCTGGGAACGCGTTGCACAGACCTTTCTGCAAGGCCTCCCGGAGTTGTCTCATCCTCTGCTCCCTCTGCGACGGTAACATAAGGTCCGCAACCTTACCCTTGTACCGTGGATCAAGGAGAGTGGCCAGCCAGTAATGGTCCCTCTCCTTGATCCGAAGAATACGAGGATCCTTCCGCAGACTTTGCAGGATCAGGGAGGCCATGCAGCATAGGTTTGCTGAGGCATTCGCTCCGGAGTCCTCTGGGTCACTAAGGACGACATGATCCGCAGCCACCTCCTCCCAGCCACGTACAAGTCCACTGGTTTCTTGGGACTGTAAATCATCCCTAAAAGACTGCTGCTGATGATGCTGAGTGCCAGCCTCCACCTCCATGCTGACACAATCCTCCTCCTCCTCCTCCTCCTCCTCTTCCTGTGCGATGGGAGGGACAGAAGGAACACTGTCTGGGTAAAGGGGGCCTTGAGAGGCAAGGAAGTCCTCCTCTTCCTGCCTCTGTTCTGCCTCAAGTGCCCTGTCCATTATTCCACGCAGCGTGTGCTCCAACAGGTGGACAAGAGGTACAGTGTCACTGATGCATGCACTGTCACTGCTCACCATCCTCGTGGCCTCCTCAAATGGTGCCAGGACAGTGCATGCATCCCTGATCATGCCCCACTGGCGTGGAGAAAAAAAACCAAGCTCCCCTGACCCTGTCCTGGTGCCGTAGTCGCACAGGTACTCATTGATGGCCCTCTGCTGCGTGTGCAGCCGCTGCAGCATGGCCAACGTTGAGTTCCACCTGGTGGGCATGTCACATATAAGGCGGTTCTTGGGCAGGTTCAACTCCTTTTGCAGCTCAGCCAGGCGAGCACTGGCATTATAAGATCTGCGGAAATGCACACAGACTTTCCTGGCCTGCCTCAGGACATCCTGTAAGCCCGGGTACCTGCCCAAGAACCGCTGCACCACCAGGTTAAGGACGTGAGCCACACAGGGCACATGGGTCAGTTGTCCCTGTCGGAGGGCGGAGAGGAGGTTGGTGCCATTGTCGCAAACCACCATTCCTGGCTTAAGCTGGCGTGGCTTCAACCACCTCTCGGCCTGGCCCTGCAGAGCAGACAGGACCTCTGCCCCAGTGTGGCTTCTGTCCCCCAAACACACCAGCGCAAGCACGGCATGGCATCTTTTTGCCTGCGTACTTGCGTAGCCCCTTGAACGGCTACGGAGCACCGCTGGTTCAGAGGACAAACCAAAGGAAGAGGCCATGGAGGAAGAAGAAGAGGAGGGGGTGGAGGAGAGAGGTGCGTCACAACCAGTAGTAGCATTTTGGAGGCGTGGCGGTGGAACAACCTCCAACACTACTGCACCTTGTCCTGCATCCTTCCCAGCTGCCAAAAGAGTGACCCAATGGGCCGTGAAAGAAAGGTAACGTCCCTGTCCATGCCTGCTGGACCATGAGTCAGCGGTAATATGCACCTTACCGCTGACCGCCCTGTCCAGCGAGGCCAAGACATTGCCTTCCACATGCCGGTAGAGAGCCGGAATAGCCTTCCGTGAGAAAAAGTGGCGTTTGGGAACCTGCCACTGAGGAACCGCACATTGCACAAACTCACGGAAGGGGGCCGAGTCTACCAACTGAAAAGGCAGCAGTTGAAGCGCTAGCAATTTAGCCAAGCTAGCATTCAACCGCTGGGCATGTGGATGGCTGGGAGTGAACTTCTTTTGACGGTCCAGCAGCTGGGGCAGGGAAATTTGCCTGCTAGAATCGGACGTCGGTGTACTGCTAGCAGAGTGGCCGCAAGTACTTGGCTGTGACACACCTAATTCTACACCTTCATTCCTCTCAGTGCATGTTTCAGAGAGGACTGAAGTTATAGTGGGGTTGGAGATCCCAGCTGATGCGGTGCAAGGAGAGGTCCGCTTTGTTCTTTGGTGTGGGTCTTTGAGGTAGGCTTGCCAACGAGCTGCATGGCAGGTCAACATATGTCTGGTCAGGCATGTGGTACCCAAGCGGCTGATGTTTTGGCCACGCGATATACGCTTGAGACATATGTTGCAAACAGCAGCTGTGCGATCTGATGCACTAGCCTCAAAAAAGGCCCACACCAAAGAACTTTTTGAATGACGGGCAGAGGCAGCGCCCTGCACAGGCGGAGCTCTGCGGTGTGATTCCGTCGGTGTACTGCCCTTACGCTGGCCACCAAAGGGCATCCTGCCTCGTTGGAGATGTGCCTCCTCCTCATCCTCCTCCTCCTCCTCTCTCCTATTAGGCACCCATGTGGAGTCAGTGACCTCATCATCCCCTCCCTCCTCATCACTGGAGCCAATCTGGCAGTATGCTGCAGCTGCTGGAACATGACTGCCAGATTGGTGTCCTTCTTGAGCATCCCCTCTGTCTGCTCTCACGCTACTGCCTTCCTGTAGCTGGGTTTCATCATCAGACCCTTCGAAACGCTGGGCATCCTCCTGGAGCATGTACCCAACACTGTGCTCAAACAGTTCGGGGGACTCCTCAGGAGGAGGACATGGTGGGTCTAGGGAAGGAGTGACTGATGATGAGTCTGACATTGATACCAGGGAAGAGGACGCTTTGGCAGCTGCTTTGCCAGTACCCTGAGCCTGGGTGAGAGAGGATGAGGAGGAGGAGGAGGGCTTGGTCATCCACTCTACCAAGTCTTCGGCATGATGTGGCTCAACATGTCCAGCTGCCGAAAAGAAGGACAAGCGTGTCCCATGGCCATGTGCTGATGACAATGCACCGCGTCCACGACCAGCACTGTTGTCCCCAGACACAGAGCCTGCTTGCCCTCTTTTATTGCCTCCTGACTGTCTGCCTCTCCTTGTTTGCCTTCCAGACATTCTAATAGATGGCCTGCAGGGAGATGGGAAAAAAGAGATAAGGGCTACCTTCAGGTGTCCTTCTCTGTCCCTTTACTTAAGGATTTCTAAATATGGTTGAGGATGATTGCTTTTGCACAGAATAGCACAACGACAATTTCCCTGACTGTCCAAAAAACAAGGATTTCAAAGATGGTTGATGAGGAATGCTTTAGCACACTATAGCACAAGGAGAATTTCCCTCACTGTCCTTCCCTGTCCCTAGAAACAAGGATTATCACAGTGAAAGAAACTGACACTCTTCCTACCTATAGTTTTCTGTCCCTAGAAAAAATGTTTTTTTAAAGCACACTATAGCACAAGGAGAATTTCCCTCACTGTCCTTCCCTGTCCCTAGAAACAAGGATTATCACAGTGAAAGAAACTGACACTCTTCCTACCTATAGTTTTCTGTCCCTAGAAAAAATGTTTTTTTAAAGCACACTATAGCACAAGGAGAATTTCCCTCACTGTCCTTCCCTGTCCCTAGAAACAAGGATTCGCACAGTAAAACACACTGACACTCTCCCTACCTATAGTTTTCTGTCCCTAGAAAAAATGTTTTTTTAAAGCACACTATAGCACAAGGAGAATTTCCCTCACTGTCCTTCCCTGTCCCTAGAAACAAGGATTCGCACAGTAAAACACACTGACACTCTCCCTACCTATAGTTTTCTGTCCCTAGAAAAAATGTTTTTTTTAAAGCACACTATAGCACAAGGAGAATTT
Organism: Rana muscosa; assembly: GCA_029206835.1. Taxonomy (NCBI): domain Eukaryota; kingdom Metazoa; phylum Chordata; class Amphibia; order Anura; family Ranidae; genus Rana; species Rana muscosa. The sequence goes on from CM055119.1 coordinate 210,749,985, forward strand.
CCCTCACTGTCCTTCCCTGTCCCTAGAAACAAGGATTCGCACAGTAAAACACACTGACACTCTCCCTACCTATAGTTTTCTGTCCCTAGAAAAAATGTTTTTTTAAAGCACACTATAGCACAAGGAGAATTTCCCTCACTGTCCTTCCCTGTCCCTAGAAACAAGGATTCGCACAGTAAAACACACTGACACTCTCCCTACCTATAGTTTTCTGTCCCTAGAAAAAAATGTTTTTTTAAAGCACACTATAGCACAAGGAGAATTTCCCTCACTGTCCTTCCCTGTCCCTAGAAACAAAGATTCGCACAGTAAAACACACTGACACTCTCCCTACCTATAGTTTTCTGTCCCTAGAAAAAATGTTTTTTTAAAGCACACTATAGCACAAGGAGAATTTCCCTCACTGTCCTTCCCTGTCCCTAGAAACAAGGATTCGCACAGTAAAACACACTGACACTCTCCCTACCTATAGTTTTCTGTCCCTAGAAAAAATGTTTTTTTAAAGCACACTATAGCACAAGGAGAATTTCCCTCACTGTCCTTCCCTGTCCCTAGAAACAAGGATTCGCACAGTAAAACACACTGACACTCTCCCTACTGTGAGGGGGTTAGCTCGGCAGCGGGTGTGTGTGACCCCCGGGATGGGCTCCCCACACAAAAACAGGCCCAGCAAACGGAGGTTGTGGTTTTCAAAATCAAAAAGGTGCGGTTTATTTTCTATTTACAGTGACAAAACACAGCAAAGCAAAAGAAACATAAATAAAATAAATCCTGGTCAACTTGACCTCTGACTAAACATACAGGTTTCCTAACTAACAACTGGGATCAGCCTAGTGCTGTCCTAGTCCCTAAGTCCCTGGTTTTAAATGTCCAAGCAAATAGCCACACAGGCTTTGTCTCACCGCACAGGGGTTCACTCTCCCTAGACAGTCCACACAGGTCTGGGTCCAGGCATGAGCAAACACCTAATGAAGCTGGGAGTTTTTATAGAGGCCTTAAACGAGCTGACAAGCTTCAGCTGGTCTCATCAACTCCCTGCCTGCACGACGCCCAGCACTCTCCCTAGAGGTATGAATCATCCATGAGCCCACTAGCCTCAGCTGGGCTTATACAACTCTCCACCTAGTTGTATAAGTCGGCGTAAAGCCTGAATCTGGGCGAAATATATCTACCCCCCTGGATGCAACCAGGTGACTTTACCTTCCTGCTGTCACATACCCCCCCCTCTTGTTTTAACCTCGGGGTTGGAACACCAGCAATCAGGCATTCATGTACTCGAGACAAAGCATCCACATTCCCCATTTGAACGCCAGGGCGATGCTTTACTGTGAAGTTGAATTCCTGGAGGGCCAGGAACCACCTATTCACTCTTCTATTTGTTTCCTTGTTTTGAGCCATCCACTTTAACGGAGCGTGATCCGTAACCATGTCAAAGTGCCTACCTAGCAGGTAGTACCGAAGGGAATCTAGAGCCCACTTCACCGCTAAACACTCCTTTTCAACGGTGGCGTAATTTACCTCATGGGACTTCAACTTCCTGCTGAGGTAAATGACTGGGTGCTCTTCCCCGTTCCAGACCTGGGACAATACTGCTCCTAACCCCACATCTGACGCATCACTTTGTACGACAAAGTCTTTAGAGAAGTCGGGTGAGTACAACACTGGCTGGCTACATAAGGCTTGTTTCAAGAATTGGAATGCTGCCTCAGCCTCGGGGGTCCATTTAATCATGACCGACCCTTTCCCCTTCGTCAGGTTGGTTAGGGGCACAGCCTTAGAAGCAAAGTGGGGAATGAATCGCCGATAATACCCAGCGATTCCCAGAAAGGCTCGTACCTGCTTCTTGCTGTTGGGACGTGGCCAACTCTGGATGGCCTCGACTTTGTTGAGTTGGGGTTTTATTACTCCCCTCCCAATGGTGTACCCAAGATATTTGGCCTCCTCCTGCCCAATGGTACACTTCTTGGGGTTAGCCGTAAACCCCGCTTCCCGAACAGAGTCCAGGACTGCTTGCACTTTTGGCAGATGTGAGGCCCAATCTGTGCTATGGACAATTACGTCATCCAGGTAAGCCGCAGCATACTTCCGATGGGGCCTCAGCATCTGGTCCATTTTCCGCTGGAATGTGGCCGGCGCATTCTGTAACCCGAACGGCATTCTTTTATATTGGAACGCCCCGTCTGGGGTTACAAATGCGGTTTTCTCTTTGGCCGACTTGGCCAGGGGGATTTGCCAATACCCTTTTGTGAGGTCAAGAGTCGTCATGTATCGGGCTGTTCCCAGCCGGTCGATCAACTCATCTATACGTGGCATGGGGTAGGTGTCAAATTTTGTAACTTTGTTCAACTGACGAAAATCGTTACAAAATCGCCAGCTCCCATCCGGTTTAGGCACCAACACAATGGGACTAGACCAATCACTTTGGGACTCCTCTATCACCCCTAAGTTCAGCATTTTCTGTACTTCCTCCCGTATTGCCTCCCGTCGGGCCTCTGGGATCCGATAGGGTTTTAACTTCACCCTTTCACCGGGCGGGGTAATGATGTCATGCTCTACCCCAGATGTTTGTCCCGGCAGCTCAGAGAATACCTCCTTGTTGCGAAGCACAAACTCCTTAACCTCCTGTTGTTGGGGTTGTGACAAGGTGGCTGCTATTCCAACCTCAGGAATCACGCAACCAGTTTGAGCTGGTGACCAAGTGTCTGCGACTAGGGACTCTCTATCCCTCCAGGCTTTCAACAGATTAACGTGATAGATCTGTTCGGGCTTTCGCCTTCCTGGTTGTCTGACCTTGTAATTCACTTCGCTCACTTTTTCCATTATCTCATAGGGGCCTTGCCATTTGGCAAGGAATTTACTTTCAACCGTAGGGACAAGTACCAGTATCCTATCCCCCGGGGAAAAGGTACGGGTCTTGGCTCCACGGTTGTACACTCTCTGCTGTGCTAACTGCGCTTGGGCCAAATGTTCCTTCACGATGGGCATTACCTGTGCAATTCGGTCTTGCATCAGGGCGACATGCTCAATCACACTCCTGTGGGGAGAAATCTCACTTTCCCAAGTTTCCTTGGCAATATCCAACAGCCCTCTTGGGTGTCTCCCATACAGTAACTCAAAGGGGGAGAATCCCGTAGAGGATTGGGGCACCTCCCTAATAGCAAACATCAGATAAGGAAGTAGACAGTCCCAATCCTTTCCATCTCTATCCACCACTTTCTTCAACATTTGTTTTAGGGTTTTGTTGAATCTTTCAACCAGCCCATCGGTTTGGGGGTGATACACAGATGTACGTAATTGCGTCACTTTGAACAATTTACACAGCTCCTTCATAACCCGGGACATAAAGGGTGTACCTTGGTCCGTAAGCAGTTCTTTACAAATACCCACCCGGCTAAACACAAGAGATAGCTCTTTGGCTATGGTTTTGGCCGAGGTATTTCGGAGAGGGATCGCTTCTGGATAACGGGTGGCATAGTCCATTATAACTAATATGTACTGGTGCCCCCTAGCGGACTTGATTATAGGCCCTACCAAATCCATGGCGATCCTCTCAAACGGGACCTCAATGATGGGTAGAGGGACCAGCGGGCTACGGAAATGTGGCATCGGGGCCGACCTCTGACACACAGGGCAGGAGGAACAATAATTTTCTATGTCCTTCATCACCCCCGGCCAATAGAATCTCTGTAATACCCTCTCTCGGGTTTTCTCTGTCCCCAGATGACCTCCAAGAATGTGCCCATGGGCCAACTCCAACACCAACTTCCTGTAAGGTTTGGGCACCACAAGCTGCTCAACGGTTTCTTCTGCCCTTTTTGCCACCCGATACAGTAGGTCCTTCTCTACGCTGAAGTATGGGTAAGTGCAGGTATTATCTGGGTTCACTAACTCGCCATCTATTTTCACTACGTTTTCCCGTGCCTTTATTAGGGCGGGGTCTTTCAACTGTTCTGTGGCAAAGTTTTCCCTGTGAACCTCAAGATCAGAAAACTCCACAGACGGTAGGTTTTCGTCTGAGGAGGTGGGCTCCTCTCCAGTTTCTTGAGTCTCCCCTGCCAATACTGATAAGGGAAATTCCGGAGAGTCCTCACCACTCTCAGGGGAGTTCTGGCTATCACATTCCTGGTACATAGGGGCACCAGTGGGGGGCTCAGGATCATCCCACAGTTCCCAGAACTTCGGAAAATCCCTTCCCACAATGGCGTCATGCGGTAACTGAGATACTAAGCCCACTGGATGAGAGAGGGTACCTTTGGGGGTCTCGAAACACACTGTAGTCACTGGATACTCTCGGGTGTCCCCATGCACACAAATAACAGCTACCTTGCTATTCCCAAAGACCTCTGTTTTAACTAACTCAGCCTTTATCAGGGTCACAAGGCTACCTGAATCCAGCAATACCACAACATTTCTACCATTAACACACATTTTGCATAAATGTTTCTCAGTTCCTCGAATGGCAGTGCATGCGACTGTCGCACACAGCGACTGACGTCTGCCCGTCAGAAAGTCACACTGCATGGGTTCCTCCACAACCGGGCAATTGGCTGCAATATGTCCCGCTTGCCGGCAGCGGTAGCAAACGATCCTTCTTGCCGCCTCTTGAGCCGCTGATTTCCCAGGCTGTTCTCGCCAAACTTGGGGTAGAGCTCCCAACCTCTCACTCTCTCCACCCTCACCCCTTGGAATCCTCTTATCCGCCCCTGGGGATGGTCTGGTCTTAGGGTGGAAAGTCCGAGTGTCTCTGGAAGAGGCCGTCAGGTTCTCTGTAGCCAAGTATTTCTCCACACGATCCACAAGACCATCGGCCGTCTCTGGGTCTCCATGGCTTACCCACTTTTGGATGGCAGTAGGAAGAGCTCTCAAAAACCGATCCATTACAACACGTTCCACAATCTTTGGTGCGGACAAAGTCTCTGGCTGTAGCCACTTTCTGCTCAGGTGAATGAGATCATACATTTGAGACCTGGGGGGTTTTCCAAGCTGGAAAGTCCAGTTATGCACACGCTGAGCCCGGACAGCCTGGGTGACACCCAGCCTTGCCAAAATTTCAGCTTTTAGCATCACATAGTCTTTTGCTTGGTTAGGCTCTAGGTCATAGTAAGCTTTCTGCGATTCACCAGTTAACAGAGGAGCCACCAGTCCAGCCCACTGCTCCTCAGGCCACTTTTCTCTTTCAGCGGTCCTTTCAAATTTGGTCAAAAATACCTCTGGATCATCCTCTCCAGTCATTTTTGTCAATAAACGACTCACCCCAAAGGACGCGGTATTAGTGGGACGGCTTTCCTCACTGGTCTGCGGACGTTGCTGCATTACTGCTTCCATCTGTTGTTGTAGTCTCTGCTCTTGCTTCTGCAACAGGTCTATGAAGCGGGCCTCAGATTGCTGCTGGGCTTGTTGCTGAGCCTCCAGACTCTGTTGCAAAGTTGCGTTTGTCTGCTGCTGGGCTGCAAGGCTCTGTTGATGAGCTTGCTGCTGGGCTGCGAAGTTCTGTTGTTGAGCTGCAAGGCTCTTTTGCAAACCTGCATTTGTCTGCTGTTGATTGGCATTTGCTAGAGCCAGCTGCTTCAGTATCTCCTCCATGCTGGCTTAAAAAAAACTGCCACTGGTTCTCCACCAACTGTGAGGGGGTTAGCTCGGCAGCGGGTGTGTGTGACCCCCGGGATGGGCTCCCCACACAAAAACAGGCCCAGCAAACGGGGGTTGTGGTTTTCAAAATCAAAAAGGTGCGGTTTATTTTCTATTTACAGTGACAAAACACAGCAAAGCAAAAGAAACATAAATAAAATAAATCCTGGTCAACTTGACCTCTGACTAAACATACAGGTTTCCTAACTAACAACTGGGATCAGCCTAGTGCTGTCCTAGTCCCTAAGTCCCTGGTTTTAAATGTCCAAGCAAATAGCCACACAGGCTTTGTCTCACCGCACAGGGGTTCACTCTCCCTAGACAGTCCACACAGGTCTGGGTCCAGGCATGAGCAAACACCTAATGAAGCTGGGAGTTTTTATAGAGGCCTTAAACGAGCTGACAAGCTTCAGCTGGTCTCATCAACTCCCTGCCTGCACGACGCCCAGCACTCTCCCTAGAGGTATGAATCATCCATGAGCCCACTAGCCTCAGCTGGGCTTATACAACTCTCCACCTAGTTGTATAAGTCGGCGTAAAGCCTGAATCTGGGCGAAATATATCTACCCCCCTGGATGCAACCAGGTGACTTTACCTTCCTGCTGTCACACTACCTATAGTTTTCTGTCCCTAGAAAAAATGTTTTTTTAAAGCACACTATAGCACAAGGAGAATTTCCCTCACTGTCCTTCCCTGTCCCTAGAAACAAGGATTCGCACAGTAAAACACACTGACACTCTCCCTACCTATAGTTTTCTGTCCCTAGAAAAAATGTTTTTTTAAAGCACATTATAGCACAAGGAGAATTTCCCTCACTGTCCTTCCCTGTCCCTAGAAACAAGGATTTGCACAGTAAAACACACTGACACTCTCCCTACCTATAGTTTTCTGTCCCTAGAAAAAATGTTTTTTTAAAGCACACTATAGCACAAGGAGAATTTCCCTCACTGTCCTTCCCTGTCCCTAGAAACAATCATTATCACAGTGAAAGAAACTGACACTCTTCCTACCTATAGTTTTCTGTCCCTAGAAAAAATGTTTTTTTAAAGCACACTATAGCACAAGGAGAATTTCCCTCACTGTCCTTCCCTGTCCCTAGAAACAAGGATTATCACAGTGAAAGAAACTGACACTCTTCCTACCTATAGTTTTCTGTCCCTAGAAAAAATGTTTTTTTAAAGCACACTATAGCACAAGGAGAATTTCCCTCACTGTCCTTCCCTGTCCCTAGAAACAAGGATTCGCACAGTAAAACACACTGACACTCTCCCTACCTATAGTTTTCTGTCCCTAGAAAAAATGTTTTTTTAAAGCACACTATAGCACAAGGAGAATTTCCCTCACTGTCCTTCCCTGTCCCTAGAAACAAGGATTCGCACAGTAAAACACACTGACACTCTCCCTACCTATAGTTTTCTGTCCCTAGAAAAAATGTTTTTTTAAAGCACACTATAGCACAAGGAGAATTTCCCTCACTGTCCTTCCCTGTCCCTAGAAACAAGGATTCGCACAGTAAAACACACTGACACTCTCCCTACTGTGAGGGGGTTAGCTCGGCAGCGGGTGTGTGTGACCCCCGGGATGGGCTCCCCACACAAAAACAGGCCCAGCAGACGGAGCTTGTGGTTTTCAAAATCAAAAAGGTGCGGTTTATTTTCTATTTACAGTGACAAAAACACAGCAAAGCAAAAGAAACATAAACAAAATAAATCCTGGTCAAGTTGACCTCTGACTAAACATACAGGTTTCCTAACTAACAACTGGGATCAGCCTAGTGCTGTCCTAGTCCCTAAGTCCCTGGGTTTAAATGTCCAAGCAAATAGCCACACAGGCTTTGTCTCACCGCACAAGGGTTCACTCTCTCCAGGAAGTCCACACAGGTCTGCTTCCAGGCATGAGCTAACATCTAATGAAGCTGGGAGTTCTTATAGAGGCCTAAATGAGCTGACAAGGTTCAGCTGGTCTCCTCATCTCTGTCTGTACGACGCCCCACACTCTCCCTAGAGGTATGAGTCATCCATGAGCCCACTAGCCTTATCTGGGCTTATACAACTCTCCACCTAGTTGTATAAGTCGGCGTAAAGCCTGAATCTGGGCGAAATATATCTACCCCCCTGGATGCAACCAGGTGACTTTACCTTCCTGCTGTCACATACCCCCCCCCCTCTTGTTTTAACCTCGGGGTTGGAACACCAGCAATCAGGCATTCATGTACTCGAGACAAAGCATCCACATTCCCCATTTGAACGCCAGGGCGATGCTTTACTGTGAAGTTGAATTCCTGGAGGGCCAGGAACCACCTATTCACTCTTCTATTTGTTTCCTTGTTTTGAGCCATCCACTTTAACGGAGCGTGATCCGTAACCATGTCAAAGTGCCTACCTAGCAGGTAGTACCGAAGGGAATCTAGAGCCCACTTCACCGCTAAACACTCCTTTTCAACGGTGGCGTAATTTACCTCATGGGACTTCAACTTCCTGCTGAGGTAAATGACTGGGTGCTCTTCCCCGTTCCAGACCTGGGACAATACTGCTCCTAACCCCACATCTGACGCATCACTTTGTACGACAAAGTCTTTAGAGAAGTCGGGTGAGTACAACACTGGCTGGCTACATAAGGCTTGTTTCAAGAATTGGAATGCTGCCTCAGCCTCGGGGGTCCATTTAATCATGACCGACCCTTTCCCCTTCGTCAGGTTGGTTAGGGGCACAGCCTTAGAAGCAAAGTGGGGAATGAATCGCCGATAATACCCAGCGATTCCCAGAAAGGCTCGTACCTGCTTCTTGCTGTTGGGACGTGGCCAACTCTGGATGGCCTCGACTTTGTTGAGTTGGGGTTTTATTACTCCCCTCCCAATGGTGTACCCAAGATATTTGGCCTCCTCCTGCCCAATGGTACACTTCTTGGGGTTAGCCGTAAACCCCGCTTCCCGAACAGAGTCCAGGACTGCTTGCACTTTTGGCAGATGTGAGGCCCAATCTGTGCTATGGACAATTACGTCATCCAGGTAAGCCGCAGCATACTTCCGATGGGGCCTCAGCATCTGGTCCATTTTCCGCTGGAATGTGGCCGGCGCATTCTGTAACCCGAACGGCATTCTTTTATATTGGAACGCCCCGTCTGGGGTTACAAATGCGGTTTTCTCTTTGGCCGACTTGGCCAGGGGGATTTGCCAATACCCTTTTGTGAGGTCAAGAGTCGTCATGTATCGGGCTGTTCCCAGCCGGTCGATCAACTCATCTATACGTGGCATGGGGTAGGTGTCAAATTTTGTAACTTTGTTCAACTGACGAAAATCGTTACAAAATCGCCAGCTCCCATCCGGTTTAGGCACCAACACGATGGGACTAGACCAATCACTTTGGGACTCCTCTATCACCCCTAAGTTCAGCATTTTCTGTACTTCCTCCCGTATTGCCTCCCGTCGGGCCTCTGGGATCCGATAGGGTTTTAACTTCACCCTTTCACCGGGCGGGGTAATAATGTCATGCTCTACCCCAGATGTTTGTCCCGGCAGCTCAGAGAATACCTCCTTGTTGCGAAGCACAAACTCCTTAACCTCCTGTTGTTGGGGTTGTGACAAGGTGGCTGCGATTCCAACCTCAGGAATCACGCAACCAGTTTGAGCTGGTGACCAAGTGTCTGCGACTAGGGACTCTCTATCCCTCCAGGCTTTCAACAGATTAACGTGATAGATCTGTTCGGGCTTTCGCCTTCCTGGTTGTCTGACCTTGTAATTCACTTCGCTCACTTTTTCCATTATCTCGTAGGGGCCTTGCCATTTGGCAAGGAATTTACTTTCAACCGTAGGGACAAGTACCAGTATCCTATCCCCCGGGGAAAAGGTACGGGTCTTGGCTCCACGGTTGTACACTCTCTGCTGTGCTAACTGCGCTTGGGCCAAATGTTCCTTCACGATGGGCATTACCTGTGCAATTCGGTCTTGCATCAGGGCGACATGCTCAATCACACTCCTGTGGGGAGAACTCTCACTTTCCCAAGTTTCCTTGGCAATATCCAACAGCCCTCTTGGGTGTCTCCCATACAGTAACTCAAAGGGGGAGAATCCCGTAGAGGATTGGGGCACCTCCCTAATAGCAAACATCAGATAAGGAAGTAGACAGTCCCAATCCTTTCCATCTCTATCCACCACTTTCTTCAACATTTGTTTTAGGGTTTTGTTGAATCTTTCAACCAGCCCATCGGTTTGGGGGTGATACACAGATGTACGTAATTGCGTCACTTTGAACAATTTACATAGCTCCTTCATAACCCGGGACATAAAGGGTGTACCTTGGTCCGTAAGCAGTTCTTTACAAATACCCACCCGGCTAAACACAAGAGATAGCTCTTTGGCTATGGTTTTGGCCGAGGTATTTCGGAGAGGGATCGCTTCTGGATAACGGGTGGCATAGTCCATTATAACTAATATGTACTGGTGCCCCCTAGCGGACTTGATTATAGGACCTACCAAATCCATGGCGATCCTCTCAAACGGGACCTCAATGATGGGTAGAGGGACCAGCGGGCTACGGAAATGTGGCATCGGGGCCGACCTCTGACACACAGGGCAGGAGGAACAATAATTTTCTATGTCCTTCATCACCCCCGGCCAATAGAATCTCTGTAATACCCTCTCTCGGGTTTTCTCTGTCCCCAGATGACCTCCAAGAATGTGCCCATGGGCCAACTCCAACACCAACTTCCTGTAAGGTTTGGGCACCACAAGCTGCTCAACGGTTTCTTCTGCCCTTTTTGCCACCCGATACAGTAGGTCCTTCTCTACGCTGAAGTATGGGTAAGTGCAGGTATTATCTGGGTTCACTAACTCGCCATCTATTTTCACTACGTTTTCCCGTGCCTTTATTAGGGCGGGGTCTTTCAACTGTTCTGTGGCAAAGTTTTCCCTGTGAACCTTAAGATCAGAAAACTCCACAGACGGTAGGTTTTCGTCTGAGGAGGTGGGCTCCTCTCCAGTTTCTTGAGTCTCCCCTGCCAATACTGACAAGGGAAATTCCGGAGAGTCCTCACCACTCTCAGGGGAGTTCTGGCTATCACATTCCTGGTACATAGGGGCACCAGTGGGGGGCTCAGGATCATCCCACAGTTCCCAGAACTTCGGAAAATCCCTTCCCACAATGGCGTCATGCGGTAACTGAGATACTAAGCCCACTGGATGAGAGAGGGTACCTTTGGGGGTCTCGAAACACACTGTAGTCACTGGATACTCTCGGGTGTCCCCATGCACACAAATAACAGCTACCTTGCTATTCCCAGAGACCTCTGTTTTAACTAACTCAGCCTTTATCAGGGTCACAAGGCTACCTGAATCCAGCAATACCACAACATTTCTACCATTAATACACATTTTGCATAAATGTTTCTCAGTTCCCCGAATGGCAGTGCATGCGACTGTCGCACACAGCGACTGACGTCTGCCCGTCAGAAAGTCACACTGCATGGGTTCCTCCACAACCGGGCAATTGGCTGCAATATGTCCCGCTTGCCGGCAGCGGTAGCAAACGATCCTTCTTGCCGCCTCTTGAGCCGCTGATTTCCCAGGCTGTTCTCGCCAAACTTGGGGGAGAGCTCCCACCCTCTCACTCTCTCCACCCTCACCCCTTGGAATCCTCTTATCCGCCCCTGGGATGGTCTGGTCTTAGGGTGGAAAGTCCGAGTGTCTCTGGAAGAGGCCGTCAGGTTCTCTGTAGCCAAGTATTTCTCCACACGATCCACAAGACCATCGGCCGTCTCTGGGTCTCCATGGCTTACCCACTTTTGGATGGCAGTAGGAAGAGCTCTCAAAAACCGATCCATTACAACACGTTCCACAATCTTTGGTGCGGACAAAGTCTCTGGCTGTAGCCACTTTCTGCTCAGGTGAATGAGATCATACATTTGAGACCTGGGGGGTTTTCCAAGCTGGAAAGTCCAGTTATGCACACGCTGAGCCCGGACAGCCAGGGTGACACCCAGCCTTGCCAATATTTCAGCTTTTAGCATCACATAGTCTTTTGCTTGGTCATGCTCTAGGTCATAGTAAGCCTTCTGCGATTCACCAGTTAACAGAGGAGCCACCAGTCCAGCCCACTGCTCCTCAGGCCACTTTTCTCTTTCAGCAGTCCTTTCAAATGTGGTCAAAAATACCTCTGGATCATCCTCTCCAGTCATTTTTGTCAATAAACGACTCACCCCAAAGGACGCGGTATTAGTGGGACGGCTTTCCTCACTGGTCTGCGGACGTTGCTGCATTACTGCTTCCATTTGTTGTAGTCTCTGCTCTTGCTTCTGTAACAGGTCTATGAAGCGGGCCTCAGATTGCTGCAGGGTTTGTTGCTGGGCTGCAAGGCTCTGTTGATGAGCTTGCTGCTGGGCTGCAAGGCTCCTTTGCAAACCTGCATTTGTCTGCTGTTGATTGGCATTTGCTAGAGCCAGCTGTTTCAGTATCTCCTCCATGCTGGCTTAAAAAAACTGCCCGCATTCTCCACCAACTGTGAGGGGGTTAGCTCGGCAGCGGGTGTGTGTGACCCCCGGGATGGGCTCCCCACACAAAAACAGGCCCAGCAGACGGAGCTTGTGGTTTTCAAAATCAAAAAGGTGCGGTTTATTTTCTATTTACAGTGACAAAAACACAGCAAAGCAAAAGAAACATAAACAAAATAAATCCTGGTCAAGTTGACCTCTGACTAAACATACAGGTTTCCTAACTAACAACTGGGATCAGCCTAGTGCTGTCCTAGTCCCTAAGTCCCTGGGTTTAAATGTCCAAGCAAATAGCCACACAGGCTTTGTCTCACCGCACAAGGGTTCACTCTCTCCAGGAAGTCCACACAGGTCTGCTTCCAGGCATGAGCTAACATCTAATGAAGCTGGGAGTTCTTATAGAAGCCTAAATGAGCTGACAAGGTTCAGCTGGTCTCCTCATCTCTGTCTGTACGACGCCCCACACTCTCCCTAGAGGTATGAGTCATCCATGAGCCCACTAGCCTTATCTGGGCTTATACAACTCTCCACCTAGTTGTATAAGTCGGCGTAAAGCCTGAATCTGGGCGAAATATATCTACCCCCCTGGATGCAACCAGGTGACTTTACCTTCCTGCTGTCACACTACCTATAGTTTTCTGTCCCTAGAAAAAATGTTTTTTTAAAGCACACTATAGCACAAGGAGAATTTCCCTCACTGTCCTTCCCTGTCCCTAGAAACAAGGATTCGCACAGTAAAACACACTGACACTCTCCCTACCTATAGTTTTCTGTCCCTAGAAAAAATGTTTTTTTAAAGCACACTATAGCACAAGGAGAATATCCCTCACTGTCCTTCCCTGTCCCTAGAAACAAGGATTCGCACAGTAAAACACACTGACACTCTCCCTACCTATAGTTTTCTGTCCCTAGAAAAAATGTTTTTTAAAGCACACTATAGCACAAGGAGAATTTCCCTCACTGTCCTTCCCTGTCCCTAGAAACAAGGATTCGCACAGTAAAACACACTGACACTCTCCCTACCTATAGTTTTCTGTCCCTAGAAAAAATGTTTTTTTAAAGCACACTATAGCACAAGGAGAATTTCCCTCACTGTCCTTCCCTGTCCCTAGAAACAAGGATTCGCACAGTAAAACACACTGACACTCTCCCTACCTATAGTTTTCTGTCCCTAGAAAAAATGTTTTTTTAAAGCACACTATAGCACAAGGAGAATTTCCCTCACTGTCCTTCCCTGTCCCTAGAAACAAGGATTCGCACAGTAAAACACACTGACACTCTCCCTACCTATAGTTTTCTGTCCCTAGAAAAAATGTTTTTTTAAAGCACACTATAGCACAAGGAGAATTTCCCTCACTGTCCTTCCCTGTCCCTAGAAACAAGGATTCGCACAGTAAAACACACTGACACTCTCCCTACCTATAGTTTTCTGTCCCTAGAAAAAATGTTTTTTTAAAGCACACTATAGCACAAGGAGAATTTCCCTCACTGCCCTTCCCTGTCCCTAGAAACAAGGATTCGCACAGTAAAACACACTGACACTCTCCCTACCTATAGTTTTCTGTCCCTAGAAAAAATGTTTTTTTAAAGCACACTATAGCACAAGGAGAATTTCCCTCACTGTCCTTCCCTGTCCCTAGAAACAAGGATTCGCACAGTAAAACACACTGACACTCTCCCTACCTATAGTTTTCTGTCCCTAGAAAAAATGTTTTTTTAAAGCACACTATAGCACAAGGAGAATTTCCCTCACTGTCCTTCCCTGTCCCTAGAAACAAGGATTCGCACAGTAAAACACACTGACACTCTCCCTACCTATCCTTCTCTTTCCCTAAACTAAAGGAATCCAGGTTAAGCAAGAAAAAATAAATGTCACTGTCCCTGCCTATGCTTCTCTTTCCCTGCTCCGGAACACACTACACTAGGCCGCCGTGCTGGCGGCCTTTTATAGTGTGGGGCGTGTACTAAACGCCCTCAGCAATAATTGGCCACAGGCATCCTGCCTGTGGCCAATGATTGCTCTCCTCGCTGCCGGCGCTGTGATTGGCCAAGCATGCGGGGTCACAGTGCATGCTTGGCCAATCACAGCGCCTGGATGACACTGCGATGGCGTAGTGCATTGTGGGCCGTTCGCGTCACTCGAATTAGGCGCGAACGGCCCAAATCGTTCGATCTTCGTCGAACGATCGAACAGCCGATGTTCGAGTCGAACGTATGTTCGACTCGAACACCGAGCTCATCCCTACCCCCCAACACAAACTCCTCTCCATCACAAAGCCCCCCATAACAGACACCCCCTTCACAGATCCCCTTTTAAGATTCCCCCCATAACAGACTCCCACCATCACAGACTCCCCCCCCATCACAGTCTTCCTCCAACCACAATAGAAATGTGTATTCCAGAAAGTTTAAGAATCAGCAGATAAAGATACTCCAAACACCTGGTGTTAGCTCTTCAATCATCCCAGCACCATGGATGTTATGGTGTCAGGGTGATTGAAGCGCATTATTTCTATTATTACATTGTAATATAAAATTAAATAGTTCACCATAATGCAGAATCAGAATCAGTGGGAGCCCTGACGTCAATGTCCCCAGCCAGCGGAGTGCTTCCTTACATCTCAGGTGTCACTGTCCCCAGCCAGCGGAGTGCTTCCCTATGTAGTGGGGTCTCCTTTAAGGCCCCACAGACTACGATACCCAGAACCCCGTTTAGCACCCATGGTGCATTGCCACCCGCAGAGACTCATGGGGTGGGTTATAAAGGTGAGGGGCGAGGCTAAGCTCGGCCTCTTTGGACACCGCGCTTCTAGCAAAAGGATCCCCCTGTGCGGATTTGCTACGGTTGCAAGGCCCAAAGCCTGGGTCTTGCGCACTTCCAAAGAACCTTCCAGCCCACTGCGGAGCCTGTGGGGCACCTGATCTCCATTTTGCCTCTGACTGACATCAGGAGGACCGAAGACCCGGCTATCGCATACCCTGTTTGCAGATACACATAGCGGTGGAAGTTACGGACGAGGACTGAGTCCGGTGTGGTGAGAGAGCACCTGCTCACAGCTATAGCCAAGTACTTTGTTAGGCCTACTGACTGCTTTCGCCCTTCGGACTATACCTACTATCTTAACAGGAGACTAGTTCCAGAACTGAGTTGATAGTCTCCTGGGATTTGTTCCGTTGCTAGATACAGTTCCTTTGGATTTACAAATTGTTGTTCCTGAATGTGCACCACCGATTACTCTTGCATGCGAAGATTCTTCACCATAAGACTAAACTTTAACTTAAGTCAGGCCTGACTGGGTAGTGTAGAACAATATTGAGCGCCATATTGCTCATGGGGAGAATAGCTACACGTGGTGTGTGATTCATTCCTTTACAGTATTGCTAGGTGTCATTATAATTGCAGGGCTCTGCATGAGTTATGATGTACTGTATTGCTATATAACTTTTATACCAAAGTAAAGTTGCTATGGTTAAGTACTCTGGTATCAGTGTCAATTACTGTACGTTATCACTGTTTGCATTACTGTGGGATTGCTCATAGACAATTACAGAGTTATACCAATACCTCATCCCCTAGACTAGCTGTGCCAGAGGAGGGTCGAGTAGATTGCCGGGGGTTGGCAGTGCTGTGTACAGGGCCCGAAATAATACCAGCAGCCCTCTTAAGTTGGGGGTATCGCTATACTTACATCTCAGGTGTCCCCAGCCAGCGGAGTGCTTCCTTACATCTCAGGTGTCCCCAGCAGAGTGCTTCCTTACATCTTAGGTGTCCCCTGCGGAGTGCTTCCTTACATCTCAGGTGTCCCCAGGCAGCGGAGTGCTTCCTTACATCTTAGGTGTCCCCAGCGGAGTGCTTCCTTACATCTCAGGTGTCCTCTCCCGCATTGGAGCCCTTCTATATTCCAGCAGCGGTGTCTCCGCCGCCATTAGAGAAGGCTGAGGGGGAACAAATTAGATGCAGCCATTTTCAAGAAGACCACAGACGAGTTATTACAAGAAGGGAGCCTGCCGAGTGGCTACTATAAAAATGGAGCTGCGGCACGGCCCACCCCCGCCCCTTTCCACAACAGGTCACAGATGACAGACAGGCCGGGGGCGGGGGGTGGGAGGTGCCACAGCTCCATCTTTATAGTAGCCACTGGGCAGGCTCCCTTCTTGTTAATAAACTCGTCTGTTCGTCTGTGGTCTTCTTGTAAATGGCCACCGGCGGAGACATTACCTCTAGCGGCGGTGGCGAAAAATAGTGAACAAAAAGGTCAAGGAAGGGGATGATTGCCGCAATGTTAAAGGGGCAGTCCGCGGGCCGGGTAAATCGCACTGGCGGGCCGTATGCGTAATCCTTGTTTCACTAAAAAACCCAAATTTTCAAAATAATTTTGTCATTGGGACAGAAAGTGAGGTAAAAAGTGAGGTGAAATGTTCTGAACAGGGGCACAGACAGCAAAACAAATGTTACAAGGATGATAACCCTTCCCTATGTTTTCCAAAAAGCTTAAATTTTATTTTTTTGTCTGGAGCTACACTTAAAAAAATGTACCAGTTCAAAATTACAAACAGATCTTACTTAAAAACAAACCTACAGTCTCTGTCTTGTTTGAACCGCCTGTATACTGCTGTTCAGAGTATATAGGGCCTGGGGGCCCCACGCCTTTCCTTTTTTTAATTTGGGTGCCCCTTAATATCCATACAAGACCCAAAGGGGCTAAACAGGGAAAACACGTGGCACTTCACAGGCATACTTTAGACACCCCCCAAGTACGATATTTAAAGGAATATTTCACTTTTTTTTTTCACTTTAAGCATCATTAAAATCACTACTCCCGAAAAAACGTAATTGATTGTCCCCAAACCCTTTTTCGTACAATAACTTGCATATTAGCCTTTATAATTAGCACTTTTGATTTCAAATGTTCGAGTCCCATAGACTCTACCGGGGTTCTAAAATTTGCGCAAACTTTCGGTCCGTTCGCAGGTTCTGGTGTGAACCGAACCGGGGGGGTGTTCGGCTCATCCCTAGTGAAAACCCTTTTTAATATTTCTGACATGCTCTTCCATGCGATCCTTTAGCGCATAGTGCAGATCGCTGTGACTGGGGAACGCAGCATTTGCAAGTTTCGACTAGCTGGGTGCAGTAGTCCACCTGTCGCCACGTGCTACTAAATTACTGAGCCGTCGGGGGGGGGGAGGTGTTGCAACGCCTCTGGCTCAGTACCAGCATTGGAGTGACTTCAATCAAGTAGTACAGCAATAGCAACTAAAATTCAGCCAGCAATCGGAGGAGGAGTTATTCAGAGTGACTCTTTCTCATACTGAGAGTGAGAATACAGGAATTTAACGGTTTTCAGCAAAGGATTTTGCACAGGTGGAGAGGAATCTAGAGGAGTGATACTCTGCAGGAGTCAGTGCAGAAGAGGAGGAGCAATAGTCTGCAGCAGAGAAATAGACTGTGAACTTTAGCTGTGCCTCATTATCAGGACTGAACCTATCAGTTACATTTCTACAAAGGTGCTAAGTGCTATGGGCATCTCCTATCTTCCTTACCCTGTCCAAGTTGTATCCCGCAATAAACTAAAGCAACGCAAATGACTGCTCACTGTCTCAGAGTGGATAGTCGGGAGTCTGGCAGCAGGGTGATGTGGTGGATCTTTGAAACTCGGGGGAGTGCAACGCTACAGTATATTGATTGGATTGCGGAAAAGTTACAAAATAGGGGATAGATTTATGGCATTTTTATTGTATTAATGTCGGTGATCAGCGATTTTTAGAGGGACTGCAGCATTGCGGCAGGCAGATCGCGCACTTTTGACACTTTTTTGGGGCCAGTGACATTTATACAGCAATCAGAGCTAAAAACAGCGACTGATTACTGTATAAATGTCACTGGCAGGGAAGGGGTTAACACCAGGGGGCGATCAAGGGGTTAAATGTGTGTCCTAGGGAGTGTTTCTAACTCTGGGGGGAGGGGACTGCCTGGAGGAGGAGACATATCACTGTTCATAACCAGTATGAACAGCAGATCTGTCTCCTCTCTCCTGACAGAACGGAGATCTGTCTGTTTACATTGACAAATCTCCATTCTGTCCCTCAGGAGAAATCCCGTGTGCCCGGCGGACATCGTGGCCGCCGGGGACGCGCTTCGGCTCCATCGTCGCGCTCGTGCCTTCTAGTTGTCTTAAAGCGGCTGACGTACAGCTACGGCGATTTTCCCAGGGGAGCCAACCTGCCGCAGTATAACTGCGGCGGCTGCTCCTTAAGTTGTTAACCACCTCAATACAGGGTACTTTTACCCCCTTCTTTCCCAGGCCAATTTTCATCTTTCAGCGCAGTCACACTTTGAATGAGAATTGCTCAATCATGCAACACTGAACCCAAATTACATTTTTATCATTTATTTCACACAAACAGAGTTTTCTTTCGGTGGTATTTAATCACCACTGGGGTTTTTATTTTTTGCTCTATAAATTTAAAAAGATTGCTGTATCTATATGGACCTCGGGTAAATGTTAGGGGGGCTGGGGGATGGGGAGGGGGTGCTGCTGCACACAGAAGGATTTTTATCTTAATGCATAGAATGTAGACATGTGCAATTCGTTTGGTTCCAAATGAATATTTTAACGAATTTTGACAAATATTCGTAAATTCGAATATTCAAAAATTCGTAAATTTCGTAAATGTGAAATTGGAAAATCTGAAATAATACCTAACTAATAATAACTTAACTATTACTTACTATTAAATTATAGGTATTGGAATTTCCTTTCAAATTTGGCTGCTAGTGAACGTAACGAATATGAATTTATCCAAAGTTACGAATTATCAAAAATAACGAATGCTGTATCTAAATGAATCGAACGTAACAAATTATTAATAAAAAATAACAACAATAATAATAATATTTTTTTTTGTATTATTATTTATTATTAATTTGTTCCATTCCATTTGTATAGATGTGGCATTCATTATTTCGGATAATTTGTAATTTCGGATAAATTCATATTCATTACGTTCACTAACAGCCAAATTTGAAAGGAAATTCCAATAACCTATGATTTAATAGTTAGTTATTATTAGTTAGTTATTATTTGGAATTTCTGGATTTTTGGATTTTCGTTCTTTCGGATTTTCCGAAATTTTGAATCTACGAATTTTCAAATCTCCGAATTGTCGAATTTTCAAATTTTCAAATTCCGAATATTAAGATTTCCAAATTTTCAAATTTAAAAATTTACGAATTCTGGATTTTCTAATTTCCAAATTTACGAATTTTCGTAATTATTATTATAGCAAATTATTAGTTAAATAGTTAATCTTTAGAATTTTCGGATTTTCTTTCTTATTTTCGGATTTTCTAATTTTCTAATTTACGAATTCACGAATTTACAAATTTACAAATTTTTAAATTTAAGAATTTACATATTTTCGCATTTACAAATTTACGAATTGCAATCCTAAAGAATGACCCGAAAAACGAAAAAAACAAACAAAACAAATGAAACTAAAACAAACACATTTTTCGGCAGTGCACATGTCTAATAGAATGCACCTTCTGCCTTTACAACCCCATTAAGATATTATTGGGTGAGAGTAAAAAGACAATTGTGTTCCTATAGCACCAGAATACAGGGTGTCCCAAATGTCACGGAAAATCGGGGAAAATGGGAAATTGTAGCTAAATGTACCTTTATTTACAAAATATTAATTACAAAATTATACAAACTATTTACAAAATATGTTGGCCACCTCTTTCTAAATCATTTTATATTTTTAAAATAGGAAGTATGATATGAGTTTGCAAATTTTTCCTATGTATGGAGACTTTTTGGACAGCCTGTATAGTTCATAAATCTTTAGAATTTTCTATATAACAGAGCCCCTATCACCTCTTATTTTTCAAATATTAGGAACCAAAGCACTCTAAAAGGTACAAAATATTTAGTTTGATTGAACAATCTCAATCAATAATAAGATTACATTTCAAGCAGACACATCTGAGTTAACTTGGACCTGGCTATCAATGTTCTTTAACTTTATTCTTGTGTATTCTTTTGAAGTTGTAAGATGTTCAATGATAAGTGAAATCTCACCGGGTTGCTGCCATGGCAAATAATGATAGTTTTTGTTTTGAATGCTGAAATAAATTTAATTGCAGGTAAAAGAAAGTCGCAAGGGAAAGCCATAGAATTCCTAACAGGTCGTTCAAGTTCATGTTTCTTTCAAGTTCCCTTAGGGATTATTGACTGAACAATGATTTTTAGTATCTGTAGACTGACAGAAACAAGTTAGCGCTGACATATTGAATCTAATAATTCAATGTAACATTTTATTGTTACGTACAAGTAAATCGATTAATTTATAGTACATTAACTTCTTAATAGAGGTACATAATAATGTAAAAGCATTTGAAAACAGTATGTATTTGAATTATTTTAGCATTATTTTGAAAAAATGTAATACTTGATGGTAATAATTGTATAAAATATTATTAATAATAATAATAATTAGGAGAAGAAGATTATTATTATTACTATTATTATTATGAAGGAGAAGCAGATTATTATTATTGTTATTATTATTATTATTTGTAGCGCTACCCCCACTTAAGAGAGCTGCTGGATTTGTTTTCGGGCCCTGTGTACAGCACCGCCAACCCCCGGCAATCTACTCGACCCACTCTGGCACAGCTAGTCTAGGGGTTATATTTTTTTTTTATCACAATCAATTGGTATTGCAAGGGCACCCTCTTTGCAGTGAGACAACACACAAATGTTAAAGATTAAATATAACAGATTTACTTTGGTGTAAAAAGGCATAAGCAGAATATAATACACACAACTGGCTTGCAGAGCCCTGCAGCAATCAATATAGCACACAATAATGGCGCTGCACGGTAATCCACCACACGTAGCTATTATGGTATACACGCCCTATGGCGCACTAAACAATATCCTATCTCCCCTCCCTGGTCAGGCCTGACATAGAATAAATCTCAGCCCTCGTACACACGGCCGAGATTCTCGTTGAAAAAAACATGTCGTTTTTTTCGACGAGATTCTTGGACGAGAAACTTGTCCCGGCCGAGTGTACACACGCTCGTTTCAAAGAACCCGCGGTTCTTTGAATGGAGCGTACGCGGTGACGTCATCGACTACGACGAGCATGCGCTCGTCACATTCGATGCCGTCGCCGCCATCTTGGTATACCCTACGTATGCCTAGGAAGCTACCGCGCATGCGTCAAATTAATTTCGAACATGCGCGGGCTTCCGGGAGGACAGGTAAGTGTACACACACTCACTTTTCTCGTCGAGAAACATGCCGAGGAGAATCTCGACGAGAAAATAGAGAGCAGGTTCTCTATTTTCTCGTCAAGGTTTCTTGTCGGTTTTCTCGACGAGAAACCCGATAGCCGCGTACACACGACCGATTTACTCGGCAAGACCTCTCTGCCAGCAAGTTTCTTGCTGGTTCTTGCCGAGAAAATCGGCCGTGTGTACGAGGCCTCAGTCTTTCCAATAGGGATTTCTTCGCATGCAAACTTTCGGTGGTGCACTTGATGAATAGTGTTTGTAATCCACAAATAGGTAATCACTAGGGACACTGTACTGGGGACCCTTCAACCCTGTCCTGCTACCTGTCCCCAGTGGAACAACAAACAAACGATCGGTGGGCCAAGGCAGTCTATAGGCCTAAACACGGTACAGTCTATTGGATTGAGCATGTGCTCGCTCACCACTCTGGACGCGATCCCAGTCCGGGACTTCCACCTGCTGTGTCCTCGCACACAGCGTCTGCAACGATCGGGTCCCCGATCCAACTGATGTCCTCACTCGACAAGTCTGATGCCACCCAGGCTCTGCAGTGGGGTGGAAGGCTCTCTGGAAGTTGCGCAAGGCCCCAGGCTTCAGGCCCTGCACTGCCGCAGATCCGCACAGGAAGAAACGGTTGCTTGCAGCGCGGTGTCCAAAGAGGCCGAGCCCGGCCTCGCCCTTCTCTTATATAGCCCCTCCCAAGAGTCTCTGTGGTGGCTAAATGCACCCTGGGTGCCGAACAGGGTTCTGGGTAACGTAGTCTCGGGACCTTTAAGGGGACCCCGCTACATATTATTATGATGAAGATTATTATTATTATTATGATTATTATTATGAAGAACAATGTTATTATTATTATTAAAATTATTATTATTATTATTATTATTATTATTATTTATTGTTATTATATAATAGATTGAGAAAGTATTTATTTTTGAAAAAGATGTACTTGTTTCGCAATGAAAATACACGGAGTAGTGAAACTTAGCCAGCTTTGCTTCTTCATAGTAACAATGGCCAGTGAATGGCCAAACTAAATGGGTACGGTACTCATTTAGTTTGGCCATTATTATTATTATTATTATTATTTATTGTTATTATATAATAGATTGACAAAGTATTTATTTTTGAAAAAAGATGTACTTGTTTCATAATGAAAATACACGGAGTAGTGAAACTTAGCCAGCTTTGCTTCTTCATAATAACAATGGCCAGTGAATGGCTAAACTAAATGGGTACTCAGTCGAGCCAAACCTTTGGTTGGCTTAACCACTTGCTGACCACGCTACAACCCAAAGATTACTATATAGCATACTCGTTCAGCCCTGAGGGCGCCTATTGATGTGTTCCCAGAAGCCCGCCCCAAAGTATTGGGCAGAAAAGAAAGACAGAAGGTGCTCAAGATTGTGCAGCCAACAAGTTCCTTTGTATGTTCGTATTCAGTTGAGCAATAATTTGCTCAGGAGGAACAATATGATCCGGAGGTACTTGAAGATTCTCGCAAGGGAATTGTCGAAACAGGGCCTTGGTGTTCTTGGTGCCCGGAATGTAAGTTACCACAAAGTTAAACCAGGAGAAGAAAAGTGCCCAGCGGGCTTGTCTGGAATTCAGTCTTTGGGCCTTCTCCAAGTAGGTCAGGTTCTTATGGTCAGTCTGAACCACAACAGGAAGTACCGTACCTTCTAATAAGTGTCTATTCGGAGAATGCTAGGTTTATGGCCAAAAGCTCTCTATTTCCTATGTCGTAGTTTTGTTCGGGAACAGAGAATCTCTTGGAGAAGAAGGCGACCGGATGAAGCTTATTGGAAGTAGGATCTCGTTGAGATAAGTGTATAGCAAAAGTGTTCCACTAAACAAAAATATACCGTATTTATCGGCGTATAACACACACAGGCATATAACATGCACCCTAACTTTAAGAGGGAAGTTTCCACAGCCCCCTGCGTATAACACGCAGGCAGATTACCCTCTATTTTCAGGGTAAAAAAGTGAGTGTTATACACCAATAAATACGCATATAAAAATAAATGTAAAACAGTGAGTCCATGTGTCTTCCAACTGACATCAGTGTACTGCCTTCACTTTGATAAAAAGTGCACAAACGATTGTTCATTCAATTCCTCCACCTTGTGTTAATCACCACCATAATAAAGGATGTTACCCGAGCGTATTGACCACCTATTATGTGGGCTCAAATAAGGCTTGTGTATCTTATATGTTCCATCCACGCTTGCTGTTCCACATAAAAAAACAAGAGGAATCGTCCAGCAGCCACCTCTGAGCGGTACTCCTCCGGTCCCGAAGCAAGATGTCCAGTGGATGTGTCAATATAACGATAAACACCATGTCAGGGTCACCTGTGGCCAGGTGACAGATGCACACCGTAGGGGGACAGGAGTGCACCGCGAGGTAGTGAACCCTATGGCTGGCTTCTGTGGATAGGAAACTGGGTGGTTGTGGAAAGCGGGACCAGAGGAGCACAACCGGGATCCCAACGGAAGCGAGAGCCAAGATTCCCCAGGGCGCGGAGTCTAAGACCCAGCTGGTCTTCTCCAGGGCCTCTAGTGGTGAGGATGTTACGCTGCAGGCTGGGACCAGGTCGCGGCCCCTGGAGTTTCCTAGCTCACGCCCCGTAGGATAAGGGGAAGCAGCAGCACACGATAGAGAGAACCGAATAACAAGCCGAAGGTCAGGGGCCACAAGCAGACAAGGATAACGAAGAACGAGCCGAAGGTCAAGGGTCACGAGCAGACAGGGATGGTCGGGGACAAGCCAATAACGTAACAGAGAGACAGACGTAGCACACGGCAGGCAGGAACCCAAACACACAATGCCTAACAAACACGTTGATCAGCAAAGCAGGCTTGCAGTGCACAGGTTAATATAGTGTTCAGTGATAGGGCCTGGGGTGGAGTCAGGCTGGGAGGAGATTATAAAGGAAGCCAGGTGAAGGAGGTCTGGTCTCTAGATGAACACATGAGGAGGAAGGTAAGATGGCAGACAGACATTAATGCATATCCATGACAGTACCCTCCCTCTTATGAGGCCTCCCCCTTCCCCGCCTGGGCCCAGGTTTAGAGGGAAACTTCAGATGAAACTCCTTTAACAGACGAGGTGCAAAGACCTCAGATGCAGTGATCCAAGACCTCTCCTCAGGACCAAACCCTTTCCAATGAACGAGGTACTGAAGAACGCCTTTACAGAGTCGGGAGTCCAGAATTTGACTGATCTCGTACTCCTGATTATCCTCAGAGACAGGCGCCACGGTAGGAAGAGGACGAGAGAATTTATTGAGGACTAAAGGCTTTAGAAGAGCAACATGAAAGGAGTTAGTGATTTTAAGGCTCTTAGGAATCTGGAGTTTGAAACAAACCGGATTCAGTTTAGCAGTTACCGTGTATGGACCGATGAATCGTGGAGCAAACTTCAGAGAAGGAACTCGGAGCTTGATGTTCCTGGTAGAGAGCCAGACTTTGTCCCCTGGCTGAAGAGAAGGCGGTTTACGCCTGCGGCGGTCGGCAAAGCCTTTGAATTTTTCAGCAGCTGCCCGGAGGGAATCATGAACGTGACCCCAAACGGAATTGAGAGACTCCTGAACCGAAGCCAAAGCTGGAATGTCTGGAGAACAGATCATAGGAAGAGGAAGTTGAGGGTGTTTTCCATAAACTGTGAAAAAGGGTGTCTTCTGCGAACTGGTATTCACATGATTGTTATGGGAGAATTCTGCCCACGGGAGTAGAGAGGACCAATCGTCATGGTGAGAAGACACAAAGGTGCGAAGAAAGACCTCTAACTCCTGATTAACCCTCTCAGTCTGTCCATTGGATTGGGGATGGTAAGAAGAAGAAAAATCCAAGACAATATTGAGGGATTTGCAAAAGGCTCTCCAAAAACGAGACGTGAATTGGACTCCCCTGTCGGAAACAATATGAGAAGGGACCCCATGTAGGCGGAGAATTTCTCGAATGAAAATGGGAACCAAGGCAGGGGCAGAAGGAAGACCAGGAAGAGGAACAAAATGAGCCATCTTGGAGAATCGATCGATTACCACCCAAATGACTGTATTATTCTCAGACAGTGGGAGATCGGTGATAAAATCCATGGCAATATGGGCCCAGGGTTCCTTAGGAATAGGCAAGGGCATGAGGAGACCAGCAGGAGCTTGTGTGGAGGATTTGGACTGAGCACAGACATGACAAGCTTTAACGTAGTCTTTGACGTCTGAGCGGAGATTAGGCCACCAGTAGTGACGACTGATGAGTAGGAAGGATCGGAGGAATCCAGAATGCCCTGCCACCTTGGAATCATGTCCCCAACGAAGGATCTTAGCTCTTAGCTCAGTGGGGACAAAGGTCTTACCAGGCGGAATTTTAGACTTCAGGGTGGTAGAGTGGGCAACAATGCATGAGGTGGGAATGATCGGCTCAGGTTCAGGGGCGGACTCCTCGTCCAAAGTGTCAAATGACCTAGAGAGCGCATCAGCCCGACCGTTGCAGGAACCAGGTTTGTAGGTAATCGTGAAATTAAAACGGGCAAAGAAGAGACTCCACCTGGCCTGTCTAGGATTCAGACGTTTAGCATTCTGTAGATACTGTAAATTCTTGTGATCGGTAAAGATTGTTATGGAGTGAGGGGAACCCTCCAAGAGATGACGCCACTCCTCTAACGCCAATTTAATTGCGAGAAGTTCCCGATCACCGATGGCATAATTCCTCTCTGCCTGAGAAAATTTTTTGGAGAAGAACGCACATGGTTGGCGTCTCTTCTCAAAGATTTGAAGAAGCACAGCTCCCACCCCCATTGAGGAAGCGTCCACTTCAATAAAAAATGCATTCCCAGGATTTGGTCTCCTCAAGAGGGGGCCAGAAACAAAGGCCTGTTTCAGGTTGTGAAATGCAGAGACAGCTTCGGGAGGCCAGTCTCTGGCATTCACACCCTTCTTGGTCAAAGCGATAATAGGCGCGGCAATGGAAGAGTAATTCCTTATGAACTGCCTATAATAATTAGTGAAGCCAAGAAAGCGCTGTGTGGCCTTGAGGCTAGCAGGAAGAGGCCAGTTGGTGATAGCCAAGACCTTCCCAGGGTCCATACGAAGCCCCGAACATGAGACAAAGCACCCCAAAAACAGGACCTCAGAACATTCAAAGGAACATTTCTCCAGCTTGGCATAGAGATTGTTCTCTCTAAGACGTTGAAGTACAGTGCGGACATGGTTTCTGTGGACGAGCAGATTTTCAGAAAAGATCAGAATGTCATCCAGATAGATGACAACAAACTGGTACAGCAGATCTCTGAAGATTTCATTGACAAAGTTTTGAAACACGGCTGGAGCATTACACAGACCAAAAGGCATCACCAGATATTCGTAATGCCCGTCTCTAGTGTTAAATGCAGTCTTCCATTCGTCACCCTCCCGTATTCGAATGAGATTGTACGCGCCTCTGAGATCCAACTTGGTGAAAATGGAGGCACCCTTCAACCTATCGAATAGCTCAGATATTAAGGGTAAGGGGTATCGATTTTTAATAGTAACCGCATTTAAACCCCGATAATCGATGCAGGGTCTTAAGGTACCATCCTTTTTGGCAACAAAAAAGAACCCTGCCCCTGCAGGCGATGAGGATTTCCGGATGAACCCTCTCTCCAGATTCTCTGCTACATACTCCGACATGGCCTGGGTCTCTGGGATGGACAGAGGGTAGGTACGACCCCTGGGTAGAGTTGCTCCGGGGACAAGATCAATAGCACAGTCAAAAGACCTGTGGGGAGGAAGCACCTCAGCTGATTTTTTACAGAACACATCCCGGTAATCGCTGTATGCGGCGGGAAGATCAGAAGAAACAGAAGTGGCAGCAACCGGAAGACTCTCCTTGGGGGTCACCTTGAGAAGACACGACGAGAAACATGAGGAACCCCAGGCCAGGATCTGCCCAGAGACCCAGTCCACATGTGGAGAGTGGAGCTGTAGCCAAGGGAGGCCCAATACAACTGGGGTAGAGGCCTTGGGTAGAATAAGAAAGGATATCCACTCCTGGTGGAGAATCCCTACCGACATCCTAATGGGTAGCGTCTGGAAGCGAATAGGGCCCCCTGGGAGAACAGTGCCATCAATTGCCGAGACTACCAATGGGGTAGTGAGAGGTGAAAGGGTAAGCTTCATAGAAGAAGCAGTTCTCCAATCCATGAAATTGCCGGCAGCCCCGGAATCCAGGTATGCAAGGGTTGACTGAGGAGAAGTGCCTACATGAAGGGACACCGGCAAGAGCAGGCGAGAAGGTGATGTTTCTGGGTCCAATACTCCACCTTCCAAATGTATTAGACCCGAGCGTTTCCCGGACGAAGCGAGCAGGAGTCACGAAAATGACCCTTGCCCCCACAATAGAGGCACAAGCCCAGAGTTCTGCGCCTAGCACGTTCTTCGGGGGTTAGTCTGGTCCGGCCCAGCTGCATAGGTTCTTCAGCAGGTAGAGGATGCTCCACGGAATGAAGGGAGGGGAGCTCAGACTGGCTAGGACCCAGAGAGTGCTGGCGTCTTTTTTCTAAGGACCTCTCTTGAAAACGAATGTCGATCTGGTTGCATAATGAAATTACATCGTCCAGACCGACGGGAATGGCTCTTCCCGCTAATTCGTCTTTCACTCGGTCAGAGAGGCCATGTAAAAAGGTAGCGACCAGGGCCTCATTATTCCAGCTCAATTCAGCTGTGTGGATACGGAACTGAAGAGCATATTGCCCCACTGAACTAGATTCTTGGCGAAGACGTAAGACAGCACTAGCCGCTGAAGAAGCCCGAGCCGGCTCTTCGAAGATATTACGAAAGAGCTTCAAGAATTCGGACAGACTGGAAACCACCGGATCGTTCCTCTCCCACAGGGGGGCAGCCCAGGCCAAAGCTTCACCGGAGAGGAGGGAAATGATATAGGCTACCTTAGCCCGGTCAGATAGGAAGCTTTGAGGCTGAAGCTCAAAATGAATAGTGCATTGGCTGAGAAACCCCCTGCAGGCCTTGGAGTCCCCAGAGAAACGGAACGGAGCTGGCAATCTTAGTGAGTGTGAGGCTGCGACTGGTGCGATAGGTACAGCCGCTGGTTGTACTTGGGGTTGCGGATTCGGGGTTCCCAAGGAGACCTGAAGCTGCTCGAATCGAGAAGCCAGATCCTGGAGGAATCGCATCACCTGGGTCTGATTTGATTCCTGGGTCTCAAGTCTGCGAACTATGCCCTGCAATGGATCATCCGCGGGAAGCGGGATGTCAGCCGGGTTCATGGCTGATCAAACTGTCAGGGTCACCTGTGGCCAGGTGACAGATGCACACCGTAGGGGGACAGGAGTGCACCGCGAGGTAGTGAACCCTATGGCTGGCTTCTGTGGATAGGAAACTGGGTGGTTGTGGAAAGCGGGACCAGAGGAGCACAACCGGGATCCCAACGGAAGCGAGAGCCAAGATTCCCCAGGGCGCGGAGTCTAAGACCCAGCTGGTCTTCTCCAGGGCCTCTAGGGGTGAGGATGTTACGCTGCAGGCTGGGACCAGGTCGCGGCCCCTGGAGTTTCCTAGCTCACGCCCCGTAGGATAAGGGGAAGCAGCAGCACACGATAGAGAGAACCGAATAACAAGCCGAAGGTCAGGGGCCACAAGCAGACAAGGATAACGAAGAACGAGCCGAAGGTCAAGGGTCACGAGCAGACAGGGATGGTCGGGGACAAGCCAATAACGTAACAGAGAGACAGACGTAGCACACGGCAGGCAGGAACCCAAACACACAATGCCTAACAAACACGTTGATCAGCAAAGCAGGCTTGCAGTGCACAGGTTAATATAGTGTTCAGTGATAGGGCCTGGGGTGGAGTCAGGCTGGGAGGAGATTATAAAGGAAGCCAGGTGAAGGAGGTCTGGTCTCTAGATGAACACATGAGGAGGAAGGTAAGATGGCAGACAGACATTAATGCATATCCATGACACACCATTAGTGTAAAATCCTTAAAAATCGGCTTTATTTAAGTAACGCATAGCATGCCATTACATGGGTACAATCTTCCTTGGTCCAAAGACAAGGACGTTGGTTCAATCCTAATGCGATGACAGGAGATAAACCTTTTACCTGACCGGTTTCGTTACAATAGAACTTCAAGCCTTGCTTTCATCTTCTTCATTATAGAGCTCTCTAATGCAACCACCACACCTCTTCATGACGTCATCACAAAAACAAACTTCCTCCACCAGCGCGCGCCACTCCCTTCTCAAACGGAACACGCTCCACAGTGAAAGCCAGCACACAGCAGGAAGTAGGGAGGCTGTGTCTCCCAACCAGAAAATATGGCATTTCTGGGGAAGTTTTTTTATTTTTTCATACACTATTCCTAAGGTGATTAGAGATCCGAGTGGGCTTGAACAGCGCCAAACGTAACAAGCAAATATAAAACAATGTACATTATTAAAGACAATAGCTAATATTAAATACAATGGATATGGATATCTGAATAAAAATCTATAAAAATACAATATTTTAAATAAAATAAGAGCGCAGGTTCAGGAGTTGTCCAAAAAACAGTTCACATCCCAATCTACGTTTAACCCGTATGGAACATAACTTTTCAAAAGGTAAATCTATTTTGTTAAAATTTTTGACAGTTCCCTCACTTTTAAACGACCTCTTCCAGTTGGATCCCTAGTATGCACTAAATCATAGTGTCTAGAGACACTATGATTTTTATAGCCCTTACGAATTTTGGCTATGTGCTCATTGAATCTGACATTCAATGCCCGAGTGGTGCGGCCTATATATTGTAACCCACATAAGCACTGAAGCATATATACTACATGTGTAGTCCTACATGTAATGAGAGATTTTATAGTATAGGATTTTGAGGTAACCCTGGAAGAAAATTCTGTAATCCTCCTTATTTTACAGGCATTGACTTGGCAAACCTGACAACCCCTACATTTGAAGTATCAAGTAAGGTTGTGAAAAAGGGGAGACCTAGAGGGAGAGTCTAGAATGTTATGTACAATTTTATATTTCAATGCTGGAACACCTCTGAAGTTGACCTGCGGTTTGGGCGGAAGAAGAGGTCCCAGAACTCTATTGTTCTGTAGGATACGCCAATGTTTTCCCAAAATATGTTTAACAACTGTGTATTGGATATGAAAAGACGTGACTAGTGAAAAACTGGCAAAGTTGCTTTTCTCTTTAGCGCTGTCATTCACAATATTTTTCAATAGGGGTTCTTTTTCCATAGCTCCAACTTGGCCAAATGTGGTCTCTAAAGCAACAGGGTCATAGTTTTTCTCAAGTAATTGGTTTTTTAATATCCCAGTCTCTCTATCGAAGTCCTCAAGGGTGCTACAGTTCCTCCTCAAACAAAGAAACTGTCTCTTGGGGACGCCTTCTAACCAAGGTCGATGATGGAAACTTGCCCTTGATATATACACATTACGATCAGTAGCCTTGAAGAAAGAAGGAGATGTAATTAAACGGCCATTATCCACCTTAATGGTCAAATCTAGAAAATTAATTTCCTTTTGTCTCATCTCATAGCTTAATTTAATGCCTCTATTGTTCTAATTCAAGGTGCTCATGAACTCCATAAGGGAGGTGGAGTCACCTCGCCAAAGGAGGAGGATGTTGTCTATGTATCTAGCCCACAAGACTAATTCCGTCCTTCGTTGGGCATAGACAACATCCTCCTCCCATCTTGCCATGAACAAATTTGCCACAATGGGAGCATGTTTATCCTCCATTGCGACACCCCTATTTTGAAGGAAACCAAAAATAGTTATTTGTAGCTGCATATTTCAACAGATCTATGATAAACTTATTTTGAATCAAACTTACGGGTGAGTCCTTATCCATATATTCAACAAGCCGGCCAGCTCACAATGCAGCCCGTGGTCCAGGACTGGCACAAACGCGGTGACGTCAGCACATTGCTCCTCCCTACGTGTTTCGTCACAGATGTCATTGTCCTGGGGCAGCTTGACAGCCAGAGTGGTAACATTGCCAATTTTTTATTTTGTACTGTTATTACTTTTACTTTTAATATCAGCAAGTTCCTTCTGAAGGCCCATATGGTTTACCGTAGCCACCACTCAACCCTCTCTAGTCTAGCTTCTGAGCGCTGTTAACTCTATCATCTTCCCAGAAGAGTTGAAGCTGTTAGACATGTTCATGACAAAAAAATTGTTTTGTTTAGTTTTGATTCGTTAATCTAGTGATTTAGTTTTGGAAATCTGGTTGATTCGTTCAATTCGTAATCTGGGATCCATATTCCGAATTTTTGGAATTATTATTTTTTTATTCAAAACTTTCGAATCTATAAATTTAGAATCGAAAACTTTTTTTTTAAATTTTGCTTCCAATGTGGCAAAGGGAACAAACAAAAGAAAAATCTACTATTGGGGTTATTTACTAAAGGCAAATCCACTTTGCACTACAAGCGCATTGCAAGTGCAGTCGCTGCAGATCTGAGGGGGACATGCAAGGAAAATAAAAAAACGCATTTTAGCTCATGATTGTATGATAAAATCAGCAGAACTTCCCCTCATTTCAGATATTCCCCTCAGATCTACAGCGACTGCACTTCCAAGTGCACTTGCAGTGCACTTGTAGTGCAGAATGGATTTGCCTTTACTAAATGAACTCCACAGTGTTTTATTTCAGCAATATTTGTACAGTTAGAATTTGACTGAAGTTTGATTTGGGTATTCAGATATATCCGAATCTCCGAATAACGATAATTTGTCCGAAAATATTAAATTCTGAACCAAACGAACCGCACATGTCTAGAAGCTGTTATAGCTGCAAAGGGCGGGGCCAACTCAATATTGAACCCTACGGACTAAGACTGGGATGCCATTAAAGTTCATGTGCGTGTAAAGGCATGTGTCCCAATACTTTTGGTAGTATAGTGTAACTTTAATGTCTGCTGATAACATAAAAAAAAATACTCAATTACAAATGTTTGTCCTTTATTTTCTTCTCTTTCTGCTGTTTAAAAATAAATAAAAATCCGATAATAAAGAAAATTAAATTGTTTTATATAACCCTATCACCTGATTCTAAATGCATGGCCCTTTGTCTTGTCTTACACGGCACGCTATATAAGACGATAAGAGGACGCAGTTTTATTCCCTAGACATGATCTGTAGCTTTGTGTATTCCCACATAATGTTATACCGGGTTATAGTGACCTCCCTTCATCTCCTTGCTGTTGTATTGTGTAGATTTATACTGACATCTCATACACCGATTGGAGAATTGTGTGTGCTCCTTCTGTGTGTGACACCTTGTACCGCTGACACCGAGAACCCAGGACCGGCACCAACCTACGTGCCGGAGGCAGCCAAAGTATATGAAGACTATGAGTATTATCAGGATGGTGATGTTATAATCGGAGGGATCTTCACTGTCAATAGTCATTTACAGGGAATTGCCTATGATTATCTACCTCTAACCAAAACTTTTTTTATGATGTTGTGCTTGAAGTGAGTATTTTATTTATTTTTTATGTTAGAACACTTCAAATTGATAGTATGGTAAGTGCCCTTTTTCCATCTTTTATACATTCAAAATGCATGGATTACTATGTAACTATTAATGTGTATGTGTATCTTTTACAGCAGCTCTGTTGCATATGGTGCACCAATGCCTGCTAATAGGAAATACTTTGTATTACATTTTATCAATATTCATTACCTCTCATGTGCTGCCAAGCTGACATATATGTATCCATTATGTTCATGCCATGTGTGCATGTGTATGTATATATATGAAATTACTTTTTTACTTGTTTCATACCATTGTTACAAATAAATGATGTTTACAAACCACTCTACCTCCACAAGTCAATTGCCTCATTTAAAGTCCCACATTCCCTTCTTATTTACCTGAATCAGGGATGGAGGGATGGAGTCCCAAAACTCCCCCCTTCTTTACTTTTTCCAAATCACAACCTTTGTTTTCACCTTTTTCTCCCCCCTTGTTGCACCTGGTCTGATCTCCAGCAGCCCCTTAGCAGCCATATCATGTCTACATACACTCCAGCGATGGCGGCGTGGTATTTCTCAGGGTGCTTTCTGATGGTGACCATGCCTAGGTAATGTGTGGTGTGAGGGACACTTGTGTGTTGATTTTTACATTTATTTGAAGTGTTCTAACATTATTAATATATATATATATACTCACTTTAAGCACAGCATCATAAAAAAAGTTTTGGTTAGAGGTAGAGAATCATGTCAAAAGTCATTTTCAGTCTTTTGTAGATCTGCAGCTTTCATTAAAATAAAGTCTGGTGATCCCGCCATGGAGGTCCTTGCTCAGGGTGTGATAGGGTGGCAAAGCTCTGTCCCCGTCTCCTAATTCCTTCCTGTTGTTGTCACCCCCGCCAAAGCTTTTAATGGAAATCACAAGTGTCCCTTTCAACACACATTACCTAGGCATGGTCACCATCAGGAAGCACCCTGAGAAATACCACGCGGCCATCGCTGGAGTGTATGTAGACATGATATGGCTGCTAAGGGGCTGCTGGAGATCAGACCAGGTGCAACAAGGGGGGAGAAAAAAGTGAAAACAAAGGTTGTGATTTGGAAAAAGGGCACGTACCCCAGGCCATCAAAATCTTGAGGGTTTATGAGATCACTTTTTCTTTTTATGGGCGGATATCTTCATCTTGTGATACCTAAAGAATTAAATTTTTAAATTTAGTTTACCAGAGGCCAACGGCGCCCCCACGTAAATTGACTGCGGCAGGGCAGCATCCTGTACCTGTACCAGGAATTCTGTACTTCCTGGTCTGGGGCGCGCAAGTGCGCCACCGGCGACCCGCTCTCGTTGTGATTGGACACAGCGGGAGCCAATCAGCGAGTCCGGCAGGCACGATGTCCGCCGATGCCCACCGATCGTTTGGGAGACAGGGGAAAAACGGCAGTCTGGAACGGAACAAATTAATAATAAATAATACTAATAATAATAAAAAGTTTTTATTATTGTTATTGTTATTTATTATTATTAATTTGTTACGTTCCATTTGTTTAGATACGCCATTCATTATTTCGGATAATTCGTAACTTCGGATAAATTCGTATTCGTTACGTTCACTAACAGACAAATTTGAAAGGAAATTCCAAAACCTATAATTTAATAGTTAGTAATAGTTAAGTTATTATTAGTTAGTTAGTTAATTTTTCAAATTTTCGGTTTACGGATTTTAGAATCTCGAATTTCCGAATTTTCGAATTTTCGAATTTTCAAATATTCAGGAAAGATTTGTTAACCACTTCAGCCCCGGAAGATTTGGCTGCTCAATGACCAGGCCATTTTTTGCGATTCGTCACTGCGTCGCTATAAACAAGAAAAGAGCGACTATTTTGAAAAAAACCCCACAATATTTTGTACTTTTTGCTATAATAAATATCCCCAATTTTTTTTCTCAGTTTAGGCCAATATGTATTCTTTTACATATTTTTGGTAATAAAAATCGCAATAAGCGTATATTGATTGGTTTGCGCAACAGTTATAGCGTCTACAAAATAGGGAATAGATTTATGGTATTTTTATTATTATTTTTTTTTTTTTACTAGTAATGGCGGCGATCTGCGATTTTTATTGGTACTGCGACATTATGTCACATCGGACACTTTTGACACATTTTTGGGACCATTGGCATTTATACAGCGATCAGAGCTATAAAAATGCACTGATTACTGTGTAAATGTCACTGACAGGGAAGGAGTTAACACTAGGGGGCGATCAAGGGGTTAACTGTCCCTAATGTGTGTTCTAACTGTGGGGGGAGGGGACTCATTTTAGGAGATGATAGATCGTGTTTCCCAGCTTGTAGGAACTCCCGATCTGCATCTCCTCTCAGAACAGAACAGGGATGTGTGTGTTTACACACACACGTCCCTGTTCTGCCTCTCGTGTCCGCGATCGCTCGTGGCCGGCAGTCATCGCGACCCTTATACGC
The DNA here is from genome assembly GCA_029206835.1 of Rana muscosa. NCBI lineage: Eukaryota > Metazoa > Chordata > Amphibia > Anura > Ranidae > Rana > Rana muscosa. The sequence goes on from CM055119.1 coordinate 210,785,365, forward strand.
GTCATGGGGGTTTCGTTCCTGCTGGAGAGGGGAGACTGCAGCGTCGCTGGAGAATGGATCATAGTTGGACCTCGACAGGATTACATCGCTGGAATTTATTTATGTTTTATATATTTTTTTAAATAAAGGACTTGTCCAACTGCGTCTGTGTGTTTTTTACAAATTTTTACACTTTCTTTGTGAAATGGTAGGGGTACAATTGTACCCGTTACCAATTCACATAGGGGGGGCGTAATCTGGAGTTCCCCTTTGTTAAAGGGGGCTTCCAGATTTCGATAAGCCCTCCGCCCGCAGACCCCCACAACCACCGGACAAGGGTTGTGGGGATGAGGCCTTTGTCCTCATCAACATGGGGACAGCCTCCCCATGTTGAGGGCATGTGGCCTGGTACAGTTCAGGAGGGGGGGCCGCTCTATCGTCCTCCCCTCTTTTCCTGAGGCCTGACAGGTTGCGTGCTCGGATAAGGGTCTGGTATGGATTTTTGGGGGGACCCCAGGCAATTTTTTTTATTTGGTTCCCCTTAAAATCCATACCAGACCTGAAGAGTCTGGTATGGATTTTTGGGGGGCCCACGCCATTTTTTTTATTTGGTGCGGGGTTCCCCTTAATATCCATACCAAACCTGAAGGACCTGATATGGTATTTGGGGGGACCACGTTTTTTTTGGGTTCGGGGTTCCACTTAATATTCATACCAGACCCAAAGGGCCTGGTAATGGACTGTGGGGGGGAACCCTGCCATTTTTTTTCAATGACTTTGATCTGTATTGCCGGTGAGCCGACAATTCATTACAGCCGTCAGTGGTTTTAAATGACTTTTTTTCCTTTACAAATGTCATTTTGTGCAGGGACAGTTCTAAACACGGGAAACATGCGCTACTTTACAGGTATACTTTAGACACCCCCTAGGTACGAAAATTAAAGGAATATTTCACTTTTATTGTTTCACTTTAAGCATTATTAAAATCACTGCTCCCGGAAAAACGTCCGTTTTTAAAACTTTTTTGTGCATTGATACATGTCCCCTGGGGCAGGACCCGGGTCCCCAAACACTTTCTATGACAATAACCTGCATATTAACCTTTAAAATTAGCACTTTTGATTTCTCCCATAGACTTTTAACGGTCTTCCGCGGCTTTTCAAATTTGCCCCAAATTGTTCGCTCTTCGCTGAACGGGGGAACAGGCAATGTTCGAGTCGAACTCATGTTCGACTCGAACATGAAGCTCATCCCTACTGCAGAATATTGTAGTGCATCAGTGCACTTTCACTGCAGAATATTGGAGTGCTTCAGTGCACTTTCACTGCAGAATATTGTAGTGCTTCAGTGCACTTTCACTGCAGAATATTGTAGTGCTTCAGTGCACTTTCACTGCAGAATATTGTAGTGCTTCAGTGCACTTTTACTGCAGAATATTGTAGTGCTTCAGTGCACTTTTACTGCCATATATTATACATAGTACAGATGCGCCACTTTACAGGCAGACTAAGGCAGACCCCCCAGGCACTATATTTAAAGGAATTTTTATTGTTTCACTTTAAGCATTATTAAAATCACTGCTCATTTAAAGATGATCTTTTTATTGAAGATTCACCAAATGTTATTCATCATAGTATTCACTCAAGCACCAGTCACTTTTTTTTTGGAAGATGAACACCCATGTCAATCTATGAACTGTGAGTTTTTGTTGAATATGTTTTTTATATTTGCTTGCATATATATTGATTTTTTCTAAAGAAACGGACATTATTTTGTACTACTAGCACTTTGAGCACTTTATTCGTTAGTATTCTCTGTCGGTAATTGATGCTATTAGTCAGCAGGGTTGTACCTGCACATTTCATACACTTATTCATTAGTGTGTCTTTGTTATTTAAAGAGACAGTACACAATTTAACTTAATAAAAAAGCCTGTCCGAACCCTTATTTTGAAGCAAGTGTAAACTAGCTGTTAAAGGGACACTAAAGGTTCATGTTTTTTCACCTTCATGCATCCTATGCATGAAGGTGAAAAAACATCCGACAATATCGGCCCCCCAGCCCCCCCCCCGTTTTACTTACCTGAGCCCGTTCACCTGTTGCGCTCGCCCCAAACGACGTCCTCTTCGCCGCTCAGCCTGATCGTTGTTTGGCTAGAGTGGATGGATTGAAAGCAACGCAGCCATTGGCTTGCGCTTCTGTCAATCACATCCAATGACGCGGCGCGCCAGGGGGTGGAGCCGAGTGATCCAGTGAGCGGCTATAGCCGCTAGCTGTATCACGGGAGCGCGCCCGCAAGAACTTACCACCATACGAGCTCGCTCGCATGAAGGTGTTTAGTTCTTGCGGGAGAGGAGCCGAGACAGCCGCCGAGGGACCCCAGAAGAGAACGTTCGGGGCCACTCTGTGCAAAACGAGCTGCACAGTGGAGGTAAGTATAACATGTTTGTTATTTAAAAAAAAAAAAAATCCCTTTACAACCCCTTTAATGTGTGTTGAAGCCTAAAAGTTATGTTTGCAACTAAGATAGTGCCCTCTGCATTTTACTGAGTGAACTGCCAGCATTGGCTCTCCCTGTGGGATTCCATGCAGAATACCTGCCTGTTTACAAGTCCTGTTTCCTACTAAGATAGTGTCCTCAGCATTCTACTGAGTGAACTGTAGTCCCCTTTATGTTGTCTATCCTTTTGCAGCACCACCTGGACTTGCCTTTGTTACTACACTGTTTAGGTTACGTACTCTGTTCACAACCCCAATAGGTTTTGTGCCTACAACTGTTCTGGGATACAAGCACTCCTGCATTTTTAGGGAGATGCAGGGTGGGTCGGGGGGCGATATTTTATGTTTCTTTCAGGTTTGGTTACTGTTTTGTTGATGACACACTATGGCCACATCCACAGCCATCATACCTACCTATGCAAGCCTTTTTCTCATAACATCTGGAATGTCTGTAACATATGCTGGTTTTATTGCCTTTTCTGGGTCCTACAAGGTGTCCGATGGAGTCTCCTAAACGTATGTCTTTGTACCACTCATAGCTCCTATATCAGCTGTGTCATGGACTGTTAGAGGCCTCAATGCCAAACTCAAACGCTCCTCAGTGTTAAATTATCTCATATCCTACTGCCCTCATGTCTGTATATTGCAGGAAACCCACTTGACGAGTACTGAGCCTCAAGAAACTGTGTGTGGGCTATTACTACCACTCAACGTACTTGTCTTATGCTAGGGGTGTCAGTGTCCTCATACATAAATCCTTGCCTTTCTCCCTCCTAGACCTTAAGTTGGACTCAGAGGGCAATTATATTTTGTGGCACGCTCTAGTGGATACTGTTGATATGTTGATTATTGGGGCCTACATTCTACCGCCAGCACAGGTCTCTAATCTGAACAAGCTGCCATCCCCTATAGCTGCCTTCCCATCCACAAATGTTAAAGTAGCAGGGGATTTTAACATCCCACCATGCCTGCAAGATGATAATTTAATCCCTGATAAGGCTCCGGAATCTGCTTTCTCTAAATGTGCTGATTTGCATGAGCTCAGGGATGTCTGGTATTGGAAAAACACCATCTGAAAGAGAGTTTACTTGTTTCTCTTCTACATATAACCGCCATGTCTAGAATGGATCCCACCTATGTTTTTGCTGGACTTTTGCCTAAAGTATGCAAGGTCTCTATACTCCTCAGAGGCATATTAGATCCTTCTCCAGTATTACTAAAACTGCATGCATTACATTACATTAAGATGTGCTCCCTTGGAGTGGTTATGGAGACTATCCCGCTTCTGGATTTCAGAGACTAATGCCCCTGTACACACCAGCGGAAATTCCAACAGCAAAAGTCCGATGTGAGCTTTTCATCGGAATTTCCAACCGTGTGTAGGCTCCCTCAGACTTTTGCTGTCGGAATTTCCGGCAGCAAAAGTTTGAGAGCAGGTTTTCAATTTTTCCGCCGGAAAAAATTCCGATCCGAATTTCCTATCGTGTGTACAAATTCCGACGCGCTAAATTCCGACGCATGCTCGGAAACAAATCGACGCATGCTCGGAAGCATAGAACTTCATTTTCTCAGCTCATCATAGTCTTTTACATCACCGCATTCTTGGCAGTCAAAAGTTCACCGAACTTTTGTGTGACCGTGTGTATGCAAGGCATGCTTGAGCGGAATTCTGTCTGAAAAAACATCCAATTATTTTACGACGAGAATTACACTTGTGTGTACAGGGCATAAGATTGAACCACTTGCGGCAGCAGCGGTGCAAGACTTCAGGTCCTAGAATAAGGGCTCCGCAGCTCTTGTAATTGTGTGACTCCTTCAAAGCATGTGTTAGAGGGCAATAGCAAACAATGATTAATGAAATACATAGGGACTCACTGGAGGACAAAGTCCAGACCCTTGAGCAACAGTATGCAACCACCCGCAACCCAATAACCTACCTAGATATGCAAGCAGCCTACCGTGAAGTAATGTTACTTAGAGTGGAGGTCTCTAGGAAGCAACAGCTTTATCAAACAAAGTGAATCTTTGAGCAGGGGGACAAAACAGGCCATCTGCTGGCCTTGCTTTCAAAAGAGAATCAGCAGTGGTCACTATTGCTAACATTTGCAGTGAAGATGGCATCCTTCTATCCACTCTGGAGGCCATCAATGCACACTTTACCCAGTTGAACCAAGCCTTGTACTCCTCCAATGCCCAATATTCTGAGGTGGCTCTCCACGCATACCTAGATGGCTTAGATTTCCCTACCCTTTCTCCTATGCAGCAACATCAATTGGATGCTCCTATTTCCTTAAAGGAAATACAACAAGCAATCTCCTCTTTAGAATCAGGGAAAACCCCTGTAGTGGACAGTCTCCCATCGGAATTTTACAAGACACACATTGATGTCCTGGCTCCTAATCTCCAAAACATGTTCCTTGCTGTGCTAAAGTCTGGGTGTCTCCCCAAATCTCTGTCACAAGCTGTTATAGTTGTAATTCCCAAACCAGAAAAGGATCCAGAACATTGCTCATCCTACAAGCCAAAATCCCTTCTAAATGTTGACGCTAAGATCTTTAGTAAGATCCTTGCTACCCGTCTTAACAATATTATATTGAAGCTGGTACACAGGGATCAATCAAGTTTTATGCCGGGAACGGTACTGATGTTAACTTCCGATGCCTGTTCACTCTGATGGCATTCTTCAAGTCTATACAACTTCCGGGGGTCATTGCCTCTTTAGATGCAAAGAAAGCTTTTGATTCGGTGGAGTGGACATACCTGTGGGAAGTGCTTTTAGGTTTGGTATAGGTTCCCAGTTTATCTCCTGGTTGCAGCTTCTGTACTCCACCTGGCAGCATGTCTTGTTTGATACTGCACTTCTCACCACAATATCAGAATTTGAACCCACATTCACTACCATCTGGCTCCGTGCTCTTTGTCACTGTTGGGATCATGTCATGCGCCCAGTCTCTCACGTGCAAGTTCTGACGTCAGCTCCCAGGACTGACACCTCTGGCAGCCCCCCTTCTCTGGTTTTACAGCTTCCAGACCTAACAGGCTTACCTGAGTGTAATTTTAAATACATGAAAAGCGTCAGTCCAACTGGATGCACCCAATTCTTAGCTGTTTTAGTGACTTCAATATTTTGAACTCATATTATTACTGTGATCTTAAAGTGTTTTTACATGGAAGATATATGCTTCTCACCACACCATGGGCCTGTTATGCTGCCAATACTGTTTTCATTATACATGGCTTGCATTATGTGATTGACTATTTACTCATTGTATGTACAGTTGTGCTCAAATGTTTGCATACCCTGGCAGAAATTGACCTTGGCTTGGTATCAAAAGAGCCCCTAATTTTCCACTTCTTGATAAGGGATTAAACAGTACTGACTGGCATATTCAAGGCTTTGGGTATCTTCTTATATTCTTTTCCATCTTTGTAAAGTTTCATTACCTTGTTACGCAGGTCTTTTGACTGTTCTTTTCTACCTCCTCATGACTCATTGTCTAGCCTGCTTAGTGTATCTATGTGAGAGCTAACAAACTCATTGACTATTTATACACGGACATTAATTGTGATTTAAAAAGCCACAAATTAATAGAAATAGACATGTGCACACTGAAATATTTTGTTTCGGAATTTCGTTTTCGTCTGAAAAATAAATGTATTTAGTTACTCCCGAAATTCATTTTTATTTATATTGTTTTTCGTTAGAAGTTGCATTCGTCTGAAAATCTAAATTAATTAAGGTCGAATCTGTCTTTGAAGGCTTATGGTGTCTGTCGAATGTTCAAAGAAGATTCGACAGAGCAGCGAAACTGTACGACGCCGCAATCGTACATTTCCGGTCGAATGTTCTGCCTACAAGCTATAGTATAATTCTAATGTTGTATGACTAGTAATAATTATATTTATTAATTATTATTATTAGTCAACCAACATTAGAATTTTTCTATAGCCTATGGGCGGATTCATTTGACCGGAAATGTACGATTGCAGCGTCGTACAGTTTAGCTGCTCCGTCAAATCTTCTTAGAACTTTCGACAGACACCATAAGCCTTCATTGACAGATTCAACGTTTGTATGTTTTTCGATGCTTTGTCGAATCTTCGTCGTTCATGTTGAATTGTCAAATTAGTTCTAGATATTTTACTGCTCCTCCTCTTTGGTTACAATCAGCCAATAACATCCATCATCATCATCATTATTTTTATTTTACTTCCCCCACCCAATTCCAGCAGCGATCTTTTCTCTCTATGTTGAATCTTTTCTCTCTATGTCGAATCTTTTCTCTCTATAATGTCGAATCTTTTCTCTCTATGTAGAATAATCTTGGACTAATAGAGTTAAGGTTAGGCACATTTGACCACAGGTTCGATAGACACAGATTGTTATTGTCAGCGTCATGTCGAATCTCCTATCTATATCGAACTGTTGTTGCAACGAAAACGAAAATAAAGCATTTGTTTATGTTGGATCTTTCGGTTTTCGGATTCTGCGCTTTCGTTTTCGTTTGTTAAAACGATAATGAAAATACCTGAAATTCGGACGAAAATGCATTCGGACGAAAACGAATGCACATGTCTAGAAATGAACCTTTAATTGCCATTTTGACCTGTGTGCGCCACCTTCTGTGTCTGTACCAAGGACAAACATTCCAGGGTATGTAAACTTTTTTCAGGGCCAGTTGGGTGATTTCTGTTATCATTACGATTTAAAAAGGATCCAAAAAACTATGTGATAATAAAAGGCTTCATGTGATTGCTAGCCTTAAATAAAAGAAAGTTTTTTGGCATGATCAGTCATACTTTCAATATTAATGCCAAAATTTCTGCCATGGGTATGGAAACTTTTGAGCACGACTGTATATTATGTTATACTGTGATGCTTTTTGACCTTGATCTTTGAACTTGATCTTCTCAAACATCGACTTATCTTTTAGCCACCAACACCCACCTCATGTAAAGTCTCAAATCCCTCCCTTTTTGCTTCTATACTCCACTCCCACTGCTGGGATACGCACTGGTGCTATGCTGTCTCCTGCTTTTACATTGCACTGTGGCACGTGGCAGGGTTGCCCACTGTCACCGGGCCTCTTTGCGCTTCCTATTGAAACCCTGCCTATACTAGTGATGGCTTCATCAGTAATAGAGGGCACTAATGTAGGCCCCCTGGAGGAGCGGATTTTGCTTTATGCCCCTGACACCCTCCTCTATCTTAAGAATACTTCCTTCCCACTCTCTGTAGCCTTAGACCAGATTGAAGGGTTGGGCCAGTTCTCAGGGCTCAGGATGAACTGGGATAAGTCTATCTTGTTCTCCATGGGACCTGTAGATCCATTAATGGCCCTTGGAGCTCCTCTCCAGTACATCACCAGTCTTAAGTATCTGGAAATTGTTGTGCAAAAAGAGCTTCCGTCCTACCTGCACCTTAACTTATATCCAGTGTTTATGCAGTTGACTCAAAAATGCACTGTCTATGTGGAAATCTTTACCCCTGACCCCAGTAGGTAGAATCAATCTCCTCAAAATGTCCTTCCTTCCTAAATTTTTATGTGTTTTGCCAAACACCAGTTCCAGTTTTAATAAGTTGTACCATATAGTCACCCCCTTTATTTGGGAAGGCTCCACACCCAGAATTGCTAAATCTACTCTTCACCTAACACTTATGCTAGGGGGTTGGCACTACTGTGCTTTTTTAGTATTATTGGGCGGCAATGTTGGTAACAGTTAGATGGTGGTTTACTCAAATGAAGAATAACCCTGCGGTCGTATTAGAAGCTGCCCTTCTGGGCTCCTACTCTGAACTGAGCAATTTGGTATTTTGGGGACCCTGATCTAACGCCAATATCACTACACCTATGCGTACATCTTTTCAAGTATGGAAGCAAGGGGGTGCATTTAAAAGTTAAAAACCTTTGGTCCCCCTACACCCCTCTCTGGGGAAACCCCAAGCTTCCTCATTTTAGGTCCATACATGACCCATCTATCTGGGCTGAATAACGCGTTAAGTCATTGAGAGACATTGTCCATCAGGGTCAACTACTTTCCTTTGACAGGGTTAAGGTCATGCATAACCTGCCTAACAAGATGCTCTTCCACTACTTACAACTTACAACTCAGGCATGCAGCCAGAGTCCAATTTGTACTTTCAGTTGAAATGGAGTCTCACAAGGTTGAGCGCCTGCTGATAGCGAAAGAGTTGGATAAACCTTTCATATCCCTCTACATGTGTCTGGCTCAAACAGATACCTCCAACTGTGTCAACCGTGGCATCAGGATGTTCCCTCACTGGCAGAAGAGGACTGGGAGGGGGGTATCCAACAATATATTCCACTTATGATCTCAGCGAGAGACAGGTGGGTGCAACAAAAATTTCTGCAAAGAGTTTATTATTTTCCTCATAGACTGTCAGACATTTACTCCCTGGTTGATCCATACTGTCCTAAATGTCGGACTGAAGAGGGTACATTTATCTATATGGTTTGGTCTTGCCCTCTAATCCAGACCTTCTGGGGAAAAGTGGTTGCTGAAGTTGGTGGGGTGGGAGGGCTTACGGTCACCCTTGATCCAGTGCTACTACTGCTGGGTGTATATGATACTCTGACTGCCAATCACCATAAGAAACTGTTTCTGTTTTTTTACGCTGTACTATGCTAGAAAGATGATTCTGATGCAGTGGAAGCTCCCAAGTCCTCCCACGCTAGGTCAATGGAGGTCCATGATTAATAGAAGCATTGCCGATCTGAAAACTCATGTATATGGGCTACAACTGTCCAAAGAAATGTAATAAAATCTGGGAGGCATGGGTCCAGACTAGAGACTTAACATTGTGAATTTGGGTCTGTCTTTTCCCATCCTAATTTCTTCACCTTCATACTCCGTGTTAGCATACCTCATCTGATGCTGCAGACACTCTTCTTCCCTTTCTTCCCTACCATGCCCTCCTTATTACTCCCCCCCAAGTCTTCTCCTCTCCCTCCCCCCTCCCCCTCCTTCCCATTTTTTCCATCCACTTCACCCTCTTCTACTTCTTCTCTTCCCTTTCAAGGATGTCAACCTTAGGTCTGCCCCTTGTTCCCTCCTTTTATTTCCCATTGTATGAATTGCTGATCTGTTTTGCAGGATGGGCTAGAGCACTAAGTATGATGGTTGAACCTATGGTCACCGTAGGTGACCTTGGGGGCTGATGCTGATGTTTGAGGCCATATGTTCGATTTGTTTTCCTGTTTGTACTGCATTTTAACACTCCAGTCCTCTGTATAACTTATTTATAATAAGACGACTTTTGCGGTTGTACCTACGTGTGTCAGTTGTTTATTGTTATTACATTTTTATTTTGTTAAAATTCAATAAACTTTACTGTTAAAAAAAAACCTGCTTTTCCTGCCTGCTGCCTGGGCCAATACTTTGACTGTACTGACCATATCTCTTCCTGCTGCCTGTAATGACCCAAGAATTTTCATGGACCATGTTGCTGCCTGCTGCCTGGACCAATAATTTGGCTGTACTGACCATATCTCTTCCTGCTGCCTGTAATGACCCAAGAATTTTTATGGAACATTTTGTTGCCTGCTGCCTGGACCAATACTTTGGCTGTACTGACCATATCTCTGCCTGCTGCCTCTACTGACCCTGGACTGTTCATGGAGCATGTTCATGCCGGTTACCTGAATGCCAGCATTCTGCTTGTACTGACCCTGGCCTGTTTATGGACCATATTCCTGCCTGATGCCTGGACCAATACTTTGGCTGTACTGACCATATCTCTGCCTGCTGCCTCTACTGACCCTGGACTGTTCATGGAGAATGTTCATACCTGTTACCTGAATGCCAACTACTGGAATAAAACCACAAGTCATTTTTTGTGTACTCTTTGTTCAGTTAGGCTGTAAAAAGTCTCACACATGTGGTATTTTCATACTCAGGAGTAGTAGTATAATGTATTCAAGGGTGTAATTCTTGGTATGTCCATGCTGTGTGTTAGAATTATCTTATAAATTGAGAACTTTGTTTAAAAAAAAATGACTTTTTCATTTTCTTTAAACATATTTCAAAAACTTGGGGGGGGGGAAATGACATGTTCAAAATAATTATTATGCCTAATGGAATAGACATTGGGGTGTTTGCTTTGTCTTGGTACTCCAGGGCCTTCAAAATGTGATAGGTAGTCAGAAAATTAAATGTATAATCTATGCCCCTAAAACACCAAGAATGTTCATTTGGGTAGTATTTGTACTGTCCTGGCATTTTTGGGCCTTAAGAAATCAGGCAGACTCTATAACAGTGATGATGAACCTTGGCACCCCAGATGTTTTGGAACTACATTTCCCATGATGCCCAACTACACTAAAGAGTGCATGAGCATCATGGGAAATGTAGTTCCAAAACATCTGGGGTGCCAAGGTTCGCCATCACTACTCTATAACCTTCACACAGACTAAATAATATACACTGATTTGGATTATTTTTACCAAAGAAATGTAGGAGTATAGTTTTTAGCCTACATTCATAAAGAACATTTTCTTTTTTGTAATTTTTTTTTATAGAAACTAAGAAAAAAAATGTTTTTTTCTAAATTTTAGCTTTTTTGTTACTTATGTCACAGAAAAAAAAAACTCAGTGGTGATTAAATACCACCAAAAGAAAGCTCTATTTGCCTCCAAAGAATGATAACAATTTTGTTTCACTAATTGTCATTCAAAGTGTGACAGCACTGAAAGCTGAAAACTGGCCTGGGCAATAAGGGGGTAAAAGTGCCCGGTATTGAAGTGGTTAATAATACCCCAATCATGCTTCTTCTTTTTTTATTTCCACTAAATTATGTAATCTCTTCATGCTATTAGTATACATGCACAGCTTTACACTGACCCATATTGATATGAGAACACAATTTTTTTTTTCAGCTCTCAAAATACAAATATGTACCAGTTCTTCTAAGTTTCTAATAAACGACAAAATGGCTGCATGAAGTTTCAATATTAGAGACAGATCGCCTGAAAGGAAACAACTTCTGCTGGGCTCTATTTAGAAATTCCACAGTGTGCTGGAAATAGATGTATCCACTATAAACATTCTTTCTCTGTTTTCTGTTTTGTTTTGCAGTCCTCAGCCACAATTTTATAAGAATCTGTTGACTTTCTTTTTTGCCATTGATGAAATTAACAAGAACCCTAAAATGTTACCAAATATTACTCTTGGATATCACCTATATGACTCCTGTGCGGAAACCAGGAAGGCGTTAAAAAACACATTGCAGATTTTATCTGGACCTGGAAATATGGTCCCAAATTACTCATGCAGAGAACGTAAAAAAATACTGGGCTTCATTGGAGACCAGAGCTCTGCAAGCACCGCATCTATAGCACAGATATTGGCTTTATATCGGTTTGTACAAGTCAGTAAAACCTTTTTTATTTCAGAATTGAAGCTGACCTAAAGTGATATTAAAGGTTCAAGTTTTTTTTTTTTAAATAACAAACATATCATACTTACCTCCACTGCGCAGTTCGTTTTACACAGAGTGTTGAGTTGAGTTGAGAGGCATCTTAATATAGCGCAGTCTTACCCCTGATCGTCCTCTTCTGGGGTACCACGGCGGTTCTCGCGGCTCCTCCCCACATTAGATAATCCCCTCTGGAAGGCTCTCTCCAGAGGGGGGTTACCTTGGGGGCGCGCTCTTGTGTCATACACTCGGGGTCCATAGATGCCGAGTGCTGTGAATGAAGTTGTGTTTCGCGCTACTCAAGAGTATTGAAATAATGACTAAAGTGACTATCAATGGCTGCAAAATCAATCTGTGTTCACCTAACACATAAACAGTGATAAAAAGAAAAAGAAAAAGGGGGGATATCGCGTTAAAGACAAATGGGTATCACACATAAAACACCTCTGTGTCACATATATCTAATAGCAAATAAATACACGGTGATAGAATAGTGAAATGAATAATAAGTGCTAAATAATTCAACCACCAAAATAAAGTGCAAGTGCATATATGAACTTAACAAAGTAGTGCCAAAAAGTTCAATATTGCAATGATTGCTGTTCGATAAATGTCCAAATGGGTATTAAATCAATGGTTTGTTCCAAAATTGTGGATGTAATCAAATGGTTTGACTGATGAACAGGTTTGGAGTATTGAACCTGTGGTGAATCCTACACCTGTCTCCCAATGCTCTCACTTCATTAACATGGGTCACTGGCATATAGTGTATTCACTGACATGGACTGTGGTCTTATTTCTCCTCTGTATCTTCTCCACACTTTTGGTAGTACTAAGATAGTATCCTCTACCAATCTATAAAAGAGAAAAGCGGGGGGGGGAAGGGAGGGGAGTGACCAAGCTCCGACCGATGCCACGGGGGGGGGGGGACAGGAATAAAGCCTCTGATAGTGTAGTATTTCAATAAACAAATACGGCTTTATTAGATAAAAAAATTGGACTCTTACATCACATAAGAAGACAGTCAGCATATAGGAGAAAGTAGCCGGTGTGTGAAAACGCCGTCTTACTGTTACTCTGCTGTCTTCCGATCTGTCTGTATGATGCCGCAATCCTCCCTACGGCATTACGTCACGCACCTCGTGACTTCTTCAGAAGAGTCCAATTTTTTATCTAATAAAGCCGTATTTGTTTATTGAAATACTACCACTATCAGAGGCTTTATTCCTGTCCCCCCCCCCCCCCCCCGTGGCATCGGTCGGAGCTTGGTGTCTCCCCCCCCCCCGCTTTTCTCTTTTATAGAGAACGCGATTGGTAGAGGATACTATCTTAGTACTACCAAAGTGTGGAGAAGATACAGAGGAGAAATAAGACCACAGTCCATGTCAGTGAACATTCTATATGCCAGTGACCCATGTTAATGAGGTGAGAGCATTGGGAGACAGGTGTAGGATTCACCACAGGTTCAATACTCCAAACCTGTTCATCAGTCAAACCATTTGATTACATCCACAATTTTGGAACAAACCATTGATTTAATACCCATTTGGACATTTATCGAACAGCAATCATTGCAATATTGAACTTTTTGGCACTACTTTGTTAAGTTCATATATGCACTTGCACTTTATTTTGGTGGTTGAATTATTAGCACTTATTCATTTTCACTATTCTATCACCGTGTATTTATTTGCTATTAGATATATGTGACACAGAGGTGTTTTATGTGTGATACCCATTTGTCTTTTTTTAAAGATATGTTTTATTACATTTTTCCATAACATACAGACATAGAAAGACAATATGTGGGGGCCTAGCCAGGCCTGTCCCACACACAACATTAACAACTTGCTCCTATATCAGTTTACACAGAAGAATATCTGCACATCCATTTAAGCAGCATAATATAATATAAAGACAAATTACAGCAACATAATAGACCTACTAGACAGTCATAGCTGGTAAAATTGCATAGGAGTGTAGTTATGGTTCAAGGTATGCTACAACCTACCTACTCTTTCATGGCAGTATGGGGGAAAGGGTCAGGGGGCTAGCCAGCCACCTGCCCCAAATTTTATAAAATGTTTTCTTCCTTTTGCGGATCTCAAAAGTGAGTTTGTAAAGTGGAAGGGCATCATTGACTAGTTTCAACCATAGCCCCACTGTTGGGGTTGCTGCTCCCCTCCAGGTCAATAAAATTGATTTTTTAGCATAACAGTAAAGGATCCGAAGCAATCGTTTGACCTGGGAGGGAACAGTGAGGTCGCCAAAGACCCCCAGGAGGCAATTCTTGGGATTTAATATGTTGGGAAGCCCCAGCGCTGAAGAGAGAAAGGAGTCTACTCTCCTCCAAAACTCCTGCACTATGGGACAACTCCAGAAGCAATGAATGAAGTCAGCTGTATATCCACGTCCCCGAAAGCACTCAGCCGAGGACAAAATGCCCATTCTGTGCATCCTGGCCGGGGTGAGATGCGATTGGTGGAAGATTTTTATTTGGATGATCCTGTCCCTGGAGGATACAACAGAAGCCTTGAAAGTGGCACAGAATTCGGACCAGTCCTCCTCTGTTATGGATATATCTAGGGAGTCCCATTTACGTTGTGATGCCTTGAATCTAGGGTTGGAGCCCACCGCCAGTGCTAAATAATAAGTAGAGATAAGTTTCATGCGGTCTGGGGATCGTAAGAGTTTTTCTAAGTCAGAAATCACAAGCGGGTTGTCTAGTGAACCAAACTGTGCTCGCACAGCGTGTCTAAGCTGATAGTAAAAAAATAAGTAGTTATATGGTAAGTCAAAGTCAGTTCTCATCTGCGCGAAAGATTTAAATCCTTGAGGTGAGTATATGTGACATAAGTATTTTATCCCCCGAGAGGTCCACCTTTGTGGGTCAGGCAGGGAGCCAAATTCTGGTAATGTAGGGTTAAACCAAAGTGGACTATTAGGGGAGACTGACCAGGAGCCAGGGGCGTGTTTAAGCGTCACTGTTTTAAATAGGGACAGAGATGTACGTAAAATAGTCAGTCCAGGTCCCGGGGGCGTGCATCCACGATAAACAATGTTATGCAATGTTTCGAATGATGAGACCATGGCACCTTCAGTGGTGGTACAGGCATTATTCGGGTCAGGGTGCAGCCAATCATGAATATTAACCAGTTGGGATGCTTGATAGTAAAGGTAAAAATCAGGGAAAGCTAATCCTGCCAAGTGGGACGGAAGGCGCAGAGTTTCCAGTGCCATTCTAGGGGGCCTACCATTCCAAAGGAACGCTATACAAATCGAATCAATACTCTTAAAGATTGTTTTGGGAATTTTGCAGGGGGAGTTAGCCAGGACATACAAAAGTTTAGGAAGATATATCATCTTTAGGATATTGGCTCGCCCCATCAGATCCAGGGGTAAGTCCTTCCATTGTTTAGTTTGGGTTTGCAGTTGGAGTAGTAAAGGGCCTAAATTATTGGTAATATATAGGGATAATGGCAATTGAACTATAACACCTAGATATCTAAAGGAGGTGGCTATTTGTAGTCTGGAATCCGAGTGAACCTGTGGAGCAGGAGTCTGATCTATGGGGAAGAGGGTAGATTTCTCCCAGTTCACTCGGAATCCAGAAAAGTCTCCAAAGGTTGTCACCGTGGTCAACAGACTAGTAAGTGAGTCCTGAGAGTCTGCTAAGTAAACCAATGTATCATCTGCATAGAGCGAGATCCTTTCTTCTATCTCATTTATGGGTAATCCGTGAAGGAGTGGTGAATTACGGATCCGAATAGCAAGGGGTTCCATGGCCAGGGCAAACAGGAGGGGCGACAAAGGGCAACCCTGTCGAGTGCCTCTGGTGATCTTAAATGTGTCAGTGATCTGAGAATTAATGCGAATGCGGGCGAGTGGCATGGTATAGAGGAGTTTGATCCAGGCTATCAGCCGTGGACCAAAGCCATACAACTGCAAGACCCCAAACAGGTATGGCCATTCCACACTGTCAAAGGCCTTGCAGGTGTCCAAGGACACCACAACTCGGGTCGCCGGACAGTCATGTGGAAACGTCAAGTTGTGGAACAGTCTACGAATGTTCATCCGGGTTGATCGACCGGGTATGAAACCACCCTGATCACTCCCCACTAGCCCTGGGATCACCCTGTTCAGGCGGTTCGCCAGAGCCTTGGCTAGAATTTTGGTATCAACATTAATAAGCGATATCGGCCGATAGGAGTCACATTTTAACGGATCTTTTCGCGGTTTAAGAAGTAAAACAATAAGTGCCTCTCTCATAGAGGGAGGAAGTACCCCCTCCTGCAATGCTGCATTGTATGTTTTAAGCAAAATAGGGCCAAGAAGGTGCTGAAATTGCTTATACCATTCCACTGGGAACCCGTCCAGACCTGGCGTCTTATGAGCCGGCATCTGTGAAATTGCCAATGAAAGTTCTTCCACAGACAGCGGCTCATCCAACTCTCCCCGGACCTGGTCTGTCAATCGGGGGAGCGACACCTGGCCTAAATAGTCATCTAGTTGTGTCTCTGAATAAGTAACTCTGGAAGTATAGAGGTCTTGATAAAAGGAGAGAAAGGCTTCTGCTATATCCTGAGGGACAGTACTAATCGTAGTTCCTGAAACTAATATCCTGGGGATAGAAATAGGGGCATGGTCAGGTCTGGAAAGATATGCGAGTAGGCGCCCTGCTTTGTTACCATGCTCAAAAGTCTTTTGCGTGACATAGAGTAAACGTTTTTTAGTGAGATCTAACAAGCGAAGTTCGTATTCCCTGCGACTATGAAGCCACGGGGCTAACGTGGCCGCAGAGGGCCTTTCAGAGTACTCTGCCTCCGCCTTCACCATAGTCTGTTCTAATTCCTCAGTACGTTGTAGATTATTTTTACGCAGAATACCCGTAATTGACATAAAGGCACCTCTCAACACTGCCTTGGAAGCATCCCAGACAGTGGTGAGTCCAGTAGTACCCTGATTCAGTTGCCAGTATTCAGTCACGCCCTTCTGGCACTCTGCCTGAACAATCTCATCCTCAAGCCAATGTGAGTTCAATCTCCAGACCCGGGGGCCCGATTTTGGCAGGAGGAGAAGACTAATCAGCAAAGGAGCATGGTCCGAGATCCCTCTAGGCAGGTAAGCTATGGAATGAACCAGGGGGAGTACATCCGCCGGGGCAAATGCCATATCTATGCGAGACATAGTATGGAAGGAGTCTGAATGACAGGAAAACTGTCTGTCATCCGGATGCTTCCAACGCCATAGCTCGGTAAGGGCAAATACCTGGGTCCAGTCAATAAAAGAGGGGTACGGCCTGCCCCCACCCCGCAAGCGGTCTACTGAATGGTCGAGTACAGCATTGAAATCACCTACAAAGAGCAGGGGACCCGGGGATCGGGACAGTAACATGAGAGACAAATGGGAAAGGATTTCTGAGGAAAACGGTGGAGGAATATATATGTTCACCAATGTAAAAATTGTGGAGGCTATACGGAGGGTTATTATAATAAATCGTCCCGCAGGATCCGACTTCACAAGCAAAGTCTCAGCCGGGAGGGACTTTGCCAACAAAATCGAGACCCCACGGGAGAAGTTAGAATAAGAGGCATGATAGTGGCTGGCCAGCCAGGGCCTTTTAAGGGACTTAAGCTTAGAGCCAGTAAGGTGGGTCTCTTGGAGACAAATGATATGGGGTCTGTATTTTTTTAGATAGGAAAACAGCAGGGACCGCTTGTGAGGTGAGTTCAACCCCCTAACATTCCACGAAATCAGTTTTAAAGTGTCAGCCATGAGTAGGTATAAGGAATACAGGAACAATGCAAGGATAACCATGTGATGCAGCATACCACAAACAGTTTCTATGACACTGTCTATAATAGGTGTGCAATAGTGGCAAAAAGAACATTTTCCTAGGAGCAGCTATACCAACCAAACACCAAAGAGGCCAGTCCTTCTCAAGACCTAAAACTTGTGAGAGGACCGCCGAAATAAACATCCCACCCTTAACCCACCCCCCTCCCTGCTCTACCAACCCAAACACAGTGAGCCTTGAACCCCAAAACAAAAACATTCCCCCCTCAGCAACAGTCTGGGGAAGAAGCGAAAAACCCTGTGGCCTCGCCACCTACTGGTATGGGGGGAAGCAGCAGTTCCATAATGGCTCACAACTGCAGTGTAAACGTCCCTGTTGTAGAATCTGGAGGGAAGAGAAAAAAAAAAAAAATATATATATATAAAACATTTCTCTTCTTTTTGAGATAGAAAAAATAAATCAAAAGAATCTCTTCTTTCTTTCCTTTTCCTCTCCACTCCTTTTGAAAATTAAAGGCACAGACAGTAATAAGTGCAAGAGGCACAGTGATAGTAATCTGCAGTTCAAAGGGCAGTAATAATAGGAGCTCTTATCCGGATTGTTAATAGTGCAAGAGTGACCTCTGTAGGGGAAAAAAAAAAAAAAAAAGGGGGGGGGGGGGGAAAGGCAATTAGGGCCAGCCTCTGACCAGGGGGAGAAAGTCACAGTAACAAGTTGATTCCCAGAGGACCGAGCCCCTGGGAAGCAGATAGGGGAAATGAAGGGTCATCTGGAGACTCATGTTCCTTCACTCGAGGATTCAATTGCGGCGTTGTTGTCTGGGTTGTTTCCCAAATCTTGAATCTAACCAGGACATAGCTTCTTTAGGACAAAAGCAAAAGTGGGCTTTGCCTTCATGGATGATCCGCAGCTTAGCAGGGAACAACATAGCATAGGGAAGACCTTCATTACGGAGACGATCTTTCACTGCTGCAAAGGATATTCGCTGGCGCTGTACTTCAGCAGAGAAGTCAGGATAGATGGATATGTTGTTGCTGTTGAACTTGAGGGGACCTTTTTCTCTGGCCAGGCGTAGAATAGTAACCTTGTCCCGGAAGTTAAGGAATTTTGCAATGAGAGATCTCGGGGGGGCCCCAGGTTGTGGGGCACGCGGGGGGGTGCGGTGCGCCCTCTCAATTTCAAAGGTGTTGGAAAATTCTTCCACCCCGAATACATCGCGCAACCATTTGTGTAGAAATCTTTCCGGGCGGGGACCCTCCGATCGTTCCGGGAACCCCACAAATCGGAGGTTGTTCCTTCTGGAACGATTCTCCAAATCGTCCAGCTTAGCTCTGAGGACCCCCAACTCATCCGTGGCTGTGCGTACAGTGGCAGATAATGGATGCACAGAGTCTTCCAGGGAGCTGACACGACCCTCTACCTCCCCAGTCCAGTTCCCTCAAACTCTGAACATCCTGCTTCAAAAGGGAGAAATCAATGTGGATGCTCTCTATTTGTAAAGTGAGGGAGGTTTTGACATCTTTAATGGCTACCAGGATTTCAGCCAGGCTGGGCTCAGCAATGGAGGGGCTCAGGGATGCAGATTCCTCTGAGTATGCTGGGGAGTCTAAGGGTTCAGTGTGCACAGCCTGGGTGCGAAACACAGCAGGGACAGAGCCACTCACCCCCTGATAGGAATCCTGTGCTGCAGATGTAGATGACTGCAGCGCGGCCTCGTGCACTGCCGGAGGATCGGCGCCATCTTGCCTTCTAAACCGGGCCAGTTGTTCCGCCGTTGATTGGGGCGCGGGTGGCCCGTATTTATTCACCATCATGCCTGTATCTGGTGCCCGCCGTCCTTAGGAGCAAAACTGTGCCTTTAGGTAGCAGATTGAGGGTAGGATGCCTGCAGGATGGATAAGTGGAGCCGGAGCTATGAGATTAAGCAGCCGCTCTCATGGACTCTCAGCCACGCCCCCTCTACCCATTTGTCTTTAGCGCAATATCCCCCCTTTTTCTTTTTATCATAGATGCCGAGTGTATATCTCGGCCCCGCCCCCCGGTGGCCGCATCATTGGATTTGATTGACAGCAGCGGGAGCCAATGGCTGCGCTGCTATCAATCTATCCAATGAACAGCCGAGAAGCCATGGAGAGAGCATCGCAGGATCACGCCCACGGAAATCCGAGGCTCAGGTAAGTAAAACAGGGGGGCCGGGTGGGGGGGGGGGGCTGGTGGGCCAGACGCTGCAAGGTTTTTTTTCACCTTAATGCATAGGATGCATTAAGGTGAAAAAACATGAGGATTTACAACCCCTTTAAACACAGTTTATATTGTGAGCAGGTCTAAGTTTCATTTTGGTTCTTCTGTATGTATTTTGTTATATTTTTAACAAAAAAGTTGATTATCAGCATGTCCTCTCTTGGCCTGGTAGCCATCATGGGGGTTCGAGTTTAACGTGCCATTTTCCTCGCTGATTATAAGAAAAACATCTGCTGAAAACTGAAATGTAATGTTTGACCAGCCAGAATTTTTTGTATCATGCTTTGTAGCATTGTCAATTCATGTTTTATAGATCAGTTATGGTGCAACCAGTCCATCACTGAAAGACAAGAGTGTTTTCCCAACCTTGTTCCGGATGGTACAAAATCATTTTGTAATGTATTCTAACTTGGCTCAAATGCTGAAGTACTTTGGATGGAACTGGATAGGAGTTATTAAATCTGATGATGACAGCGGGACAGAAGAGTTCATTGTTTTAAGGAGAGTTACAATTTTCTATAAAATTTGTATTTGTTTTGATTTAAGAGTTGATGCCCACGCATCCCAAATTACAAAACTGGATGAACAGGCACATTCTGTTAAACAAATACCTGTCAATGTCATTGTACTTTGTGGGACGTTGTTTGATATTGAGGTTGACATTTTACATTTTATAAGAGGTTATATAGATGACAAAACAGTCATCCTTGACCCTACTTGGGCAACAAACATTGCCCTCATTGGTAAACACCCAGGAATATTTAATTGTAGTTTGTCCTTTGGGGCCAAGTTCACAAGTATTTTAGAATTTCAAAACTTTGCTAATGAATTCCAACCTCATAAGAAACCAAAAGACAAATTACTTGAAGATCTGTGGATGAGTGAATTTGGTTGTTCTTCTGTAAATGAAAAAAATAATAATTTATTTAGCTATATGTATTCTAGATCACTTCATGAGTGCAATGGCACAGAACACATTAGTGATATCGAACACTTCTTTAATGGAGGTTATGCCCACCAAGTGTATCTCGCAGTTTACTCTATGGCCACGGCCTTACATGATCTGCTTGGATTCATGAAGACACAAACATCTGGAAGTGAGTTATTTAGCTTTAAGCACCAGGTGAGTGAAGCCTAGATAAATGCAATCATATATCAACCTTAGAGGTGGAGAATTCATTTTTTTTCTCCTTACATTAACTTGGTAATCCTGTTAATAACAAAATACCTGTGCCTGGGTGGTTTTGCTCACTCCTCCACTGTAACTATGGAGGAAGCCATGGTTCCCGGCTAGGCTGGACTTCAAACATGTCTGCCTTTGTTAATGCACATTTTTAATGGCATTCATATAATAATCAGTTTACTTAAGAAAGATAACATTGTTTGTGCTTCACAAAAGCACTGCATTTGTGGCAAGATCAACAGGTAGACTAAAGAATAGGAAAAACTCCTAAAGGACTAGGATTTTCCAAAGGTACTATATATGAGATATATGTGATATCTTAAAAATGTTGTTTTTTTTTCTTTCAATTTTCTTTATTGAAATTTGGCTCTAGGGGGACAGATCACCCACATAGGCCGATCACTCACCCGGGGCAGCTTCTCCTCCATCCTGAGACATGGTGCCTGCCTCCTCTGCCGCCCCAGCTGTCCTCTGACTCCCGGGAGCTGGGGCGGTAACCACTCCCCTTGTCCTACATCAGTAGATAATATATATTTGCAATAGGTGGTGATTCATAATCGCTCCTAATGTTGGGAAGCCCCGTTGGTCAATAAGACCCACATTTTTTAGCCTCTATTGGTTTGTCATCGAGTATTCAGAGTCCACATCCCCAAAAAAGCCATTCTGTAGATGGAAATCCTTGGTGATCCCGCCCAGCACTTGCACCCCTGCCATGGCCATATTTGGTCAATTATGTCAGTACTAGCTCCGCCCCTTCTCTTTTATAGCTGGTGACAGCTCAAGCAGCTGTCATTCGGTAAGAAGTACAATCTGGATTGGTCATGTGCACCAGGCACGCCGGGTTTTTCCTTTCAGCAAATGAACAGACACCTCGGATCTTTATTGACAATGAATTTATAACTATTGTGAGGGTGCGACTTTGTGCGACCTTCAAGAGGGTTGGTTTATGCCAGATTTGGTAGAGAAAGACACGCTGATGGAACAGCTGTGTCTTGGGCTATTTAGTTCAGAGGTAATTATGGATCAGGGCTCCACCCAACAGAGAGGAAGTCTGTGTGCATGAGAGTCAGGTGGGCTCTCATCCTCTGAAATGGAGTCAGAGGTGATTATGGAACAGGGCTCCACCCAACAGAGAGGAAGTCTGTGTTCATGAGAGTCGAGTGGGCTCTCATCCTCTGAAGTGGAGTCAAAGGCGGTGCATGTCTGCAGGAGGCAGACACAGTTAGTGATACAGCAACAAAGGTGCTGACCAGGGGAAGCTAGGAGAAAGCTGAAACTCTTGGACACTGTTTGGGTCTGAGGAACAGACCGTCAGGCCTAGGCTAAAGGCCTGGATCGCTAGAAGGTAAAGCTACGAGGCTACTGTTAGTATGAAAGATACAGGAATGGTGGAACCCCCCAGTGAATACTACAGATGTGTTTGTGAACTTTCGTGCTTTTAAATAAAAATGGGCTACCATGCCCTTAAACAGAGTTGCTGACTGGCTTGCATCACTGGAAATACGCATCCACCACAAGAGCTAACAACCCCCAATCTTACAAGTGGTGGAGAATGCGGGCAGTTTTTGGAAGAGTTCCAGATCCTCGCATACCAAAAACAGTGAGTAAAAAGAAACTGTGTGTTTAACAGCAATACTGTGATGAACAGCCTATCTGAAGGAAAAGTTAAAGTTTTCTGCGGTGAACTGCTGCTAGCTGTGTGTGGCAGCCAGGCGAACTGCATTGCACAGGAGTTCAATTAATGGACTTTGTTGTATACAGGTGATGTGCCTGTGGAAGTCTGCATGTGAAAGTGTGCTGTTTGCAAGTCTTGGTGACAGTACTTTTCCTGTGTTAAATGGAACTGTGTTAAAAAACAAAACAAAAAAAAAAGGTTGTTGGCCTGACTGCAGAGATGGGGAGGTCAAAAGGCAAAAATGAAGCCATGTTTTCTGAGATGAGAGACAGAACTGGTGTTGTCCCTAGCAACACTGGTGAAAGGAGTGCACAGGTGTCTGCAAGTATGGAGAGTTCACCAAAGTCTGAGTCTGCAGTGGATTGGTGCAGGCGACACTTGGCCGCACTGAACCAAGTTAAAGGGGAAGGACATGTTGCCCCTGGCAATGCTGGTGCAAGATGGCCAGCTATCAATGTGCAAAGGGTTAAGAACCAAGTGGGCTGTTTGCGGTGCAGTGAGTGGGGGCATGAAGTTTCTAAATGCCCTTTGTCCCAGGCTTTACCAAAGCAAAGGTATGAGAAGCCTGCTCTGAGTGTAAAGAGTGAGCAGATGGGTGTGGTTGCCCATGGCAACAAAGCAGAAATCCGTACAGCTGACTTCATACGGCATATGTTGCCTTCCGAATGTGTTGAGGACTTTTTGGATGAGTTTGCGATGATTGCTTCCTACAGAAGATGGCCCAGAAATCGCTGGGTTGAGTTGGTGCAACCTTTTCTGATCGAGGAGTACCAGGAGGTGTACTGTGGGATGTATAGTAACCGAGATGACTACGATAATTTTCTAGGAGCAGTCCAGTCTAGAGAGCGCTGCAAGAGATCAGCGGGGAGAAGGTGGTCTCCCATTGCAACAGGAGAAAGTCGCCAAGTGCCATGCCTGGAATGTGGTCAGCTGGGCCACGGGATCTTTTCTTGTCCAAGCTTGTGGAATACAGCTGCTGATCGTGTTGTTGGGCTTAATGCTTTGCCTGCAGGCGATGATGGAAAATCCAAGAGGGTTGTAATGTTACCCTGTTTCCAGGAGGGGGCGTCATCTTGTGAGAGCATGGCAAAGAAGGGACAACGCCCTCAATTGAAGTCTTCAACCCATGCTAAAGAGAATGGTAAGACTGTTCCTGTTAAAATCATGGGAAAGGCTGACTGTGTGGTTGCTTACAATGAAGTGGAAGTGACCCCAGAGCGGAGATCCACTGAAGGTGAAAAAATGAACTTGCTGCAGTGTACTACCCAGATCAGTGGGGAGACACAGGTTAAAACCCTGCTTGCAGAGAGGTCAAAAATTGAAAGGGACAGATGGACTCTGGGTACAGCTAAGGTAATCCAGCGGAGTGCTGGAAAGGATGTGCTAGGGGTGACCAAAGCAGTTGGTATGCCATGTTCCCTATTGACAGGTGCTGTGCAGTTGCCAAGGGAAACCACCAAGGAGCCTGCAGTGGTGAGGCAAGTGGTTTCCCAGGACAACTGTATAGACGCCCTAGTGGGTAAAATAATTCCTGTGGAGAGGAAGGGTGGTGTGCTGAGTGGCACGCAGGGTGCCATGCGTTTTGATAAAGGACAATTTGATAGAGTTTATAAAACTGCTATGTTTATGAATGCTGATGACCCATGTGCTGATGGTAATGTGATGCTTAATAAGGTAGGGGTGATTGCTGAGCAGAATATGCGATTCCCCTTGGCAACAGTATCTAAGGCTGCAGAGGTGTCCTTAGCAACCTCCAGGGAGCTCTGTGTGTTGGAGCCAGAGGTTGCCTGGGACAACTGTGGTGCCACTCTGATAGATAAGAGGGTACTTGACCTTGGTGATGAGAAAAATGGTAAAACTCAAATGTTTGAAATTGCTTGTAGTGATAAGGGTTTGCTACGGTCTGTCACTGCTGACAGTCCTCATGGGTTTAGTGAAGCGCCACCCGAGCAAAGTGGTGAAGTTATGTTATTGCAGCCTGTTGTGTTTGAAGATGTTTTGCCACAAGTGCATTTAAACAAGGAAGGCTCAGTGGGTAACAGTGGGGGGGACACAATTTCTGCTATGCTAAATAGAGAGGCTGCAGGGCCGGTAGACACGGGTGCGTTGGCTTTTGCAGAAATTAACCCTCTCCAGTTGGAAGGATATGAAAAGGGCGCATACATAGCAGAGGTTTTGTCCACAGCAAAAGAGATGAGTAATGTTGAATGTCAGATTGATGAGGTAGTGGATAGCGATTTGGAAGGGCTCAGTGTTGCTGAAGGTGAGAGGATGAGTGTGACAAATGCGATTGGCAGTGCTCAGCGGGAGCCGCAAATTTTGTTAGTTGCCTCTGAGGTAGAGGTCTTTTTAAGTGTCCCGGCCTCTCACGCCTTAGCAAATGAGTCCCTCCACATCGTTGGTAAAGGTAAAGTTCCTAGAGTTCTGTGTATAGATACGGCATGTCTAGAAATTTCTGAGATGTTGTGGGAATTGGTGAGAATCGTTCCAATGTACACCTGCGTGTATCCACAGCAGAAGGGCGACATGGTACTGCATAATACCAATCGGTGGACGCAGGTGATACATGCGTTGTTAAGCAATGTTGATGAGAATTGGTTGCTACACTGTTGGTTGCTTTTGTGGAAAGTTGTCTCGCAGTTCTCAGAGAGAGTGCTTCCAGCGGCGGTTATGTGTGGAAGGCGCTCAGGGGAATTGTTTGAGAAATTAGAGATATTAGACATAGTGGAAGTCTCTCCGTATGCGGGTGTGATGGGGTGTATTCCTGCTGGTGTGGTCCGATGTACGGCTGAGCAGTGGATGGTACGTGGCGCGTGTACTGTCTCACCCGCTAAACCTCATGTAAAGGAAGGGCCCGGAACGGATGTGGCGGTAGTGGGAATTCGGTCCATCACGCGCAGAGAGGTGCAGTTTGAGGTACCCGGAGACACTTTGACAGGAAATAACAGTGATGGTAACTGTAACAGAAATATGTATGAGAAGCCCTGTGGAGCACTGTCAGACAACTCCGAGCTATTGGTTGAGGTACCAATGGACACAGAAATGGTTAAAGAGATTGGTGTGGGAAAATGTGGTGGAACATGTGCGTTGGTAGGACAATTGTTATTGGAGTGTTGGACAACAGGGGGCGATGTGAGACTACGGGGCTGCCCCATAGGGAGTAACTGCTTGCCTGTAGATGGTCCCTCCATAGACACTGTCCTAGGAAACAGGACAAGAGGTCCAAATGACAATATTGTGTTGAATAACCCCTTGTGGGACATTGCTTTTGAGGATATGGTATTAATCACAGATGGTTTGGTGGCCAAGAGTGACCACACAGGGGTTGGTGAACCTGAGAAACAAATGTTGATGGTTAATGTTGCGTCAGGTAGTGAGAGTGGCCAGTCCCTGACAGATGTCATGAAAGTGGGTCCCCAACCGTCCCGGGAGAGTAGGTCTGTGGGAGGAAAAAGAAGGGTCCTGAGGCCAAAAGGTAGAAGGGATAGAGAGATTAGTGGGAGCCCATGGTTCAGGAAGAAGGGCTGGTGGAAGTACACCCGGAAGAAGATGTGGGTGGAGTGCCCCTTTAGAGAAAAGGTTGGGCAGATTAGGACTACTGCTATGGATAGTTGGCACAGAGGCGCCAAGGTGAAGTGCTGGTGGACACATACCCTAAAAAAGAAATGGGCCTACGCAGCCAATGGCTGGCACAGAGGTGTCCCGTTTATGGTGACGGGATCATGTGTTCCTCCCTCCGGTTCGAAACAAGGGGGGAGGGTATGTGAGGGTGCGACTTTGTGCGACCTTCAAGAGGGTTGGTTTATGCCAGATTTGGTAGAGAAAGACACGCTGATGGAACAGCTGTGTCTTGGGCTATTTAGTTCAGAGGTAATTATGGATCAGGGCTCCACCCAACAGAGAGGAAGTCTGTGTGCATGAGAGTCAGGTGGGCACTCATCCTCTGAAGTGGAGTCAGAGGTGACTATGGAACAGGGCTTCACCCAACAGAGAGGAAGTCTGTGTGCATGAGAGTCGAGTGGGCTCTCATCCTCTGAAGTGGAGTCAAAGGTGGTGCATGTCTGCAGGAGGCAGACACCGTTACTGATACAGCAACAAAGGTGCAGACCAGGGGAAGCTAGGAGAAAGCTGAAACTCTTGGACACTGTTTGGGTCTGAGGAACAGACCGTCAGGCCTAGGCTAAAGGCCTGGATCGCTAGAAGGTAAAGCTACGAGGCTACTGTTAGTATGAAAGATACAGGAATGGTGGAACCCCCCAGTGAATACTACAGATGTGTTTTTGAACTTTCGTGCTTTTAAATAAAAATGGGCTACCATGCCCTTAAACAGAGTTGCTGACTGGCTTGCATCACCGGAAATACGCATCCACCACAAGAGCTAACAACCCCCAATCTTACACTATGCACTTTTTTAATTGGATTAAGTGACATTTACAAACAAAGATATACACTTTATGCATTATCCTCAAAACATGCATTTAATTAGTAAAAAATGGTAAGTGTTATACTCACAAACCGAAAGATATATAACAGCTTGTCAAGTTACAACAATAGCAGCGAGTCAACCATACATTATAGATCGTAATACACCATCACAGGTCCAGCAGGCTAACGCATTTCGGGGGTCTCCCCTCTCCCTCAGAGCCAAATGAACTGTGCCTTACATTAGGTCTTAAATAACAAAATGGTATGTATGCCAACAGATGAGGCCCCTCCCCCCACACACCATGGGAGGGTGTTAACCCCTCTATTTACAACCTACACAACACACATCTTAACCACTTGTCCACCGCCCACTGTCAATTGGCGGCGGGCGGAGGATACTCTCGTTCTGGGAGGACGTCATATGACGTCCTCCCTTTAAAACGAGCTAGGAGGCGCGCGCTTGAAGCCAGCGCCGCGTTCACGAGGCCCCGGTGCGCGTGCCCGGCGGCCGCGATTGCCGCCGGGCACCCGCGATTGCCCGGGAAACGAGCAGGAAAGTGGGTCTCTGTGTGTAAACACAGAGATCCACGTCCTGTGAGGGAGAGGGGACCGATGGTGTGTCCCTTGTACATAGGGACAACCATCGGTCACCTCCCCCAGTCAGTCCCCTCCCCCCACAGTAAGAACACATTGAGGGAACATATTTAACCCCTTCCCGCCCCCTAGTGGTTAACCCCTTCCCTGCCAATCACATTTATACAGTAATCAATGCATTTTTATAGCAGGGATCGCTGTATAAATGTGAATGGTCCCAAAAATGTGTCAAAAGTGTCCGATGTGTCCGCCGCAATATCGCAGTCACAATAAAAAATCGCAGATCGCCGCCATTACTAATAAAAAAATAAAAAAATAAAAATGCTATAAATCTATCCCCTATTTTGTACACGCTATAACTTTTGCGCAAACCAATCAATACGCGCTTATTGCGATTTTTTTTTTTACCAAAAATATGTAGAAGAATACGTATCGGCCTAAACTGAGGAAAATTTTATTTAAAAAAAAAAAAAAGGGTATTTATTATAGCAAAAATTAAAAAATAGTGTTTTTTTTCCAAACTGGACGCTCTTCTTTTGTTTATAGCGCAAAAAATAAAAACCGCAGAGGTGATCAAATACCACCAAAAGAAAGCTCTATTTGTGGGAAAAAAAGGACGCAAATTTCGTTTGGGAGCCACGTCGCACGACCGCGCAATTGTCATTCAAAGTGTGACAGCGCTGAAAGCTGAAAAATGGCTTGGGCAGGAAGGGGGTTTTCGTGCACAGTAGGGAGGTGGTTAATTGTGCAATATAATACGATACTAAAAACAAATGTTTGTATAAAACAATCAGCATTGCATATCATATATTCCATAGTATATACAATATAAAAACATCATAATGCTTGATTTTGGCCATTAAGTATGCAGCACCATATAGCGCTGGCCTCTAGATGGATCACATCTATTAAAAGTAAATATGTGCAATTCGTTTTGGTCCAAATATAAATGCGGACAAATTTTTGGTTATTTGGATAACATCCAAATCTCTGAATGAAATAGTAACAAATTTAGTTGAAATCCATTTCATTTTGTTTCGAATTCCAAATTTTCAGAATGGTTCAAATTCGGTGTGAGGAAATGCTGGCTGTTAAGGAGTGGGCCCGGGAAGGCGGCCGCCGCATCCTTAACAACCGATGACTCATCAGCCATCAGCGGGTTTCCCCACTGACAGCTGAATGTAAAAAAAAATAAGAATTGCAGGCAGTAAACAATTTATGAAAAAAACAGTGTGGCTTTGCCCCCAATGCATACCAGACCCTTATCTGAGCATACAGCCCGGCAGGCCAGGAAGGTGGGGAATGAGCGCCCCCCTCCTGAACAATACCAGGCCACATGCCCTCAACATGGGGGGAGCTTTGGGGCAGGGGGGCTCTGCCCTCCCAAAAGCACCTTGCCCTCTTGTTGATGGGGACAAGGGCCTCTTCCCCACAACTCTGGTCCGGTGGTTGTGAGGGTCTGTGGGCAGGGGGCATATCAGAATTTGAAAGCCCCCTTGAAAAGGGGGCCCCCAGATCCTGCCCCCCCATGTGAATGAGTAGGGGGTCGGTGGTAGCGGTGGGCATCTTGATTATTGTTGGATTTACTTCGGGGGACTTTTTTTTTTTTTTTAATAATGGAAATGTCAAAAACGGTCCCTGTGTTTTTTTTTTTTACACTTTTTTGGTGAATCAGTAAGGGTACTATGTACTCCATATTCCTTCACAAAGGGGTAGCTGGGATTTGGGGGCCGCCTTGTTAAAAGGGGCTTCAAGATCCTGATGAGTGACCCCCGCACCCCCACAACCACCGGGCCACAACCACCGGGCCAGGGTTGTGGGGAAGAGGCCCCATCAACATGGGGACAAGAAACTTTGTGGGGGGCAGAGGATCCCCTATGTTGAGGGCATGTGGCCTGGTATGGTTCAGGAGGGAGGGTGGGTCGCTGGCTCATTCCCCCCTTTCTTGGCCTGCCAGGCTGCTGCTAGGATGAGGGGCTGGTATGGATTGGGGGGGCCCCATGCTGTTATTTTTCTTTATTTTTCATTGCCGACATTCTTTTGTTTACGTTTCAGCTGTCAGTGGGGAAGCCCGCTGACAGCTGATGAGTCATCACTTGTTAAGGACCTGGGGTTGGCTTCCTTTGCCCGCTCCTTAACAATCAGCTATTTTTCACACAGAATTCAAATCGGTTGATCATTTTTCGACCAATCCGAATTAAAATTGTTCCTAAAATTTGGAATTTATTATAAAATTAATAAACAAAATTAAATTAAATTAAACAAAATGAAATAAAGCTAAACAAAACTAATTCCAATATGAATCAGCAAAACAAAATTAGTAAGGTAATGAATCTATCCGAAACAGAACGAAATTCGTTTTTCAGTTCTGCACATATCTAATTAAAAGCTCCATGTGCATATGACACACAGGCAAGCAGATGGGCACCAGGTATATAAATGTATATACTGTGTATTTGTAAAGTTAGGGATGTACATAGATCTCTACTTCATTTTCCTGTGCAATTTGATCCATGACACTAGGAGGCCTTAATCTTCTCTTGCCAAGGGCAGGGGTTCACCATTGGCATCTCTCTCAGTGTGCCCAGCCAGCTATGTGACAGGTAATGGCAGTGGTATCCTACCGGCTGGAACGCAGGTCAGCCTTACAAAATTAGAAGTGCGGCTCAGCACTGCGTTCCACTGAAGTACCACATCACTCCTGGTTCTCTGATTGTGTCATATCCAGGTGATGCTACGTACTGCTCTCCACAATAAGACGCATAGCGCACCAAAAGACACCCTGGAACAGCTCGCAAGCTTGCAACGACTTAGAAGCAACTCCTGGGTGCTGGCAACACAGTAATGGACCACTGGTCTCTATTATTGAGACCTATTCAGTACCCAAAACCTATACTCCCTACTGGTGCCTTTCCAAGAGTGTTTTTGACCAGAAGGGTAGTTACAAATGCGGGGTCAAACATAGCGATGAGATCGGTGTTTGAGTCGAACGCATGTTGGACTCGAACATCGCCTGTTCAGCGAAACCAGAACTTTGTGGGCCGTTCGCTGCAAATTTGTGTGATGCGAACGGCCCACAATGCACTGCGCCATCGCACTGCATTGCCGGCGCTGTGATTGGCCAAGCATGCACTGTGACCCCGCATGCTTGGCCAATCACAGCGCCGGCAGTGAGGAGAGCCATAATTGGCCACAGGCAGAATGCCTGTGGCCAATCATAGCTCAGGGGGGTTTATTACATGCCCCACACTATAAAAGGCCGCCAGCGCGGCGGCATTGTGTAGTGTGTTCCGGCGTGCAGGGAAAGAGCTACATAGGCAGGGACAGTGTGTTCTACAGTGTGTTCTTTTCTCAGGCATCTGCAGGAGTTAGTGGGTGTTGTGTGCCTCCAGCGCAGTATACACCTGTATCTACCCTTTATTGCTGTTCTCTAAGCTAGATAGGCAGGTAGGGACAGTGTGTTCTTTTCTCAGGCATCTGCAGGAGTTAGTGGGTGTTGTGTGCCCCAGCACAGTATACACCTGTATCTACCGTTTATTGCTGTTCTCTAAGCTAGATAGGCAGGCAGGGACAGTGTGTTCTTTTCTCAGGCATCTGCAGGAGTTAGTGGGTGTTGTGTGCCCCAGCACAGTATACACCTGTATCTACCCTTTATTGCTGTTCTCTAAGCTAGATAGGCAGGGACAGTGTGTTCTTTTCTCAGGCATCTGCAGGAGTTAGTGGGTGTTGTGTGTCCCAGCACAGTATACACCTGTATCTACCCTTTATTGCTGGTGTTCTCTAATAAAGGCATCTGCAAGAGTTAGTGGGTGTTGTGTGCCCCAGCACAGTATACACCTGTATCTACACTTTTTTGCTGTTCTCTAAGTTAGATAGGCAGGCACGGACAGTGTGTTATTTTCTCAGGCATCTGCAGGAGTTAGTGGGTGTTGTGTGCCCCAGCACAGTATACACCTGTATCTACCCTTTATTGCTGTTCTCTAAGCTAGATAGGCAGGTAGGGACAGTGTGTTCTTTTCTCAGGCATCTGCAGGAGTTAGTGGGTGTTGTGTGCCCCAGCACAGTATACACCTGTATCTACCCTTTATTGCTGTTCTCTAAGCTAGATAGGCAGGGACAGTGTGTTCTTTTCTCAGGCATCTGCAGGAGTTAGTGGGTGTTGTGTGCCCCAGCACAGTATACACCTGTATCTACATTTTTTTTGCTGTTCTATAATACAGGCATCTGCAGGAGTTAGTGGGTGATGTGTTCCCCAGCACAGTATACACCTGTATCTACCCTTTATTGCTGGTGTTCTCTAATAAAGGCATCTGCAAGAGTTAGTGGGTGTTGTGTGCCCCAGCACAGTATACACCTGTATCTACACTTTTTTGCTGTTCTCTAAGTTAGATAGGCAGGGACAGTGTGTTCTTTTCTCAGGCATCTGCAGGAGTTAGTGGGTGTTGTGTGCCTCCAGCGCAGTATACACCCGTATCTACCCTTTATTGTTGTTCTCTAAGCTAGATAAGCAGGCACGGACACTGTGTTCTTTTCTCAGGCTTCTGCAGGAGTTAGTGGGTGTTGTGTGCCCCAGCACAGTATACACCTGTATCTACCCTTTATTGCTGTTCTCTAAGCTAGATAGGCAGGCAGGGACAGTGTGTTCTTTTCTCAGGCATCTGCCGGAGTTAGTGGGTGTTGTGTGCCCCAGCACAGTATACAACTGTATCTACCCTTTATTGCTGTTCTCTAAGCTAGATAGGCAGGGACAGTGTGTTCTTTTCTCAGGCATCTGCAGGAGTTAGTGTGTGTTGTGTGCCCCAGCACAGTATACACCTGTATCTACCCTTTATTGCTGTTTTCTAAGCTAGATGGGCAGGCAGGGACAGTGTGTTCTTTTCTCAGGCATCTGCAGGAGTTAGTGGGTGTTGTGTGCACCAGCACAGTATACACCTGTATCTACCCTTTATTGCTGTTCTCTGAGCTAGATAGGCAGGGACAGTGTATTCTTTTCTCAGGCATCTGCAGGAGTTAGTGGGTGTTGTGTGCCCCAGCACAGTATACACCTGTATCTACCCTTTATTACTGTTCTCTAAGCTAGATAGGCAGGCAGGGACAGTGTGTTCTTTTCTCAGGCATCTGCAGGAGTTAGTGGGTGTTGTGTGCCCCAGCACAGTATACACCTGTATCTACCCTTTATTGCTGTTCTCTAAGCTAGATAGGCAGGGACAGTGTGTTCTTTTCTCAGGCATCTGCAGGAGTTAGTGTGTGTTGTGTGCCCCAGCACAGTATACACCTGTATCTACCCTTTATTTCTGTTCTCTAAGCTAGATAGGCACGGACAGTGTGTTCTTTTCTCAGGCATCTGCAGGAGTTAGTGTGTGTTGTGAGCCCCAGCACAGTATACACCTGTATCTACCCTTTATTGCTGTTCTCTAAGCTAGATAGGCAGGCAGGGACAGTGTGTTCTTTTCTCAGGCATCTGCAGGAGTTAGTGGGTGTTGTGTGCCCCAGCACAGTATACACCTGTATCTACCCTTTATTACTGTTCTCTAAGCTAGATAGGCAGGCAGGGACAGTATGTTCTTTTCTCAGGCATCTGCAGGAGTTAGTGGGTGTTGTGTGCCCCAGCACAGTATACACCTGTATCTACATTTTTTTGCTGTTCTATAATACAGGCATCTGCAGGAGTTAGTGAGTGTTGTGTGCCCCAGCACAGTATACACCTGTATCTACCCTTTATTGCTGGTGTTCTCTAATAAAGGCATCTGCAGGAGTTAGTGGGTGTTGTGTCCCTCCAGCACAGCACAGTATACACCTGTATCTACCCTTTATTGCTGATGTTCTCTAATAAAGGCATCTGCAGGAGTTAGTGGGTGTTGTGTCCCTCCAGCACAGCACAGTATACAACTGTATCTACCCTTTATTGCTGGTGTTCTCTAATAAACGCATCTGCAGGAGTTAGTGGGTGTGGTGTCCCTCCAGCACAGCACAGTATACACCTGTATCTACCCTTTATTGCTGGTGTTCTCTAATAAAGGCATCTGCAGGAGTTAGTGGGTGTTGTGTCCCTCCAGCACAGCACAGTATACACCTGTATCTACCCTTTATTGCTGATGTTCTCTAATAAAGGCATCTGCAGGAGTTAGTGGGTGTTGTGTCCCTCCAGCACAGCACAGTATACAACTGTATCTACCCTTTATTGCTGGTGTTCTCTAATAAACGCATCTGCAGGAGTTAGTGGGTGTGGTGTCCCTCCAGCACAGCACAGTATACACCTGTATCTACCCTTTATTGCTGGTGTTCTCTAATAAAGGCATCTGCAGGAGTTAGTGGGTGTTGTGTCCCTCCAGCACAGCACAGTATACACCTGTATCTACCCTTTATTGCTGGTGTTCTCTAATAAAGGCATCTGCAGGAGTTAGTGGGTGTTGTGTGCCTCCAGCACAATATACACTACTCCAATTCCTGGTTTTCTCATCTCCCTGCAGTCCGTTACTATGTCTGGAAGGCCAACAAGAAGAGGCAGACAGTCAGGAGCCAATAAAAGAGGGCAAGCAGGCTCTGTGTCTAGAGACAACAGTGCTGGTTGGGGACGCGGTGCATTGTCATCAGCACGTGGCCATGTGACACGCTTGTCCTTATTTTCGGCAGCTGGACGTGTTGAGCCGCATCATGCCGAAGACTTGGTAGAGTGGGTGACCAAGCCCTCCTCATACTCCTCATCCTCTCTCACCCAGGCTCAGGGTACTGGCAAAGCAGCTGCCAAAGCATCCTCTTCCCTCGTATCAATGTCATCATCAGTCACTCCTTCCCTAGACCCACCATGTCCTCCTGAGGAGTCCCCCGAACTGTGTGAGCACAGTGTTGGGTACATTCTCCAGGAGGATGCCCAGCGTTTTGAAGGGTCTGATGATGATACCCAGCTAGAGGAAGGCAGTAGCGTGAGCGCAGAGAGAGGGGATGCTCAAGAAGGACAGCAATCTGGCAGTCATGTTCCAGCAGCTGCAGCATACTGCCAGATTGGCTCCAGTGATGAGGAGGGAGGGGATGATGAGGTCACTGACTCCATGTGGGTGCCTGATAGGAGAGAGGAGGAGGAGGAGGATGAGGAGGAGGCACAACTCCAACGAGGCAGGATGCCCTCTGGGGGCCAGCGTAAGGGCAGCACACCGACTGAATCTCACACCGCAGAGCTCCTCCTGTGCAAGGCGCTGCCTCTGCTCGTTATTCCAAAAGTTCTTTGGTGTGGGCCTTTTTTGAGTCGAGTGCATCAGATCGCACCGCTGCTATATGCAACATATGTCTCAAGCGTATCTCGCGTGGCCAAAACATCAGCCGCTTGGGCACCACATGCTTGACCAGACATATGTTGACCTGCCATGCAGCTCGTTGGCAAGCGTACCTTAAAGACCCACACCAAAGAACAAAGCGGACCTCTCCTTGCTCCTCATCAGCTGGGATCTCCAACCCCACTATACCTTCAGTCCTCTCTGAAACCTGCACTGAGAGGAATGAAGGTGTAGATTTAGGTGTGTCACAGCCAAGTACTTGCAGGCACTCTGATAGCAGTACACCGATGTCTGATTGTAGCAGGCAAATTTCCCTGCCCCAGCTACTGGACCGCCTAAAGAAATTCACTCCCAGCCATCCACATGCCCAGCGGTTGAATGCTAGCTTGGCTAAATTGCTAGCACTTCAACTGCTGCCTTTTCAGTTGGTAGACTCGGCCCCCTTCCGTGAGTTTGTGCAATGTGCGGTTTCTCAGTGGCAGGTTCCCAAACGCCACTTTTTCTCACGGAAGGCGATTCCGGCTCTCTACCGGCATGTGGAAGGCAATGTCCATGCCTCGCTGGATAGGGCGGTCAGCGGTAAGGTGCATATTACCGCTGACTCATGGTCCAGCAGGCATGGACAGGGACGATACCTTTCTTTCAAGGCCCATTGGGTCACTCTTTTGGCAGCTGGGAAGGATGCAGGACAAGGTGCAGTAGTGTTGGAGGTTGTTCCGTCGCCACGCCTCCAAAATGCCACTACTGGTTGTGACACACCTCTCTCCTCCACCCCCTCCTCTTCTTCTTCCTCCATGGCCTCTTCCTGTGGTTTGTCCTCGGAACCAGCGGTGCTCCGTAGGCGTTCAAGGGGCTACGCAAGTACGCAGGCAAAAATATGCCATGCCGTGCTTGCGCTGGTGTGTTTGGGGGACAGGAGCCACACTGGGGCAGAGATTCTGTCAGCTCTGCAGGGACAGGCCGAGAGGTGGTTGACGCCATGCCAGCTTAAGCCAGGAATGGTGGTTTGCGACAATGGCACCAACCTCCTCTCCGCCCTCCGACAGGGACAACTGACCCATGTGCCCTGTGTGGCTCACGTCCTTAACCTGGTGGTGCAGCGGTTCTTGGGCAGGTACCCGGGCTTACAGGATGTCCTGAGGCAGGCCAGGAAAGTCTGTGTGCATTTCCGCCGGTCATATAATGCCAGTGCTCGGCTGGCTGAGCTGCAAAAGGAGTTGAACCTGCCCAAGAACCGCCTAATATGTGACATGCCCACCAGGTGGAACTCAACGTTGGCCATGCTGCAGCGGCTGCACACGCAGCAGAGGGCCATCAATGAGTACCTGTGCGACTACAGCACCAGGACAGGGTCAGGGGAGCTCGGGTTTTTTTCACCACGCCAGTGGGGCATGATCAGGGATGCATGCACTGTCCTGGCACCATTTGAGGAGGCCACGAGGATGGTGAGCAGTGACAGTGCATGCATCAGTGACACTGTACCTCTTGTCCACCTGTTGGAACATACGCTGCGTGGAATAATGGACAGGGCACTTGAGGCAGAACAGAGGCAGGAAGAGGAGGACTTCCTTGCCTCTCAAGGCCCCCTTTACCCAGACAGTGTTCCTTCTGTCCCACCCATCGCACAGGAAGAGGACGAGGAGGAGGAGGAGGAGGATTGTGTCAGCATGGAGGTGGAGCCTGGCACCCAGCATCAACAGCAGCAGTCTTTTAGGGATGATTTACAGTCCCAAGAAACCCGTGGACTTGTACGTGGCTGGGAGGAGGTGGCTGCGGATCATGTCGTCCTTAGTGACCCAGTGGACTCCGGACCGAATGCCTCAGCTAACCTACGCTGCATGGCCTCCCTGATCCTGCAAAGTCTGCGGAAGGATCCTCGTATTCTTCGGATCAAGGAGAGGGACCATTACTGGCTGGCCACTCTCCTTGATCCACGGTACAAGGGTAAGGTTGCGGACCTTATCCTACCGTCGCAGAGGGAGCAGAGGATGAGACAACTCCGGGAGGCCTTGCAGAAAGGTCTGTGCAACGCGTTCCCAGAGACTGGAAGGTTACAAACTCCTGGTCCTGGACAATGAGTTGCTGAGGCTTCGGTCAGTCAAAGAAGGAGCGGTGGGGAAGGTGGCCGTCTGACCGATGCGTTCAGACAATTTTTTAGTCCGCAGCCCCTAAGTATCATCGGTTCCAGCAACCATCGCCAGCGTCTGATATACATGTTGCAGGAATACCTAGGGGCAAGGTCAGACTTGGACACCTTTCCCACCGAAAATCCTCTGGCTTACTGGGTCTTGAGGATGGATCACTGGCCAGAGCTTGCACAGCATGCAATTGAGCCACTGGCCTGTCCTGCATCCAGCGTTCTTTCGGAACGCACATTCAGTGCTGCTGGAGGCTTTGTCACGGATCACAGGGTGCGCCTGTCCACTGACTCGGTTGATCGACTGACCTTCATAAAGATGAACCAGTCTTGGATCACCACCAGCTATCAAGCACCTGAAGCTGATATAACAGAATAATTTATTTTGAAATGTCACATCCCTTCAAGACTGCCTATGCTGATGCTGAGTGACTGTCCTGTTATGTTGACTGACTATCCTCCTCCTCCTCAATGATCCGATTCCTGATGATAGCTTGGAAGAACATTTTTGTTTCTGGGTGCCGCCACCAGTGGCTAAGGCCCAATTTTCAGCCCCTGTTTAACAGGGGTATGTAATTACAATTTTTTATGCAATGCTTTGCAGCAGGGCTCATTCCTGCACTCCAACTAGAGTATCTGGGAGAGGTTGCAGTGTCGTGGCACCAGCACCAGTGCCTAAGGCCCAATTTTTCAGCCCCTGTTTAACAGGGGTGTGTAATTACAATTTTTGATGCAATACTTTGCAACAGGGCTCATTGCTGTGCTCCAAGTACAGTATCTGTGAGAGGTTGCAGTGTTGTGGCACCAGCACCAGTGCCTAAGGCCCAATTTTCCTGCCCCTGTTTAACAGGGGCATGTAATTACAATTTTTGATGCAATACTTTGCAACAGGGCTCATTGCTGTGCTCCAAGTACAGTATCTGTGAGGGGTTGAAGTGTTGTGGCACCAGTGCCTAAGGCCCAATTTTTCAGCCCCTGTTTAACAGGGGCATGTAATTACAATTCTTGATCTAATAATTCACAGAAGGGCCCATTCCTGCGCCCACCAAGAGTAACTGTAAGGGCTTACAGTGTTGTGGCAACACAACCACCACCACCAAAGGCCCAATTTTTCTGCCCCTTTTCAACAGGGGCATGCAATTACAATTCTTGATCTAATAATTAACAGTAGGGCCCATTCATGCGCCCACCAAGAGTAACTGTGAGGGCTGACAGTGTTGTAGCACCAGCACCACCACCAAAGGCCCAATTTTTCCTACCACTGTTCAACAATGGCATGTAATTACAATTCCTGTTATAATAGTTCACAGCAGGGCGTTCCAGCGCCCACCAAGAGTAACTGTGAGGGCTCACAGTGTTGTGGCAACACCAACATCTAAGGGGCAAATTTCAGCAGAGTAAATATGAAAGGCCCCTACTTTCAAACATCCAACTTACAAACGACTCCTACTTGCAAACGGAAGGAGACAAAATGAAGTGAGAGGAAATCTACCCCTAGGAAGGGAAATTATCTCCTGTAACAGTTAATATGGGAAAAAGGTGTCTCCTCTCTACTGATGCTTTATCACCAATCCTTGTTTCAATAAAAACCCCACTTTTCCAAAAACATTTGTCATTGGGACGGAAAGTGAGGTGAAATGTTCTGAACAGGTGCACAGACAGCAAAACAAATGTTACAGGGGTGATAACCCTTCCCTATGTTTTCCAAAAAGCTTAAAAATATATTTTTTGGCTGGAGCTACACTTAAACAATGTACCTGTTCAAAATTACAAACAGATTCTACTTAAGAACAAACCTACAGTCCCTGTCTTGTTTGCACCGCCTGTATACTGCTGTTCAGAGTATATAGGGCCGTTTTTTATTTTGGGTGCGGGGTTCCCCTTAATATCCATACAAGACCCAAAGGGGCTGGTAATGGGCTGGGGTAGGGGGGGGGGGTGATGAGGTAGCCATGCCATTTTTCTCAAAGATTTTCATCCATATTGTCAGGACAAGACATGACATTAAAGCCGCAAGCAGTTTTAAATGGCTTTTTTTCCTTTAGAAATTTCATTTTGTGCAGGGAAAGTTCTAAACACGGAAACACATGCCACTTCACAGGCATACCTTAGACACCCCACAGGTACGATATTTAAAGGAATATTTCACTTTTTTTTCACTTTATGCATCATTAAAATTACTGCTCCCGAAAAAACGGCCGTTTTCAAAACTTCTTTTTGCATTGATACATGTCCCCTGGGGCAGAACCCGGGTCCCCAAACCTTTTTTAGGACAATAACATGCATATTAGCCGTTATAATTAGCACTTTAGATTTTGAACGTTCACGTCCATTGTGTTCTAACGTTCGCGCGAGCTTTCGGTCCGTTCGCAGGTTCTGGTGCGAACCGAACCGGGGGGTGTTCGGCTCATCCCTAGTCAAAAACTGTGGAGTGTGTGCCTACATATGACACTGCAATAAAGAAAGTCATAGGGACTTATGGAAAGAAACATCTGATTACACAGTTTATCAAATGTGGCACTTCACATGTTATATATGGTCTAAGATGCCCATGTGAACTTCAATATGTAGGTCACACAATACGTTCTTTGAGAGATATATTTAGCGAACACAAGTGCAGTACTATTAGTTACATAGTTATTCAGGTTGAAAAAAGACACAATTCCATCTAGTTCAACCCAGAAGAGAGAAAAAAAATTATACACTCCCATATACACAATCCTATACCTACAGTTGATCCAGAGGAAGGGCGAAAAACCCCAGCAAAGCATGATCCAATTTGCTACAGCATGGGGAAATAATTCCTCCCTCATCCCTCGAGAGGCAATCGGATATTCTCTGGATCAATTTTACCTCCAAATGTTAGTACCCAGCTATAGGAAAGAATCCAGGCCTTTTTTAAAGCAATAAGTAGCAGGGATAAAGACAAATACAAATACTCAGTACCCTGGCTCTTCAAACAGGTCCATAATGGGGATCCATCTGGTCTCAGGGTCTTTGGGATTGAGGCTGTGCACACCCAGGTATGTATATAAAGGAACTGGGCAGTTTTAATATTTCATGTTAAGCATTTAAAAACCACTGCTTCCATCCAAATGGAATTTTTTTATTTCCCAGTACAGTGCCCGCCCCCGATACTATTCATTGACAACTCTTTGCCAATCAGCAAAGAAAATACACATTTTTAATTTGACAGTTTTGACTCCCAATAATTTCAATGGCATTTGGGATCGGCATCTGAACTACTTTGAAGTTTGCCAAACCCTTCTTGAACTAAACCCAGGGTTTGGCTCATCCCTATTGGTACATGCA
Organism: Rana muscosa; assembly: GCA_029206835.1. Lineage (NCBI taxonomy): Eukaryota > Metazoa > Chordata > Amphibia > Anura > Ranidae > Rana > Rana muscosa. Next base: position 210,825,914 of record CM055119.1, read on the forward strand.
GGGCCAGTGCTTGACTTCTGCACACCCTAGGCAAGACTATCACCCACCCTCCCCACCACCTGGGTGGGCGGCGGAGGGGTGTGTGTGGTGGTAGTCTTACCCAGGGTGTGGGTGCCTACAGCCGGGTGCTGTTGTCAGATCGTACTCTCACCGGGGCAAAGTGATCACACAGACAACTCCTGTACAGCCCAGATAACACAGAGCACAGCCTGCTCTGGGGGGACAGATCACACACACAAGCCGATCACTCATCCGGGGCAGCTTCTCCTCTATCCTGAGACATGGTGCCTGCCTCCCACGACGCCCCAGCTGTCCTCCGGCTCTCGGAAGCTGGCTTGGTTTCCCCCCCTCCTCACAGGCTGAGCTGCTGCTGACCTCCTCAACAGCAGCTGTGACAGATGTCCTCCATGGCTGCTGCTTTCTCTGGATTGGCTAGCAGAGAGTCAATCAGAGCCCCAGCCCTGTGTAGGGTGGCAGTCTTCAGCCCCTTGTGTTCCCAGGCTGGGCTAGTAGCGAAGCCAGCGGTTGTGGCTGTGCCCCCTTGACGGCTGTCTAGTTTGCCTAGCCCAGGATACATGACGTCAGCCAGCATCACATTTTGTTGCTTGAGGTCCACACAAACCACTTTCCAGGTTCACATAAAATTGGAATATTAGGTTGGTTGGACTTTGGAGTAGTTTGCCAATCTTAGTACATCCTGGGCATACTGAGAAGATTGAGAAGTGGCAGCACTCGAGATATTAACAGCACAGCTAGTGATGGTGTGGAATAAGCCAAGTATTCAGAAACATGAGGTCCATGGCTCAGCAAGGATTCATTAAAATGCATTTTAGCTTCAATCAAACTTTTGTCCTCCTGCAGAAGTTGCACCGATATATACAAGCTTCATACTACTTCTCCGAAAACACTTCACATAAATACTTTAATGAAGATGGAGAATTTGTTACACGATATGTTATCCAAAACCATTTATTAATCAACAAAACTATTCTCACTAATGATGTTGGATTATTTGAGCAATCTAATTCCAGTGATCAGAACATTTTTATCAATGCAAGTTTAATAAAATGGAAGAATGACCGGAAAGAGGTAAGATTAACAAGGACCTGTATTGGGTAAGATCCCCATGGACTTGTTAAAGTTGATCTTTTCCCTATCACTGACTGAATCCAGTGCAGCTCTGCATATTAACCAACCAGCTTCCAGTTTTTTTTTTTGTCAAAGCTTAATTGAACAAGCTGAAGTTAAAAGCCAATTGGCTACCATGCACAGCTGGACAACATTTTTCACATTCCAGTTTTAGTAAATCAACCCGTGTCTCTGCAAAGGTGGCCATCCTACTAGAGGAGCCGGGCTTTGTTTCCTAATGTCAGAGCTACCCCAGATAAATGTCAGCTAGTAGAGGAATATTTAGGGAGCAGCACTAGAGGTAGAGGAAGCAAAGATCCACAGAGTAGATAAAGAAGAAGCAGAGAGATCCTTGCATTGCAGGTCTTCAGGTACAGCTTTCTTTCCAGCTAGGAGAACAGTGAGCACCACAGTAGTAACATCACCAAGGCTAATTCCAAGCCATCCGGTGAGACTGTCAGTCAGAGGAAGTGGTACCTTGATTGATATGCATGAATCTATCTATTATACATACAGGGGGTGGATAGAGGGGGTGGCGCCTTAGCGCCCCTAATGGACGGACCACCACCGCCTGACCCTCTGGACAGTGCTGATTGGCCCTGTGCTGATCACATGCACTCTCCCAGTAAAAAAAACTCTCTAGCAATACACACCAAACTGAGCATGTGCAGCGTGACTTCATAGACTCTGTATTAGGAATTTATCAGGGGTCAGTGGAAAGAGGGGAGGATCAGAGAATGACAGGATCAAACAGTCCTTATACACAGTGCAGCAGATTAACTCCTTAGGTTCCACAGTGAGTATTACAAGCATGCTTTACTGCATATACACACTGATTTTACTGTTGTGGGTTTAGTAACACTTTAAGAACAAAAGTCTGCAAAAGTGATTTTTTCAGAGTTGTGTTTTATAACTATCTACTGAGGTCTAACTGAAAATTGTATTGACAGCTAAAATGTTTGCAGGTGATGGAAAGCACCCTGCCCTCTAAGAAAAGTTTATAACATTTTTTTTTCCTCTGTATAAATCTATCCCGGTTTGCCAAAATGTAACTGCTTGTCGACCAGCCGCCGTCATTTTAGTGCGGCAGGCTGGCACGGCTGCGCGAATCGCCGTAGGTGTACGTAGGCCGCTTTAAGAGCAATAGCAGGCGTGCGCCCGCAGTGTCCTCCCTGGAGCCAATGCGCGTGGCCGGCCGGCCACCCGCGGTCGCTCCACAGAGAGCCAGAATGGAGATCTGTCAATGTAAACAGACAGATCCCCGTTCTGACAGGGGAGTAGAGATCTGCTGTTCCCAGTGATCAGGAACAGCAATATCTCTCCTCCCCTTGTCAGTACCCTCCCCCCACAGGTAGAAACACCTAGAAACACTTAACCCCTTGATCGCCCCCTAGTGTTAACCTCTTTCCTGCCAGTGGCATTTATACAGTAATCAGTGGCTATTTTTAGCTCTAAACGCTGTAGAAATTTTAATGGTCCCAAAAAAGTGTCAGAAGTGTCCGATCTGTCCGCCTGCAATGTTGCAGTCCCGCTAAAAGTCGCAGATCGCCGCCATCACTAGTAAAAAAAAAAAAAATGCCATAAATCTATTGCCTATTTTGTAGACGCTATAACTTTTGTGCAAGCCAATCAATATACGCTTATTGCAATTTTTTTACCAAAAATATGTAGAAGAATACATATTGGCCTAAATTGATGAAGAAATGTTTTTTTTTTTGGTTTTTTTTGGGATATTTATTATAGGAAAAAGTTAAAAAATAATGTTTTTTTTTCAAAACTGTCTTTTTTTGTTTATAGTGCAAAAAAAGAAAAACCGCAGAGGTGATCAAATGCCACCAAAAGACATAAATTTTGTTTGGATACAACGTCACACAACCGCACAATTGAAGTGACGCAGTCCCATATCCCAAAAAATTACTTTGGGGGTAAATCTTTCTGGGGCTGAAGTGGTTAAAATGGCACTCCATGCCCAAGTATTATAGCTGGCAATGCACCATGACCTTATGTTAAACATAAAGGGAATATATTGATACTTTAATATATTACTTGAAATATCTTTTGTCTAGATCCCGAGATCGCAGTGTTCTGAAGACTGTTTACCTGGAAACAGAGAAGTGCCGAGCTCAAATGTTCATGAATGTTGTCATGGTTGTGTCCCATGCTCAGAGGGAGAGATGTCCAATGAAACAGGTGGATTTTACCATTACTTTTTAAGACTTCTGTTAGTGGGAAAACCAATGCAAGGAAACCCATAGCAGGCATTGAACACAAAGTCATTTTGTATTAATGCAATATAAATTCTAAATATATTGCCATGCAACCTGTTTTTTGTTTTTTGCTTGATAATATTTCACATTGTAAACCACATTTAACAATTACATCATTCGTCCTCCATTACAAGAATCCTGATGAGTCCCTTGCACTTTAAAAACATGTACCTTAAGTATATGTTTTACTATGACTTTGCTGCTTTGGTAATATATCACACACATACCACCAAACTGTCATGCACGCAGTACATTACTATGGTCTTAGAAACATTGCCTTTTCTTTATCGTACATCACGGGACACAGAGCAGCCATAGTAATTACTATGTGGGTTATACACCACCTATAGGCGAATGGACACTGGAAACCCAAGACAAGAAGTCCCCGTCTATATAAACCCTCCCATACAGGAAGTACCTCAGTTTTTTCGCCAGTGTCTGAAGGTGTTGGTCACGGTTGATGAAGTGCTATGCTAAAGAAGAAGCCCCGTTGCGGAAATACTCAAGCAGGATCAAGGGGGCTATGCAGTCGGATCCATCCTAGATGCCGAAAAGCAACGGCCAAAATGGATGGTACCGAGCCTCGTGGAAAACCGAGGTCACTTGCCTGTAATGCTCCTCTATTGAGGGCTGGACCCTGGGATTCAGCACCTTGGTCACATACCAAAACCAAAGGTTGTCCTGGCAGGGTGCTGTACGGGTCCAAGGGTGTGGACCCCAGTATGCAAGGGGGACCTGGTCCTTGAAGGTCCGTCATGACATGGCCTGCCGCGATGGGTGAAGATTGGATCTGGCTGTGTTTTTCCAGCAGTATCCTGCGGTGGGAATGGTAAGTCAAAGAAGATCCTAAAGAACACATGCGGTTCACTTTTGGACTTCTTCTGAGTAAATGATGCCTTGCCTGTTTTTACCACTAGAAGGTGTAATTGTAACATACCTGGTGTTTAACATTACCATGCTCCCCCTGCAGTGTGCTCAGTGTCTGCCAGCGCTCCTGTGGAACAGCGTTACCTCCTTACTCCACTCAGTCATGGCTGCCGAAAGGGCTGGGGGATCACTGCCCTGAAACACGGTGGTCGGCTTTTCCCTGGGGGTGCAGCCCTTCTCCCCCCGAGTGTTCCGTTTGCAGGACCGTTCAGTCGTTCACGCGCACGTGGGAATAGCTCTGGTTAAATAAGCTATCCTAGGATGCGAGGGGCGTGGCTTGGCGCGGCCAGCGTGCACTTGGAAAATAACGTTTACGTAATACACGGCACAGGCGCAAGGCTTACTGCCTATAAAGCCTTTACTCTGGAAAGGGTCTGGTGGCTAACGGAGGGACACAGAACATACGAGGGCATGTAAGCACTGTATGGGTGTTGGTACAGGCATTCCTAAAGGCACGTCTACTCAGCATCAGGTTGAGCAGTGATAGCGGCATATTTCCATTGCTGGACTATAGCTTGGCAGTAGATGCACATTGTAAGTACCTCTGCCTTTTGTGCTTAGGACTATGTCTTCCCGAAAGAGAGGTGAGAAGCATACGAAGGGGAGGAGCGCAGGGGCGCCGCGGTCAGGGTCTGAGGATCTTAGTCATGCTTCCACAGTTCCATCCTCCCCTGAAGGACCAGAAACAACTGGCCAGTCTGAGTCATTTAGGCTCTCAGGCATAGTAGCCACTTCCAATAGTTCAGCCTCTCCATATGTCACCAAGGACGATTTGGCTTCAGCGTTAGCTGTTTGGAAGGAAAAATAGCTGATATGTTCGTGTCTTCCTCCCAGTCCGGGAAAAAAATGCGATAGGTCCCCTTCTCCTTCGCCTGACCTTCCAATGTTGAAACAGGAATGGGCTGATGATGTTGAGATACCATTGGGTGACCGGGAAGAAGGACAGGCGGTTGACTCCCCCTCTGAGGATTCAGTCTCAGAAGAGCCCTTCTCAGCCTCGAAATCTCAGAAATTGCTAGTGCAATTCCTTACGGAGTTGGTCCGTTCTGGATACAAGTTGACCCCAGCACAGGTAACTGAGGCCCCCTTTTCTTCTTTGGGTTCCTAAAGTCCTCCACAGGGTCCACATTAATTTCCTGTACACCCATTGCTGGAGCAGCTGATATGTGCTCACTGGGATCAACCAGATAGATATTTTCTTCCTCCTAGAAGATTTTCTCTTCTCTATCCTATGGAGGAAAAGTTCACTAAGAAGTGGAGTTTGCCAGCAGTAGACACTGCTATCTCTTCTGTGAAAAAGAGTCTAACTTGTCCAGTAGAAAATGTCCAAGTTTTTAAGGATCCAGCCAATAAGAAACTGGAATCTTTGCTCAAAGTCTTGTTTCCTGTAGCGGGTGCAGCAGAACAGCCTGCAGTAGCAGCGATAGGCATCTGTCAATCCCTAAAAGACCAGCTGAAGCAGGTTATTAAAAGAGTGTCCTTGCTCAAGGGGAAGCAGTGTGTGAGTTAGCTAAGCTACCTAGGGCCTTATGTTTTGCGGTTGACACTCTTAAAGATTCTATTCAGCAGGTGTCATGCCTTGCTCTCTTATCAGTGCATATGCATAGAATTCTCTGGTTGAGGTATTTGTCAGCTGAATTGCCATGCAAAAAGCTATTGGCAGGGTTTCCCTTTCATGGGGAACGGTTGTTCGGGGATGATTTGGATAAATATATCCCCAAAAATTTGGGTGGCAAGAGTGCCCTTTTACCAGTGAAAAGGAGTAGATGTTCTTCATTTACACGTTCGTCTTCCACGGTACCAGCCACGACAGCTTCCAGGCAGTCGCGACAGCCTCCGCCGTTAGATGCGAGAGGTAAGCCTCAAGGCCAAGTACAAGGCCAGAAGAAGCCATTGGGGCAGAAATCTGCAAAGCAGAGTTCCAAGCCCTCTTTATGAAGGGACGCCCCCGCTCGCTCGAGTGGGGGAAAGGCTTCTGCAGTTTTCAGGGGCTTGGCAGGAAGAGATCCGAGGCAGATGAGTCATCTCCACCTTATCTCTAGAGTACAAACTAGAGTTTTGAGAGTTTCCACATTTTCATTTTCTAAGGTCGAACGTCCCCAAAGACCAAGTGAAAAGAAGGTCTTTGTTTCAGGCATTGGACCGATTGACGTCTCAGGGTGTAATCATAGAGTTTCCCTCAGAAGAGCAGGGCATGGGGTTTTATTCAAATCTCTTCACGGTGTCAAAACCGAATGGAGATGTCAGACCCATTCTAGATCTCAAAAATCAAAATCAGTTCTTAACCGTCTGCTCTTTTTGCATGGAGTCAATCCGGTCAGTCGTATCCACCCTGCAGGGAGGAGAATTTCTGGCATCAATAGACATCAAAGATGCATATCTGCATGTGCCAATTTTTCCAGCTCACCAGAAGTTTCTGCGTTTTGCTGTAGAACAGCGCCACTTTCAGTTTATGGCCTTGCCCTTCGGGTTAGCCACCGCGTCCCGGGTGTTTACAAAAGTGCTGGCCCCAGTACTAGCAAGACTAAGGGCCCAGGGTATAGCAGTAATGGCATACCTAGACGACCTGCTTCTGATAGATCAGTCGGTTGCACGGCTAGATCAGAGTGTGTCCAACACGGTCAAGTACTTGGATCACCTGGGTAGGGTTCTCAACCTAGAGAAGTCAGCTTTATGGCCAATAAGAAGGCTGGTTATAGATACAGCCCAAGAAAAAGTATTTTTGCCTCAGACAAAAGTCAGGGCTATAAGAGAGCTGGTCCACGTGGTCAAGGCAAAGAAGGATCCTTCCATTCGCCTTTGCATGAGGTTGCTAGGGAAGATGGTGGCTTCATTCGAAGCAGTTCCCTATGCCTAGTTCTATTCAAGACTGTTGCAAGCCTTGGATTTTCAATGTATCTAACCCCAAGGGTGCGCCAGAGTCTCAGTGGGTGGTTGATAACCAGAAATTTGCAGAAGGGGAAATCCTTCATGCCAGTAACCTGGAAGGTTGTAACAATGGATGCCAGCCTCTTAGGCTGGGGAGAAGTTCTGGAGGAGACCACTTTCCAATAGCAGTGGTCAGAGTCCAAAAAATCTTGCCCATCACCATTCTAGAGATTCGGGCAGCGCGTCTGGCCTTAATGGCCTGGACTTGCAGATTACAAGGTTGTCCCGTCAGGATACAATCTGACAATGCCACAGCAGTGGCTTACATCAACCACCAAGGGGGTACCAGAAGTAATGCAGCCCATAGGGAAGTGAACCATGTTCTGGCCTGGGCAGAGAAGCATGTACCTCGGCAGTCTTCATTGTGGAGTGGAGAATTGGCAGGCGGATTTCTTGAGCCGCCAACAATTGTTCCCAGGAGAATGGTTTCTCCATCCTGACATTTTTTCAGCCATTTGCCAAAAATGGGGCACCCCGGAAGTAGATCTATTGGCGTCCAGGTTCAACAAAAAGTTGGACAACTTTGTGTCAAGGATAAGGGATCCACTCGCATGCTGGACAGATGTGTTAGTAACCCCTTAGCATCCGTTTTCACTGATTTATGTGTTTCCCCCATGTTCAGCTGCTACCGCAACTTCTACGCAGGCTCAAAGAGGAAGGGTAGCCAGTAATTCTAGTAGCCCCGGCATGGCCCAGAAGATCCTGGTATGCAGAGAACGTAAGGTTGGCATTAGGAAAACCGTGGACTCTTCCGTCCCGTCCAGACTTGTTGTCGCTTGGACCAGTGTTCCATCCTGCCTTACAGTCGCTAAATTTAACGGTGTGGCTATTGAAGCCCACATTTTAAAGAATCGGGGTCTTTCAGGCTCAGTAGTAACTACTCTGATTAATGCAAGGAAGCCGGCTTTGTCAGTATTCTTTCAAAGGCCGCTTGGTTCGCATTCTTTGTACAGGGGGTAACTCGCGTAATTCTACGAGTTAGGTCACCCTTGTGCCCATGGGATTTGAATCTAGTTTTATCTGCATTGCAAAGACAACCCTTTGAGCCGATGCACCATATTCCCTTGATCCTTTTGGTGGTGCTGCGTCCTCACCCAACCTTTCTACCTAAAATAGTGTCCAGTTTTCATCTGAACCAAGATGTCTCCATGCCTTCCTTTTTTCCAGATCCTCGTTCTCCGGAGCAAAAATTGCTACATTCTCTTGATGTAGTGAGAGCTGTCAGGCTTTATCTGAAGGTGACAGCTCAGATATGGCAAACTGATGCTTTGTTTGTGCTGCCAGAAGGGCCAAGGAAAGGGCAGGCAGCATCAAAATCGACTATTTCAAACTGGATTTGGCAAGTTATAATTCAGGTTTATGGTTTGAAAAGAACGGTTACGCCTTTTCAAGTTAAAGCACACTCTACTAGAGCAGTGATTGCTTCATGGGCGGTGTATAACAAAGCCTCTATGACTCAGATTTGCAAGGCCGCAACTTGGCCGTCAGTCCATACATTTACTCAATTTTATCACTTGGACGTAAGACGGCAAGAGGATGCCGCGTTTGGGCGCAGTGTACTGCAGGCAGCAGTATAGATCCTCACGCTGATGACAGTCTGCTTTAATTTGTGCCTCCATCCCCTCAGAGGCATTGCTTTGGGACATCCCACATAGTAATTATTATGACTGCTCTGTGTCCCGTGATGTACGATAAAGAAAATAGGATTTTTATAACAGCTTACCTGTAAAATCCTTTTCTTGGAGTACATCACGGGACACAGAGGTCCCTCCCCTCTTATTGGGATATATATACATATATTGCTTTGCTACAAAAACTGAGATACTTCCTGTATGGGAGGGGTTATATAGAGTAGGACTTCCTGTCTTGGGTTGCCAGTGTCCATTCACCTATATGTGGCGTATAATCCACCTAGTAATTACTATGGCTGCTCTGTGTCCCGTGATGTACTCCAAGAAAAGGATTTTACAGGTAAGCTGTTATAAAAATCCTATTTTTCCATATGAAAAAATTGTGTGGACCTCTATAATGTTTGTTCAATAGACTTTATATTCTATATAGACAAAAAAATAAAAAAATCAAGAATATTCTAAAAGTCCACAATTGGTTTTATTTTTCAGGAAGTGACAACTGCATGACGTGTCTGGACCACGAATGGCCAAATGAGAACAAAACTGAATGTAATCCCAAGCAGATAGAGTTCATGTCTTATGCTGATAACCTGTCTTTATTTTTCATAGTTATCTCTTTGTTCCTTTGCATTTTAACTTTTTTAATAATAAGTATATTCATTTCATATGGAGATACCCCCATTGTCAGAGCCAATAACAAGAGCCTCAGCTTTGTCCTCCTGGTCTCCATCGTGTTGGGTTTCCTCTGTGTGTTCTTGTTCCTGGGTAGTCCCATGGATGCAACCTGCTGGCTACGCCAAACATCTTTTGGAATTCTTTTTACCATAGCGGTCTCCTCTGTGTTGGGCAAGACTGTAATGGTTTGGCTTGCTTTCAAAGCCACCAAACCGGGCAGTGTGTGGAAAAAATGGGTTGGAGTAAAGCTGCCCAATCTTGTTGTCTTCATCTGCTCATCATTCCAAGTTTTAATCTGCATTGCATGGTTGTCGGTCTCTCCCCCCTTCCAGGAGTTGGACAAACGATCATATCAAACAAAGATCATCGTTCAGTGCGATGAAGGGTCAGTTATCGGGTTCTACACTGTCCTGGGATATATGGGGATCCTGGCTGCTGTCAGTTTTGTTACAGCGTTTTTAGCCAGGACATTACCGGACAGTTTTAATGAAGCCAAATACATCACCTTCAGCATGCTGGTGTTCTGCAGTGTCTGGATTGCCATGATCCCGGCCTATCTGAGCACCAAAGGGAAATATATGGTGGCTGTGGAGATTTTCGCCATCCTGACCTCAAATGCTGGACTTCTAGTTTGTATATTTTTTCCAAAGTGCTACATAATGATTTGTCACCCCAATTTAAATTCAAGGAAGCATTTGCTTGACAACAGATGCAAATAAATTTTTATAGTGATATTAAAAATGTGTACCTACATATTAAAGTTAAAGCAGACCTTTCATGAGAATTGAACATCTGCTTTAATAATGGTCCTCCACACTCTAAAACAAATGTCTTTCTTTCTAACAGCCATTTTTATGAAAATATGTGTTTAGGGTCTGTCAGTAAAACAAACCTTTCTTTTTCTTGGAAGGTTGACTTTAAGGTTTGAATGCATTGAATGATGTGCCGTGTAGAATAGTTTTATTTTTGTAGTGCTCCTCCATAGGAATGCACACCATTTGTAATAGTTTGTGTAAGTTCATATATGCAATTTAGATAATAAACATTTTCCCAATCAAAAGCTATATAACAGATATTCTTTGCCGATTTCAAAGAAGTGTTATGTACAAGTGTTATTTACCAGGTCGAGGTCCTCAGGATAGCCCAACCAGGAGGTGAGCAAGCCGGGGTCCAGTAGGAGATATAGCATGTAGGGATAGTCAGTAAACATGCCAAAGGTCAGTAATGAGCAGTTGCAGGTAGGGATCAAGCAGAAGCATAGTTAAGGAACAAGCCAAAGGTCAGAAATGAATGGTAGCAAAGATACGGACAGCAGCAGGAGTGACAAAATCGATATATTGGCTGGAGAGAGCACAATTTTCTGGCAAACAGGAGGTGCAAAGGCATGGATCAGGAAGTTCATGGGAGGAGCAAAAAGTTCAAGGTTCAGCAGACAAGGCACAAGGCAGGATTGTCCAATGGATCAGTAAGGGTGCTGTCCAACATCTCAGGTGGTGGCGGGCATCATGATTGACAATGGATCTACACCGGGGGACATTTTATTTATTTATTTATTTTAATAAAGGATTTGTCAAAAACTGCCTCCTGTCTGTTTTTACACTACACTTTTTTTTGTGGTAAATGAGTAGGGTACTATGTAGGGGGGAAAGCAAAGGGAGAGGCGCCTCTGAGTGCAGATGTTTAAATCAATTTAATAAGAGATTGCAGTACAAGCAACTCACATTTTACTGGATAAAAACAGGCATTGTACGATTTCCATATGTAGGAGAGGGTATCATCAGGTCAGTCATCAGCCTCCTTCTCCTGTTGGGGCGCTGTGTTGCTGGTTCTTCCTATCTGCACCACTTTAGATGGATGGAATAGCCGGCGGCGGTGGAGATACTGCAGAGCACGGCCTGGGTGATGGTTTTTCCGGCAGGCGAGGGCCGATGACGTCACTGGCATGCGACGCGTTTCCTGAGCCGGCGTGCTGCGTGTGACGTGGCAGTCGCGCTCCTTTGTCAAGAGCTTGACAACCCGATAACTTGTATTAAATTGTTTTAAACATCTGCACTCAGAGGCGCCTCTCCCCTTGCTTTTCTTTTCAGTACTTTTGGAACACGGTTTCTGTTTCTCCTTGATGGCAGCCCTGAGACTGTATATGTGACTGTTTTTACTACTCCCCGCCCGGCTCCCTCCCCTTCATTCATTTATTCATTTTTTCTCTCTCCCCTCCACATGCCCCGAGAGCCTGGTCTCTATGTTTACCGATTGTACATGCATTGTACATACACTATCCTAAACCCCATACTCTAAGGATAACAGCGATTTGGACTCATGCGCATATTTACTTGTATAATACTATGTAGGGGGGAGCTGGGATCTTTCAGATTCCGATAAGCCCCCACAACCACTGGTGACCAGTGTTGTAGGGAAGAGGCCCATTTCCCCATCAAAATGAGGAATGAGGAAAAGGCCCTGCCCCAAAGCACCCCCCATGTGCAGGGCATGTGGCCTGATATGGTTCTGGGGGGCGCTCGTTCGCCTCCTCCATCGCCTTTCATGACCTTCATGCTCAAATAGGGGTCTGGATTGGATTTTTGGGGGGGGGGGGCCACACCATTTTTTTCATTTTGGCATGGGGTTTCCCTCAAAATCCATACCAGACCTGGTATGATTTGTAAAGGAACCCACGCCGTTTCTTTTCTAATTTTTGACGCCAATTATTTTTTTGCATTCAGCGAACCCTGCTGACAGCTGATGACTCATCGGTTGTCAAGGATACGGCTGCTGCCCGCGCCGTAACAACAATGACAGAACCACACAAAAATGCCCCCGACCTATTTGGGTTTGGATGGATGCCTATCATGGAATGACTTAACCAGCCGTGGGGCATGAACATCACGAGCAGGCACCCAAGTCCTTTCTGCAATGAAGTAACCCTTCCAGTCCACTAGATACTGTAATTGTCTACCCCTACGTCAGGAATCCAGAATTTTACTAACTTCTGATGGTCATCCTCAGAGACAGGAGAAGGACGTATTCTTGACAATCTTGCTGCAGATTTCTATCTGCTATTCATCATCCATTTCATGAGGACAATTTGCTTGGTACCTTCCATCCCACACCACTCTCCATCTGCTCGGAATTCCATCTTGGCATTTGTGGAATTGGACTATACAGGGTTGGTGGTGCCTGTTTCTGCCCCTTGCCACTCTCTTCCCTCCCTTTGGACTGTAGTGTCATTGGGGATCCCTCCCACACTTTTTTGTTCCTCTGAGGCCCATTCCCCTTCCCTCCTCCCCTTTTCCTTTCCCACTACCTTTTCCCCTCCCATCCCCTTCTCAATGGGCTATAGCCTTCCTGGGATCCCTGTGTGGTTTGCCTGTTTTATTCTAGTTATTCTTTCCCTGATTTTTGCAACCTTTTGTCGCCACAGGCCACCCACACAGAGATACTAGGCGTCCGGACGATCTATTTTGTTTTATGTTGTTTGTCTATGGTCCTGTGTCCGTGTATTTGTTATATTGGTGGCCACACATGGATATCGGTTCATGCTTCCCTTTTCATGTGTACCGTCAGTATTTAGCATCATTCATTCTCTCTATCGAGAGATGTTTTATGGAATTACTTTTTTCTATTTATTAATAAAATTTCTACTTTTTGCGATTTTCTGACCAGAAAGACACCACCCACATTGGGTTCACAGTGCTAGTAAGTATTATACTATTGTGCTTCGTGCACACATTTATGCCCTTTTTCCCCCCTTTTTTGTATTCATAAGTATAAAGTGGGCTAACTTTGAAAATCAGACTGCTACAATCCAAATGACGGTATTCCCACTGGAAGTGGGTAAGTCCACAATAAAATCCAGACTAATACGAGTCCAGGGAGCATGAGGAACAGGTAACGGTTGTAGTAGACCTTGTGGAACAGAACAATGCATTTTGATGGCTGCATAAACAGAACAAGCTCTAACAAAGGCTATCACATCCCTCTTTAGGGTAGGCCACTAAACCAGGGATTTCAAGCGTAAGAAGGTTTGATTGATACCAGGGTGTCCGGATATTTTCTGTCCATGGATCCATTGCAAAACTTCTTTCTGTAATTCTTGGGGAACAAAGTATTGGGCAGAAAAGAAAGATTAGAAGGTGCCCGAGATTCTGCAGCCAACAAGTTCCTTTGTAGGGTCGTATTCAGTTGAGCAATGATTCGCTCAGGAGGAACAATATGATCTGGAGGTACTTGAAGATTCTCGCAAGAGAACTGCCGAGACAGGGCATCGGCCTTGGTGTTCTTGGTGCCCGGAATGTAAGTTACCACAAAGTTAAACCGGGAGAAGAAAAGTGCCCAGCGGGCTTGTCTGGAATTCAGTCTTTGGGCCTTCTCCAAGTAGGTCAGGTTCTTATGGTCAGTCTAAACCACAACAGGGAAGTACCGTACCTTCTAATAAGTGTCTCCATTTGGAGAATGCTAGCTTTTTGGCCAAAAGCTCTCTATTTCCTATGTCGTAGTTTTGTTCAGGAACAGAGAATCTCTTGGAGAAGAAGGCGACCAAATGAAGCTTATTGGAAGTAGGATCTCGTTGAGATAACGGAAAATTGTATACTTACCTTTCCGTAATTTTCCTTTCCTGGTGCCTACCATGGCAGCATACTAAGGGTTAATGGCTCCGCCCCAATTAACTCACAGGACCACGTAACTCTATAAAAGAAAGAGTTACTCCCCCCTCAGGTATTCTTGTAACTAGTCTTCAGAACTTTAAGGATTATAGAAGGGAGGGTGTATGCTGCCATGGTAGGCACCAGGAAAGGAAAATTACGGAAAGGTAAGTATACAATTTTCCGTTTTCCTGGTGCCTTCATGGCAGCATACTAAGGGTACCTAACTCGCTTACAGGGAGGGTACTGCAATAATACAATTATATGAGTTTACAGAACTGATAGTTCCAAGAGACCTCCTCCCAAATCTCAGGAGATAAGGATTGCCACGCCTAGGGTATAGTGCGACATGAAGGTGATGAAGGATGACTAACTAGCCATCCTGGAAATTGCCTCCGAAGAGACCCTAGCCCAAACGTTGCCGAGGCAGAGGACCTTCCCCGTGATGAGTGCGCATTCGGCGCACTTCGGACTGGGAGACCACTAGCCCGATACGTCCTTGGACTAGCTTGGAGGGCGTCATTGCTTTCTTTGCGCCCTTGGCAATAACGAATGAACATTGATCTTTGCGAAACTGTTGTGTTAGTTCTAAGTAACGCCTCAGGGATCTGGCTATATCCGAATCGTGTAGTTTGAGGAGATTGATCTTCTCCGAAAGTCAGGAGAAGCCATACCCGGCTGAGAATGTAGAGTGCAGACACTTTAGAGACATGCTGGTGAATAGGCTGTAGGGCTACCCTGCCTGGGAAAAAGGTGACATAGGGTTCCTGTGCCCCTAGAGGTTGTGTTTCTGACACCTTACGACCTGATATGATGGCAATCAGCAAGGTAGGTTCCCAATGTAATGCCTCCCAACGCACACTCTTTAGTGGGTGCAAAGGAAGGGTCTGCTAAGACATCTGTCAGACACCCATATGGGGAATCAGTCTTCCCGGGAGGACATGGACTTTGACTGTTTTCAGGAAACGTTCTACGAGAAGATTCAGTGCCCAGCGTGCGCCCGGCAAAGCTGACAAGGCTACAGGCTGAACCTTCAGAGGGCTTTAGACTTCAGCCTAAGTCCAGACCAGTTAGTAGAAAGAGTAGAATCTTTGGAGCCCAGGGCCTAGTGGATTGAAATGGTTGGATTCTGCCAGTTCTGTGAATCCCCTTCGAAACCTAATATAAGATGGCATAGGTGGAGGACTCTCTTGGTTGTAATAATGTTTGGGTGACACCATGCGAGCACCCTAGGTCACCCAGTCTGCTCTGCTCAGCTTTCAGGGCTTCAAGTCCAGGATCCCCGGACGTGGGAGAAAGAAGTCGTCTTGATATAGGAGGTTGACCGTGTGTGGAGGCTGTACTGAGCTATTTGACTAATAGTGGAAACCGTGTGTGGAATCGGAAGTGGGCTGCCCCGAGCCATTTTGACTGAGAGTGGAAACCATTGTCCCCTTTCCCAGTATGGCATGGTTGCCAGGATAGTGACCTTCTCCGACAATAGAAGCTGGAGGAAACTCAGTATCAGAGTAATCTTGAGGGAATCTCATAAAAAGCAAAGGAGTTTCGCTTTTGAGTGGGAAGCTCAAAGCTCTCAATGGGGAGTACCCCGCTGTTGGTATATCCACCGGACAATTCACGGGCCTAGTGACTAATCGTTGTTGCTGTTGAAAGACCTTGAAAGGCGATCGGTTAGCTGATTCTCAGGGGCTGGGATGTAGGCCTCCTGAAGATTGACCAAATTGTCCTCCGCCCACGAACGAATTGGGGCCACGTCGCTGGACAGAGACCTGCTGTGCATCCCGTCTAGGCTTTGAACATAGGCCACTGCCATCTTGTCTGTCTGAACCAGTATGGACTGGCTCCCAAGAAGAGGGACTAGATGCGCCATCCATGCCACTCTTAGCTCTAGGATATCGGAAATCATACTCTCCGAGTTGAAACACCATCTTCCTTGTACTAACTGGTTCTTTTGGTGATGTGTCACCCCCCAGTCCAGTTGACTTGCTTCAGATGCAAGAATGGGTCAAGGGAGCGGTGAACTAGGAGGTTGGGAGGCCGTGCCCACCCCCAAGGCTGGTTTCCACCGATAACTCTCATTTGTCTTCGGTGCCTCTTTCTTCGTTGTGCCAGAAAGTCCAAACAGAGATTGTAAACACCAACTGTTCACTTCCTCCACCTTCTGTACCAATTCAGGGATCCTCTGATGGAAGTGACACCGCCTTCACTGGGATGTTGACTAAAGTTTGCAGCTGCACCCGTAGGCGTCAATTGACTGAGCAGATAAGTCACTCGAATTGGAAGAAGTGCAGAACCCTGACCTCCTTACCCAGAAGGAAGCCAGGGTGGTTGCTAAGACCTTGGTGAAGGTTTTGGGGGATTGATGAAATCCCTAAGGGAAGATATTGGAAGTGGAGGCGCAGATCGCCTACTTTCAACCCGGGAAAAAGAATGGAAAGATGGATGAGAATGTGAAGGGAAAAAATCTTGGAGACTTAGAGACCATCCAAATATCTGGCTGTACTGACAGAATTACGGTGTCTAGGGATACCGAATGACATGTTCTACCCGAACGTATCCGTCAACCTCTCTGGATCCAACACGAGTCTCCAGCCCCTGATTTCCTGGGAACTAAAAGAAAGGACTGGGGAGTAGAGCCCCGGGTGTTTCTCCAAGTTTGGTACTGGCAATACTGCCTTTTGGTGTAGAAGTATTTGAATACACTGAAAGAGAGCTTCCTTCTCGCCCTTGGAGATCAGAATTTGGTGGGTCGGAGAGAAGCGGGGTGGAGGATGGATTGAACTTCCAAAAAAGAATAAGCCCTTAAAGGATCGTGGAGGCTGCATGGACCATTGCAGTTTTCCCACTCAAACCTAGACGGAAGGCCTGATGTTACTGCCAGACCTGTGGATCAGGGGGGGTCAGAAGGACTTCTGGCTCTCAACCGACGAAGACGCGGCCTTAAGAATTGTCCAATTTGGGAAAGGTGGCTCGTGAGCCTTACCAGCCTCTTCTCTCTTGATCTTTGTTTGGTAACTGACCGTGAGGCAAAATCTCTTCTCCCGAAGCGCCCGCACCCACAGAGAGAGGGGGGGGGGATAGCGGCGCACCCGGCGGTATTATCAGGCCACTCACGGCTCCCACCAATGGAAGGAATCTTCAGGAGAGGACCGCACCTGGAGGCAGCGCCTATGAGTATAGCGTCTAGTGCCACAGCACCGTGTACACCCAGGTACATATGGGAGGCAATGTTAGGCCAGAAATTCATGAGTGCAGAATTAGGTGCACATGGAGGCATCACCAAGTACACATGGACTCAGTTTTAGGTGCACATGGAGGCATCACCAGGTGCACATATGTGCAATGTTAGGTGCACATGAAGGCATCACCAGATACACATCGACTCAGTGTTAGGTGCACATGGAGGCATCACCAGGTGCACATGCATGCAGTGTGAGGTGCACATGGAGGCAGCACTAGGTACACATAGATGCAGTGTTAGGTGCACATGGAAGCATCGGCAGGTGCACAAGTATGCAATGTTAGGTGCACATGGAGGCAGCGCTAGTTACACATGGCTGCAGTGTTTAGGTGCACATGGAGACAGTTGCACATGAATGCAGTGTCACGCATCAATGCAGTGTCAGGTACACATGAGGAAAAAAAAAAAAAAAAAGAACGCCACTGAAGTGCTCTAAAAGGTACCTTGTGCTGTCTTGCCCTGGAATAGTCAGCCAAAAGCCACAGAGGAGAAGGAGGTGCTCCTGGATGTTTTAGACAGGCCCCAAAAAGATCCACAGAAAAACAGGCTCCCATACTTATGTGATGCATTTAGCAATCCAAGTGATGGGACTCCATCCTGAAGGAGAGCATGAACCTGCAATGGTTACACCATATGACGGTGAAGTAGGGCTGATCTGTGATCCTGCAGTGTTGGATGAGGACAGGAAAAAGAATACCTGAGGGGGGAGTAACTCTTTCTTTTATAGAGTTACGTGGTCCTGTGAGTTAATTGGGGCGGAGCCATTAACCCTTAGTATGCTGCCATGAAGGCATCAGGAAAAGTGTATAGCAAAAGTGTTCCACTAAACAAAAAAATAAATATGCATATAAATATAAATGTAAAACAGTGAGTCCATGGGTCTTCCAACTGACATCAGTGTACTGCCTTCACTTTGATAAAAAGTGCACGAACGATTGTTCATTCAATTCCTCCACCTTGTGTTAACCACCACCATAATAAAGGATGTTACCCGAGCGTATTGACCACCTATTATGGGGGCTCAAATAAGGCTTGTGTATCTTATATGATCCATCCATGCTTGCTGTTCCACATCAAAAAACAAGAGGAATCGTCCAGCAGTCACCTCTGAGCGGTAATCCTCCGGTCCCGAAGCAAGATATCCAGTGGGTTGTGTCAATATAACGATTAACGCCAATAGTGTAAAATCCTTAAAAATCGGCTTTATTTAAGTAACGCATAGCATGCCATTACATGGGTACAATCTTCCTCGGTCCAAAGACAAGGATGTTGGTTCAATCCAAATGCGATGACAGGAGATAAACCTTTTACCTGACCGGTTTCGTTACAATAGAACTTCTTCCGGGGCATAGATGTCTCTTCCTGTCATCGCTATAAATACATCCGGTCGCTGTCCAAGCCTCACTCTCATCTCCTTCATTATAGAGCTCTCTAATACAACCACACCTCGCTCTGAGTCTTCGTGACATCATCACAAAAAAAAACTTCCTCCACCAGCGCACGCCACTCCCATCTCAAACGGAGCACGCTCCACAGTGAAAGCCAGCACAGGGCAGGAAGTAGGGAGGCTGTGTCTCCCAACCAGAAAATATGGCATTTCCGGGGGAATTTTTATATTTTTTTATACACTATTCCTAAGGTGATTAGAGATCCGAGTGGGCTTGAACAGCGCCAAACGTAAAAAGCAAGTTAAAACAATGTACATTATTAAGGACAATAGCTAATATTAAATACAATGGATATGGATATCCGAATAAAAATCTATAAAAATACAATATTTTAAATAAAATAAGAGCGCAGGTTCAGGAGTTGTCCAAAAAACAGTTCACATCCCAATCTACGTTTAACCCGTATGGAATATAACTTTTTAAAAGGTAAATCCATTTTGTTAAAATTTTTGACAGTTCCCTTACTTTTAAATTACCTCTCCAGTGGGGGGTGAAACTCTCTATACCTATAAAGAGGGTTCCAGTTGGATTCCTATTATTCACTAAATCATAGTTTCTAGAGACACTATGATTTTTATAGCCCTTACGAATATTGGCTATATGCTCATTGAATCTGACATTCAATGCCCGAGTGGTGCGGCCTATAAATTGTAACCCAAATAAGCACTGAAGCATATATACTACATGTGTAGTCCTACATGTAATGAGAGATTTTATAGTATAGGATTTTAAGGTAACCCTGGAAGAAAATTCTGTAATCCTCCTTATTTTACAGGCATTGACTTGGCAAACCTGACCACTAGTGATGAGCCGAACACCCTCGGGTTCGGTTCGCACCAGAACCCGCGAACGGACCGAAAGTTCGTACGAACATTAGAACCCTATTAAATACAATGGATGCGAACGTTCGAATTCTAAAGTGCTAATTATAACAACTATTATGCATGTTATTGTCCTAAAAAGGGTTTGGGAACCCGGGTTGTGCACCAGGGGACATGTATCAATGCAAAAAGAAGTTTTAAAAACGGTCGTTTTTCGGGAGCAGTCATTTTAATGATGCATAAAGTGAAAAAAAAAGTCAAATATTCCTTTAAATATCGTACCTGGGGGGTGTCTAAAGTATGCCTGTGAAGTGCCACGTGTTTCCCGTGTTTAGAACTGTCCCTGCACAAAATGACACTTCTAAAGGAAAAAAAAAGCCATTTAAAACTGCTTGCGGCTTTAATGTAATGTCTGGTCCCGGTAATATGGATGAAAATCTTTAAGAAAAATGGCATAGCTACCCCATGACCCCCCCCCCCCTACCCCAGCCCATTACCAGCCCCTTTGGGTCTTGTATGGATATTAAGGGGAACCCCGCACATAAAATAAAAAAGGCCCTATATACTCTGAACAGCCGTATACAGGCGGTGCATACAAGACAGGGACTGTAGGTTTGTTCTTATGTAGAATCTGTTTGTAATTTTGAACAGGTACATTGTTTAAGTGTAGCTCCAGCCCAAAAATCTATTTTTAAACTTTTTGGAAAACATAGGTAAGGGTTATCACCCCTGTAACATTTGTTTTGCTGTCTGTGCCCCTGTTCAGAACATTTCACCTCACTTTCCGTCCCAATGACAACTGTTTTTGAAATGTGGTGTTTTTCTTGAAACAAGGATTGGTGATAAAGCATCAGTACAGAGGAGACACCTTTCTCCCATATTAATTCTTACAGGAGAGAATTTTCCTTCCTAGGGGTAGATTTCCTCTCACTTCCTGTTGTCTTCTTGCGTTTGCAAGTAGGAGTCGTTTGTAAGTTGGATGTTTGAAAGTAGGGACCTGCCGTATATACTCTGCAGAAATAGGCCCCTTAGTTGTTGGTGTTGGCACAACACTGTAAGCACTCACAGTTACTCTTGGTTGGTGCTGGAACGCCCTGCTGTCAACTATTATATCAGGAATTGTAATTACATATAATTGTTGAACAGTGGTAGTAAAAATTGGGCCTTTGATGGTGGTGCTGGTGCCACAACACTGTAAGCCCTGACAGTTACTCTTGGTGGGTGCAGCAATGGGCCCTGCTGTGAATTATTAGATCAAGAATTGTAATTGCATGCCCCTGTTGAACAGGGGCTGAAAAATTGTGCCTTTCGTGGTGGTGGTGGTGGTGGTGGTGTTGCCACAACACTGTAAGCCCTCAGAGTTACTCTTGGTGGGTGCAGGAATGGGCCCTGCTGTGAATTATTAGATCAAGAATTGTAATTACATGCCCCTTTTGAACAGGGGCTGAAAAATTGGGCCTTTCGTGGTGGTGGTGGTGGTGGTGTTGCCACAACACTGTAAGCCCTCAGAGTTACTCTTGGTGGGTGCAGGAATGGGCCCTGCTGTGAATTATTAGATCAAGAATTGTAATTACATGCCCCTTTTGAACAGGGGCTGAAAAATTGGGCCTTTCGTGGTGGTGGTGGTGGTGGCGTTGCCACAACACTGTAAGCCCTCAGAGTTACTCTTGGTGGGTGCAGGAATGGGCCCTGCTGTGAATTATTAGATCAAGAATTGTAATTACATGCCCCTTTTGAACAGGGGCTGAAAAATTGGGCCTTTCGTGGTGGTGGTGGTGGTGGCGTTGCCACAACACTGTAAGCCCTCAGAGTTACTCTTGGTGGGTGCAGGAATGGGCCCTGCTGTGAATTATTAGATCAAGAATTGTAATTACATGCCCCTTTTGAACAGGGGCTGAAAAATTGGGCCTTTCGTGGTGGTGGTGGTGGTGGCATTGCCACAACACTGTAAGCCCTCAGAGTTACTCTTGGTGGGTGCAGCAATGGGCCCTGCTGTGAATTATTAGATCAAGAATTGTAATTACATGCCCCTTTTGAACAGGGGCTGAAAAATTGGGCCTTTCGTGGTGGTGGTGGTGGTGGCGTTGCCACAACACTGTAAGCCCTCAGAGTTACTCTTGGTGGGTGCAGGAATGGGCCCTGCTGTGAATTATTAGATCAAGAATTGTAATTACATGCCCCTTTTGAACAGGGGCTGAAAAATTGGGCCTTTCGTGGTGGTGGTGGTGGTGGCGTTGCCACAACACTGTAAGCCCTCAGAGTTACTCTTGGTGGGTGCAGCAATGGGCCCTGCTGTGAATTATTAGATCAAGAATTGTAATTGCATGCCCCTGTTGAACAGGGGCTGAAAAATTGGGCCTTAGGCACTGGTGGCACAACACTACAACCCCTCACAGATACTGTACTTGGAGCACAGCAATGAGCCCTGTTGCAAAGTATTGCTTCAAAAATTGTAATGACACGCCCCTGTTAAACAGGGGCTGAAAAATTGGGCCTTAGGCACTGGTGCCACAACACTCCAACCCCTCACAGATACTGTACTTGGAGCACAGCAATGAGCCCTATGGCAAATTATTGCTAAAAAACTTGTAATTACACGCCCCTGTAAAACAGGGGCTGAAAAATTGGGCCTTAGCCACTGGTGGCGGCACCCATAAACAAAAATGATCTTCCAAGCTATCATCATCAATCGTATCATTGAGGACTCGGAGGAGGAGGATAGCCAGTCAACATAACAGCACAGGCACTCAGCATCAGCATCAGTCTTGAAGGGATGTGACATGTTAAAATCAATTAGTCTGTTATATCAGCATCAGGTGTGTGGTAGCTGGTGGTGATCCAAGACTGGTTCATCTTGATGAAAGTCAGTCGATCAACCGAGTCGGTGGACAGGCGCACCCTGTGATCCGTGACAAATCCTCCAGCAGCACTGAATGTGCGTTCCGAAAGAACGCTGGATGCAGGACAGGCCAGTAGCTCAATTGCATACTGTGCAAGCTCTGGCCAGTGATCCATCCTCAAGACCCAGTAAGCCAGAGGATTTTCGGTGGGGAAGGTGTCCAAGTCTGACCTTGCCCCTAGATATTCCTGCACCATGTTTATCAGACGCTGGCGATGGTTGCTGGAACCGATCATACTTTGGGGCTGCGGACTAAAGAATTGTCTGAACGCATCGGTCAGACGGCCACCTTCCCCACCGCTCCTTCTTTGACTGGCCGAAGCCTCAGCAACTCGTTGTCCAGGACCAGGAGTTTGTAACCTCCCAGTCTCTGGGAACGCGTTGCACAGACCTTTCTGCAAGGCCTCCCGGAGTTGTCTCATCCTCTGCTCCCTCTGCGACGGTAACATAAGGTCCGCAACCTTACCCTTGTACCGTGGATCAAGGAGAGTGGCCAGCCAGTAATGGTCCCTCTCCTTGATCCGAAGAATACGAGGATCCTTCCGCAGACTTTGCAGGATCAGGGAGGCCATGCAGCGTAGGTTTGCTGAGGCATTCGCTCCGGAGTCCTCTGGGTCACTAAGGACGACATGATCCGCAGCCACCTCCTCCCAGCCACGTACAAGTCCACTGGTTTCTTGGGACTGTAAATCATCCCTAAAAGACTGCTGCTGATGATGCTGAGTGCCAGCCTCCACCTCCATGCTGACACAATCCTCCTCCTCCTCCTCCTCCTCCTCCTCTTCCTGTGCGATGGGTGGGACAGAAGGAACACTGTCTGGGTAAAGGGGGCCTTGAGAGGCAAGGAAGTCCTCCTCTTCCTGCCTCTGTTCTGCCTCAAGTGCCCTGTCCATTATTCCACGCAGCGTGTGCTCCAACAGGTGGACAAGAGGTACAGTGTCACTGATGCATGCACTGTCACTGCTCACCATCCTCGTGGCCTCCTCAAATGGTGCCAGGACAGTGCATGCATCCCTGATCATGCCCCACTGGCGTGGAGAAAAAAAACCAAGCTCCCCTGACCCTGTCCTGGTGCCGTAGTCGCACAGATACTAATTGATGGCCCTCTGCTGCGTGTGCAGCCGCTGCAGCATGGCCAACGTTGAGTTCCACCTGGTGGGCATGTCACATATAAGGCGGTTCTTGGGCAGGTTCAACTCCTTTTGCAGCTCAGCCAGGCGAGCACTGGCATTATAAGATCTGCGGAAATGCACACAGACTTTCCTGGCCTGCCTCAGGACATCCTGTAAGCCCGGGTACCTGCCCAAGAACCGCTGCACCACCAGGTTAAGGACGTGAGCCACACAGGGCACATGGGTCAGTTGTCCCTGTCGGAGGGCGGAGAGGAGGTTGGTGCCATTGTCGCAAACCACCATTCCTGGCTTAAGCTGGCGTGGCGTCAACCACCTCTCGGCCTGGCCCTGCAGAGCAGACAGGACCTCTGCCCCAGTGTGGCTTCTGTCCCCCAAACACACCAGCGCAAGCACGGCATGGCATCTTTTTGCCTGCGTACTTGCGTAGCCCCTTGAACGGCTACGGAGCACCGCTGGTTCATAGGACAAACCACAGGAAGAGGCCATGGAGGAAGAAGAAGAGGAGGGGGTGGAGGAGAGAGGTGTGTCACAACCAGTAGTAGCATTTTGGAGGCGTGGCGGTGGAACAACCTCCAACACTACTGCACCTTGTCCTGCATCCTTCCCAGCTGCCAAAAGAGTGACCCAATGGGCCGTGAAAGAAAGGTAACGTCCCTGTCCATGCCTGCTGGACCATGAGTCAGCGGTAATATGCACCTTACCGCTGACCGCCCTGTCCAGCGAGGCCAAGACATTGCCTTCCACATGCCGGTAGAGAGCCGGAATAGCCTTCCGTGAGAAAAAGTGGCGTTTGGGAACCTGCCACTGAGGAACCGCACATTGCACAAACTCACGGAAGGGGGCCGAGTCTACCAACTGAAAAGGCAGCAGTTGAAGCGCTAGCAATTTAGCCAAGCTAGCATTCAACCGCTGGGCATGTGGATGGCTGGGAGTGAACTTCTTTCGACGGTCCAGCAGCTGGGGCAGGGAAATTTGCCTGCTAGAATCGGACGTCGGTGTACTGCTAGCAGAGTGGCCGCAAGTACTTGGCTGTGACACACCTAATTCTACACCTTCATTCCTCTCAGTGCATGTTTCAGAGAGGACTGAAGTTATAGTGGGGTTGGAGATCCCAGCTGATGCGGTGCAAGGAGAGGTCCGCTTTGTTCTTTGGTGTGGGTCTTTGAGGTAGGCTTGCCAACGAGCTGCATGGCAGGTCAACATATGTCTGGTCAGGCATGTGGTACCCAAGCGGCTGATGTTTTGGCCACGCGATATACGCTTGAGACATATGTTGCAAACAGCAGCTGTGCGATCTGATGCACTAGCCTCAAAAAAGGCCCACACCAAAGAACTTTTTGAATGACGGGCAGAGGCAGCGCCCTGCACAGGCGGAGCTCTGCGGTGTGATTCCGTCGGTGTACTGCCCTTACGCTGGCCACCAAAGGGCATCCTGCCTCGTTGGAGATGTGCCTCCTCCTCATCCTCCTCCTCCTCCTCTCTCCTATTAGGCACCCACGTGGAGTCAGTGACCTCATCATCCCCTCCCTCCTCATCACTGGAGCCAATCTGGCAGTATGCTGCAGCTGCTGGAACATGACTGCCAGATTGGTGTCCTTCTTGAGCATCCCCTCTGTCTGCTCTCACGCTACTGCCTTCCTGTAGCTGGGTTTCATCATCAGACCCTTCGAAACGCTGGGCATCCTCCTGGAGCATGTACCCAACACTGTGCTCAAACAGTTCGGGGGACTCCTCAGGAGGAGGACATGGTGGGTCTAGGGAAGGAGTGACTGATGATGAGTCTGACATTGATACCAGGGAAGAGGACGCTTTGGCAGCTGCTTTGCCAGTACCCTAAGCCTGGGTGAGAGAGGATGAGGAGGAGGAGGAGGGCTTGGTCATCCACTCTACCAAGTCTTCGGCATGATGTGGCTCAACATGTCCAGCTGCCGAAAAGAAGGACAAGCGTGTCCCATGGCCATGTGCTGATGACAATGCACCGCGTCCACGACCAGTACTGTTGCCCCCAGACACAGAGCCTGCTTGCCTTCTTTTATTGCCTCCTGACTGTCTGCCTCTCCTTGTTTGCCTTCCAGACATTCTAATAGATGGCCTGCAGGGAGATGGGAAAAAAGCAATAAGGGCTACCTTCAGGTGTCCTTCTCTGTCCCTTTACTTAAGGATTTCTAAATATGGTTGAGGATGATTGCTTTTGCACAGAATAGCACAACGACAATTTCCCTGACTGTCCAAAAAACAAGGATTTCAAAGATGGTTGATAAGGAATGCTTTAGCACACTATAGCACAAGGAGAATTTCCCTCACTTTCCTTCCCTGTCCCTAGAAACAAGGATTATCACAGTGAAAGAAACTGACACTCTTCCTACCTATAGTTTTCTGTCCCTAGAAAAAATGTTTTTTTAAAGCACACTATAGCACAAGGAGAATTTCCCTCACTGTCCTTCCCTGTCCCTAGAAACAAGGATTATCACAGTGAAAGAAACTGACACTCTTCCTACCTATAGTTTTCTGTCCCTAGAAAAAATGTTTTTTTAAAGCACACTATAGCACAAGGAGAATTTCCCTCACTGACCTTCCCTGTCCCTAGAAACAAGGATTATCACAGTGAAAGAAACTGACACTCTTCCTACCTATAGTTTTCTGTCCCTAGAAAAAATGTTTTTTTAAAGCACACTATAGCACAAGGAGAATTTCCCTCACTGTCCTTCCCTGTCCCTAGAAACAAGGATTATCAGAGTGAAAGAAACTGACACTCTTCCTACCTATAGTTTTCTGTCCCTAGAAAAAATGTTTTTTTAAAGCACACTATAGCACAAGGAGAATTTCCCTCACTGTCCTTCCCTGTCCCTAGAAACAAGGATTATCACAGTGAAAGAAACTGACACTCTTCCTACCTATAGTTTTCTGTCCCTAGAAAAAATGTTTTTTTAAAGCACACTATAGCACAAGGAGAATTTCCCTCACTTTCCTTCCCTGTCCCTAGAAACAAGGATTATCACAGTGAAAGAAACTGACACTCTTCCTACCTATAGTTTTCTGTCCTAGAAAAAATGTTTTTTTAAAGCACACTATAGCACAAGGAGAATTTCCCTCACTTTCCTTCCCTGTCCCTAGAAACAAGGATTATCACAGTGAAAGAAACTGACACTCTTCCTACCTATAGTTTTCTGTCCCTAGAAAAAATGTTTTTTTAAAGCACACTATAGCACAAGGAGAATTTCCCTCACTGTCCTTCCCTGTCCCTAGAAACAAGGATTATCAGAGTGAAAGAAACTGACACTCTTCCTACCTATAGTTTTCTGTCCCTAGAAAAAATGTTTTTTTAAAGCACACTATAGCACAAGGAGAATTTCCCTCACTGTCCTTCCCTGTCCCTAGAAACAAGGATTATCACAGTGAAAGAAACTGACACTCTTCCTACCTATAGTTTTCTGTCCCTAGAAAAAATGTTTTTTTAAAGCACACTATAGCACAAGGAGAATTTCCCTCACTGTCCTTCCCTGTCCCTAGAAACAAGGATTATCAGAGTGAAAGAAACTGACACTCTTCCTATCTATAGTTGTCTGTCCCTAGAAAAAATGTTTTTTTAAAGCACACTATAGCACAAGGAGAATTTCCCTCACTGTCCTTCCCTGTCCCTAGAAACAAGGATTCGCACAATAAAACACACTGACACTCTCCCTACCTATAGTTTTCTGTCCCTAGAAAAAATGTTTTTTTTAAAGCACACTATAGCACAAGGAGAATTTCCCTCACTGTCCTTCCCTGTCCCTAGAAACAAGGATTATCACAGTGAAAGAAACTGACACTCTTCCTACCTATAGTTTTCTGTCCCTAGAAAAAATGTTTATTTAAAGCACACTATAGCACAAGGAGAATTTCCCTCACTGTCCTTCCCTGTCCCTAGAAACAAGGATTATCACAGTGAAAGAAACTGACACTCTTCCTACCTATAGTTTTCTGTCCCTAGAAAAAATGTTTTTTTAAAGCACACTATAGCACAAGGAGAATTTCCCTCACTGTCCTTCCCTGTCCCTAGAAACAAGGATTATCACAGTGAAAGAAACTGACACTCT
Organism: Rana muscosa; assembly: GCA_029206835.1. Classification (NCBI taxonomy): domain Eukaryota; kingdom Metazoa; phylum Chordata; class Amphibia; order Anura; family Ranidae; genus Rana; species Rana muscosa. Next base: position 210,853,728 of record CM055119.1, read on the forward strand.
TCCTACCTATAGTTTTCTGTCCCTAGAAAAAATGTTTTTTTAAAGCACACTATAGCACAAGGAGAATTTCCCTCACTTTCCTTCCCTGTCCCTAGAAACAAGGATTATCACAGTGAAAGAAACTGACACTCTTCCTACCTATAGTTTTCTGTCCCTAGAAAAAATGTTTTTTTAAAGCACACTATAGCACAAGGAGAATTTCCCTCACTTTCCTTCCCTGTCCCTAGAAACAAGGATTATCACAGTGAAAGAAACTGACACTCTTCCTACCTATAGTTTTCTGTCCCTAGAAAAAATGTTTTTTTAAAGCACACTATAGCACAAGGAGAATTTCCCTCACTGTCCTTCCCTGTCCCTAGAAACAAGGATTATCAGAGTGAAAGAAACTGACACTCTTCCTACCTATAGTTTTCTGTCCCTAGAAAAAATGTTTTTTTAAAGCACACTATAGCACAAGGAGAATTTCCCTCACTGTCCTTCCCTGTCCCTAGAAACAAGGATTATCACAGTGAAAGAAACTGACACTCTTCCTACCTATAGTTTTCTGTCCCTAGAAAAAATGTTTTTTTAAAGCACACTATAGCACTAGGAGAATTTCCCTCACTGTCCTTCCCTGTCCCTAGAAACAAGGATTATCAGAGTGAAAGAAACTGACACTCTTCCTACCTATAGTTTTCTGTCCCTAGAAATTTTTTTTTTTAAAGCACACTATAGCACAAGGAGAATTTCCCTCACTGTCCTTCCCTGTCCCTAGAAACAAGGATTATCACAGTGAAAGAAACTGACACTCTTCCTACCTATAGTTTTCTGTCCCTAGAAAAAATGTTTTTTTAAAGCACACTATAGCACAAGGAGAATTTCCCTCACTGTCCTTCCCTGTCCCTAGAAACAAGGATTATCACAGTGAAAGAAACTGACACTCTTCCTACCTATAGTTTTCTGTCCCTAGAAAAAATGTTTTTTTAAAGCACACTATAGCACAAGGAGAATTTCCCTCACTTTCCTTCCCTGTCCCTAGAAACAAGGATTATCACAGTGAAAGAAACTGACACTCTTCCTACCTATAGTTTTCTGTCCCTAGAAAAAATGTTTTTTTAAAGCACACTATAGCACAAGGAGAATTTCCCTCACTGTCCTTCCCTGTCCCTAGAAACAAGGATTATCAGAGTGAAAGAAACTGACACTCTTCCTACCTATAGTTTTCTGTCCCTAGAAAAAATGTTTTTTTAAAGCACACTATAGCACAAGGAGAATTTCCCTCACTGTCCTTCCCTGTCCCTAGAAACAAGGATTATCACAGTGAAAGAAACTGACACTCTTCCTACCTATAGTTTTCTGTCCCTAGAAAAAATGTTTTTTTAAAGCACACTATAGCACTAGGAGAATTTCCCTCACTGTCCTTCCCTGTCCCTAGAAACAAGGATTATCAGAGTGAAAGAAACTGACACTCTTCCTACCTATAGTTTTCTGTCCCTAGAAATTTTTTTTTTTAAAGCACACTATAGCACAAGGAGAATTTCCCTCACTGTCCTTCCCTGTCCCTAGAAACAAGGATTATCACAGTGAAAGAAACTGACACTCTTCCTACCTATAGTTTTCTGTCCCTAGAAAAAATGTTTTTTTAAAGCACACTATAGCACAAGGAGAATTTCCCTCACTGTCCTTCCCTGTTCCTAGAAACAAGGATTATCACAGTGAAAGAAACTGACACTCTTCCTACCTATAGTTTTCTGTCCCTAGAAAAAATGTTTTTTTAAAGCACACTATAGCACAAGGAGAATTTCCCTCACTGTCCTTCCCTGTCCCTAGAAACAAGGATTATCACAGTGAAAGAAACTGACACTCTTCCTACCTATAGTTTTCTGTCCCTAGAAAAAATGTTTTTTTAAAGCACACTATAGCACAAGGAGAATTTCCCTCACTGTCCTTCCCTGTCCCTAGAAACAAGGATTATCACAGTGAAAGAAACTGACACTCTTCCTACCTATAGTTTTCTGTCCCTAGAAAAAATGTTTTTTTAAAGCACACTATAGCACAAGGAGAATTTCCCTCACTTTCCTTCCCTGTCCCTAGAAACAAGGATTATCACAGTGAAAGAAACTGACACTCTTCCTACCTATAGTTTTCTGTCCCTAGAAAAAATGTTTTTTTAAAGCACACTATAGCACAAGGAGAATTTCCCTCACTTTCCTTCCCTGTCCCTAGAAACAAGGATTATCACAGTGAAAGAAACTGACACTCTTCCTACCTATAGTTTTCTGTCCCTAGAAAAAATGTTTTTTTAAAGCACACTATAGCACAAGGAGAATTTCCCTCACTGTCCTTCCCTGTCCCTAGAAACAAGGATTCGCACAGTAAAACACACTGACACTCTCCCTACCTATAGTTTTCTGTCCCTAGAAAAAATGTTTTTTTAAAGCACACTATAGCACAAGGAGAATTTCCCTCACTGTCCTTCCCTGTCCCTAGAAACAAGGATTATCACAGTGAAAGAAACTGACACTCTTCCTACCTATAGTTTTCTGTCCCTAGAAAAAATGTTTTTTTAAAGCACACTATAGCACAAGGAGAATTTCCCTCACTGTCCTTCCCTGTCCCTAGAAACAAGGATTATCACAGTGAAAGAAACTGACACTCTTCCTACCTATAGTTTTCTGTCCCTAGAAAAAATGTTTTTTTAAAGCACACTATAGCACAAGGAGAATTTCCCTCACTGTCCTTCCCTGTCCCTAGAAACAAGGATTATCAGAGTGAAAGAAACTGACACTCTTCCTACCTATAGTTTTCTGTCCCTAGAAAAAATGTTTTTTTAAAGCACACTATAGCACAAGGAGAATTTCCCTCACTGTCCTTCCCTGTCCCTAGAAACAAGGATTATCACAGTGAAAGAAACTGACACTCTTCCTACCTATAGTTTTCTGTCCCTAGAAAAAATGTTTTTTTAAAGCACGCTATTGCACAAGGAGAATTTCCCTCACTTTCCTTCCCTGTCCCTAGAAACAAGGATTATCACAGTGAAAGAAACTGACACTCTTCCTACCTATAGTTTTCTGTCCCTAGAAAAAATGTTTTTTTAAAGCACACTATAGCACAAGGAGAATTTCCCTCACTGTCCTTCCCTGTCCCTAGAAACAAGGATTATCACAGTGAAAGAAACTGACACTCTTCCTACTTATAGTTTTCTGTCCCTAGAAAAAATGTTTTTTTAAAGCACACTATAGCACAAGGAGAATTTCCCTCACTGTCCTTCCCTGTCCCTAGAAACAAGGATTATCACAGTGAAAGAAACTGACACTCTTCCTACCTATAGTTTTCTGTCCCTAGAAAAAATGTTTTTTTAAAGCACACTATAGCACAAGGAGAATTTCCCTCACTGTCCTTCCCTGTCCCTAGAAACAAGGATTATCACAGTGAAAGAAACTGACACTCTTCCTACCTATAGTTTTCTGTCCCTAGAAAAAATGTTTTTTTAAAGCACACTATAGCACAAGGAGAATTTCCCTCACTGTCCTTCCCTGTCCCTAGAAACAAGGATTATCACAGTGAAAGAAACTGACACTCTTCCTACCTATAGTTTTCTGTCCCTAGAAAAAATGTTTTTTTAAAGCACACTATAGCACAAGGAGAATTTCCCTCACTTTCCTTCCCTGTCCCTAGAAACAAGGATTATCACAGTGAAAGAAACTGACACTCTTCCTACCTATAGTTTTCTGTCCCTAGAAAAAATGTTTTTTTAAAGCACACTATAGCACAAGGAGAATTTCCCTCACTGTCCTTCCCTGTCCCTAGAAACAAGGATTCGCACAGTAAAACACACTGACACTCTCCCTACCTATAGTTTTCTGTCCCTAGAAAAAATGTTTTTTTAAAGCACACTATAGCACAAGGAGAATTTCCCTCACTGTCCTTCCCTGTCCCTAGAAACAAGGATTCGCACAGTAAAACACACTGACACTCTCCCTACCTATAGTTTTCTGTCCCTAGAAAAAATGTTTTTTTAAAGCACACTATAGCACAAGGAGAATTTCCCTCACTGTCCTTCCCTGTCCCTAGAAACAAGGATTCGCACAGTAAAACACACTGACACTCTCCCTACCTATAGTTTTCTGTCCCTAGAAAAAATGTTTTTTTAAAGCACACTATAGCACAAGGAGAATTTCCCTCACTGTCCTTCCCTGTCCCTAGAAACAAGGATTCGCACAGTAAAACACACTGACACTCTCCCTACCTATAGTTTTCTGTCCCTAGAAAAAATGTTTTTTTAAAGCACACTATAGCACAAGGAGAATTTCCCTCACTGTCCTTCCCTGTCCCTAGAAACAAGGATTCACACAGTAAAACACACTGACAGTCTCCCTACCTATAGTTTTCTGTCCCTAGAAAAAATGTTTTTTTAAAGCACACTATAGCACAAGGAGAATTCCCTCACTGTCCTTCCCTGTCCCTAGAAACAAGGATTCGCACAGTAAAACACACTGACACTCTCCCTACCTATCCTTCTCTTTCCCTAAACTAAAGGAATCCAGGTTAAGCAAGAAAAAATAAATGTCACTGTCCCTGCCTATGCTTCTCTTTCCCTGCTCCGGAACACACTACACTAGGCCGCCGTGCTGGCGGCCTTTTATAGTGTGGGGCGTGTACTAAACACCCTCAGCAATAATTGGCCACAGGCATCCTGCCTGTGGCCAATCATTGCTCTCCTCGCTGCCGGCGCTGTGATTGGCCAAGCATGCGGGGTCACAGTGCATGCTTGGCCAATCACAGCGCCTGGATGACACTGCGATGGCGTAGTGCATTGTGGGCCGTTCGCGTCACTCGAATTTGGCGCGAACGGCCCAAATCGTTCGATCTTCGTCGAACGATCGAACAGCCGATGTTCGAGTCGAACGTATGTTCGACTCGAACACGAAGCTCATCCCTACTGACCACCCCTAAATTTGAAGTATCCAGTAAGGTTGTGAAAAAGGGGAGACCTAGAGGGAGAGTCTAGAATGTTACGTACAATGTTATCTTTAAATGATGGAACACCTCTGAAGATGACATGCGGTTTGGGCGGAAGAAGAGGTCCCAGAACTCTATTGTTCTGTAGGATACGCCAATGTTTTCCCAAAATACGTTTAACAACTGTGTATTGGGTATAAAAAGACGTTACTAGTGAAAAACTGTCAAAGTTGCTTTTCCCTTTAGCGCTGTCATTCACCCTATTTGTCAATAGGGGTTCTCTCTCCATAGCTCCAACTTGGCCAAGTGTGGTCTCTAAAGCAACAGGGTCATAGTTTTTCTCAAGGACTCGGTTTTTTAATATCCCAGTCTCTCTATCGAAGTCCTCAAGGGTGCTACAGTTCCCCCTCAAACAAAGGAACTGTCTCTTGGGGACTCCTTCTAACCAAGGTCGATGATGGCAACTTGCCCTTGATATATACACATTACGATCAGTAGCCTTGAAGAAAGAAGGAGATGTAATTAAATGGCCAGTATCCAGCTTAATGGTCAAATCTAGAAAATGTATTTCCTTTTGGCTCATCTCTTAGCTTAATTTAATGCCTCTATTGTTCTAATTCAAGGTGGTCATGAACTCTATAAGGGAGGTGGAGTCACTTCTCCAAAGGAGGAGGATGTCGTCTATGTATCTAGCCCATAAGACTAATTCCGTCCTTCCTAGGGCATAGACAACATCCTCCTCCTATCTTGCCATGAACAAATTTGCCACAATGGGAGCATGTTTAGCCCCCATTGCGACACCCCTATTTTGAAGGAAGAAACCACCTCCAAACCAAAAATAGTTATGTGTAGCTGCATATTTCAACAGATCCATGATAAACTCCTTTTGAATTGAACTTACGGGTGAGTCCTTATCCATGAATTCAACAAGCCGGCTAGCTCACAATGCAGCCCATGGTCCAGGACTGGCACAAACGCAGTGACGTCAGCACGTTGCTTCTCCCTACGTGTTTCGTCACCGATGTCATTGTCCTGGGGCAGCTTGACAGCCAGAGTGGTAACGTTGCCAATTTTTTACTTTGTACTGTTATTACTTTTACTTTTAATATCAGCAAGTTCCTTCTGAAGGCCCATGTGGTTTATTGCAGCCACCACTCAACCCTTTCTAGTCTAGCTTCTGAGCGCTGTTAACTCTATCATCTTCCCAGAAGAGTTGGAGCTGTTAGAGATGTTCATGACAAAAATAATTGTTTTGTTTAGTTTTGATTTGTTAATCTAGTGATTCAGTTTTGGTAAATCCGGTTGATTCGTTCAATTCGTAATCTGTGATCCATATTCAGAATTTTTCAAATAATTTTTTTTTATTCAAAACGTTTGAATCGATAAATTTAGATTTTAAAAACTTTTTTTTCATTTTGCTTGCAATGTGGCAAAGGGAACAAAGAAAATAAAAATCTACTATGGGGGTTATTTACTAAAGGAAAATCCACTTTGCACTACAGGTGCATTGCAAGTGCAGTCGTGGTAGATCTGAGATGCAAGGAAAATAATAAACAGCATTTTAGCTTGCACATGATTGGATGATAAAATCAGCAGAGCTTCCCCTCATTTCAGATCTTCCCCTCATATCTACAGCGACTGCACTTCCAAGTGCACTTGTAGTGCAGAGTGGATTTGCCTTTAGTAAATGAACCCCACAGTGTTTGATTTCAGCAATATTTGAACAGTTAGAATTCAACTGAAGTTTGATGTAAAATTCTATTCAAATTTCCATCCAAATTTCCGAAATTCTGACAAATTTTGTTTAGTTATTTGAAGCATTCGGTAAAAATTTGTTTATATTATATTTTGGGTATTCAGATATATTCGAATATCCAAATAACGAAAATTTGTCCAAAAATATTAAATTCTGAACCAAACGAACCGCACATGTCTAGAAGCTGTTATAGCTGCAAAGGGTGGACCAACTCAAAATTGAACCCTACGGACTAAGACTGGGATGCCATTAAAGTTCATGTGCGTGTAATGGCAGGCGTCCCAATACTTTTGGTAGTATAATGTAACTTTAATGTCTGCTGATAACATTAAAAAACATACTCAAATATAAATGTTTGTCCTTTATTTTCTTCTCTTTCTGCTGTTCAAAAATAAATAAAAATCCGATAATAAAGAAAATTAAATCGTTTTATATAACCCTATCACCTGATTTTAAATGCAGGCCCTTTGTCTTGTCTTACACAGCACTCTATATAAGAGGACACAGTTTTATTCCATAGACATGATCTGTAGCCTTGTGTGTTCCCAGATAATGTTATACCGGGTTATAGTGACCTCCCTTCATCTCCTTGCTGTTGTATTGTGTAGATTTATACTGACATCTCATACACAGATTGGAGAATTGTGTGTGCTCCTTCTGTGTGTGACACCTTGTACCGCTGACACCGAGAACCCAGGACCGGCACCAACCAACGTGCCGGAGGCAGCCAAAGTATATGAAGACTATGAGTATTATCAGGATGGAGACGTTATAATCGGAGGGATCTTCACTGTCAATAGTCATTTACAGGGAATTGCCTATGATTATCTACCTCTAACCAAAACTTTTTTTATGATGTTGTGCTTGAAGTGAGTATTTTATTTATTTTTTATGTTAGAACACTTCAAATTGATAGTATGGTAAGTGCCCTTTTTCCATCTTTTATACATTCAAAATGCATGGAGTACTATGTAACTAATAATGTGTATGTGTATCTTTTACAGCAGCTCTGTTGCATATGGTGCACCAATGCCTGCTAATAGGAAATACTTTGTATTACATTTTATCAATATTCATTACCTCTCATGTGCTGCCAAGCTGACATATATGTATCCATTAAGTTCATGCCATGTGTGCATGTGTATGTATATATATGAAATTACTTTTTTACTTGCTTCATACCATTGTTACAAATAAATGATGTTTACTAACCACTCTACCTCCACAAGTCAATTGCCTCATTTAAAGTCCCACATTCCATTCTTATTTACCTGAATCAGGGATGGAGGGATGGAGTCCCAAAACTCCCCCCTCTCTACTTTTTCCTAATCACAACCTTTGTTTTTACTTCCCCCCGACCCCCTTGTTGCACCTGGTGTGATCTCCAGCAGCCATATCATGTCTACATACACTCCAGCGATGGCCGCATTGCATTTCTCAGGGTGCTTCCTGACGGTGACCATGCCTAGGTAATGTGTGGTGTGAGGGACACTTGTGATTTCCATTAAAAGCTTTGGCAGGGGTGACAACAACAGGAAGGAATTAGGAGACGGGGACAGAGCTTTGCCACCCTATCACACCCTGAGCAAGGACCTCCATGGCGGGATCACCAGGCTTTATTTTAATGAAAGCTGCAGATCTACAAAAGACTGAAAACGACTTTTGACATTAACATGTTAAAGCTGCTATGAGATTTTAGTGATTGGGATCACGTCTATTTTTAATATCAGGTTACGTCTGATTGCTTTGCTGTGTGTGAAGTCTAACACGGCACTGCTCTAGTTTCAGCTCTTACATTGTATCCTCAGCATTGATCCCGGTGTTCTGCCGAATAAGGTCCGCCCGGCGGATAAGGACCCCCCTGTACTGTGCAGGCGCGGCGCTTGCGCAGTACGAACCTCAATGAGCCTCCGAAAATAGCCGAACATGTAGAGCCGAGAGTCAGCTCTACACAGCGCCTGCGCAATGAGTATGACACATGCCGCACGCTGCTGATGCTAGTGCTACTCTGCAAGGGGCGGGGGTGATTTAAGCAATAAAGTACACGTCTTAGCGGGGGGGTGTTAAAACAAATGAAGGGCTGGTTTTGCAATGTCAATGGGCGGATTTTGCAATGTTGATGGGCGGATTTTGCAATTGCGAAACCCGCCCATCAACACGGCCCGCTAAGACGTGTACGTGCGGCATGTGTCATACTCATTGCGCAGGCGCAGTGTACAGCTGTCTCTCGGCTCTACATGTTCGGCTATTTTCAGAGGCTCATTGAGGTTCGTACTGTGCAAGCGCCGCGCCTGCGCAGTACAGGGGGGTCCTTAGCCGCTGGGGGAACTTTTCCGGCAAGACACCGGCTTTGTCTTTGAGCACACAGGGGTTGATTTACTAAAGGCAAATTGATTGTACACTCTGCAGGAGCAGTTGCTCCAGAGCTTAGTAAATGAGCAGAGGCTTTGCTGACTTCCGTCATCCAATCATGTGCAAGCAAAAATGCATTTTTTTATTTTCCTTGCAGGTGATTGGGTATTCTTTGCAAAGTGAAGCTTTGCCTCATTTACTAAGCTCTGGAGCAATTGCACCTGCAGAGTGCAACTGTACTTTGCAAAGTGCACAGTCTAGTTGCCTTTAGTAAATCAAACCTACAGTGTGATTCCTGGGTAGGGTGAAGACCGCGCAGGCAGCAGACCGGTGTCGTCCCAAACATGCGCAGACGCCTTTGCTTTTTAAGTAGGGGTTTTGGGTTACAGAAGGTCGAAATCTGATTTGGATCATAAGCTTTTCAGCCAAACAGCGCACCTAACAACAAACCTCAGACCCGGGAATCCCGCACACTGTGAGCTCAGAGACAAAGCAGACAAAGCCGGGATCAATGCCGAGGATACAATGTAAGAGCTGAAACTAGAGCAATGCCGTGTTATGCCGCGTACACACGATCGGACATTCCGACAACAAAACCGTGGATAAATTTCCGACGGAATGTTGGCTCAAACTTGTCTTGCATACACACGGTCGCACAAATGTTGTCGGAATTTGCGAACATCAAGAATGCGGTGACGTACAACACGTACGACGAACCGGCTCTCAAATTTTTGTTGTCAAAAATTCTGACAGAAAATGTCCGATGGGGCCTACACACGGTCAGAATTTCCGACCAAAAGCTCCCATCGAACATTTGTTGTCGGAAATTCCGAGCGTGTGTATGCAGCATTAGACTTCACACACAGGAAAGCAATCAGACATAATCTGATAATAAAATAGACGTGATCCCAATCACTAAAATCTCATAGAAGCTTTATTAACTCAAAAGACATTTCAGTCTTTGTAGATCTGCAGCTTAAATTAATATAAAGTCTGGTGATCCCGCCATGTAGGTCCTTGCTCAGGGTGTTATAGGTTGGCAAAGCTCTGTCCCCGTCTCCTAATTCCTTCCTTCTGTTGTCACCTCTGCCAAAGCTTTTAATGGAAATCACAAGTGTCCCTTTCAACACACATTACCTAGGCATGGTCACCATCAGGAAGCACCCTGAGAAATACCATGCGGCATAGGCGTGCGCAGCCTAATGGATTAGGGTGTGCACCCCAAAACTCAAACACACATGCTTGTGGGTGTGGGTGTATATATATATATATACACACACATACACACACATACATACACAGACCAAAACTCTTTTAAATAAATGTAAACAAACATTTTGAAATGTGTTAAAACAATTTTTAATCTTTCAATACATTTTAAATCTTATGGCAAAGCCGGTCAGAAGGAGAAAGTGGGGACGAGAGAGGAGGAGATGGGATCAGTTGGCAGTGGTGGTGGGGGAGGGGAATGGAATCAGTGGCAGTGCTGAAGGGATGGTGATCAGTGGAAGTGCTGGGGGTTGATGGGCTCAGTGGCAGTGCTGGGGGGGTGATCAGTTGCAGTTTTGGGGGTTGATGAGCTCAGTGGCAGTGCTGGGGGATGATTAGTGGCAGTGCTGGGGGTTGATGGGCTCAGTGGCAGTGCTGGGGGTGATCAGTGGCAGTGCTGTGGGTTTATGGGCTCAGTGGCAGTGCTTGGGGGGTGATCAGTGGCAGTGCTGGGGGTTGATGGTATCAGTGGTGGTGGGGGGGGTAAGGGGATTAGTGGCAGTGCTGGGGGGATGATCAGTGGCAGTGCTGGGGGGTTGATGGGCTCAGTGGCAGTGCTGGTGGGGGGTTGATGGGCTCAGTGGCAGTGCTGGGGGGGGTGATCAGTGGCAGTGCTGGGGGTTGATGGGCTCAGTGGCAGTGCTGGGGGGGTGATCAGTGGCAGTGCTGGGGGTTGATGGGCTCAGTGGCAGTGCTGGGGGGGTTATCAGTGGCAGTGCTGGGGGTTGATGAGCTCAGTGGCAGTGCTGGGGGGTGATCAGTGGCAGTGCTGTGGGTTTATGGGCTCAGTGGCAGTGCTTGGGGGTGATCAGTGGCAGTGCTTGGGGGTGATCAGTGGCAGTGCTTGGGGGGTGATCAGTGGCAGTGCTGGGGGTTGATGGGCTCAGTGGCAGTTCTGGGGGTTGAGAGCTCAGTGGCAGTGCTGGGGGGTGATCAGTGGCAGTGCTTGGTGGGTGATCATTGGCAGTGCTGGGGGTTGATGGTATCAGTGGTGGTGGGGGTTGTGGCGGTGGGGGGTAAGGGGATTAGTAGCAGTGCTGGGGGGATAATCAGTGGCAGTGCTGGGGGGTTGATGGGATCAGTGTCATTGCTAGTGGGGGGTTCATGGGCTCAGTGGCAGTGCTGGGGGGGTGATCAGTGGCAGTGCTGGGGGGTAATCAGTGGCAGTGCTGGGGGTTGATGGGCTAAGTAGCAGTGCTGGGGGGATGATCAGTGGCAGTGCTGGGGGGGTGATCAGTGGCAGTGCTGGGGGGGTGATCAGTGGCAGAGCTGGGGGGTGATCAGTGGCAGTGCTGGGGGGGTGATCAGTGGCAGTGCTGGGGATTGATGGGATCATTGGCAGTGGTGGGGGTTGTGGTGGTGGTGGGGGGTAAGGGGATTAGTGGCAGTACTGGGGGGGGTGGGATGAGTGGCAGTGGGGGGATTGGGATCAGTTGGAGTGCTGGGAGAATGGGATCAGTGACAATGCTGGGGGGGGATAGGATGGGTGGCAATGTTGAGGGGCATGGGATCAGTGGTGGGGGGTGGATGAGTGGAAGTGCTGAAGGGCATGGTATCAGCGGCACTCACTTGCTCTCAGTGTGGATTCCCATTTCCATGCTTGCTGTGTCTCCGGCTCCCTCCAGGCTTCATGCGTCTCCGCACACAGTGGAGACCTTCTCCGCTCCTCCCCCTTAACTACTGGATCAGCTGGCTCTTCCAGTGCCCCGGACGCCATGCCCCATGCGCCCATGTGCCCGCTGCTTGAAATTTAATTGGCGGAGCCGCGGAGAGGCTGGGTGGGCGGTCCTGCAGCAGTTACTTGGAACCAAGGAGTCAGGGGGAGCTGGGTGGCGGAGCCAGCAGTTCTAGCAGCCGATGGAAACGTAACACCAGGCTGGATGAGAGGGGCAGCGGGACGGCATATGGAACAACCGATGCTCTGCATTTTCCTCCCTGCAGCCCCTTAATGCTCGCTTCTCCTCCTCTTCCTCCCGCAGGCATTCAATGGCTGCAGGGAGGAAAATGCCGAGCATCGGTTGTTCTATATGCCGTCCCGCTGCCCCTCTCATCCAGGTGTAGACAAGTATGTCAGGGCCACTCAAAGCATGGGGCCAGGTCCCAAATGCGACCCTTATAGTTTGCCTGCACACTTCGGTACACTGAATGGCACTGGCGCCCGTGGTGATTAGGGTGTGCCCAGGCACACCTGGCACCCCCCCTGCGCACGCCTATGCCATGCGGCCATCGCTGGAGTGTATGTAGACATGATATGGTTGCTAAGGGGCTGCTGGAGATCAGACCAGGTACAACAAAGGGGGAGAAAAAAGTGAAAACAAAGGTTGTGATTTGGAAAAAGGGCACTTACCCCCCCCCTTTAATGACCAGGCCATCAAAATCTTGAGGGTCTATGAGATAAATTTTCCTTTTCATGGGCGGATATCTTCATCTTGTGATAAGTAAAGAATTACATTTTTAAATTTAGTTTACCAGAGGCCGACAGCGCCCCACGTAAATTGACTGCGGCAGGGCAGCATCCTGTACCATAAATTATGTACTTCCTGGTCTGGGGCACGCAAGTCCGCCACTGGTGACCCGCTCTCGCTGTGATTGGACACAGCGGGAGCCAATCAGTGGGGCCGGCAGGCACGATGTCCGCCGATGCCCACCGATCGTTTGGGAGACAGGGGAAGAACGGCAGTCTGGAACGGAAAAAAAAAAAATAATAATAATAATAATGACTTCCGGGGGTCATTGCCTCTTTAGATGCAAAGAAAGCTTTCGACTCGGTGGAGTGGACATACCTGTGGGCAGTGCTTTGAAGGTTTGGTATAGGTTCCCAGTTTATCTCCTGGTTGCAGCTTCTATACTCCACTTGGCAGCATGTCTTGTTTGATACTGCACTTCTCATCACAATATCAGAATTTAAACCCACATTCACTACCATCTGGCTATGTGCTCTTTGTCACTGTTGGGATCATGGTATGCGCCCAGTCTCTCACGTGCGAGTTCTGACCTCAGCTCCCGGGACTGACACCTGCCCCTGAATAGTGTAATTTTAAATACATGAAACGCGTCGGTCCAACTGGATGCACCCAATTCTTAGCTGTTTTAGTGACTTCAATATTTTGAACTCATATTATTACTGTGATCTTAAAGTGTTTTTACATGGAAGATCTATGCTTCTCACCACACCATGGGCCTGTTATGCTGCCAATACTGTTTTCATTATACATGGCTTGCATTATGTGATTGACTATTTTACTCATTGTATGTACAGTTGTGCTCAAATGTTTGCATACCCTGGCAGAAATTGACTTTGGCTTGGTATCAAAAGAGCCCCTAATTTTCCACTTCTTAATAAGGGATTAAACAGTACTGACTGGCATATTCAAGGCTTTGGGTATCTTTTTATATCCTTTTCCATCTTTGTAAAGTTTCATTACTTTGTTACGCAGGTACTTTGACTGTTCTTTTCTACCTCCTCATGGGTCAGTGTCTAGCCTGCTTAGTGCATCTATGTGAGAGCTAACAAACTCATTGACTATTTATACACGGACACTAATTGTGATTTAAAAAGCCACAAATGTGGGAAATTAACCTTTAATTGCCATTTTAACCTGTGTGTTCCTCCTTCTGTGTCTGTACCAAGGCCAAACATTCCAGGGTATGTAAACTTTTTATCGGGGCCATTTGGGTGATTTCTGTTATCATTAGGATTTTAAAAGGATCCAAAAAACTATGCGATAATAAAAGGCTTCATGTGATTGCTAGCCTTAAATAAAAGACAGTTTTTTTGGCATGATCAGTCATACTTTCAATAATAATGCCAAAATTTCTCAATTTCTGCCAGGGTATGCAAACTTTTGAGCACAACTGTATATTATGTTATACTGTGATGCTTTTTGACCTTGATCTTTGACCTTGATCTTCTGAAACATCGACTTATCTTTTAGCCACCAACACCCACCTCATGTAAAGTCTCAAATCCCCCTCTTTTTGCTTCTATACTCCACTCCCACTGCTGGGATACGCACTGGTGCTATGCTGTCTCCTGCTTTTACATTGCACTGTGGCACGTGACAGGGTTTCCCACTGTCACCGGGCCTTTTTGCGCTTGCTATTGAAACCCTGCCTATACTAGTGATGGCTTCAACAGTAATACAGGGCATTAGTATAGGTCCCCTGGAGGAGCGGATTTTGCTTTATGCCCATGACACCCTCCTCTATCTTAAGAATAATTCCTTCCCACTCCCTGCAGCCTTAGACCAGATCGAAGGGTTGGGCCAGTTCTCAGGGCTCAGGATGAACTGGGATAAGTCTATCCTGTTCTCCATGGGACCTGTAGATACATCAATGGCCCTTGGAGCTCCTCTCCAGTACATCACCACTTTTAAGTATCTGGAAATTGTTGTGCAAAAAGAGCTTCCATCCTACCTTCACCTTAACTTATAAATGTCCTTCCTTCCTACATTTTTATGTGTTTTGCAAAAACACCAGTTCCAGTTTTAATAAGTTGTACCATATAGTGACCTCCTTTATTTGGGCAGGCTCCACACCCAGAATAGCTAAATCTACTCTTCACCTAACACTTATGCTAGGGGGTTGGCACTACTGTGCTTTTTTAGTATTATTGGGCAGCAGTGTTGGTAACAGTTAAATGGTGGTTTACTCAAATGAAGAATTACCCTGCGGTCGTATTAGAAGTTGCCCTTCTGGGCTCCTACTCTGAACTGAGCAATTTGGTATTTTGGGGACCCCGATCTAACGCCAATATCACTACACCTATGCGTACATCTTTTCAAGTATGGAAGCAAGGGGGTGCATTTAAAAGCTAAAAACCTCTGGTCCCCCTTCACCCCTCTCAGGGGAAACCCCAAGCTTCCTCATTTTAGGTCCATACATGACTCATCTATCTGGGCTGAATATCGCGTTAAGACATTGAGAGACATTGTCCATCAGGGTCAGCTACTTTCCTTTGACAGGGTTAAGGTCATGCATAACCTGCCTAACAAGATGTTCTTCCACTACTTACAACTTACAACTCAGGCATGCAGCCAGAGTCCAATTTGCACTTTCAGTTGAAATTGGAGTCTCACAAGGTTGAGCGCCTGCTGATAGCAAAAGAGTTGGATAAACCTCTCATATCCCTCTACATGTGTCTGGCTCAAACAGATACCTCCATGGTGACACAGTTGTGTCAATTGTGGCATCAGGATGTTCCCTCACTTGCAGAAGAGGACTGGGAGGAGGGTATCCAACAATATATTCCACTTTGGATCTCAGCGAGAGACAGGTGGGTGCAATTAAAATTTCTGCATAGAGTTTATTATTTTCCTCATAGACTGTCAGACATTTACTCCCTGGTTGATTCATACTGTCCTAAATATCAGAATAAAGTGGATACATTTATCTATATGGTTTGGTCTTGCCCTCTAATCCAGACCTTCTGGGGAAAAGTGGTTGCTGAAGTTGGTGGGGTGGGAGGGCTTACGGTACCCCTTGATCCACTGCTACTACTGCTGGGCGTATATTATACTCTGACTGTCAATCACCATAAGAAACTGTTTCTGTTTTATACGCTGTACTATGCTAGAAAGATGATTCTGATGCAGTGAAAGCTCCCAAATCCTCCCACGCTAGGTCAATGGAGGTCCATGATTAATAGAAGTGTTGCCGATCTATAAGCTCATGTATATGGGCTACAACTGTCCATAGAAATGTAACAAAATCTGGGAGGCATGGGTCCAGACTAGAGACCTAACATTGTGAATTTGGGTCTGGCTTTTCCCATCCTAATTTCTTGACCTTCATACTCAGTGTTAGCATACCTCATCTTATTCTGCAGACACTCTCCTGGGTACTTCCCTCTTCTTTTCTCTTCCTTACCTACCATGCCCTCTTTATTACTCGCCCCCAAGTCCTCTCCTCTCCCTCCCCCCCTCCCCCTCCTTACCCTTATTTTCATCCACTTCACCCTCTTCTACTACTTCTCTTTCCTTTCAAAGATGTCAACCTTAGGTTTGCCCCTTGTTCCCTCCTTTTATTTCACATTGTATAATCTGCTGATCTGCTTTGCAGGATGGGCTAGAGCATGTATGATGGTTGAACCTATGGTCACCGTAGCTGACCTTGGGGGCTGACGCTGATGCTTGAGGCCATATATTTGATTTGTTTTCCTGTTTGGACTGTGATTTAATACTCCAGTCCTCTGTATAACTTATTTATCATAAGATGACTTTTGCGGTTGTATGTGTGTCATAGTTGTTTATTGTTATTGAATTTTTCTTTTGTTAAAATTCAATAAACTTTACTGTTAAAAAAAGCCTGCTTTTCCTGCCTGCTGCCTGGACCAATACTTTGACTGTGCTGACCATATCTCTTCCTGCTGCCTGTAATGACCCAATAATTTTTATGGACCATGTTGCTGCCTGCTGCCTGGACCAATACTTTGACTGTGCTGACCATATCTCTTCCTGCTGCCTGTAATGACCCAATCATTTTTATGGATCATATTGTTGCCTGCTGCCTGGACCAATACTTTGGCTGTGCTGATGATATCTCTGCCTGCTGTTTGTAATGACCCAGGACTTTTTATGGACCCTGGACTATTCATGGAGCATGTCCATGCCTATTACCTGAATGCCAGCATTCTGCTTGTACTGACCCTGGCCTGTTTATGGACCATATTCCTGCCTGCTGCCTGGACCAATACTTTGGCTGTACTGACCATATCTCTGCCTGCTACCTCTGCTGACCCTGGACTGTTCATGGAGCATGTTCATGCCTGTTACCTACCCCTAAATGCCAGCCTTCTGCGTATACTGACCCTGGCCTGTTTATGGACCATATTCCTGCCTGCTGCCTGGACCAATGCTCTCCTCTGCGGACAACTACTGTACTAAAACCACAATTTTTTTGTGTACTCTTTGTTCAGCTAGGCTGTAAAAAGTCTCACACATGTGGTATTTTCATACTCAGGAGTAGTAGTAAAATGTATTCAAGGGTGTAATTCTTAGTATATCCATGCTGTGTGTTAGAATTATCTTATAAATTGACAACTTTGTGTAAAAAAAAAAAAATGACTTTTTAATTTTCTGTAAACATATTTCAAAAACTTGTTGGGAAAAAATTACATGTTCAAAAGACTTATTATGCCTAATGGAATATACATTGGGGTGTTTGCTTTCCAAAATGTGGTAATTTTGTGGGTGTTTTCATTGTCTTGGTGCTCCAGGGCCTTCAAAATGTGTTAGGTAGTCAGAAAATGTAATGTGTAATCTACGCCCCTAGAACACCAAGAATGTTCATTTGGGTAGTATTTGTACTGTCCTGGAATTTTTTGGGCCTTAACAAATCAGGTAGACTCTATAACCTTCATGCAGACGAAATAATATACACTGATTTTGATTATTTTTATCAAAGAAATGTAGGAGTATAGTTTTTAGCCTAAATTTATAAAGAAAAATTACTTTTTTGCAAAATTTTATAATAGAAACTAAGAAAAAAATTTTTTTTTTTCTAAATTTTAGTTTCTTTGTTACTTATATCGCAGAAAATAAAAAAAACTCAGTGGTGATTAAATACCGCCAAAAGAAAGCTCAATTTGTCTCCAAAAAATGATAACAATTTTATTTCACTAATTGTCATTCAAAGTGTGACAGCACTGAAAACTGATAATTGGCCTGGGCAATAAGGGGGTAAAAGTGCCCGGTATTGAAGTGGTTAATAATGCCCCGAACATGCTTCTTTGTTTTTTATTTCAACTAAATGATGTAATCTCTTCATGCTATTAGTATACATGCACAACTTTACATTGACCCATATCGATATGAGAACACAAAAATACATTTTCAGCTCAAGACAAATATGTACCAATTATTCTAAGTTGCTAATAAAGGACAAAATGGCTGCATATAAAGTTTCAATTAGAGACAGATCGCCTGAGAGGAAACAACTTCTGCTGGGCTCTATTTAGAAAATCCACAGTATGCTGGAAATAGATGTATCCACTATAAACATTCTTTCTCATTTTTCTGTTTTGTTTTGCAGTCCTCAGCCACAATTTTATAAGAATCTGTTGACTTTCTTTTTTGCCATTGATGAAATTAACAAGAACCCTTCAATGTTACCAAATATTACTCTTGGATATCACCTATATGACTCCTGTGCGGAAACCAGGAAGGCGATAAAAAACACATTGCAGATTCTATCTGGACCGGGAAAGATGGTCCCAAATTACTCATGCAGAGAACGTAAAAAAATACTGGGCTTCATTGGAGACCAGAGCTCTGCAACCACTGCATCTATAGCACAGATATTGGCTTTATATCGGTTTGTACAAGTCAGTAAAACCTTTTTTATTTCAGAATTGAAGCTGACTTAAACACAGTTTATATTGTGAGCAGGTCTAAGTTTCATTTTGATTCTTCTGTATGTATTTTGTTATATTTTCAACAAAAAAAATTGATTATCAGCATGTCCTCTCTTGGCCTGGTAGCCATCATGGGGGTTCGAGTTTAACGTGCCATTGTCCTCGCTGATTATAAAAAAAGATCTGCTGAAAACTGAAATGTAATGTTTGACCAGCCAGGATTTTATGTATCATGCTTTGTAGCATTGTCAATTCATGTTTTATAGATCAGTTATGGGGCAACCAGTCCATCACTGAAAGACAAGAGTGTTTTCCCAACCTTGTTTCGGATGGTACGAAATCATTTTGTAATGTATTCTAACTTGGCTCAAATGCTGAAGTACTTTGGATGGAACTGGATAGGAGTTATTAGATCTAATGATGACAGCGGGAGAGATGAGTTAATGGTTTTAAGGAGAGTCATGAATTTCTATAAAATTTGTATTTGTTTTGATATAAGAGTTGATGGTCACGCATCCCAAATTACAAAAATGGATGAACAGGCACATTCTATTAAACAAACATCTGTCAATGTTATTGTACTTTGTGGGACGTTGTTTGATATTGAGGTTGACATTTTACATTTTATAAGAGGTTATATAGATGACAGAACAGTCATCCTTGACCCTACTTGGGCAACAAACATTGTCCTCATTGGTAAACACCCAGAAATATTTAATTGTAGTTTGTCCTTTGGGGCCAAGTTCACAAGTATTGCAGAATTTCATAACTTTGCTAATGAATTCCAACCTCATAAGAAACCAAAAGACAAATTACTTGAAGATCTGTGGATAAGTGAATTGGGTTGTTCTTCTGTAAATGAAAAAAAAAATAATTTCTTTAGCTATATGTATTCTAGATCACTTGATGAGTGCAATGGCTCAGAACACATTAGTGATATCCAACACTTCTTTAATGGAGGTTATGCCCACCAAGTGTATCTCGCGGTTTACTCTATGGTCACGGCCTTACATGATATGCTTGGATTCATGAAGACACAAACATCTGGAAGTCAGTTATTTAGCTTTAAACACAAGGTGAGTGAAGCCTAGATAAATGCAATCATATCTAAACCTTAGAGGTGGAGAATATTTTTTTTTTCTCCTTACATTAACTTGGTAGTCCTGTTAATAATAAAATACCTGTGCCTGGGTGGCCTTGCTCACTCCTCCACTGTAACTATGGCGAAAGCCATGTTTCCCGGCTAGGCTGGACTTCAAACATGTCTGCCTTTGTTAATGCCCATTTTTTTTTTTTTTTGCAAAATCTTTTTTATTGAAGTTTATGTTAGCATACAAAACTAGCCCACGCAGGGGTCTAACATTTGCCCACGCAGGGGCAGTTCCTCTGCTGCGGCAACACACCTCAACAGGGCATAACACACAACACAAACAACCTATCTTAACTTATACTATAAGCCCAATGTGGGGAGAGGTTCAGTTCAATATAATCTGTGCTCAAATTGATACCGACAGGATAATGCAACATGAGAATAGTTGGGTCAATAAACTAACAGACTAAAGATATATTGTCAATCTAGGCATTGGTTACTGCATTGTTTGGTGTGGTATTATCATCCAGCCAACAACTCCATACCTTCTCAAATTTTTGTGGACATCCCCTGCCCGAGTAGGTGGCTTTATATAGGGGCAAACTGGCATTCACTAGGCTTTTCCAAAATCTGATAGAGGGGGGAGACGTTTGTTTCCATTTCATCGTAATGGCTTTTTACGGGCATAATATAGTAACAGGGATATGAGTATTTTCCTGGCTCTGATCATTGGCATTTGTTCCACCAGCCCTAGCAGACAATATATAGGATCATCAGGAACACGAGTCTTAGTGACCTTAGTAATCACCTGGAGTACTTCTTTCCATTAATGTGCAATTGCCGGGCAAACACCAAAAATGTGGAAAAAGTCCCCCGGTTGATAGGAGCAACGCCAGCACGCCAGAGAATGCGCTGGTAACATCTGGTGCAACCTGTGAGGTGTGTAGTGAGCTCTATGTACAATTTTGTATTGGACCAATTTGTCCCTTGCTGAGACGTTAATGCCCATTTTTAATGGAGTTCATAGAATAATCAGTATACATAAGAAAGATAACATTGTTTGTGCTTCACGAAAGCACTGCATTTCTGGCAAGATCGACAGGTAGAATAAAGAATAGGACAAACTCCTAAAGGAATATGATTTTCCAAAGGTACTATATATGAGATAAATGTGATATCTTAAAAATATATATTTTTTTTCTTTCAATATTCTTTATTGAAATTTTAAGATAGAAAACAGAAAAGCGGAACAGATTGTGTTAGAGCGGGGAGGGCCCGCTCCATTTAAAACATGAATACAGAAAAATATGTGCACACAGTAAAAAGAATGATTACAGAATGGAATGGTAAGTTTGACTATGATGAGAATCAGTGCTGCTGTTAGAAATCATGGGGACCCATACAGCCTACCTGACAGGCCCCCCGGCCAGAAGTGACTGAGGACATAGCTTTAATCAGTCCCTTTCATTGCAGCCTCAGTTGCAAAGTTAAATGAATTGGAAGCACTTTGAAGCTTCTTGCTCATTCACAAACTGAAGTATATTAAACACAGTTTACTATGCTTCAGTGATGAATGGACACAAGAGAGATTGGTACTGATTACTCACTGTGTTCATTCAGGAAAGCAAGGGGCCAATAAAATATATATTTACTGGCCCCTTCCCCTACTCTCCAGCCTGAAACATCCCCCTGTGTGCCCACAACAGCTTCCGGCAGGAGAGGAGGGAAGCCAGCAGTGTTGCGGGAGAAAGGGGCACACAGGGGGTAGGGGTACATGTGCTAGAACCACTCCCCTGTAGTGCAGCCAGAGGGAGAAGCTGGCAGCCTTGCAGGGTAGGCAGAAGAGGATTGGTGTCTGCAATAAGATAGTACAGCTGGCCCTCCTGCTCAGCAGGTGACTGTGCCCCCCTTTCAAACTAATGGGACTTATTACAGGAGGGCTGGCTGTACTGCCCTATCAGTGGCCCTGGTGAGAATAGAGTGGGAAGGTTATAAGCTGTCTGCTCAGGGGGGTATCCTGAGGGGGGGAGAGAGGAAGGAATGGAGAAAAAGAATAAAGGCATAAGAGAATTAGGTTATCTAGTGCCAAGAGAGCAGTTAATGGAGATAACCTGTTAAGAGATGACATGGCCCGGGTCCCACTGGGGGGAGATGAAAGATATGGGGAGCAGTTGTCCTGTAACCTTGAGATTTGCCAAGGGAGAGAGCTAAATGGGTATTACTGCTCTGGGGTCCGAGAGCCAGACCTACCATTGTTGGTGGAAATTATCAATTTTTAGATGAGTATTTGCAAAGAGGAGTTCCATATGAACATGATCATTGAGTATATCGACGATCATACCAAGGGTGGGAGGGCCGGTCTTCTTCCATGCAAAAAAATTATGAATAAATTAACACCTTCTCCCAGCTCAACCCCTATGAAATGTAATGTGATTTATCGTCACCTACAAATATTATTATATACATGGAGCGAAACATGGAGGATGGGTTATATTTGAGCCTCAAATCTCAACCTTTTTTATTGAATGTTCAATGAACTTTATTGGGAGTCAGCCAAAGGCATTAATAAAAGTGCCAATGACCTCAAAGACCACCATTCATTGTCACCTCCAATAGTGTAGAAGAAGAGGGTAAGGGGAGGGGAAAGGGGAGAGAAGGGACCAACCACTCCCCTTGTCCTACATCAGTGGATAATATATATTTGCAATAGGTGGTGCTTCATAATCGCTCCTAATGTTGGAAAGCCCCGTTAGTCAAAAGGACCCACATTTCTATCTATTGGTTTGTCATGGAGTATTCAGAGTCCACATTCCCAAAAAAGGCATTCTTTAGATGGAAATCCTTAGTGATCCCGCCCAGCACTTGCTCCCCTGCCATGGCCATATTTGGTCAATTATGTCAGTACTAGCTCCGCCCTTCTCTTTTATAGCTGGTGACAGCTCAAGCAGCTGTCATTCGGCTAGGAGTACAATCTGGATTGGTCATGTGCACCAGGCCCGCCGGGTTTTTCTTTTCAGCAAATGAACAGACAGCTGGCATCCTTATTGATTCATTAAAATCATAAAACAAAAAACAGAGGGCTCACCAGCTTAGTGCATTATCCTCAAAACATGCAATTTATTAGTAAAAAATGGTAAGTATTATACTCACAAACCGAAAGATATATAACAGCTTGTCAAGTTACAACAATAGCAGCAAGTCCATGATACATTATAGATCGTAATACACCATCAAAGGTCCAGCATGCTAACGCGTTTCGGGGGTCTTCCCTCTCACTCAGAGCCAAATGAACTGTGCCTTACATTAGCTCTTAAATAACAAAATGGTATGTATGCCAACAAGTGGGGCCCCTCCCCCCACACACCATGGGTGGGTGTTAACCCCTCTATTTGCAACCTTCACATGGCACATCTTAATTGTGCAATATAATACGATACTAAAAAAAATGTTTGTATAAAACAATATGAATTGCATATCATATATTCCATAGTATATACAATATAAAAACATCATAATGCTTGATTTTGGCCATTAAGTATGCAGCACCATATAGCGCTGGCCTCTAGATGGATCACATCTATTAAAAGCAAACACGTGCAATTCGTTTTGCTCCAAATATAAATGCGGACACATTTTTGGTTATTTGGATAACATCCAAATCTCTGAATGAAATAGTAACGAATTTAGATGAAATCCATTTCATTTTGTTGCGCATATTCGTTTTCTAACAAATTCCCAAATTTTCAGATTGGTTCAAATTCAGATTGGTGTGAGGAAATGCTGGCTGTTAAGGAGTGGGCCTGGGAAGCCGGCCGCCGCATCCTTAACAACCGATGACTTATCAGCCGTCAGCGGGTTTCCCCACTGACAGCTGAATGTAAAAAAATAAGAACTGCAGGCAGTAAAAAATTTATGAAAAAAACAGTGTGGCTTCGCCCCAATGCATACCAGACCCTTATCTGAGCATACAGCCCGGCAGGCCAGGAAGGTGGGGAAGGAGCGAGTGCCCCCCTCCTGAACCATACCAGGCCACATGCCCTCAACATGGGGGGAGCTTTGGGGCAGGGGGGCTCTGCCCTCCCCAAAGCACCTTGTCCTCTTGTTAATGGGGACAAGGGCCTCTTCCCCACAACCCTGGTCCGGTGGTTGTGGGGGTCTGTGGGCAGGGGGCATATCAGAATTTGAAAGCCCCCTTAACAAGGGGCCCCCAGATCCTGGCCATTTTGATTATTATTGGATTTACCTCGGGGGACTTTGTTTTTTTTTCTTTTAATAATGGAATTGTCAAAAACTGTCTCTGTGTTTGTATTTACTTTTACACTTTTTTGGTGAATCAGTAAGGGTACTATGTACTCCATACTCCTTCACAAAGGGGTAGCCGGGATTTGGAGGCCGCCTTGTTAAAAGGGGCTTCAAGATCCTGATGAGTGACCCCCGCTCCCCCACAACCACTGGGCCAGGGTTGTGGGGAAGAGGCCACATCAACATGGGAACAAGAAACTTTGTGGGGGGCAGAGGACCCCCTATGTGGAGGGCATGTGGCCTGGTATGGTTCTGGAGGGAGGGGCGGTCGCTGGCTCATTCCCCCCTTTCTTGGCCTGCCAGGCTGCTGCTCGGATGAGGGTCTGGTATGGATTGGGGGGGACCCCATGCTGTTATTTTTCTTTATTTTTCATTGCCGGCATTCTCTTGTTTATGTTTCAGCTGTCAGTGGGGAAGCCCACTGACAGCTGATGAGTCATCGCTTGTTAATGACCTGGGGTTGGCTTCCTCTGCCCACTCCTTAACAATCAGCTATTTTTCACACAGAATTTAAATTGGTCGATCATTTTTCGACCAACCCGAATTAAAACTGTTGAATGAATGAATGAATGAGTGACTTGTATAGCGCTCACATGCGAACTGAATCGCCTCTAGGCGCTTTTTGCAGCCAGTGTCTGCTTGGCTGGTGCGGTCATTTTACCCTGTAGGATCTTGACACGCTTGGGACACACAATCGTACACACATATATACTGGGCCAATTTGGACAAGATCCAATTAACCTACCAGCATGTCTTTGGAGTGTGGGAGGAAACTGGATTACCCGGAGGAAACCCACGCAGACACAGGGAGAACATGCAAACTCCAGGCAGATGGTGTCGTGGTCGGGATTCGAACAAGCGACCCTTTTGCTGCTAGGTGAAAGTGCTAACCACTACACCGCTGTTCCTAAAATTTGGAATTTATTATAAAATTAATAAACAAAATTAAATTAAATTAAACAAAATGAAACAAAGCTAAACAAAACTAATTCCAATATGAATCAGCAAAACAAAATTAGTAAGGTAATGAATCTATCCAAAACAGAACAAAATTAGTTTTTAGTTCTGCACATATCTAATTAAAAGCTCCATGTGCATATGACACACAGGCAAGCAGATGGGCACCAGGTATATAAATGTTTATACTGTATATTTGTAGAGTTAAGGATGTACATAGATCTCTACTTCATTTTCCTTTGCAATTTGATCCATGATACTAGGAGGCCTTACCCTTCTCTTGCCAAGGTCAGGGGTTCACCATTGGCATCTCTCTCAGTGTGCCCAGCCAGCTATGTGACAGGTAATGGCAGTGGTATCCTACCGGCTGGAACGCAGGTCAGCCTTACAAAATTAGAAGTGTAGCTTAGCACTGCGTTCCACTGAGGTACCACATCACTCCTGTTTCTCTGATTGTTTCATATCCAGGTGATGCTACGTACTGCTCTCCACAATAAGACACATAGCGCACCAAAAGACACCCGGGGAACAGCTCTTAAGCTCGCAGCGACTTAGAAGCAACTCCTGGGTGCTGGCATCACAGTAATGGACCACTGGCCTCTATTATTGAGACCTATTCAGTACCCAAAACCTATACTCCCCACTGGTGCCTTTCCAAGAGTGTTTTTGACCAGAAGGGTAATTACAAATGCGGGGTCAAAAACTGTGGAGTGTGTGCCTACATGTGACACTGCAATAAAGAAAGTCATAGGGACTTATGGAAAGAAACATCTGATTACACAGTTTATCAATTGTGGCACTTCACATGTTATATATGGTCTAAGATGCCCATGTGAACTTCAATATGTAGGTCACACAATACGTTCTTTGAGAGTTATATTTAGCGAACACAAGTGCAGTACTATAAGTTGCATAGTTATTCAGGTTGAAAAAAGACACAATTCCATCTAGTTTAACCAATAAGAGAGAAAAAAAATCATACACTCCCATATACACAATCCTATACCCACAGTTGATCTAGAGGAAGGGAGAAAAACCCCAGCAAAGTATGATCCAATTTGCTACAGCATGGGGAAATAATTCCTCCCTGATCCCTCGAGAGGCAATCGGATATTCTCTGGATCAACTTTACCTATAAATGTTAGTACATAGCTATAGGAAATAATCCAGGCCTTTTTAAAAGCAATTAGTAGCAGGCATAAAGACAAAGACAAATACTCAGTACCCTGGCTCTTCAAACAGGTCCATAATGACGATCTATCTGGTCTCAGGGTCTTTGGGATTGAGGCTGTGCACACCCAGGTATGTATATACAGGAACTGGGCAGTATTAATATTTCATGTTAAGCATTTAAAAGCCACTGCTTCCAGCCAAATGGAATTTTTTTATTCCCCAGTACAGTGCCCACCCCCGATGCTATTGATTGACAACTCTTTGCCAATCAGCAAAGAAAATACACATCTTTGATTTGACAGTTTTGACGCCCAATAATTTCAGTGGCATTTGGGATTTGAACTACTTTGAAGTTTGCCAAACCCTTCTTGAACCAAACCCAGGGTTTGGCTCATCCCTATGGGTACATGCAGGGCCAGTGCTTGACTTTTGCATGCCCTAGGCAAGACTATCACGCCCCCTCTCCACCACCTGGGCGGGCGGTGGAGGGGGGTGTGTGGTGGTAATTTTACCCAGGGTGCCTACAGCCGTGTGCTGTTGTCAGAGCGTACTCTTACCGGGGCAAAATGGTCACACAGACAACCCCTGTACAGCCCAGATAACACAGAGCACAGCCTGCTCTGGGGGGACAGATCACACACACAAGCCGATCACTCATCCGGGGCAGCTTCTCCTCTATTCTGAGACATGGTGCCTGCCTCCTTCGACACCCCAGCTGTTCTCCGACTCCCGGGAGCTGGCTTGGTGTCCCCCCTCCTCACAGGCTGAGTTGCTGCTGACCTCCTCAACAGCAGCTGTGACGGATGTCCTCCATGGCTGCTGCTTTCTCTGGATTGGCTAGCAGAGAGTCAATCAGAGCCCCAGCCCTGTGTAGGGTGGCCGTCTTCAGCCCCTTGTGTTCCCAGACCGGGCTAGTAGCGAAGCCAGCGGTTGTGGCTGTGCCCCTTTGACGGCTGTCTAGTTTGCCTAGCCCAAGGTACATGACGTCAGCCAGCATCACATTTTGGCCACACAAACCACTTTCCAGGTTCACATAAAATTGGAATATTAGGTTGGTGGCAGCACTCGAGATATTAACAGCACAGCTAGTGATGGCGTGGAATAAGCCAAGTATTCAGAAACACAAGGTCCATGGCCAAACAAGGGTTCATTAAAATGCATTTTAGCTTCAATCAAACTTTTGTCCTCCTGCAGAAGTTGCACCGATATATACAAGCTTCATACTACTTCTCAGAAAACACTTCACATAAATACTTTAATGAAGATGGAGAATTTGTTACACAATATGTTATCCAAAACCATTTATTAATCAACAAAACTATTCTCACTAATGATGTTGGATTATTTGAGCAATCTAATCCCAGTGATCAGAACATTTTTATCAATGCAAGTTTAATAAAATGGAAGAATGACCAGAAAGAGGTAAGATTAACAAGGACCTGTATTGAGTAAGATCCCCATGGACTTGTTAAAGTTGATCTTTTCCCTATCACTGACTGAATCCAGTGCAGCTCTGCATATTAACCAACCAGTTTCCAGTTTTTTTTTTTTGTCAAAGCTTAATTGAACAAGCTGAAATTAAAAGCCAATTGGCTACCATGCACAGCTGGACAACATTTTGCACATTCCAGTTTTAGTAAATCAACCAGTGTCTCTGCAAAGGTGGCCATCCTACTAGAGGAGCAGGGCTTTGTTTCCTAATGTCAGTGCTACCCCAGATGAATGTCAGCTAGTAGAGGAATATTTAGGGAGCAGCACTAGAGGTAGAGGAAGCAAAGATCCACAGAGTAGATGAAGAAGAAGCAGAGAGATCCTTGCATTGCAGGTCTTCAGGTACAGCTTTCTTTCCAGCAAGGAGAACAGTGAGCACCACAGTAGTAACATCACCAAGTCTAATTTCAAGCCATCCGGTGAGACTGTCAGTCAGAGGAAGTGGTGCCTTGATTGATATCACACTGCAGATATACAACTTTAAAGATAGATACAAAGGAGACTAATGTTGCATTTTAAGGTTACATTTAACATTCCTAGATGTTCTCTAAAACAGTGGTCATCAACCCTGTCCTCAGGGCCCACTAACAGGTCAGATTTTATGTATTACCTTCAGGAGATGCAGACTAGAATACTGCAATCACTGAGCAGCAAATGATATCACCTGTGATGTATTCAGTTATCTTGCAAACCTGGCCTGTTAGTGGGCCCTAAGAACAGTGTTGATGACCACTGCTCTAAAAGATAGTAAACCTTCACTTTTTTGAGTTCAGATCTACATTGAAGTGTTACTAAGCCCAGGAGCCTGTATTCACTATATCTGGTCTCTCACAGTACACAGAACTTGGAAATGCAATTATTTTAGTAAATATAAACGGCTAAAAACCTTTTCTCCTCAGCAGTTAAAGCAGTCTTGTGACTTCTGTCAGTGTCCAGCCAAGCACTGGTTAAAGGTTGTAGGAGGAGATCTCTGACTGTCCTATGAGACTGAAAGACACCTGACCCCAGTGGCGGCTGGGGCAATATTTTTCTTGGGGGGGCGGCAAACAGTATGACACCGACACCCCCCCGAGCCAGGCGGTAGCACTTACCCCCTTACCCCAACACTTCACCAGTGGCTTCTCCTGCTCAGCGGCGGCCTCCCATTCCCCTGCTCTCCAGGAGTCATCACGGCAGTGGCCTCCCATTCCCCTGCTCTCCAGGAGTCATCACGGCAGTGGCCTCCCATTCCCCTGCTCTCCACAGGTCATCACGGCAGTGGTGGCAGCTTCCGTTTCCTCCCTCCTCCTCGGCGGCCAATCGGGAGTCTTCTCTTTTCGGGTCTTACACCCGCTTCTGATTGGCCAGATTAAGGATCAGTGTTTCAACAGCGAATATTTATTCGCTGTTGTAACTCCTGGGTGGGCTCATGGCGCAATTCTCTGTGCTACGATCCTACCCTATTTTGAAGCCTGTTAGAGCCTATAGCTCTAATAAGGTGCTTAAGAAAAAAACACTCCCGCCACTGAAAATAATGCCCCGGTGTCCTGAAAGGGGCCAGAAGCATGAATAGGGGGTGACCGCAGCGCCCCGTGGATAGATTCATGCTATGCATGAATTTATCTATTATACGTGGCGTGGATAGAGGGGGTGGTGCCTGAGCACCCCTAATGGATGGACCACCACTGCCTGACCCTCTGGACAGTGCCGATTGGCCCTGTGCTGATCACATGCACTCTCCCAGTAAAAAAACCTCTCTAGCAATACACACAAAACTGAACATGTGCAGCCTGACTTCATAGACTCTGTATTATCAAGAATTTATCAGGGGTCAGTGGAAAGAGGGGAGGATAAGAGAAGACAGGATCAAACAGCCCTTATACAGAGTGCAGCGGATTAACTCCTTAGGTTCCACAGTGAGTATTACAAGTAGGGTTGTCCCGATACCGATACTAGTATCGGTATCGGGACCGATACCAAGCATTTGCGCGAGTACTTGTACTCGCGCAAATGCTCCCGATGCCCAGTCCGATACTTTTTTTTTTTTTCTAGAGCGGACGCAGAGAGGGGGTGGAGAGCGGGGGGCGGAGAGCAGGGCGGAGAGCGTGGCGGGGGGCGGAGACCAGGGCAGAGAGCGGGACGGAGAGTGCGGCGGGGGGCGGAGAGTGGGGCGGGGGGTGGAGACCAAGGCGGAGAGTGCGGCCGGGGGCGGAGACCAGGGCGGAGAGCGAGTCCCTCACCTGCAGTTGAAACTGGTAAGCTGGCAGGGGTGCAGGGCGCAGCCGCATCAGGATCGGTGACCGGTGATGTCGCATTCGGTCGCCGTCAGCGGCTGAACGTCCCCACACCCATCTTGATACACCCTGCACTTGGCTGCAGTAAGCAGCAGCAGACATCTTGTTACACCCAGCCCGAGCTATATGGGCTGGGTGTAACAAGATGTCTGCTGCTGCTTACTTCAGCCGAGTGCAGGGTGTACCAAGATGGGCGTTGCAGCAGTTTTTTTTATTTTAAATCCTGTGTCATTTTTTTTCCCCCACAGCATTTCAGTGCCAGCCACCTATCAGTACCCACAAGTGCTACCTATCAGTGCAATCAGTGCCATCTACCAGTGCCACCTATCAGGTGGCACTGGTAGATGGCACTGATTGCACTGATAGGTGGCACTTGTGGGCACTGATATGTGGCACTTGTGGGCACTGATATGTGGCACTTGTGGGCACTGATAGCACTGAAAGGTGGCACTTGTGGGCACTGATAGGTGGCACTGATAGATGGCACTTGTGGGCACTGACAGCACTGATAGTGCAATCAGTGCCACCAAGTGCCACCTATCAGTGCTGTCAGTGCCCACAAGTGCCATCTATCAGTGCCACCTATCAGTGCCCACAAGTGCCACCTTTCAGTGCAATCAGTGCCATCTATCAGTGCCCACAAGTGCCACCTATCAGTGCCCACAAGTGCCACCTATCAGTGCCCACAAGTGCCACATATCAGTGCCCACAAGTGCCACATATCAGTGCCCACAAGTGCCACCTTTCAGTGCAATCAGTGCCATCTATCAGTGCTATCAGTGCCCACAAGTGCCACATATCAGTGCCCACAAGTGCCACATATCAGTGCCCACAAGTGCCACCTTTCAGTGCAATCAGTGCCATCTATCAGTGCCCACAAGTGCCACCTATCAGTGCCCACAAGTGCCACATAACAGTGCCCACAAGTGCCACATATCAGTGCAATCAGTGCCATCTATCAGTGCCAGCCACCTATTAGTGCCCATCAGAGCCAGTCACCAGTCAGTGCCCATAAGTGCCACCTGTCAGTGCCACCTATCAGTCCCCATCTTTCAAACTGTCACATGACATTGAAAAAAAGTATCGGTAATCGGTATCGGCGAGTACTTGGAAAAAAGTATCGGTACTTGTACTCGGTCCTAAAAAAGTGGTATCGGGACAACCCTAATTACAAGCATGCTTTACTGCATATACACACTGATTTTACTGTTGTGGGTTTAGTAACACTTTAAGAACAATAGTCTGCAAAAGTGATTTTTCCGGAGTTGTGTTTTATAAGTATCTACTGAGGTCTAACTGAAAATTTTATTGACAGCTAAAATGTTTGCAGGTGATGGAAAGCACCCTGCCCTCTAAGAAAAGTTTATAACATATTTTTTTTTCCTCTGTATAAATCTATCCCGGTTTGCCTAAATTTACCTGCTTGACGACCAGCCACCCTCATTTTACTGCGGCAGGTTGGCGCGGCTGCGCGAATCGCCGTAGGTGTACGTCGGCCGCTTTAAGAGCAATAGCAGGTGTGCGCCAGCAGTGTCGTCCCTGGACAGCCACCCGCGAACGCTCCACACAGAGCCAGAACGGGGATCTGTCAATGTAAACAGACAGATCCCTGTTCTGACAGGGGAGTAGAGAGAGATCTGCTGTTCCCAGTGTTAACCCCTTCCCTGCCAGTGACATTTATACAGTAATCAGTGGCTATTTTTAGCTCTGATTGCTGTATACATTTTAATGGTCCCAAAAAATTGTCAAAAGTGTCCGATCTGTCCACCTGCAATGTTGCAGTCCCGCTAAAAGTCGCAGATCGCCGCCATTACTAGTAAAAAAAAAATTAAATAATAAAAATGCCATAAATCTATTCCCTATTTTGTAGACGCTATAACTTTTGGGCAAACCAATCAATATACACTTATTGCAATTTTTTTACCAAAAATATGTAGAAGAATACATATTGGCCTAAATTGATGAAGAAATTTGTTTTTGTTTTTTTTGGATATTTATTATAGGAAAAAGTTAAAAATAATGTTTTTTTTTTTTCAAAACTGTCTTTTTTTGTTTATAGCGCAAAAAATAAAACCCGCAGAGGTGATCAAATACCACCAAAAGAAAGCTCTATTTGTGGGGAAAAGGTGATATCAATTTTGTTTGTGTACAATGTCGCACAACTGCACAATTGAAGCGATGCAGTCCCGTATCGCAAAAAATAACTTAAAATGGCACTTCATGCCCAAGTATTATGGCAATGCACCATGACCTTATGTTAAACATAAAGGGAATATATTGATACTTTAAAATATTACTTGAAATAACTTTTGTCTAGATCCCGAGATCGCAGTGTTCTGAAGACTGTTTACCTGGAAACAGAGAAGTGCCGAGCTCAAATGTTCATGAATGTTGTCATGGTTGTGTCCCATGCTCAGAGGGAGAGATGTCCAATGAAACAGGTGGATTTTACCATTACTTTTTAAGACTTCTGTTAGCGGAAAAACCAATGCAAGGAAACCCATAGCAGGCATTGAACACAAAGTCATTTTGTATTAATGCAATATAAATTCTAAATATATCGCCATGCAACTTGTTTTTTGCTTGATAATATTTCACATTGTAAACCGTATTTAACAATTACATCATTCGTCCTCCATTACAAGAATCCTGATGAGTCCCTTGCACTTTAAAAACATGTACCTTAATTATATGTTTTACTATGACTTTGCTGCTTTGGTAATATATCACACACATACCACCAAACTGTACATTGCTATGGTCTTAGAAACATTGCCTTTTCTTTATCGTACATCACAGGACACAGAGCAGCCATAGTAATTACTATGTGGGTTATACGCCACCTATTGGTGAATGGACACTGGCAACCCAAAACAGGAAGTCCCCCTCTATATAAACCCTCCCATACAGGAAGTACCTCAGTTTTTTCGCCAGTGTCTGAAGGTGTTGGTCACGGTTGAAGAAGTGCTATGCTAAAGAAGAAGCCCCGTTGCGGAAATCCTTAAGCAGGATGGAGGGGGTTATGCAGTCGGATCCATCCTAGATGCCGAAAAGCAATGGCCAAAATGGATGGTACCCGAGGCTCGTGGGAAACCAAGGTCACTTGCCTGTAATGCTCCTCTACTGAGGGCTGGACCCTGGGATCCGGCACCTTGGTAACATACCAAAACCAAAGGTTGTCCTGGCAGGGTGCTGTACGGGTCCAATGGTGTGGACCCCAGTATACAAGGGGGACCTGGTCCTTGAAGGTCCGTCATGACATGGCCCGCCGTGATGGGTGAAGATTGGATCTGGTTTGGGTTTTTCCAGCAGTATCCTGCGGCGGGAATGGTAAGTCAAAGTAAATCCTAAGGAACAAATGCGGTTCACTTTTGGACTTCTTCTGAGTAAACGATGCCTTGCCTGTTTTTACCACTAGAAGTTGTAATTGTAACATACCTGGTGTTTAGCATTACCATGCTTCCCCTGCAGTGTGCTCAGTGTCTGCCAGCGCTCCTGTGGAACAGCGTTACCTCCTTACTCCACTCTGTCATGGCTGCCGAAAGGGTTGGGGGATCACCGCCCTGAAACACAGCAGTCGGCTTTTCCCTGGGGATGCAGCCCTTCTCCCCCCGAGTTTTCCGTTTGCAGGACCGTTCAGTCGTTCACGCACACGTGGGAATAGCTCTGGTTAAATAAGCTATCCTAGGATGCGGGGGCGTGGCTTGGCACGGCCAGCGTGCACTTGGAAAAGAACGTTTACGTAATACACGGCACAGGCGCAAGGCTTACTGCCTATAAAGCCTTTACTCTGGAAAGAGTCTGGTGGCTAACGGAGGGACACAGAGCATACGAGGGCATGTAAGCACTCTATGGGTGTTGGTACAGGCATTCCTAAAGGCACGTCTACTCAGCATCAGGTTGAGCAGTGGTAGTGCCATATTTCCATTGCTGGACTATAGCTCGGCAGTAGATGCACATTGTAAGTACCTCTGCCTTTTGTGCTTAGGACTATGTCTTCCCGAAAGAGAGGTGAGAAGCATACGAAGGGGAGGAGCGCAGGGGCGCCGCGGTCAGGGTCTGAGGATCTTAGTCATGCTTCCACAGTTCCATCCTCCCCTGAAGGACCAGAAACAACTGGCCAGTCTGAGTCATTTAGGCTCTCAGGCAAAAACGCGATAGGTCCCCTTCTCCTTCGCCTGACCTTCCAATGTTGAAACAGGAATGGGCTGATGATGTTGAGATAAAATTGGGTGACCGGGAAGAAGGACAGGCGGTTGACTCCCCCTCTGAGGATTCAGTCTCAGAAGAGCCCTTCTCAGCCTCGAAATCTCTGAAATTGCTAGTGCAATTCCTTACGGAGTTGGTCCGTTCTGGATACAAGTTGCTCCCAGCACAGGTAACTGAGGCCCCCTTTTCCTCTTTGGGTTCCTTAAGGCCTCCACAGGGTCCACATTCATTTCCTGCACACCCATTGCTGGAGCAGCTGATATATGCTGACTGGGATCACCCAGATAGATATTTTCTTCCTCCTAGAAGATTTTCTCTTCTCTATCCTATGGAGGGAAAGTTCACTAAGAAGTGGAGTTTGCCAGCAGTAGACACTGCTATCTCTTCTGTGAATACGAGTCTAACTTGTCCAGCAGGGATGAGCCCAACACCCCCCTGATTGGTTCGCACCAGAACCTGCGAACAGACAGAATGTTCGCGTGAACTTTAGAACCCTATTAAATACAATGGACTCGAACGTTCGAAATCTAAAGTGCTAATTATAAAGGCTTATATGCAAGTTATTGTCCTAAAAAGTGTTTGGGCACCCGGGTCCTGCCCCAGGGGACATGTATCAATGCAAAAAAAAGTTTTAAAAACGGACGTTTTTTCGGGAGCAGTGATTTTAATAATGCTTAAAGTGAAACAATAAAAGTGAAATATTCCTTAAAATTTTCGTACCTGGGGGGTGTGTATGATATGCATGTAAAGTCGCGCATGTTTCCCGTGCTTAGAACTGTCCCTGCACAAAATGGCATTTTTGAAGGAAAAAAAGTAATTTAAAACTCAATCGTGGTTATTAATGAATTGTCGGCTTTTATCAATACATAGAAAAGTCATTGATGAATGGATATTAAGGGGAACCCCGCCGCAAATTAAAAAAAAATGGCGTGCGGTTCCCCCTAAATATCCATACCAGGCCCTTCAGATCTGGCATGGATTTTAAGGGGAACTCCACCCCACATTTTTAAAAAAATGACGTGGAGTCCCCCCAAAAATCCATACCAGACCCTTATCCGAGCACGCAACCTGGCCGGCCGCAGGAAAAGAGGGGGGGGGACAAGAGAGCGCCCCCCCTCCTGAACTGTACCAGGCCACATGCCTCAACATGGGGAGGATGTCCCCATGTTAATGGAGACAAGGGCCTCATCCCCACAACCCTTGCCCGGTGGTTGTGGGGGTCTGTGGGCAGGGGGCTTATCGGAGTCTGGAAGACCCCTTTAACAAAGGGGACCCCCAGATCCCGGCCCCCCCTATGTGAATTGGTAAGGAGTATATGGTTTCCCTTTCATGGGGAACGGTTGTTCGGGGATGATTTGGATAAATATATCCCAAAAAATTAGGGTGGTAAGAGTGCCCTTTTACTAGTGAGAAGGAGTAGACGTTCTTCATTTAAACGTTCGTCTTCCCCGGTACCAGCCACGACAGCTTCCAGGCAGTCGCGACGGCCTCCGCCGTTAGGTGTGAGAGGTAAGCCCCAAGGCCAAGTACAAGGCCAGAAGAAGCCATTGGGCAGAAATCTGCAAAGCAGAGTTCCAAGCCCTCTTTATGAAGGGGCGCCCCCGCTCGCTCGAGTGGGGGGAAGGCTTCTGCAGTTTTCAGGGGCTTGGCACCAAGACATCCGAGGCATATGAGTCATCTCCACCTTATCTCTAGAGTACAAACTAGAGTTTTGAGAGTTTCCACCTTTTCGTTTTCTAAGGTCGAACGTTCCCAAAGACCGATTGACGTCTCAGGGTGTAATCATAGAGTTTCCCTCAGAAGAGCAGGGCATGGGGTTTTATTCAAATTTCTTCATGGTGCCAAAACCGAATGGAGATGTCAGACCCATTCTAGATCCCAAAAATCTAAATCAGTTCTTAACCGTCTGCTCTTTTTGCATGGAGTCAATCCGGTCAGTCGTATCCACCCTGCAGGGAGGAGAATTTCTGGCATCAATAGACATCAAAGATGCATATCTGCATGTGCCAATTTTTCCAGCTCACCAGAAGTTTCTGCGTTTTACTGTAGAACAGCGCCACTTTCAGTTTGTGGCCTTGCCACGTCCCAGGTGTTTTCAAAAGTGCTGGTACCAGTACTAGCAAGACTAAGGGGCCAGGGTATAGCAGTAATGGCATACCTAGACGACCTGCTTCTGATAGATCAGTCGGTTGCACGGCTAGCCCAGAGTGTGTCCAACATGGTCAAGTACTTGGATTACCTGGGTAGGGTTCTCAACCTAGAGAAGTCAGCTTTATGGCCAATAAGAAGGCTGGTTATAGATACAGCCCAAGAAAAAGTATTTTTGCCTCAGACAAAAGTCAGGGCTATAAGAGAGCTGGTCCATGTGGTCAAGGCAAAGAAGGATCCTTCCATTCGCCTTTGCATGAGGTTGCTAGGGAAGATGGTGGCTTCATTCGAAGCAGTTCCCTATGCCTAGTTCTATTCAAGACTGTTGCAAGCCTCGGATTACCCAATGTATCGGGCCCCAAGGGTGCGCCAGAGTCTCAGTGGGTGGTTGATAACCAGAAATTTGCAGAAGGGGAAATCCTTCATGCCAGTAACCTGGAAGGTTGTAACAACGAATGCCAGACTCTTAGGCTGGGGAGTAGTTCTGGAGGAGGCCACTTCCCAAGGTCAGTGGTCAGAGTCCAAAAAAATCTTGCCCATCACCATTCTAGAGATTCGGGCAGCGCGTCTGGCCTTAATGGCCTGGACTTGCAGATTACAAGGTTGTCCCGTCAGGATACAATCCGACAATGCCACAGCAGTGGCTTACATCAACCACCAAGGGGGTACCAGAAGTCATGCAGCCCAGAGGGAAGTGAACCATGTTCTGGCCTGGGCAGAGAAGCATGTACCTCGGCAGTCTTCATTGTGGAGTGGAGAATTGGCAGGCGGATTTCTTGAGCTGCCAACAATTGTTCCCAGGAGAATAGTCTCTCCATCCTGACATTTTTTCAGCCATTTGCCAAAAATGGGGCACCCCGGACGTAGATCTATTGGCGTCCAGGTTCAACAAAAAGTTGGACAACTTTGTGTCAAGGACAAGGGATCCACTCGCATGCGGGACAGATGTGTTAGTAACCCCTTGGGATCCGTTTTCACTGATTTATGTGTTTCCCCCATGTTCAGCTGCTACCGCAATTTCTACGCAGGCTCAAAGAGGAAGGGTAGCCAGTAATTCTAGTAGCCCCGGCATGGCCCAGAAGATCCTGGTATGCAGAGATCGTAAGGTTGGCATTAGGAAAACCGTGGACTCTTCCGTCCCGTCCAGACTTGTTGTCGCTTGGACCAGTGTTCCATCCTGCCTTACAGTCGCTAAATTTAACGGTGTGGCTATTGAAGCCCACATTTTAAAGAATCAGGGTCTTTCAGGCTCAGTAGTAACTACCCTGATTAATGCAAGGAAGCCGGCTTTGTCAGTATTCTTTCAAAGGCCGCTTGGTTCGCATTCTTTGATCCGGGCCTTTATACAAGGGGTAACTCATATAATTCCAACAGTTAGGTCACCCATGTGCCCATGGGATTTGAATCTAGTTTTATTGGCATTGCAAAGATAAACCTTTGAGCCGGTGCACCATATTCCCTTGATCTTTTTGGTGGTGCTGCGTCCTCACCCAACCTTTCTACCTAAAATAGTGTCCAGTTTTCATCTGAAACAAGATGTCTCCCTGCCTTCCTTTTTTCCAGATCCTCGTTCTCCAGAGCAAAAATTGGTACATTCTCTTGATGTAGTGAGAGCTGTCAGGCTCTATCTGAAGGTGACAGCTCAGATATGGCAAACTGATGCTTTGTTTGTGCTGACAGAAGGGCCCAGGAAAGGGCAGGCATCGTCAAAATCGACTATTTCAAACTGGATTTGGCAAGTTATAATTCAGGCTTATGGTTTGAAAAGAAAGGTCCCGCTTTTCAAGTTAAAGCACACTCTACTAGAGCAGTGATTGCTTCATGGGCGGTGTATAACAAAGCCTCTATGACTCAGATTTGCAAGGCAGCAACTTGGCCGTCAGTCCATACATTTACTCAATTTTATCACTTGGACGTAAGACGGCAAGAGGATGCCGCGTTTGGGCGCAGTGTACTGCAGGCAGCAGTATAGATTCTCACGCTGATGACAGTCTGCTTTAATTTGTGTCTCCCTCCCCTCAGAGGCATTGCTTTAGGACTTTGCTTTGGGACATCCCACATAGTAATTACTATGACTGCTCTGTGTCCCGTGATGTACGATAAAGAAAATAGTATTTTTATAACAGCTTACCTGTAAAATCCTTTTCTTGGAGTACATCACGGGACACAGAGGTCCCTCCCCTCTTATTGGGATATATATACATATATTGCTTTGCTACAAAAACTGAGGTACTTCCTGTATGGGGTTCCTGAGGGGTTATATAGAGGGGGACTTCCTGTCTTGGGTTGTCAGTGTCCATTCACCTATAGGTGGCGTATAATCCACCTAGTAATTACTATGGCTGCTCTGTGTCCCGTGATGTACTCCAAGAAAAATGATTTTACAGGTAAGCTGTTATAAAAATACTTTTTTCCCATATGAAAAAATTGTGTGGACCTCTATAATGTTTGTTCAATAGACTTTATATTCTATATAGACTAAAAAAAAAAAATCAAGAATGTTCTAAAAGTCCACAATTGGTTTTATTTTTCAGGAAGTGACAACTGCATGACGTGTCTGGACCATGAATGGCCAAATGAGAACAGAACTGAATGTAATCCCAAGCAGATAGAGTTCATGTCTTATGCTGATAACCTGTCTTTATTTTTCATAGTTATCTCTTTGTTCCTTTGCATTTTAACTTTTTTAATAATAAGTATATTTATTTCATATGGAGATACCCCCATTGTCAGAGCCAATAACAAGAGCCTCAGCTTTGTCCTCCTGGTCTCCATCATGTTGGGTTTCCTCTGTGTGTTCCTCTTCCTGGGTAGTCCCATGGATGCAACCTGCTGGCTACGCCAAACATCTTTTGGAATTCTTTTTACCATAGCGGTCTCCTCTGTGTTGGGCAAGACTGTAATGGTTTGGCTTGCTTTCAAAGCCACCAAACCGGGCAGTGTGTGGAAAAAATGGGTTGGAGTAAAGCTGACCAATTTTGTTGTCTTCATCTGCTCATCATTCCAAGTTTTAATCTGCATTGCATGGTTGTCGGTCTCTCCCCCCTTCCAGGAGTTGGACAAACGATCATATCAAACAAAGATCATCGTTCAGTGTAATGAAGGGTCAGTTATCGGGTTCTACTCTGTCCTGGGATATATGGGGATCCTGGCTGCTGTCAGTTTTGTTACAGCGTTTTTAGCAAGGACATTACCGGACAGTTTTAATGAAGCCAAATACATCACCTTCAGCATGCTGGTGTTCTGCAGTGTCTGGATTGCCATGATCCCGGCCTATCTGAGCACCAAAGGGAAATATATGGTGGCTGTGGAGATTTTCGCCATCCTGACCTCAAATGCTGGACTTCTAGTTTGTATATTTTTTCCAAAGTGCTACATAATGATTTGTCACCCCAATTTAAATTCAAGGAAGCATTTGCTTGTCAACAGATGCAAATAAATTTTTATAGTGATATTAAAAATGTGTACCTACATATTAAAGTTAAAGCAGACCTTTCATGAGAATTGAACATCTGCTTTACTGATGGTCCTCCACCCCCTAAAACAAATGTCTTTCTTTCTAACAGCCATTTTTATGAAAATATGTGTTTAGGGTCTATCAGTAAAACAAACCTTTCTTTTTCTTGGAAGGTTGACTTTAAGGTTTGAATGCATTGAATGATGTGCCATGTAGAATAGTTTCCTTTTGTAGAGCTCCTCCATAGGAATGCTCACCATTTGTAATAGTTTGTGTAAGTTCATATATGCAATTTAGATAATAAACATTTTCCCAATCAAAAGCTATATAACAGATATCCTTTGCTGATTTCAAAAAAGTGTTATGTACAAGTGTTATTTACCAGGTCAAGGTCCTCAGGATAGCCCCACCAGGAGGTGAGCAAGCCAGGGTCCTGTAGGAGATATAGCATGTAGGGATAGTCAGTAAACAAACCAAAGGTCAGTAATGAGCGGTTGCAGGTAGGGATCAAGCAGAAGCATAGTTAAGGAACAAGCCAAAGGCTAGAAATGAATGGCAGCAAAGATACGGACAGCAGCAGGAGTGACAAAATCGATATATTGGCTGGAGAGAGCACAATTTTCTGGCAAACAGGAGGTGCAAAGGCATGGCTTAAATCAGGAAGTTCATGGGAGGAGCAAAAAGTTCAAGGTTCAGCAGACAAGGCACAAGGCAGGATTGTCCAATGGATCAGTAAGGGTGCTGTCCAACATCTCAGGTGGTGGCGGGCATCATGATTGACAATGGATCTACACCGGGAGACATTTTATTTATTTATTTATTTATTTATTTATTTTAATAAAGGATTTGGCAAAAACTGCCTCCTGTCTGTTTTTACACTACACTTTTTTTGTGGTAAATGAGTAGGGGTACTATGTAGGGGGGAAAAAACATAAAACAAAATAGATCATCCGGACGCCTAGTATCTCTGTGTGGGTGGCCTGTGGCGACAAAAGTTCACAAAAATCAGGGAAAGAATAACTAGAATAAAACAGGCAAACCACACAGGGATCCCAAGAAGGCTATAGCCCATGGAGAAGGGGATGGGGGGGGAAAAGTTTGTGGGAAATGAAAAAGGGGGGGGGGAGGGAAGGGGAATGGGCCTCATAGGAACAAAAACGTGTGGGAGGGATCCCCAATGACACTGCAGTCCAAAGGGAGGGAAAAGAGTGGCAAGGGGCAGAAACAGGCACCACCAACCCTGTATAGTCCAATTCCACAAATGCCAAGATGGAATTCCGAGCAGATGGAGAGATGTGGGATGGAAGGTACCAAGCAAATTGTCCTCATGAAATGAATGATGAATAGCAGATAGAAATCTGCAGCATGGGGTGACAGACAGGAATCATGCAGACACAACAGTATAAATGCCAATGTGAACGGAAGAACACTGCAGCAGATCAATCAGACTAATCAGTAGCATGTAAATTGCTGCATATGATACCCATAAAGTATTGGGAGCCTGGAAGCAAGGGGCATCTGCCGTGCTCCCTGGACTAATACGAGTCCAGGGAGCACGAGGAACAGGTAACGGTTGTAGTAGACCTTGTGGAACAGAACGATGCATTTTGATGGCTGCATAAACAGAACAAGCTCTAACAAAGGCTATCACATCCCTCTTTAGGGTAGGCCACTAAACCAGGGATTTCAAGCGTAAGAAGGTTTGATTGATACCAGGGTGTCCGGTTATTTTCTGTCCATGGATCCATTGCAAAACTTATTTCTGTAATTCTTGGGGAACAAAGTATTGGGCAGAAAAGAAAGATTAGAAGGTGTTCGAGATTCTGCAGCCAACAAGTTCCTTTGTAGGGTCGTATTCAGTTGAGCAATGATTCGCTCAGGAGGAACAATATGATCCGGAGGTACTTGAAGATTCTCGCAAGAGAATTGTCGAGATGGGGCATCGGCCTTGGTGTTCTTGGTGCCCGGAATGTAAGTTACCACAAAGTTAAACCGGGAGAAGAAAAGTGCCCAGCGGGCTTGTCTGGAATTCAGTCTTTGGGCCTTCTCCAAGTAGGTCAGGTTCTTATGGTCAGTCTAAACCACAACAGGAAGTACCGTACCTTCTAATAAGTGTCTCCATTTGGAGAATGCTAGCTTTATGGCCAAAAGCTCTCTATTCCCTATGTCGTAGTTTTGTTCGGGAACAGAGAATCTCTTGGAGAAGAAGGCGACCAAATGAAGCTTATTGGAAGTAGTATCTCGTTGAGATAAGTGTATAGCAAAAGTGTTCCACTAAACAAAAATATAAATATGCATATAAATATAAATGTATAACAGTGAGTCCATGTGTCTTCCAACTGACATCAATGTACTGCCTTCACTTTGATAAAAAGTGCATGAACGATTGTTCATTCAATTCCTCCACCTTGTGTTAACCACCACCATAAAAGGATGTTACCCGAGCGTATTGACTAGGGATGAGCTTCGTGTTCGAGTCGAACATACGTTCGACTCGAACATCGGCTGTTCGATCGTTCGACGAAGATCGAACGATTTGGGCCATTCGCGCCAAATTCGAGTGACGCGAACGGCCCACAATGCACTACGCCATCGCAGTGTCATCCAGGCGCTGTGATTGGCCAAGCATGCACTGTGACCCCGCATGCTTGGCCAATCACAGCGCCGGCAGCGAGGAGAGCAATGATTGGCCACAGGCAGGATGCCTGTGGCCAATTATTGCTGAGGGGGTTTAGTACACGCCCCACACTATAAAAGGCCGCCAGCACGGCGGCCTTGTGTAGTGTGTTCCGGAGCAGGGAAAGAGAAGCATAGGCAGGGACAGTGTCATTTTTTTCCTTTACTAATCCTGGATTCCTTGTGTTTAGGGACAGAGAAGGATAGGTAGGGAGAGTGTCAGTGTGTCATTCTGTGCTAAACCTTGTTTGT
Organism: Rana muscosa; assembly: GCA_029206835.1. Classification (NCBI taxonomy): domain Eukaryota; kingdom Metazoa; phylum Chordata; class Amphibia; order Anura; family Ranidae; genus Rana; species Rana muscosa. The sequence goes on from CM055119.1 coordinate 210,896,427, forward strand.
AGGGACAGAGAAGGACAGTGAGGGAAAGTGTCAGTGTGCTATTCTGTGCTAAATCTTGTTTGTAGGGACAGAGAAGGACAGTGAGGGAAAGTGTCAGTGTGCTATTCTGTGCTAATCCTTGTTTGTAGGGACAGAGAAGGACAGTGAGGGAAACTGTCAGTGTGCTATTCTGTTCTAAACCAAGCTTGCTGAACCGTATTTGAAATCCGTGAGTTTAGGGACAGAGATGGACACTTGTGGAAACTATCAGTGTGCTATTCTGTGCTAAATCTTGTTTGTAGGGACAGAGAAGGACAGTGAGGGAAAGTGTCAGTGTGCTATTCTGTGCTAAACCAATCTTGCTGAACCATATTTGAAATCCTTGAGTTTAGGGACAGAGAAGGACACTCGTGGAAACTATCAGTGTGCTATTCTGTGCTAAATCTTGTTTGTAGGGACAGAGAAGGACAGTGAGGGAAAGTGTCAGTGTGCTATTCTGTCCTAAACCAATCTTGCTGAACCATATTTGAAATCCTTGAGTTTAGAGACAGAGAAGGACACTCGTGGAAACTATCAGTGTGCTATTCTGTGCTAATCCTTGTTTGTAGGGACAGAGAAGGACAGTGAGGGAAACTGTCAGTGTGCTATTCTGTTCTAAACCAATCTTACTGAACCATATTTGAAATCCTTGAGTTTAGGGACAGAGAAGAACACTCGTGGAAACTATCAGTGTGCTATTCTGTGCTAAATCTTGTTTGTAGGGACAGAGAAGGACAGTGAGGGAAAGTGTCAGTGTGCTATTCTGTCCTAAACCAATCTTGCTGAACCATATTTGAAATCCTTGAGTTTAGGGACAGAGAAGGACACTCGGGGAAACTGTCAGTGTGCTATTCTGTTCTAAACCAATCTTGCTGAACCATATTTGAAATCCTTGAGTTTAGGGACAGAGAAGGACACTCGTGGAAACTATCAGTGTGCTATTCTGTGCTAATCCTTGTTTGTAGGGACAGAGAAGGACAGTGAGGGAAACTATCAGTGTGCTATTCTGTGCTAAACCAATCTTGCTGAACCATATTTGAAATCCTTGAGTTTAGGGACAGAGAAGGACACTCGTGGAAACTATCAGTGTGCTATTCTGTGCTAAATCTTGTTTGTAGGGACAGAGAAGGACAGTGAGGGAAAGTGTCAGTGTGCTATTCTGTCCTAAACCAATCTTGCTGAACCATATTTGAAATCCTTGAGTTTAGGGACAGAGAAGGACACTCGGGGAAACTGTCAGTGTGCTATTCTGTTCTAAACCAATCTTGCTGAACCATATTTGAAATCCTTGAGTTTAGGGACAGAGAAGGACACTCGTGGAAACTATCAGTGTGCTATTCTGTGCTAATCCTTGTTTGTAGGGACAGAGAAGGACAGTGAGGGAAACTATCAGTGTGCTATTCTGTGCTAAACCAATCTTGCTGAACCATATTTGAAATCCTTGAGTTTAGGGACAGAGAAGGACACTCGTGGAAACTATCAGTGTGCTATTCTGTGCTAAATCTTGTTTGTAGGGACAGAGAAGGACAGTGAGGGAAAGTGTCAGTGTGCTATTCTGTCCTAAACCAATCTTGCTGAACCATATTTGAAATCCTTGAGTTTAGGGACAGAGAAGGACACTCGTGGAAACTATCAGTGTGCTATTCTGTGCTAAATCTTGTTTGTAGGGACAGAAAAGGACAGTGAGGGAAAGTGTCTGTGTGCTATTCTGTTCTAAACCAATCTTGCTGAACCATATTTGAAATCCTTGAGTTTAGGGACAGAGAAGGACACTCATGGAAACTATCAGTGTGCTATTCTGTGCTAAATCTTGTTTGTAGGGACAGAGAAGGACAGTGAGGGAAACTATCAGTGTGCTATTCTGTTCTAAACCAATCTTGCTGAACCATATTTGAAATCCTTGAGTTTAGGTACAGAGAAGGACACTCGTGGAAACTATCAGTGTGCTATTCTGTGCTAAATCTTGTTTGTAGGGACAGAAAAGGACAGTGAGGGAAAGTGTCAGTGTGCTATTCTGTTCTAAACCAATCTTGCTGAACCATATTTGAAATCCTTGAGTTTAGGGACAGTGAAGGACACTCGTGGAAACTATCAGTGTGCTATTCTGTGCTAAATCTTGTTTGTAGGGACAGAGAAGGACAGTGAGGGAAACTATCAGTGTGCTATTCTGTTCTAAACCAATCTTGCTGAACCATATTTGAAATCCTTGAGTTTAGGGACAGAGAAGGACACTCGTGGAAACTATCAGTGTGCTATTCTGTGCTAAATCTTGTTTGTAGGGACAGAAAAGGACAGTGAGGGAAAGTGTCAGTGTGCTATTCTGTTCTAAACCAATCTTGCTGAACCATATTTGAAATCCTTGAGTTTAGGGACAGTGAAGGACACTCGTGGAAACTATCAGTGTGCTATTCTGTGCTAAATCTTGTTTGTAGGGACAGAGAAGGACAGTGAGGGAAACTATCAGTGTGCTATTCTGTTCTAAACCAATCTTGCTGAACCATATTTGAAATCCTTGAGTTTAGGGACAGAGAAGGACACTCGTGGAAACTATCAGTGTGCTATTCTGTGCTAAATCTTGTTTGTAGGGACAGAGAAGGACACTCGGGGAAACTGTCAGTGTGCTATTCTGTTCTAAACCAATCTTGCTGAACCATATTTGAAATCCTTGAGTTTAGGGACAGAGAAGGACACTCGTGGAAACTATCAGTGTGCTATTCTGTGCTAAATCTTGTTTGTAGGGACAGAGAAGGACAGTGAGGGAAAGTGTCAGTGTGCTATTCTGTCCTAAACCAATCTTGCTGAACCATATTTGAAATCCTTGAGTTTAGGGACAGAGAAGGACACTCGTGGAAACTATCAGTGTGCTATTCTGTGCTAAATCTTGTTTGTAGGGACAGAGAAGGACACTCGGGGAAACGCTCAGTGTGCTATTCTGTTCTAAACCAATCTTGCTGAACCATATTTGAAATCCTTGAGTTTAGGGACAGAGAAGGACACTCGTGGAAACTATCAGTGTGCTATTCTGTGCTAAATCTTGTTTGTAGGGACAGAGAAGGACAGTGAGGGAAACTATCAGTGTGCTATTCTGTGCTAAACCAATCTTGCTGAACCATATTGCAAATCCTTGTGTTTAGGGACAGAGAAGGATAGGCAGGGGACAGTGTCAGTGTCTTTGTTGCTAAGCCTCCTGCACAGTATACACCTGAAGGTAGCCCTTATTGCTGTTTTTCCCATCTCCCTGCAGGCCATCCATTAAAATGTCTGGAAGGCAAACAAGGAGAGGCAGACAGTCAGGAGGCAAAAAAAGAGGGCAAGCAGGCTCTGTGTCTGGGGGCAACAGTGCTGGTCGTGGACGCGGTGCATTGTCATCAGCACATGGCCATGGGACACGCTTGTCCTTCTTTTCGGCAGCTGGACATGTTGAGCCACATCATGTCGAAGACTTGGTAGAGTGCTATTCGAAGCCCACCTCATCCTCCTCATCCTCTCTCACCCAGGCTCAGGGTACTGGCAAAGCAGCTGCCAAAGCGTCCTCTTCTCTGGTATCAATGTCATCATTAGTCACTTCTTCCCTAGACCCACCATGTCCTCCTCCTGAGGAGTCCCCCGAACTGTTTGAGCACAGTGTTGGGTACATGCTCCAGGAGGATGCCCAGCGTTTCGAAGGATCTGATGATGATACCCAGCTAGAGGAAGGCAGTAGCGTGAGAGCTGAGAGAGGGGATGCTCAAGAAGGACACCAATCTGGCAGTCATGTTCCAGCAGCTGCAGCATACTGCCAGATTGGCTCCAGTGATGAGGAGGGAGGGGATGATGAGGTCACTGACTCCACGTGGGTGCCTAATAGGAGAGAGGAGGAGGAGGAGGATGAGGAGGCGGCACATCTCCAACGAGGCAGGATGCCCTTGGGTGGCCAGAGTATGGGCAGCACACCGACGGAATCACACCGCAGAGCTCCGCCTGTGCAGGGCACTGCCTCTGCCCGTCATTCAAAAAGTTCTTTGGTGTGGGCCTTTTTTGAGGCGAGTGCATCAGATCGCACAGCTGCTGTTTGCAACATATGTCTCAAGCGTATATCGCGTGGCCAAAACATCAGCCGCTTGGGCACCACATGCTTGATCAGACATATGTTGACCTGCCATGCAGCTCGTTGGCAAGCCTACCTTAAAGACCCACACCAAAGAACAAAGCGGACCTCTCCTTGCACCGCATCAGCTGGGATCTCCAACCCCAGTATACCTTCAGTCCTCTCTGAAACCTGCACTGAGAGGAATGAAGGTGTAGAATTAGGTGTGTCACAGCCAAGTACTTGCGGCCACTCTGCTAGCAGTACACCGACGTCCGATTCTATCAGGCAAATTTCCCTGCCCCAGCTGCTGGACCGTCGAAAGAAGTTCACTCCCAGCCATCCACATGCCCAGCGGTTGAATGCTAGCTTGGCTAAATTGCTAGCGCTTCAACTGCTGCCTTTTCAGTTGGTAGACTCGGCCCCCTTCCGTGAGTTTGTGCAATGTGTGGTTCCTCAGTGGCAGGTTCCCAAATGCCACTTTTTCTCACGGAAGGCGATTCTGGCTCTCTACAGGCATGTGGAAGGCAATGTCTTGGCCTCGCTGGACAGGGCGGTCAGCGGTAAGGTGCATATTACCGCTGACTCATGGTCCAGCAGGCATGGACAGGGACGTTACCTTTCTTTCACGGCCCATTGGGTCACTCTTTTGGCAGCTGGGAAGGATGCAGGACAAGGTGCAGTAGTGTTGGAGGTTGTTCCGCCGCCACGCCTCCAAAATGCTACTACTGGTTGTGACACACCTCTCTCCTCCACCCCCTCCTCTTCTTCTTCCTCCATGGCCTCTTCCTGTGGTTTGTCCTCGGAACCAGCGGTGCTCCGTAGGCGTTCAAGGGGCTACGCAAGTACGCAGGCAAAAAGAGGCCATGCCGTGCTTGCGCTGGTGTGTTTGGGGGACAGGAGCCACACTGGGGCAGAGGTCCTGTCTGCTCTGCAGGGGCAGGCCGAGAGGTGGTTGACGCCACGCCAGCTTAAGCCAGGAATGGTGGTTTGCGACAATGGCACCAACCTCCTCTCCGCCCTCCGACAGGGACAACTGACCCATGTGCCCTGTATGGCTCACGTCCTTAACCTGGTGGTGCAGCGGTTCTTGGGCAGGTACCCGGGCTTACAGGATGTCCTGAGGCAGGCCAGGAAAGTCTGTGTGCATTTCCGCAGATCTTATAATGCCAGTGCTCGCCTGGCTGAGCTGCAAAAGGAGTTGAACCTGCCCAAGAACCGCCTTATATGTGACATGCCCACCAGGTGGAACTCAACGTTGGCCATGCTGCAGCGGCTGCACACGCAGCAGAGGGCCATCAATGAGTACCTGTGCGACTACGGCACCAGGACAGGGTCAGGGGAGCTCGGGTTTTTTTCACCACGCCAGTGGGGCATGATCAGGGATGCATGCACTGTCCTGGCACCATTTGAGGAGGCCACGAGGATGGTGAGCAGTGACAGTGCATGCATCAGTGACACTGTACCTCTTGTCCACCTGTTGGAGCACACGCTGCGTGGAATAATGGACAGGGCACTTGAGGCAGAACAGAGGCAGGAAGAGGAGGACTTCCTTGCCTCTCAAGGCCCCCTTTACCCAGACAGTGTTCCTTCTGTCCCACCCATCGCACAGGAAGAGGAGGAGGAGGAGGAGGAGGAGGATTGTGTCAGCATGGAGGTGGAGGCTCACACTCAGCATCATCAGCAGCATTCTTTTAGGGATGATTTACAGTCCCAAGAAACCAGTGGACTTGTACGTGGCTGGGAGGAGGTGGCTGCGGATCATGTCGTCCTTAGTGACCCAGAGGACTCCGGACTGAATGCCTCAGCTAACCTACGCTGCATGGCCTCCCTGATCCTGCAAAGTCTGCGGAAGGATCCTCGTATTCTTCGGATCAAGGAGAGGGACCATTACTGGCTGGCCACTCTCCTTGATCTACGGTACAAGGGTAAGGTTGCGGACCTTATGTTACCGTCGCAGAGGGAGCAGAGGATGAGACAACCCTGGGAGGCCTTGCAGAAAGGTCTGTGCAACGCGTTCCCAGAGACTGGGAGGTTACAAATTCCTGGTCCTGGACAACGAGTTGCTGAGGCTTCGGGCAGTCAAAGAAGGAGCGGTGGGGAAGGTGGCCGTCTGACCGATGCGTTCAGACAATTCTTTAGTCCGCAGCCCCAAAGTATGATCGGTTCCAGCAACCATCGCCAGCGTCTGATATACATGGTGCAGGAATACCTAGGGGCAAGGTCAGACTTGGACACCTTCCCCACCGAAAATCCTCTGGCTTACTGGGTCTTGAGGATGGATCACTGGCCAGAGCTTGCACAGTATGCAATTGAGCTACTGGCCTGTCCTGCATCCAGCGTTCTTTCAGAACGCACATTCAGTGCTGCTGGAGGATTTGTCACGGATCACAGGGTGCGCCTGTCCACCGACTCGGTTGATCGACTGACTTTCATCAAGATGAACCAGTCTTGGATCACCACCAGCTACCACACACCTGATGCTGATATAACAAACTAATTGATTTTAAAATGTCACATCCCTTCAAGACTGATGCTGATGCTGAGTGCCTGTGCTGTTATGTTGACTGGCTATCCTCCTCCTCCTCCTCAATGATACGATTAATGATGATAGCTTGGAAGATCATTTTGGTTTATGGGTGACGCCACCAGTGGCTAAGGCCCAATTTTTCAGCCCCTGTTTAACAGGGGCGTGTAATTACAATTTTTGATGCAATACTTTGCAACAGGCCTCATTGCTGTGCTCCAAGTACAGTATCTGTGAGGGGTTGCAGTGTTGTGCCACCAGTGCCTAAGGCCCAATTTTTCAGCCCCTGTTCAACAGGGGCATGCAATTATAATTATTGATCTAATAATTCACAGCAGGGCCCATTGCTGCGCCCACCAAGAGTAACTGTCAGGCCTTACAGTGTTGTGTCAACACCACCACCACCACCACCACCACCACCCCCAAAGGCCCAATTTTTCAGCCCCTGTTCAACAGGGGCATGCAATTATAATTATTGATCTAATAATTCACAGCAGGGCCCATTGCTGCGCCCACCAAGAGTAACTGTCAGGCCTTACAGTGTTGTGTCAACACCACCACCACCACCACCACCACCAAAGGCCCAATTTTTCAGCCCCTGTTCAACAGGGGCATGCAATTATAATTATTGATCTAATAATTCACAGCAGGGCCCATTGCTGCGCCCACCAAGAGTAACTGTCAGGCCTTACAGTGTTGTGGCACCAGCACCACCATCAAAGGCCCAATTTTTACTACCACTGTTCAACAATTATATGTTATTACAATTCCTGATATAATAGTTGACAGCAGGGCGTTCCAGCACCCACCAAGAGTAACTGTGAGTGCTTACAGTGTTGTGCCAACACCAACACCTAAGGGGCCAATTTCTGCAGAGTATATACGGCAGGTCCCTACTTTCAAACATCCAACTTACAAACGACTACTACTTGCAAACGGAAGAAGACAACAGGAAGTGAGAGGAAATCTACCCCTTGGAAGGAAAATTCTCTCCTGTAAGAATTAATATGGGAGAAAGGTGTCTCCTCTGTACTGATGCTTTATCACCAATCCTTGTTTCAATAAAAACACCACATTTCAAAAACAGTTGTCATTGGGACGCAAAGTGAGGTGAAATGTTCTGAACAGGGGCACAGACAGTAAAACAAATGTTACAGGGGTGATAACCCTTCCCTATGTTTTCCAAAAAGCTTAAAAATTGATTTTTTGGCTGGAGCTACACTTAAACAATGTACCTGTTCAAAATTACAAACAGATTGTACATAAGAACAAACCTACAGTCCCTGTCTTGTATGCACCGCCTGTATACGGCTGTTCAGAGTATATAGGGCCTTTTTTATTTTGTGTGCGGGGTTCCCCTTAATATCCATACAAGACCCAAAGGGGCTGGTAATGGGCTGGGGTGGGGGGGGGGGGTGATGGGGTAGCTATGCCATTTTTCTTAAAGATTTTCATCCATATTACCGGGACCAGACATTACATTAAAGCCGCAAGCAGTTTTAAATGGCTTTTTTTTCCTTTAGAAATGTAATTTTGTGCAGGGACAGTTCTAAACACGAGAAACACATGGCACTTCACAGGCATACTTTAGACACCCCCCAGGTACAATATTTAAAGGAATATTTGACTTTTTTTTCACTTTATGCATCATTAAAATGACTGCTCCCGAAAAACGGCCGTTTTTAAAACTTTTTTTTGCATTGATACATGTCCCCTGGTGCAGAACCCGGGTTCCCAAACTCTGTTTAGGACAATAACATGGATAATAGTCGTTATAATTAGCACTTTAGAATTCGAACGTTCGCATCCATTGTATTTAATAGGGTTCTAATGTTCGTGCGAACTTTCGGTCAGTTCGCGGGTTCTGGTGCGAACCGAACCCGGGGGTGTTCGGCTCATCACTAGTATTGACCACCTATTATGGGGGCTCAAATAAGGCTTGTGTATCTTATATGATCCATCCACGCTTGCTGTTTCACATCAAAAAACAAGAGGAATCGTCCAGCAGTCACCTCTGAGCGGTACTCCTCCGGTCCTGAAGCAAGATGTCCAGTAGGATGTGTCAATATAACGATAAACCCCAATAGTGTAAAATCCTTAAAAATCTGCTTTATTTAAGTAACGCATAGCATGCCATTACATGGGTACAATCTTCCTCGGTCCAAAGACAAGCATGTTTTTTTTTTTACTTTATATTCTTTATTATTTTTCATGTTACGTAGCATTTTATAAAATTACATACATTTATCTCATCCTTATTTCACAAAAAATATTTTAATATTGTTTTCTATGATTGACCGCTTCCCCCCCCCCCCTCCCCCTCCCTGCCTTAGTCCTTTTGCACACTCAAAAAAACAAAAAGATAAACCGAGAAGTACACTCTACCATTCTCTAATGTTATTTACTAAAAACTATTTTATTCTTACCTCATTTAGCCTTTTTCTTTCCCACTACTTCCGTTCCCCTTTTCCCTTCTCTCCTCCTGATCTTCCCGCGTGTCTAGCTTCTTTTTCTTGAGCCCCAACTTCTCTATCTATCTATCCTCTCCTCGCTCCTGCATCAATTAGGGCGGGCACCCTGTTTTCCTTAACCAGGGATCCCACATTGTTTTGAATTTTTTATAATTACCCCGTCTAGTCAAGACATCTTTTTCCTTCCACATTGTTACATTTATTCCATTAACCCACTCTGCCAATGTCGGTGCTCTCTGTGCTTGCCAGTTTTGTGCTATTACCTTCCTGGCCTTAAACAGGCACCTCAACACTACTTCCAGGTTGTCTTTTAATCCATTTCCCTCCTCTATACCTAATAAGCATACCCTGGCCTCCGGTTCCAGAGTTGTCCGAAAAGTCGTGTGTCATGGATATGCAGTAGTGTTTGTCAGTCAGCTTACCTTCCTTCCCATGTGTTCATCTTAGAGGCCTGAACCCTTTCACCTGGCTTCCTTTATAATCTCCTCCCAGCCTGACTCCAACCCAGGCCCTATCACAGAACACTATATTAACCTGTGCACTGCAAGCCTGCTTTGCTGATCAACGTGTTTGTTAGGCATTGTGTGTTTGGGTTCCTGCCTGCCGTGTGCTACGTCTGTCTCTCTGTTACATTATTGGCTTGTCCCCGACTATCCCTGTCTGCTCGTGACCCTTGACCTTCGGCTTGTCTTTTGTTATCCTTGTCTGCTTGTGGCCCTTGACTTTCAGCTTGTTATTCGTTACTCTTATATCTTGTGCTGCTGCTTCCCCTCTTGTCCCCTTATCCTAAGGGGTGTGAGCTAGGAGACTCTAGGGGCCGCGACCTGGACCCAGCCTGCAGCATAACATCCTCACCACTAGAGGCTCTGGAGAAGACCTGCTGGGTCTTAGACTCCGCGCCCTGGGGAATCATGGCTCTAGCTTCCCATAGGATCCTGGTTGTGCTCCTCTGGTCCCGCTTTCCACAACCACCCAGTTTCCTATCCGCAGCAGTCAGCCATAGGGTTCACTACCTTGCGGTGCACTCCTGTCCCCCTACGGTGTGCATCTGTCACCTGGCCACAGGTGACCTGACAGTTTGATCAGCCATGAACCCGGCTGACATCCCGCTCCCCGCGGATGATCCATTGCAGGGCATAGTTTGCAGACTTGAAACCCAGGAATCGAATCAGACTCAGGTGATGCGATTCCTCCAGGATCTGGCTTCTCGCTTCGAGCAGCTTCAGGCCTCCTTGGGAACCCTGAATCCGCAACCTCAAATACAACCAGCGGCTGCACCTATTGCACCAGTCGCAGCCACACACTCACTACAACTGCCAGCTCCGTCCCGTTTCTCTGGGGACTCCAAGGCTTGCAGGGGGTTCCTTAGCCAATGCACGATTCATTTTGAGCTCCAGCCCCAAAACTTCCTGTCTGATCGGGCTAAGGTAGCCTATATCATTTCCCTCCTCTCTGGTGAAGCTTTAGCCTGGGCAGCCCCTCTGTGGGAACTGAATGATCCAGTGGTTTCTAGCCTGTCTGGCTTCTTGAAACTTTTTCAGAATATCTTCGAAGAACCGGCTCGTGTCTCTTCAGCGGCCAGCGCCCTTTTACGTCTCCGCCAAGAGTCTGCTTCTGTGGGACAGTATGCCCTTCATTTCCGCATACTGTCGGCTGAGTTGAGCTGGAACAATGAGGCCTTAGTCGCAACCTTATTTGCATGGCCTGTCTGATAGAGTGAAGGATGAATTAGCAGGAAGAACCATCCCCACTGATCTGGCCGGCGTTATCTCCTTGTGTAACCAGTAGGGATGAGCTTGGAGTTCGAGTCGAACTCATGTTCGACTCGAACATTGCCTGTTCGCCCGTTCGCCGAACAGCGAACAAATTGGGGTGTTCGCGGCAAATTCGAAAAATCTATGGGAGAAATCTAAAGTGTTAATTATAAAGGCTAATATGCAAGTTATTGTCCTAAAAAGTGTTTGGGGACCGGGGTCCTGCCCCAGGGGACATGTATCAATGCAAAAAGAAGTTTTAAAAACGGCCGTTTTTTCGGGAGCAGTGATTTTAATAATGCTTAAAATGAAAAAATAAAAGTGAAATATTCCTTTAAATTTCGTACCTGGGGGGTGTGTATGATATGCATGTGAAGTGGCGCATGTTTCCCGTGCTTAGAACTGTCCCTGCAAAAAATGTCATTTTTGAAAGAAAAAAAGTCATTTAAAACTGACTCGCGGCTATTAATGAATTGTCGGCTCCCGGCAATACATACAAAAGTCATTGATAAAAAAAAAAAAAAAGCGTGGGTGTTCCCCAGAATTCAATTACCAGGCCCTTCAGGTCTGGAATGGATATTAAGGGGAACCCCGCCGCAAATTAAAAAAAAATTGACGTGGGGTTCCCCCAAATATCCATTCCAGGCCCTTCAGATCTGGCATGGATTTTAAGGGGAACTCCACCCCAAATTAAAAAAAAAATGGCGTGGAGTCCCCCTAAAAATCCATACCAGACCCCTTATCCGAGCACACAACCTGGCCGGCCGCAGGGGAAAAGGGGGGGACGAGAGAGCGGCCCCCCCTCCCTCCTGAACCGTACCAGGCCACATGCCCTCAACATGGGGAGGATGTCCCCATGTTGATGGGGACAAGGGCCTCATCCCCACAACCCTTGCCCGGTGGTTGTGGGGGTCTGCGGGCGGGGGGCTTATCGGAATCTGGAAGAACCCTTTAACAAAGGGGACCCCCAGAGTTCCCCTTAAAATCCATGCCAGATCTGAAGGGCCTGGAATGGATATTTGGGGGAACCCCACGTCAATTTTTTTTTTAATTTGCAGCAGGGTTCCCCTTAATATCCATTCCAGACCTGAAGGGCCTGGTAATTGAATTCTGGGGAACACCCACGCTTTTTTTTTTTTTTTATCAATGACTTTTGTATGTATTGCCGGGAGCCGACAATTCATTAATAGCCGCGAGTCAGTTTTAAATGCATTTTTTTCTTTCAAAAATGACACTTTTTGCAGGGACAGTTCTAAGCACGGGAAACATGCGCCACTTCACATGCATATCATACACACCCCCCAGGTACGAAATTTAAAGGAATATTTCACTTTTATTTTTTCATTTTAAGCATTATTAAAATCACTGCTCCCAAAAAAACGGCCGTTTTTAAAACTTCTTTTTGCATTGATACATGTCCCCTGGGGCAGGACCCGGGTCCCCAAACACTTTTTAGGACAATAACTTGCATATTAGCCTTTATAATTAACACTTTAGATTTCGAACGTTCGAGTCCATTGTATTTAATAGGGTTCTAAAGTTTACACGAACATTTTGTCTGTTCGCAGGTTCTGGTGCGAACCGAACAGGGGGGTGTTCGGCTCATCCCTGGTAACCAGATCGATATTCGCTTTCAGGAGAGGACCTTAGAAAAGCAACGCCAGCACTCCTTGGTTCTTAGTCAGCCTGAGCTCCCCTCTCTTTGACCCGTAGAGCATCTCCTACCAGCTGAGGAACTCATGCAGCTGGGTCGGACCAGGCTATCCCCCGAGGAACGTGCTAGGCGCAGAACTCTTAGTCTGTGTCTTTACTGTGGGGGCAAAGGTCATTTTCGTGACACTTGCTCTCTTTGTCCAGAAAAACGTTCGGGTCCACTTCATCTGGAAAGTGGAGTATTGGACCCAGAAATATCACCTTCCCCTTCTCGTCTTCTGCTTTCTGTGTTCCTTCATGTTGGTGCTTCTTCTCATTCGGTCTCAGCATATCTGGATTCCGGAGCCGCTGGTAATTTCATGGACTGGGAAATCGCATCGTCCATGAGACTTACTCTTTTGCCCCTCACCACGCCATTGGTGGTCTTGGCGATTGATGGTACTGTTCTCCCAGGGGGACCTATCCGCTTCCAGACCCTCCCTGTTAAGATGTCGGTAGGGACACTCCACCAGGAGTGGATATCCTTCCTTATCTTACCCAAGGCCTCAACGCCTATAATTTTGGGTCTCCCATGGTTACAGCTCCATTCTCCTCATGTGGACTGGACTACTGGACAGATCCTGGCTTGGGGTTCCTCCTGTTCCTCGTCCTGCCTACCCAAGGTTGCCCCCTGTGAATCTGAGCCGGTCATTCATTCCAGGTTGCATAACCATTTACATTTCTCTGTCCCTAACCACCCTTGGACGCACAGCCAGGCTAGCTTGTCTACAAGTCCTGCAGTCGCTACGTCTTGCGATGCGATTCAGGTAGTCGCTACACCTGACTCAGCGTTTCACTCTGCCTCTGTACTAGTTATGCCAGTCCAGCCCATGCCCAGTGAGCCTCCTACTTTTTCTTGTTCAGGACATTCTGCTTGTCCTTCAGCTATTCAGCTTGACTCCGGCGACATGTCACCTTCTAACCAACCTGACTTCAGGGTTCCACTGACATCTGCCCAGTCTGATGGTCCTGTGCAAGATGACCAGTCCCCCTTTAAGGGTCTAGGGGACCCTCCTCAGATTCCTGTTGATCCTCTCATGCCCTTGCTTATTCCTAGAGAGCCTTTGGTCCTAAATAGATCTTCTTGTCATCTCCCTACCTCGTTTTCGGTCTCTGAGGATAATCTTAAGTACGAGGTGTGAGGGGGTTAGCTCGGCAGCGGGTGTGTGTGACCCCCGGGATGGGCTCCCCACACAAAAACAGGCCCAGCAGACGGAGGTTGTGGTTTTCAAAATCAAAAAGGTGCGGTTTATTTTCTATTTACAGTGACAAAAACACAGCAAAGCAAAAGAAACATAAACAAAATAAATCCTGGTCAATTTGACCTCTGACTAAACATACAGGTTTCCTAACTAACAACTGGGATCAGCCTAGTGCTGTCCTAGTCCCTAAGTCCCTGGTTTTAAATGTCCAAGCAAATAGCCACACAGGCTTTGTCTCACCGCACAAGGGTTCACTCTCTCCAGGAAGTCCACACAGGTCTGCTTCCAGGCATGAGCTAACATCTAATGAAGCTGGGAGTTCTTATAGAGGCCTAAATGAGCTGACAAGCTTCAGCTGGTCTCATCAACTCCCTGTCTGCACGACGCCCCACACTCTCCCTAGAGGTATGAGTCATCCATGAGCCCACTATCCTCAGCTGGGCTTATACAACTCTCCACCTAGTTGTATAAGTCGGCGTAAAGCCTGAATCTGGGCGAAATATATCTACCCCCCTGGATGCAACCAGGTGACTTTACCTTCCTGCTGTCACATACCCCCCCCTCTTGTTTTAACCTCGGGGTTGGAACACCAGCAATCAGGCATTCATGTACTCGAGACAAAGCATCCACATTCCCCATTTGAACGCCAGGGCGATGCTTTACTGTGAAGTTGAATTCCTGGAGGGCCAGGAACCACCTATTCACTCTTCTATTTGTTTCCTTGTTTTAAACCATCCACTTTAACGGAGCGTGATCCGTAACCATGTCAAAGTGCCTACCTAGCAGGTAGTACCGAAGGGAATCTAGAGCCCACTTCACCGCTAAACACTCCTTTTCAACGGTGGCGTAATTTACCTCATGGGACTTCAACTTCCTGCTGAGGTAAATGACTGGGTGCTCTTCCCCGTTCCAGACCTGGGACAATACTGCTCCTAACCCCACATCTGACGCATCACTTTGTACGACAAAGTCTTTAGAGAAGTCGGGTGAGTACAACACTGGCTGGCTACATAAGGCTTGTTTCAAGAATTGGAATGCTGCCTCAGCCTCGGGGGTCCATTTAATCATGACCGACCCTTTCCCCTTCGTCAGGTTGGTTAGGGGCACAGCCTTAGAAGCAAAGTGGGGAATGAATCGCCGATAATACCCAGCGATTCCCAGAAAGGCTCGTACCTGCTTCTTGCTGTTGGGACGTGGCCAACTCTGGATGGCCTCGACTTTGTTGAGTTGGGGTTTTATTACTCCCCTCCCAATGGTGTACCCAAGATATTTGGCCTCCTCCTGCCCAATGGTACACTTCTTGGGGTTAGCCGTAAACCCCGCTTCCCGAACAGAGTCCAGGACTGCTTGCACTTTTGGCAGATGTGAGGCCCAATCTGTGCTATGGACAATTACGTCATCCAGGTAAGCCGCAGCATACTTCCGATGGGGCCTCAGCATCTGGTCCATTTTCCGCTGGAATGTGGCCGGCGCATTCTGTAACCCGAACGGCATTCTTTTATATTGGAACGCCCCGTCTGGGGTTACAAATGCGGTTTTCTCTTTGGCCGACTTGGCCAGGGGGATTTGCCAATACCCTTTTGTGAGGTCAAGAGTCGTCATGTATCGGGCTGTTCCCAGCCGGTCGATCAACTCATCTATACGTGGCATGGGGTAGGTGTCAAATTTTGTAACTTTGTTCAACTGACGAAAATCGTTACAAAATCGCCAGCTCCCATCCGGTTTAGGCACCAACACAATGGGACTAGACCAATCACTTGACTCCTCTATCACCCCTAAGTTCAGCATTTTCTGTACTTCCTCCCGTATTGCCTCCCGTCGGGCCTCTGGGATCCGATAGGGTTTTAACTTCACCCTTTCACCGGGCGGGGTAATAATGTCATGCTCTACTCCAGATGTTTGTCCCGGCAGCTCAGAGAATACCTCCTTGTTGCGAAGCACAAACTCCTTAACCTCCTGTTGTTGGGGTTGTGACAAGGTGGCTGCGATTCCAACCTCAGGAATCACGCAACCAGTTTGAGCTGGTGACCAAGTGTCTGCGACTAGGGACTCTCTATCCCTCCAGGCTTTCAACAGATTAACGTGATAGATCTGTTCGGGCTTTCGCCTTCCTGATTGTCTGACCTTGTAATTCACTTCGCTCACTTTTTCCATTATCTCGTAGGGGCCTTGCCATTTGGCAAGGAATTTACTTTCAACTGTAGGGACCAGTACCAGTATCCTATCCCCCGGGGAAAAGGTACGGGTCTTGGCTCCACGGTTGTACACTCTCTGCTGTGCTAACTGCGCTTGGGCCAAATGTTCCTTCACGATGGGCATTACCTGTGCAATTCGGTCTTGCATCAGGGCGACATGCTCAATCACACTCCTGTGGGGAGAACTCTCACTTTCCCAAGTTTCCTTGGCAATATCCAACAGCCCTCTTGGGTGTCTCCCATACAGTAACTCAAAGGGGGAGAATCCCGTAGAGGATTGGGGCACCTCCCTAATAGCAAACATCAGATAAGGAAGTAGACAGTCCCAATCCTTTCCATCTCTATCCACCACTTTCTTCAACATTTGTTTTAGGGTTTTGTTGAATCTTTCAACCAGCCCATCGGTTTGGGGGTGATACACAGATGTACGTAATTGCGTCACTTTGAACAATTTACATAGCTCCTTCATAACCCGGGACATAAAGGGTGTACCTTGGTCCGTAAGCAGTTCTTTACAAATACCCACCCGGCTAAACACAAGAGATAGCTCTTTGGCTATGGTTTTGGCCGAGGTATTTCGGAGAGGGATCGCTTCTGGATAACGGGTGGCATAGTCCATTATAACTAATATGTACTGGTGCCCCCTAGCGGACTTGATTATAGGACCTACCAAATCCATGGCGATCCTCTCAAACGGGACCTCAATGATGGGTAGAGGGACCAGCGGGCTACGGAAATGTGGCATCGGGGCCGACCTCTGACACACAGAGCAGGAGGAACAATAATTTTCTATGTCCTTCATCACCCCCGGCCAATAGAATCTCTGTAATACCCTCTCTCGGGTTTTCTCTGTCCCCAGATGACCTCCAAGAATGTGCCCATGGGCCAACTCCAACACCAACTTCCTGTACGGTTTGGGCACCACAAGCTGCTCAACGGTTTCTTCTGCCCTTTTTGCCACCCGATACAGTAGGTCCTTCTCTACGCTGAAGTATGGGTAAGTGCAGGTATTATCTGGGTTCACTAACTCGCCATCTATTTTCACTACGTTTTCCCGTGCCTTTATTAGGGCGGGGTCTTTCAACTGTTCTGTGGCAAAGTTTTCCCTGTGAACCTCAAGATCAGAAAACTCCACAAACGGTAGGTTTTCGTCTGAGGAGGTGGGCTCCTCTCCAGTTTCTTGAGTCTCCCCTGCCAATACTGACAAGGGAAATTCCAGAGAGTCCTCACCACTCTCAGGGGAGTTCTGGCTATCACATTCCTGGTACATAGGGGCACCAGTGGGGGGCTCAGGATCATCCCACAGTTCCCAGAACTTCGGAAAATCCCTTCCCACAATGGCGTCATGCGGTAACTGAGATACTAAGCCCACTGGATGAGAGAGGGTACCTTTGGGGGTCTCGAAACACACTGTAGTCACTGGATACTCTCGGGTGTCCCCATGCACACAAATAACAGCTACCTTGCTATTCCCAGAGACCTCTGTTTTAACTAACTCAGCCTTTATCAGGGTCACAAGGCTACCTGAATCCAGCAATACCACAACATTTCTACCATTAACACACATTTTGCATAAATGTTTCTCAGTTCCTCGAATGGCAGTGCATGCGACTGTCGCACACAGCGACTGACGTCTGCCCGTCAGAAAGTCACACTGCATGGGTTCCTCCACAACCGGGCAATTTGCTGCAATATGTCCCGCTTGCCGGCAGCGGTAGCAAACGATCCTTCTTGCCGCCTCTTGAGCCGCTGATTTCCCAGGCTGTTCTCGCCAAACTTGGGGTAGAGCTCCCACCCTCTCACTCTCTCCACCCTTACCCCTTGGAATCATCTTATCCGCCCCTGGGGATGGTCTGGTCTTAGGGTGGAAAGTCCGAGTGTCTCTGGAAGAGACCGTCAGGTTCTCTGTAGCCAAGTATTTCTCCACACGATCCACAAGACCATCGGCCGTCTCTGGGTCTCCATGGCTTACCCACTTTTGGATGGCAGTAGGAAGAGCTCTCAAAAACCGATCCATTACAACATGTTCCACAATCTTTGGTGCGGACAAAGTCTCTGGCTGTAGCCACTTTCTGCTCAGGTGAATGAGATCATACATTTGAGACCTGGGGGGTTTTCCAAGCTGGAAAGTCCAGTTATGCACACGCTGAGCCCGGACAGCCAGGGTGACACCCAGCCTTGCCAATATTTCAGCTTTTAGCATCACATAGTCTTTTGCTTGGTTAGGCTCTAGGTCATAGTAAGCTTTCTGCGATTCACCAGTTAACAGAGGAGCCACTAGTCCAGCCCACTGCTCCTCAGGCCACTTTTCTCTTTCAGCGGTCCTTTCAAATGTGGTCAAAAATACCTCTGGATCATCCTCTCCAGTCATTTTTGTCAATAAACGACTCACCCCAAAGGACGCGGTATTAGTGGGACGGCTTTCCTCACTGGTCTGCGGACGTTGCTGCATTACTGCTTCCATCTGTTGTTGTAGTCTCTGCTCTTGCTTCTGCAACAGGTCTATGAAGCGGGCCTCAGATTGCTGCTGGGCTTGTTGCTGAGCCTCCAGACTCTGTTGCAAAGTTGCGTTTGTCTGCTGCTGGGCTGCAAGGCTCTGTTGATGAGCTTGCTGCTGGGCTGCGAAGTTCTGTTGTTGAGCTGCAAGGCTCTGTTGATGAGCTGCAAGGCTCTTTTGCAAACCTGCATTTGTCTGCTGTTGATTGGCATTTGCTAGAGCCAGCTGTTTCAGTATCTCCTCCATGCTGGCTTAAAAAAACTGCCACTGGTTCTCCACCAACTGTGAGGGGGTTAGCTCGGCAGCGGGTGTGTGTGACCCCCGGGATGGGCTCTCCACACAAAAACAGGCCCAGCAGACGGAGGTTGTGGTTTTCAAAATCAAAAAGGTGCGGTTTATTTTCTATTTACAGTGACAAAAACACAGCAAAGCAAAAGAAACATAAACAAAATAAATCCTGGTCAATTTGACCTCTGACTAAACATACAGGTTTCCTAACTAACAACTGGGATCAGCCTAGTGCTGTCCTAGTCCCTAAGTCCCTGGTTTTAAATGTCCAAGCAAATAGCCACACAGGCTTTGTCTCACCGCACAAGGGTTCACTCTCTCCAGGAAGTCCACACAGGTCTGCTTCCAGGCATGAGCTAACATCTAATGAAGCTGGGAGTTCTTATAGAGGCCTAAATGAGCTGACAAGCTTCAGCTGGTCTCATCAACTCCCTGTCTGCACGACGCCCCACACTCTCCCTAGAGGTATGAGTCATCCATGAGCCCACTATCCTCAGCTGGGCTTATACAACTCTCCACCTAGTTGTATAAGTCGGCGTAAAGCCTGAATCTGGGCGAAATATATCTACCCCCCTGGATGCAACCAGGTGACTTTACCTTCCTGCTGTCACAGAGGTTAGACAAGTTCTGGATTCTCGGCTCTGCAGAGGCATTCTTCAGTACCTTGTGCATTGGAGAGGTTTTGGTCCTGAGGAGGTGTCTTGGATCGCTGCATCTGGTGTCGCTGCACCTCATCTGTTGAGGAGGTTTCATCAGAGATTTCCCTTTAAGCCTGGGCCCAGGCTGGGGAGGGCCCATAAGAGGGAGGGTACTGTCATGGATATGCAGTAGTGTTTGTCTGTCAGCTTACCTTCCTTCCCATGTGTTCATCTTAGAGGCCTGAACCCTTTCACCTGGCTTCCTTTATTTTTATTTTTTTTTCATAAAGTTTTATTAGGTGATCAAGATATTAACAAAGGAACAGTAGAATAATACAGTACAAAATTGCATATGTTTACAAAAGTATAAGCTGTATAATGTACAATATGTTAGACTGTTGAGACCTATCTGGTCATCGTAATAATAGTAAAGCAAGGGTTGGAAATGAAATAGACATTTAACAAGTATAACACCGTAATCTTTTTTTTTTTGCAATGGGTAATTTAATTATTGAAGTAAATATATTTTCCAGGGGGACTGGGATGGGAGGGAGGTATGAGGGGGGTGGGTAATGGGAGGGGGAGGGGGAGCCTGATGTATTTGATTGGGACTGAAGTGAACTAAGTGAGTAAACTTTCCTATTACCTTATCTGTTTTTTATTCAATTATATATATATTTTTTTTTCCTCATTTCTTTTACTTTTGTCTGATCCTCTTCTCGAAACAATCTTCCTATGACCTCAGAGTGGGGTTTTGGTTCTTATTTAATGGTAGTTTTATATGTCTGGGATTCTTTGAATAGTGTCCAGTTATACCATGTTGCAGAGAAATTCGATAATCTTTCCTGAGAGATACTTATGAGCTCCTCTATCCTTTCAGTGTTATTGATTCTCCTAAACCATTCCGCTGTGGAAGGCACTGTTGACGTGCGCCAATGTGGCGGAATGCATTGGCGAGCTGCGTTGATCAGGAACATAGCTAGTGATTTTAAATATTGTTTCCTTGGGATAGAGTTTAGGTGTAGTAGGTATTGTGCTGGATCATAGCTTATGTTTTCTGCTGTGATAGTGTTAATGATATTATGAACTGTTTTCCAAAACCCTTGAATCAGTTGGCAGGTCCACCATAAATGGAGCATCGTGCCCTCATCTTGTTTGCATCTCCAACAGCGGTCAGAGATTAGTGGAGAAAATTTATGTAAGATTGAAGGGGTCCTGTACCATCTGGTAATGATTTTATAAGCGCATTCTTGTGTGGCTACGTTTAGGGAGCCTTTGTGAGCATACATATAAATCTTTTCCCAGGTTTTTTCAGTTATAGTGATGTCTAGGTCTTTTTCCCATTTCCGACATGACGCACTGGAGAAGTCCGTCAGATCCCCAAAGAGAGAGTTGTAAAGTGTTGAAATAATGTGTCTGTGTGGGGGGTTTTTTCGTACAAAGTTTCTCTAATTCCGTAAGGGGTTTTGTCCATGCTAAAGCCGTTTCCTTTCTAGTTAGAAAATGTCTGATTTGAATGTAGTTCCAGTGTGGGATTTGGTATGGTTCTATGACTTTATTCAGTTCTTCTCTAGATAATATTTTCCCATTTTTGAAGAAATGTTTGGTCAGCATTTTCTTATGTGGCCAGTTGTGTATTAAGAAATTCCTTTCCTGCCCCGGGGGGAACTCCGGGTTATTTCTCAGTGAAGTTAGGGGGCTTAGCCAGGGGGTTCAATTGGAAGGTTTGAAAGTGTTGAGGAATATTCTTAATGTGGGGCCTATAAGAGGGTGTGATTTGATAGATTTTGGATGGAATTTAGGGTGAGTCCATGGTAAAGTGTCGAGCTCTTGGGGAAACTGAATTTGTTCTAGTGATACCCAGTCTTTAACTGAGTGGTGTAAATTCCAATCAACTATTCGTGTCAATAGGGTCGCTTGATGATATTTTTTCAAATCGGGTAACGCTATTCCACCCTTGTTCTTGGGTAGGTTTAATCTTGAAAATTTAATTCTTGGAGGTTTGCCTCTCCAGATAAAGGTGGAGCAAGCTTTGCGGAACGAGTTGAAAAATGTAGAGGGTAAATTGATGGGTATGGTCTGCATGACATATAGAAATCTGGGTAAGATTGTCATCTTGATTAGGGATGCTCTCCCAAACCAAGATACATTTAGAGAATTCCATCTTTTTAAGTCATCCTGTGTTTCTTTAAGTATAGGTATGTAGTTTAGTTTGAAGAGATCATATAAGTTCGAGGGTATTTCAATCCCTAGATAGGTTATACTATGATTAGCCCATGTAAATGGAAAATTCAATTTGCATAGATCTATTGAGCTAGGGGGTAACGAGATGTTAAGGGCCACCGACTTTGTGTGGTTGATTTTCAGGTTGGAAAGCATGTTGTAATGCTCTAGGTTCTGTAGTAGGTTGGGTATGGAGATATGGGGTTCGGAGAGAAAGAGAAGCATGTCGTCGGCAAACGCAGTGATTTTGTAAGTATTTTTTTGAATTTCTATCCCCTTGATGTTTTGGTTGGTTCTAATTTTATTTAGCAGTGGTTCTAGGGTTAGAACAAAGAGAAGAGGGGATAAGGGACAGCCCTGTCTAGTACCGTTGCGTAAGTTGAAGGCATTCGATAGGTGGCCATTGACTTTAACTCGTGCTGTGGGATTGGTGTACAAAGCTTTGATATAAGATCTCATTTGTGGCAAGATGCCTATGTATGTGTTTCAAAACTGCATCAATGAAGTCCCAGGCCACTCTATCGAATGCCTTTTCAGCATCCAAGGATAGAAAAAATCCTTTTTGTTTATTGGTTGTTAGCCAGTGACTTATATTTAGGGCTTTAGTTGTGTTGTCTCGGCCCTCTCTACCTGGGATGAATCCCACCTGATCTAATGCTATAAGTGAGTTTAGTAACGGTAGCAATCTATTGGCTAGTATTTTAGCATATATCTTTACATCTACGTTTATTAGGGATATGGGTTTATAATTTGTAACTTGTGTTGTGTCCTTGCCTTCTTTAGGTATCACTGTGATGTGGGCTTCTAATAGTTGTCTGGGGGGTTGTTGGATGGAATTTAGAGATTGGAAAGTATTCAAGAATCTTGGTTTCAATATGTCATTGAATGTTTTATAGTATTGTAGGGGTAGGCCATCGGGGCCGGGAGCTTTGCCTAATTTCATCTCTTTGATTGCCCTGTCAAATTCAGGGCCTGAAATCGGGGCTTCTAGTTCTTGGGCTTTGTCTTTTGCTAGTTGAGGCGGACTATATTTCTCTAAAAATTCTTGGATGAGTTTCGCCCTTTTATCTGAGTTAGGGGGGCATCTTGGGTTGGATGGGATGTTGTATAGGGATTGGTAATATTCTTCAAACTGCTTTGCTATTTCCTCGTTTGAAGAAAATGACTTGCCTTGTTTGTCTCTTATTTGGTGGATTGTCGAAGCTATTTTTTTACTTTGGACTGCTTTAGCAAGCAGTTTCCCACTTTTATTTCCCTGTTCGTAGAATATCTTGTGTCTCAGTATGTATTGTCTTTTAATTTTAATGTTCAGTTCTTCTGCTAGTAGTGTTCTTGCTCTAGTAAGTTCATCGAGGGTAGAAACCGCCACTGTTCTTTTATGTGTTATTTCTAATCTATGAATTTGGTCCACTAAGGTTTTTATTTTGGATTGTTGGTCTTTCTTTAATTTAGCTAGTTTTGTGATAAATTCCCCCCTAATGACGCATTTATGGGCCTCCCATTGAGTGGTGGACGAGGTCTCATTATTTTCATTTCTTGAAAAATAGTCTTGTAGTTTTTCTTTAAACTCAAGAACATCTACGGGGTCTTTAAGTAGGACTGTGTTGAGTCTCCAGGTTTTAGTCACATTTTTTTTCTCAGGGAAGGTCAGTGTTAGGGTGATTGGATGATGGTCTGATATTGTCATGGGTTCAATCGTTGAGTTTTGTAAATAGGGCAGGTCTGGTTGTGTTAAAAAAAAGTAGTCGATTCTAGAGTACTTCTGATGGACAGTGGAAAAGAAAGTATAGTCCTTGGTTTGAGGAAAGAGGGTTCTCCAGGCGTCATGCAGCATTAAGTCTTTTATCTGGGTTTTAATTTGCTTCAGCGCTCTGTACGGAAGGCTCGACGCTCCATTCGAGGTGTCTATTAGTGGGTTCATGGGGGTGTTGAAGTCGCCTCCTAGGATTAAAATGCCTGAGGCAAAGGTCATTAGTAGTTCTTTGATTTTACGAAAAAAAGGTACTTGTCTCGAGTTCGGAGCATATATGTTTGCAACTGTTATTGGGTGATTGTCTAGTTTTCCTTTTATGAATATGAATCTCCCACTGGGGTCTATCAGAGTGTCGTGTATCTGGAGAGGAGTCTGGTTAGAAATCAGTATAGAAACACCCTTCGTTTTCCCTCCTGGGTTGGTGGAGTGGAATGCTGTAGGAAATCTCCTGTCATGTAATTTCGGGGTTTTGTCAGACTTAAAGTGGGTTTCTTGTACGAAGATAATGTTTGCTTTTTGTCTACGACCTTCATTTAAAAGTTTAGTTCTTTTTTCAGGTATATTTAAACCTTTAGCGTTAAGAGAGAGTATCTTTATAGATAATGGTATGGATTGTCGTGTATTGGCAGACATCTCGTCTTGTGTGTGTATTCCTTATCCCAATAAACTGTCTTTAGGGGTTTGGAAATATGCTTGGTTCAGTCCGTTTTTTCTTCTTTCCCTCCTCCCTCTTTCAGAGAGAAAAAGGGAAAAATACAAGAGAGAGTGGTAGTAAGACAAGGAAAATATAGTGTAGGGGAAAGGAGGGGGGGAAAGGGTGGGGGGGGGGGAGGGGAAGGATAATCCGGGGGCAGAAATAGACCAGCTAGTCTACCCAAATTGTGAAGTGCCGGATAGTTCAAGGGACAAAAATTCACAAATAGTCAATTCCCGTCCCTTGTGTGGGTTTGTGGTCCAAGTGGGTCGCGAGATGAGTTCTACTAGTCTTTTTCGTTATATTTTTTTTTTTATGTATATTATTAATTCTTTTTTTTTATTATTTGTATTCTTTTTCTTTACTTTGCGATCTAGCACTCCGGAGAAGCTATCTAAGTAGAATAATTGGATGGTTCAGGGCTTTAAATAAAAATTAATGAGCGTACCGAGGGAAGAAAAGGTTATGGCTTGTAAATGTAAATCACTATTGTTGAAATGGAATCATTAAAGTTGTCCGCTATGGGGCGGTGTCTATAAGGAATCCATGTAACCACTTAGTATGTATAAGTTGTAACTTAGAAGGGGGAATAGCTATTCCGATTGGGTTCCGTGATGTAAAAACCTATAACAAAACGGAAGATTTTATGATGGTAATAATGTTAAACTACCCCTAGATGGAGCCTTTGTGTTGGTAAAATAAGGATTGTTTGATAAGCATCTGCTTCCTGGGTTTCACATATGAAAATGTACATTTAAAGAGAGAGAAAAAAACATGTTAACAATAGGAGAACACTAGGAAAACGATTAAGCTGTTAAACAGAGATTAGTTTAAATGTAGGTCGACTTGTACAGCTCTCTGATGAATATTATCTATAAGGTATCATCAAATTCAGCTTTGAGTCTCCAATTGGATTCTGAAAAGAATGCGAGACTTCCTGATAATCAGGGGCGCATACAAATTGTTTAACTTGTGCGAGGAGCACATCTAGAATTAAGGGTACCTCCACCCCAAACACCTGAGTAATAAACAGCCTAGATAATTAGGGATGATAGAAGCTAATTTTTACGATATCTGTTATAGCTAATCTGCAGAAGGAATGGAAGGGCATTGGTTGCCGCTCTCCCTGATTATGCTACATCTAAGAGTGTGTAAGATGACTTCCCTTAGCCTTTTTTTTTTTTTTTTTTTTCCCTTCTCTTTTCCTTTTTTTTTTTTATTTTCTTCTTTCCTTCTTCTTTCCTTTCCGTTCTTCTCCCCTTTTTTGCCTTCTTCCTTTATCTATATATATATATATTTTTTTTTTTCCCCCCCTTTTTTCCCTTCCTCCCTTCCCTCTTTTTCTTTCATCCCATATCTCTTTACTGGAGAAGAGAAGAGGAAGAGGTAGCTTCATTCCTTTGCAGCGTGACCATAGTTGGGGAATGATCCCCTAAAACAACGAAAACTGTTAACTTGGTCTAAAGGCCAATCACAAAAAAGAAACAACAAAAACAAAAGGGAGAGAAGACCCTAAGTAAACGGACATAAACTTAACTGAATTGTAAGCGGTTCTGTGAACAAGCTGTGTAGATCTTACTAGCCGCCTCAAGAATCACATTCAGTCTTGTGTGGTTCATGGGTCGGATCTCAAGCAGAAGGCCGTATGAAAATAGTTCCTCACAATTCTGTATCACAGGGATCAATCAGTCTCAAAATGACAACATTATGTTGATTGTTTTCCCCATGAGAAGGTCACAGCCCCTTGTGTAGTGGGATAAAGGTATCAGTACTTACATACATCGGGAGAGGTCCAATCTTGCGTGAACATATCTGTATGCTGTGGGAGAGGACATGTGTTATTCACATTTATGTTAACGCATGGAGGCAAATTAGTCCGAGCTCATTCTTAGGAAGACGAAGCCGATTTTTCAGGTGTCCATTCGATCCTGATGATCCAAGCGATCTCTGCGTCTAGGTGGAGAATTGCTTGGTCCTCCCAGGACATCTTCTCTCCTACTGTGCTGAGGTGAAGGTGATCTACGGCGTCGGTCTCTCTGCCTCTGGGCTCTAGGAGTGAGGTTATTGGAAACTGCAATCCATGGTTCATTAAGCGTAAATGATTCATACCACTCTGGAACTTCAGTCCTGGGGATGTTCATGGATTCGCAGAATGAGCGTAAGTCATCAGGTGTTCGAAGTATTGCCGTGTGGCCCCTCCATGTAGCTGAAAGGCAAAACGGAAACTTCCACCTATAGGGGATTCCTCTCGATCGTAGTTGTTCTGTGATGGGACGCAGTGCCCTGCGTTGTTGCAAAGTTATGTTGGAAAGGTCCTGATATAGTTTAATTTCAGTACCGTTGAATATTATTCTGTTTTTTTCCCTCGCCTTCTTCAAAATAGCTTCTTTTAGTGGGAAGTTCACCAGGCAACAGATGATATCTCTGGGGGGTTCGTTATCTCTTCCTCTTGGTCTGAGGGCTCTGTGAACCCTCTCGAACTCAATGGGGGAATCAGGGGGTCTGTCCAGTATATCGTTGAAGATAGCTTCCGCTGTGCGTTCTACTGGAATCTGTGCAGGCATTTCCGGGACCCCTCTAATCCTCACATTATGGCGCCTCCCCCTATTGTCTAAATCTTCCAAATGGCGCTTTATTTCGATCAGATGGGTTAGATGGGAGTCAGCATTCTTCTGGATTTGTTTTATGGCATCTGAGTGACGAGCTGTGGCCTGTTCTATTGCTCCAGTCCTCACTGCTATCCCCTGAATGTCCGCCCTGATCTCTGTGATGGCTGCTGTAAAAGATGATTTTATGTCCATCGCCATTGCCTGGAGGTTAGCCTGTAGGTCTGCCAGGCTTAGGGTATGGGATGGCTGTGTTGGTGGGGACGCTGTGCTAATGGCGTTGTTTCCGCCATCCGCGAGTGTGCTGGAGCCGCCGGGCGGGATGAGGGGCTTAGGCGAGGCCGCGGCTTTGAGGCCTTCTCCCTGCGCCGCACGGAACATAGCGGGGATGATGGGGCCTGCCTGCTGATTGGGCTCCATACAAATCCCGGGTGTGTGGGGAGCCTTGGGGACTTACTTTGCCGCTCGTTTAGTGTGAATTCAGCCCTGAAGCTCAAGTTAGCTTCTCCTTTGTGCCGGAGGATGGGGATCAGGCATCCATCTCGGTCCGGAGTTAGGCCACGCCCCGGCTTCCTTTATAATCTCCTCCCAGCATGACTCCACCCCAGGCCCTATCACAGAACACTATATTAACCTGTGCACTGCAAGCCTGCTTTGCTGATCAACGTGTTTGTTAGGCATTGTGTGTTTGGGTTCCTGCCTGCCGTGTGCTACGTCTGTCTCTCTGTTACGTTATTGGCTTGTCCCCGACTATCCCTGTCTGCTCGTGACCCTTGACCTTCGGCTTGTCTTTTGTTATCCTTGTCTGCTTGTGGCCCTTGACTTTCAGCTTGTTATTCGTTACTCTTATATCTCGTGCTGCTGCTTCCCCTCTTGTCCCCTTATCCTACGGGGTGTGAGCTAGGAGACTCTAGGGGCCGCGACCTGGACCCAGCCTGCAGCATAACATCCTCACCACTAGAGGCTCTGGAGAAGACCTGCTGGGTCTTAGACTCCGCGCCCTGGGGAATCTTGGCTCTAGCTTCCCATAGGATCCTGGTTGTGCTCCTCTGGTCCCGCTTTCCACAACCACCCAGTTTCCTATCCGCAGCAGTCAGCCATAGGGTTCACTACCTTGCGGTGCACTCCTGTCCCCCTACGGTGTGCATCTGTCACCTGACCACAGGTGACCTGACATCGTGTTTATGATGTTCAATACCCCAACCCAATATCTATATAGTTTCGGGCATTTCCACATCATGTGTATAAGGTCCCCCGTATCTTGACATCTAGGGCACTTGTCATCTACTCTCCTTCCAAACATGTGTAACCTCTTTGGGATGTAATAAACTCTGTACACTAAGAACAAGTGTGACACTCTCTGTGATGGGGAGAGTGAGACCATTGTTCCCTGTTCCAGTACCCGTTCCCATTGTGCAGTTGTTATGGGTCCTATATCCTCCTCCCATTTTTCTCTATCTTTCCCCAACCTCTTCTCAATTATAAAACCCCCCTTAATCTGTGAGTATAATTCTGAAATAAGGCCTTTTGATGTTCCTGTCTTAATTAGCCGTTGAAGGTGGGGGATTTTTTGCCAACACACCTGGTGTGTTTTAAATTGGATTTGAAGTGCGTGTCTTATCTGCAGATAAGTATAAAATAATGAATTTGGGATAGCGTACTCTCTGCTTAGTTCTGAAAATGCTTTCAATGTGTTGCCTTTATACAACTGATTCAGTCTAGTTATACCATGCTGTTCCCATTCTTTTAACTTCCCCATAACTTGAATTTCTGGTAGATTTTTATTTTCCCATAGAGGGGAGTATTCCGTTAGCCCTTTATATCCCATAGCCTGTTTACCTTCCCACCATGTTCTTATGACCACTCTCAATGTTGGGTTCTTAACAGGGAAGGAATCGGCCTCCAAATTTTCTATTATGGTATTATGTGGGGCCCCCATTAGCATCATTTTCCCACTGGCCTCTCCTCCTCCCTCAATTGTACATCCCTTCAGATGCTGTAGCTGGGCCGCTATAAAGTAACTATAGGGGTGTGGAATGGCCAGCCCTCCCTCATTTGTTGATAACTGTAATTTTTGGAGACTGATTCTTGCCCTGCCCTTCTTCCAGATTAATTCTCTGAAAAGGGTCTCTATTTTTTTAAACCAGGCTTTCCCGATCCATACTGGGGCATTATGGAGCACATAAAGTAGTTGTGGCATCCAAATCATCTTGATAAGATTGCTTCGTCCAGCTACTGATAGAGGAAGATGTTCCCAAATATCTGCCTTTTGTTTAAACTTAGCTAAGAGTGGTCTTAAGTTATTATCAATATATTGTTCTGGATCTCGTGTCACCACTATCCCCAAATAATTCATTTTTTCCACTACTTTTAATAGAGGGATACCTTCACAGAGGGCATTATCTACAGGATCCACTGGTAGAAGTGCAGACTTCTCCCAATTTATCGCTAGTCCCGAGAAACGACCAAATACCTCCACCGTCTGCATCGCCTTTTTTAATGACGTTGAGGAATCCCCCAAAAAAAGCAGGATGTCATCGGCGTAAAGTGCAATTTTCTCCTCCCCCACTTTCCTCTGAAATCCCTGTATCGCCTTTTTAGATCTAATTGCTATTGCTAATGGCTCTATTGCTAACGCAAAAAGGAGGGGGGACAGAGGGCAGCATGTTGGTTCAATCCAAATGCGATGACAGGAGATAAACCTTTTACCTGACCGGTTTTGTTACAATAGAACTTCTTCCGGGGCATAGATGTCTCTTCCTGTCATCTCTATAAATACATCCGGTCGCTGTCCAAGCCTCACTCTCATCTCCTTCATTATAGAGCTCTCTAATACAACCACACCTCGCTCTGAGTCTTCGTGACATCATCACAAAAACAAACTTCCTCCACCAGCGCGCGCCACTCCCATCTCAAATGGAGCACGCTCCACAGTGAAAGCCAGCACAGGGCAGGAAGTAGGGAGGCTGTGTCTCCCAACCAGAAAATATGGCATTTCTGGGGAATTTTTATATTTTTTTTATACACTATTCCTAAGGTGATTAGAGATCCGAGTGGGCTTGAACAGCGCCAAACGTAAAAAGCAAATATAAAACAATGTACATTATTAAGGACAATAGCTAATATTAAATACAATGGATATGGATATCCGAATAAAAATCTATAAAAATACAATATTTTTAATAAAATAAGAGCGCAGGTTCAGGAGTTGTCCAAAAAACAGTTCACATCCCAATCTACGTTTAACCCGTATGGAACATAACTTTTCAAAAGGTAAATCCATTTTGTTAAAATTTTTGACAGTTCCCTCACTTTTAAACTACCTCTCCAGTGAGAGGTGAAACTCCTCTATACCTATAAAGAGGGTTCCAGTTTGGGTTCCTATTATTCACTAAATCATAGTGTCTAGAGACACTATGATTTGTATAGCCCTTACGAATATTGGCTATATGCTCATTGAATCTGACATTCAATGCCCGAGTGGTGCGGCCTATAAATTGTAACCCAAATAAGCACTGAAGCATATATACTACATGTGTAGTCCTACATGTAATGAGAGATTTTATAGTGTAGGATTTTAAGGTAACCCTGGAAGAAAATTCTGTAATCCTCCTTATTTTACAGGAATTGACTTGGCAAACCTGACCACCCCTAAATTTGAAGTATCCAGTAAGGTTGTGAAAAAGGGGAGACCTAGAGGAAGAGTCTAGAATGTTATGTACAATTTTATCTTTAAATGATGGAACACCTCTGAAGATGACTTGCGGTTTGGGCAGAAGAAGAGGTCCCAGAACTCTATTGTTCTGTAAGATACGTCAATGTTTTCCCAAAATACATTTAACAACTGTGTATTTGGTATAAAAAGACGTAACTAGTGAAAAACTGGCTAAGTTACTTTTTCTTTTAGCGCTGTCATTCACCCTATTTGTCAATAGGGGTTCTCTTTCCATAGCTCCAACTTGGCCAAGTGTGGTCTCTAAAGCAACAGGGTCATAGTTTTTCTCAAGGAATCAGTTTTTTTAATATCCCAGTCTCTCTATCGAAGTCCTCAAGGGTGCTACAGTTCTTCCTCAAACAAAGGAACTGTCTCTTGGGGACTCCTTCTAACCAAGGTTGATAATGGCAACTTGCCCTTTATATGTACACATTACGATCAGTAGCCTTGAAGAAAGAAGGAGATGTAATTAAACGGCCATTATCCACCTTAATGGTCAAATCTAGAAATGAATTTCCTTTTGGCTCATCTCGTAGCTTAATTTAATTCCTCTATTGTTCTAATTCAAGGTGCTCATGAACTCTATAAGGGAGGTGGAGTCACCTCTCCAATGGAGGAGGACGTCGTCTATGTATCTAGCCCACAAGACTAATTCCATCCTTCGTCGGGCATAGACAACATCCTCCTCCCATCTTGCCATGAACAAATTCGCCACAATGGGAGCATGTTTAGCCCCCATTGCGACACCCCTATTTTGAAGGAAGAAACCACCTCCAAACCAAAAATAGTTATGTGTAGCTGCATATTTCAACAGATGCATGATAAACTCCTTTTGAATAGAACTTACAGGTGAGTCCTTATCCATAAATTCAACAAGCCGGCCAGCTCACAATGCAGCCTGTGGTCCAGGACTGGCACAAACGCGGTGACGTCAGCATGTTGCTCCTCCCTATGTGTTTTGTCACAGATGTTATTGTCCTGGGGCAGCTTGACAGCCAGAGTGGTAATGTTGCCATTTTTTACTTTGTACTGTTATTACTTTTACTTTTAATAAACTGTCAGCAAGTTCCTTCTGAAGGCCCATGTGGTTTATTTCAGCCACCACTCAACCCTCTCTTGTCCAGCTTTTGAGCGCTGTTAACTCTATCAACTTCCCAGAAGAGTTGAAGCTGTTAGACATGTGCATGACAAAAAAAATAGTTTTGTTTAGATTTGTTAATCTAGTTATTTCGTTTTGGTAAATCCGGTTGATTTGCTCCAATCGTATTAGGGATTTGTATTGGGAATTCGTATTCTGAATTGTTTTAATTTTCTTTGAATTTACAGTTTTTTTTTTATTCAATTTGTTTGAATTGATTGATATCGGTCGAATCAAAAACTTTAAATTTTTTATTTTTATTTCTATTCCAATGTGGCAAAGTGAACAAACAAGGGAAAAAGCTTCATCAAATGATTACAATGGGGGTTATTTACAAAAAGGCAAATCCCCTTTGCAGTACAACGCACTTGGAAATGCAGTCGCTGTAGATCTGAGGGGGACATGCAAGGAAAATAAAAAACAGCATTTTATTTTGCCTTTGATTGGATGATAAAATCATTTCAGATCTTCCCCTCATATCTACAGTGACTGTACTTCAAAGTGGTGCAGAGGGGACTTGCCTTTAGTAAATCAACTCCATAGTCTTTGATTTCAGCAATATGTGCACAGTTAGAATTCGACTGAAGTTTGATGTAAAATTCGATTCGAATATCAGTCCGAATTTATGAAATTCGGACAAATTTTGTTTTGTTATTCCGGAGCATGCAGTGAAATTTTTTTATATTGTAATTCTGGTATTCGGATATATCCGAATCTCCGAATAACGAAAATTCGTCCGAAAATATTAAATTCCGAACGAAACGAACCGCACATGTCTAGAAGCAGTTATAGCTGCAAAGGGTGGGCCAACTCAATATTGAACCCTACGGAACAAGACTGGGATGCCATTAAAGTCCATGTGCGTGTAAAGGCAGGTGTCCCAATACTTTTGGTAGTATAGTGTAATGTCTGCTGATAACAAAAAAAAAATATTAAATTACAAATATTTGTCCTTTATTCTTTTCTCTTTCTGCTGTTCAAAAATAAATAAAAATCCGATAATAAATAAAATTAAATTGTTTTATATAACCGTATCACCTGATTCTAAATGCGGGCCCTTTCTCTTGTCTTACACGGCACTCTATATAAGACGATAAGAGGACGCAGTTTTATTCCATAGACATGATCTGTAGCTTTGTGTGTTCCCACATAATGTTATACCGGGTTATATGGACCCTCCTTCATCTCCTTGGTGTTGTATTGTGTAGATTTATACTGACATCTCATACACCGATTGGAGAATTGTGTGTGCTCCTTCTGTGTGTGACACCTTGTACCGCTGACACCGAGAACCCAGGACCGGCACCAACCAACGTGCCGGAGGCAGCCAAAGTATATGAAGACTATGAGTATTATCAGGATGGAGACGTTATAATCGGAGGGATCTTCACCGTCAATAGTCATTTAAAGGGAATTGCCTATGATTCTCTACCTCTATCCAATACTTTTTTTTTGATGTTGTGCTTGAAGTGAGTGTTTTTTATTTTTTCTGTTTTATGTTAGAACACTTTAAAGTAATGTAAAATTAAACAGAAAGTGTCATCGGTAAGTGTCCTTTTTCCAAATCACAACCTTTGCTTTCACTATTTTCTCACCTATTGTTGCACCTGGTCTGATCTCCAGCAGCCCCTTAGCAGCCATATCATGTCAATGTAGACTCTCCAGCGATGGCCGCGTGGTATTTCTCAGGGTGCTTCCTGATGGTGACCATGCCTAGGTAATGTGTGTTGAAAGGGACACTTGTGATTTCCATTAGAAGCTTTGGCAGGGGTGACAACAACAGGAAGGAATTAGGAGACGGGGACAGAGCTTTCCACCCTATCACACCCTTAGCAAGGACCTCCATGGCGGGATCTCCAGACTTTATTTTAACGAAAGCTGCAGATCTACAAATGACTGAAAACGACTTTTGACATTAACATGTTAAAGCTTCTATGAGATTTTAGTGATTGGGATCACGTCTATTTTTATATCAGGTTACGTCTGATTGCTTTCCTGTGTGTGAAGTCTAACACGGCATTGCTCTAGTTTCAGCTCTTACATTGTATCCTCAGCATTGATCCCGGCTTTGTCTGCTTTGTCTTTGAACACACGGTGTGATTCCTGGGTAGGGTGAAGACCGCGCCGGCAGCAGACCGGTGTCGTCCCAAACATGCGCAGACGCCTTTGCTTTTTATATAGGGGTTTTGGGTTACAGAAGGTCGAAACCTGATTTGGATCGTAAGCTTTTCTGCCAAACAGCGCACCTAACAACAAACCTCAGACTCGGGAATCCCGCACACTGTGAGCTCAGAGACAAAGCAGACAAAGCCGGGATCAATGCTGAGGATACAATGTAAGAGCTGAAACTAGAGCAATGCCGTGTTAGACTTCACACACAGGAAAGCAATCAGACGTAACCTGATATTAAAATAGATGTGATCCCAAATTCCCAATCACTAAAATCTCATAGAAGCTTTAACATGTTAATGTCAAAAGTAATTTTCAGTCTTAGATCTGCAGCTTTCATTAACCACTTCAGCCCCGTAAAGTTTACCCTCCCCCTTAATGACCAGGCCATCAAAATCTTGAGGGTTTATGAGATCAGGTTTTCTTTTCATGGGCTAATATCTTCATCTTGTGATACGTAAAGAATTACATGTTTAAATTTAGTTTACCAGAGGCCGCCGGCGCCCCCACGTAAATTTACTGCGGCAGGGCAGCATCGTGTACCTGTACCAGGAATTATGTACTTCCTGGTCTGGGGCGCACAAGTGCGCCACTGGCAACCCGCTCTCACTGTGATTGGACACAGCGGGAGCAAATCAGTGAGTCCGGCAGGCACGATGTCCGCCGATGCCCACTGATTGTTTGGGAGACAGGGGCAGAACGGGGGTCTGCCTATGTAAACAAGGCAGGTCACCATTCTGTGACAAGGGAAGGCTGGGATCATGTGTTTCTGCTAAGCAGGAACACGGATCTCTGCATTCCCACAGTACAAGCACCTCCCCCACACAGTTAGTAAGCACCCCCTAGGAACACATTTAACCCTTTGATCACCCCTAGATGTTAACCTCTTCCCTGACAGTGCATATTTTTTTAGCACTGATCACTAGACATGTGCACTGCCAAAAAATTTGTTAGTTTTCGTCTTATTCGTTTTTCTGGTCATTCGTAAATTCGAAAATAAGAAAATAAGAAAGAAAATAAGAAAATTCAAAAAAAATAACTAACTAACTAACTAATAATACCTAACTATTAAGTTATAGGTATTGGAATTTCCTTTCAAATTTGGCTGTTAGTAAATGTAACGGATACGAATTTATCCGAAGTTATGAATTATCCAAAATAACAAATGCCACATCAAAAACAAATGGAACAGAACAAATTAATAATAAATAATAATAATAATAAAAGTTTTTATTATTGTTATTGTTATTTATTATTATTAATTTGTTACGTTCCATTCGTTTGGATACGCCATTCATTATTTCGGATAATTCGTAACTTCAGAAAAAGTTGTATTCGTTACGTTCACTAACAGACAAGTTTGAAAGGAAATTACAATACCTATACTTTAATAGTTAGTAATAGTTAAGTTATTATTAGTTAGTTATTATTTCAGATTTTCTAATTTTCGAGTTTCGGATTTTCAAATATTCAAATTTGCGAATATTCTGAAAAATTTGTTAACCACTTCAGCCCCAGAAGATTTGGCGGCTCAATGACCAGGCCATTTTTTGCGATACGGCACTACATCGCTATAAACAAAAAAAAAGAGCGACTATTTTGAAAAATAAATAAATAAAAAAATAGAAAGAAAGTGTCAGTGTCCGATCTGTCCGCCGCAATATTGCAGTATACTGTATTGTAGTGCATTAGTGCTCTTTCACTGCAGAATATTATAGTGCATCAGTGCACTTTTACTGCAGAATATTGTAGTGCTTCAGTGCTCTTTCACTGCAGAATAGGGATGAGCTTCATGCTCGAACATTGCCTGTTCGCCCGATTGGCGAACAGCGAACAATTTGGGGTGTTCGCAGCAAATTCGAAAAGCCGCGGAACACCCTGTAAAGGTCTATGAGAGAAATCTAAAGTGCTAATTTTAAAGGCTTATATGCAAGTTATTGTCATAAAAAGTGTTTGGGGACCCGGGTCCTGTTCCAGGGGACATGTATCAATGCAAATAAAAGATTTTGGTTCGCACCAGAACATGCGAACAGGCAATAAATTTGTTCGAACATCCGAACCCCATTAAAGTCTATGGGACACGAACATGAAAATTCAAAAGTGCTAATTTTAAAGGCTTATATGCAAGTTATTGTCATAAAAAGAGTTTGGGGACCCGGGTCCTGCCCCAGGGGACATGTATCAATGCAAAAAAAAGATTTAAAAACGGCCGTTTTTTTGGGAGCAGTGATTTTAATAATGCTTAACGTGAAACAATAAAAGTGAAATATTCCTTTAAATTTCGTACCTGGGGGGTGTATATAGTATGCCTGTGCCTGTAAAGCAGCGATTGTTTCCTGTGCTTAGAACAGTCTCTGCACAAAATGTCATTTCTGAAGGAAAAAAAGTCATTTAAAAGTACTTGCGGCTGTAATGAATTGCCGGTCCCGGCAATACAGAGAAAAGTAATTGAAAGTCATTGATAAAAAAAAAAAAAAAAATGCGTGGGGGGTCCCCCCAAATTCAATTACCAGGCCGTTCAGGTCTGGTATGGATATTAAGGGGAACCCTGCGCAAAAAAAAAAAAAATGGCGTGCGGTTCCCCCCAAATATCCATACCAGACCCTTATCCGAGAATGCAACCTGGCAGGAAAAGAGGGGGGACGAGAGCGCCCCCCCTCCTGAACCGTACCAGGCCACATGCCCTCAACATGGGTTGGATGCTTTGGGGCCTGGACCCCAAAGCACCATCCATGTCCCCATGTTGATGGGGACAAGGGCCTCATCCCCACAACCCTTGCCCGGTGGTTGTGGGGGTCTGCGGGCGGGGGGCTTATCGGAATCTGGAAGACCCCTTTAACAAAGGGGACCCCCAGATCCCAGCCCCCCCTATGTGAATTGGTAATGGGGTACATTGTACCCCTACCATTTCACAAAGAAAGTGTAAAAACATTTAAAAAAAAAACACAGACACAGTTGGGATAAGTCCTTTATTAAAAATAAAGAAAATAATAAAAAAAAAGACTCCAGCGGTGGTAATCCACTCTCGATCTCCACGATGTCGGTATCCTGCGATGGATGATCTCTCCAGGCTCCAGCGACGATGTCCAGCTACGAGGAACAGCACACGGTCCTCTCTTCACTGGAGCGGAGACATCCCGGGAATGACGCGGCTTCAGCCAGTGACAGCTCTTATGTAGCTGAGGGCGGGGCCACCCGTCACGTGACCTCGTCCCCCTCTGACGCAAGGGGAAACCTGGGCTTCCCCAGTGACGTGACGGGGGACCCGCGCCCCTCTGATGCAAGGGAAACCTGCGTTGCATCAGAGGGGGGCGGGGTCACCCGCGCGTCACTGGGAAAGCCTGGGTTTCCACTTGCATCAGAGGGGGATGGGGGTCACATAACGGGTGGCCCCATCCTCGGCTACATAAGACCAGGCTTCGGCAGCGTCATTCCCCAGGTGTCTCCGCTCCGGTGAAGAGAGGACCGTGTGCTGTTCCTAGTAGCTGGACATCGTCGCTGGAGCCTGGAGAGATCATCCATCGCAGGATACCGACATTGTGGAGATCGAGAGTGGATTACCACCGCTGGAGTTTTTTTTTTTTTTTTTAATAAAGGACTTATCCCAACTGTGTCTGTGTGTTTTTTTTTTTTTACACTTTCTTAGTGAAATGGTAGGGGTACCCTGTTACTAATTCACATAAGGGGGGGCGGAATCTGGGGGTCCCCTTTGTTAAAGGGGTCTTCCAGATTCCGATAAGCCCCCCGCTTGTAGACCCCCACAACCACCGGGCAAGGGTTGTGGGGATGAAGCCCTTGTCCCCATCAACATGGGGACATGGTGCTTTGGGGTCCAGATCCCAAAGCATCCTCCCTATGTTGAGGGCATGTGGCCTGGTATGGTTCAGGAGGGGTCTGGTATGGAAATTTGGGGGGAACCGCACGCCATTTTTTAAAAATTTGGCGCAGGGTTCCCCTTAATATCCATACCAGACCTGAAGGACCTGGTAATTGAATTTGGGGGGACCCCCACGCATTTTTTTTTTTTTTTATCAATGATTTTTCTCTGTATTGCCGGGGCCGGCAATTCATTACAGCCGTGAGTGCTTTTAAATTACTTTTTTTCCTTCAGAAATGAAATTTTGTGCAGAAACTGTTCTAAGCACGAAAAACAAGCGCTGCTTTACAGGCATACTATATACACCCCCCAGGTACGAAATTTAAAGGAATATTTCACTTTTATTGTTTTGCTTTAAGCATTATTAAAATCACTGCTCCCGAAAAAGCGTCCGTTTTTAAAACTTTTTTTGGCATTGATACATGTCCCCTGGGGCAGGACCCGGGTCCCCAAACACTTTTTATGACAATAACTTGCATATAAGCCTTTAAAATTAGCACTTTTGATTTTTCATGTTCGTGTCCCATAGACTTTAATGGGGTTCGGATGTTCGAACTAATTTATTGCCTGTTCGCATGTTCTGGTGCGAACCGAACTTGGGGGTGTTCGGCTCATTCCTAATTGTAGTGCATCAGTGCTCTTTTACTGCAGAATATTGTAGTGCATCAGTGCACTTTTACTGCCATATATTATACACAGTACAGATGCGCCACTTTATAGGCAGACTATGGCAGACCCCCCAGGCACTATATTTAAAGGAATGTTTAATTTTTATTGTTTTATTTTAAGCATTATTAAAATCACTGCTTATTTAAAGATGATTTTTTTTTCGAAGATTCACCAATTTTTATTCATCATAGTATTCACTCAATCTATGAACTGTGAGTTTTTGTTGATTTTTTTTTTAAACATTTGCTTGCATATATATTGAACATTTTTTAAAGAAACGGACATTATTTTGTTGTTTTGCACTACTAGCACTTTGAGCACTTTATTCGTTAGTATTCTCTGTCGGTAATTGATGCTATTAGTCAGCAGGGTTGTACCTGCACATTTCATACACTTATTCATTAGTGTGTCTTTTTTATTTAAAGAGACAGTACACAATTTAACGTATTAACAAAGCCTGCCCGAAGCCTTGTTTTGAAGCAAGTGTAAACTAGCTGTTAATGTGTGTTAAAGCCTAAAAGTTATGTTTGCAACTAAGATAGTGCCCTCGGTATTTTACTGAAGTGAACTGCCAGCATCGGCTCTCCCTGTGGGATTCCATGCAGAATACCTGCCTGTTTACAAGTCCTGTTTTCTACTAAGATAGTGCCCTCAGCATTCTACTGAGTGAACTGTAGTCCCCTTTATGTTGTCTATCCTTTTGCAGCACCACCTGGACTTGCCTTTGTTACTACACTGTTCAGGTTACGTACTCTGTTCACAACCACAATAGGTTTTGTGCCTACAACTGTTCTGGGATACAAGCACTCCTGCATTTTTAGGGAGATGCAGGGTGGGTCGGGGGGCGATATTTTATGTTTCAGGTTTGGTTACTGTTTTGTTGATGACACACTATGGCCACATCCACGGCCATCATACCTACCTATGCAAGCCTTTTCTCATAACATCTGGAATGTCTGTAACATATGCTGGTTTTATTGCCTTTCTGGGTCCGAAAGGTGTCTGATGGAGTCTCCTAAATGTATTTATTTGTACCACTCATAGCTCCTATATCAGCTGTGTTAGAGACTGTTAGAGGCCTCAATGCCAAACTCAAACGCTCCTTAATGTTAAATTATCTCATATCCTACTGCCCTCATTAGTGATGGACGAACATCTGATGGGACGGTTAGCAAACGCGTGCAAATGTTCGCGAACCGCAGGTTTGCGGCGGGTCCCATTCATTTTAATGGCGGACGAACATGAAAAACCTCCAGGTCATATTTTCAGCCACAAAATACTTACTAGCTGTGCACACATAGTCCCACAACATGGACACTGACATTCCAGAAGTAACCACACAGCAACCTCTCCCTACACTGACAAAAGACAGCTGCAGAACCGCTCAGCAGTCACAATGCTGCACAATAGAAATGAACTATAATACGCTTTCTATATTTGAAAGTATATTATAAGTGTATTACACCCCTATATACTGCACAGTGCACACCAAACAATAGTACACCTATACCAGTCCTTAAAAGGACCTTTGTGGACCTAATAGCTAGTGATTTGTGTCACTACAGTCTATCCCTGCTCCACACAGCAACCTCTCCCTACACTGACAAAAGACAGAATGTGAAATGGCAGCCAGATAAGGTCTATTTATAAGGTAGGGGGTATGTCCATGTGCTAAAATGTCTCAATTGGCTGTCCTGTACCACATGATGGATGTGTCATGGGTCAAAGTTCTTCACAATGTTAAAGAATAGCGCCATATGTCCGCCGAATAGCGAACGCGCAAAGTTCGCCACTAACCGACCCCGGGGCGAACTGCAAGGTCATCTCTAGCCCTCATGTCTGTATATTGCAGGAAACCCACTTGACGAGTACTGAGCCTCAAGAAACTGTGTGTGGGCTATTACTACCACTCAACGTACTTGTCTTATGCTAGGGGTGTCAGTGTCCTCATACATAAATTCTTGCCTTTCTCCCTCCTAGACCTTAAGTTGGACTCAGAGGGCAATTATGTTTTGTGGCATGCTCTAGTGGATACTGTTGATATGTTGATTATTGGGGCCTACATTCTACCTCCATCACAGGTCTCTAATCTAAACAAGCTGACATCCCTTATAGCTGCCTTCCCATCCACGAATGTTAAAGTAGCAGGGGATTTTAACTTGCCACCATGCCCGCAAGATGATAATTTAACCCCTGATAAGACTGCGGAATCTGTTTTCTCTAAATGTGCTGATTTGCATGAGCTCAGGGATGTCTGGTAGTGGAAACACCCATCTGAAAGAGAGTTTACTTGTTTCTCTTCTATAGGGATGGGCTATCTGTTCGAGTCGAACATGAGTTTGACTCGAACATTGGGTGTTCGCCCGTTCGCTGAACAGCGAACAATTTGGGGTGTTTGCGGCAAATCCGAAAAGTCGCGGAACACCCTTTAAAAGTGGGAGAAATTTAAAGTGCTAATTTTAAAGGTTAATATGCAAGTTATTGTCATAAAAAGTGTTTGGGGTCCCGGGTCCTGCCCCAGGGGACATGTATCAATGCAAAAAAAAGTTTTAAAAATGCCTGTTTTTTCGGGAGCAGTGATTTTAATAATGCTTAAAATGAAACAACAAAAGTGAAGTATTCCTCTAAATTTCATACCTGGGGGGTGTCTATAGTATGCATGTAAAGTAGCACATGTTTCCCGTGTTTATAACAGTCTCTGCACAAAATGAAATTTCTAAAGGAAAAAAAGTCATTTAAAACCAATTTGCGGCTATAATGAATTGTCAGGTCCTGGCAATACAGATAAAAGTCATTGAAAGTCATTGATAAATGAAAAAAAAATGCGTGGGGGTCCCCCCCAAATTCCATTACCAGGCCCTTCAGGTCTGGTATGGATATTAAGGGGAACCTTGCGCCAAATAAAAAAAAATGGCATGCGGTTCCCCCCAAAAATCCATGCCAGTCCCTTCAGGTCTGGTGTGGATTTTAAGGGGAACTCCGTGCCAAAATAAAAAAAAATGGCGTAGGGTTCCCTCCAAAAATCCATACCAGGCCCTTATCCGAGCACGCAACCTGGCAGGCCGCAGGAAAAGAAGTAGGGACAAGAGAGTGCCCCCCCCTCATGAACTGTACCAGTCCTCATGCCCTCAACATGGGGAGGATGTCCCCATGTTGATGGAGACAAGGGCCTCATCCCCACAACCCTTGCCCGTGGTTGTGGGGGTCTGCGGGCGGGGGGCATATCGGAATCTGGAAGTCCCCTTTAACAGAGGGGGCCAGCAAGATCCTAGCGCCCTCCTATGTGAATTGGTAAGGGGTACATTGTACCCCTACAATTTCTCAAAAAAAAAGTGTCAAAATGTTAAAAACCACAGGAGACGGCTTGGGACCTTGGGATCTTTATTAAAAATGAAAAATTAAAAAATGATTCCAGCGATGGAATACAGTCTCGATGTCCAGCATTGTAATCCATTCTCGATGTCCAGCGGTGATCCATTCTCCAGTGATGCTCTCCAGCGAGGAACAACGCACAATCCTGCCTGCACCTGAGGCAGTTTGACAGTTCTTTTATAACTGAGGGCGGGGCCACCCATGATGTGGACGGGTGACCCCGGCCCTCTGATGCATCAGGGATTTCCGTGACGCGTCAGAAGGGGGCGGGGTCACCCCTGACACCACCGTAAACCGCCGGAAACCCCGTTGCGTCACAGGGGGGGCGGGGTCACCCGTCCACGTCACGGGTGGCCCCGCCCTCGGGTTACATAAGAACTGTCAGACGGGTAGAGCGTCATTCAGGTGGGAGCCTCGGAGGAGGCTGTATCGTTCATATCGGCGGGTCCTGGTCGTAGAAGGATTTACAGCGCTGGAATTGTATTTTATTTTTTTATTAAAGGACTTGTCCCAAGCTGTGTGTGTGTCTTTTTTACCTTTTTTGTCACTTTTTTGGGTGAAATGGTAGGGGTACAATATACCCCATTACCAATTCACATAGGGGGTGGGCCGGCATCTGGGGGTCCCTTTTGTTAAAGGGGGCTTCCAGATTC
The DNA here is from genome assembly GCA_029206835.1 of Rana muscosa. Lineage (NCBI taxonomy): Eukaryota > Metazoa > Chordata > Amphibia > Anura > Ranidae > Rana > Rana muscosa. The sequence goes on from CM055119.1 coordinate 210,938,644, forward strand.
CAATAAGCCCCCCGCCCGCAGACCCCCTGTCAGGGTAACAGGCGCTTCCCTGTGCACAATGCCACAAGGTTGGCAAACCGGGCATAGGCAAGGACGCGCTAACGCGCATCAGCGTGCAAGTGTCACTACCAGACAGACGCACGGCGCCGGGGTCACGCGCATGCGCAACGGCGCACGCATGGTGTGATAGGGTCACTACTGCCTATTTAAGCCCGCTGCTTACAATGGCGCATCGCTAGTTTATCTTCAGCTTCCTCTGTGTTCCTGTGCCCTGTATCTCCTGCCTGTCTGATCTCCTGTGCAGCAAACCCGGCTTGCCTGACCTGCTCCTGCTGACTTCCTGGCGTGATCCCCTGGCATGTACCTGGCTTCCTACTGCTGCTCCCTGTACCTGACCCCGGCTAAAAGACTCTGTTTACCTTGTCTTCTGTGCTAAGACTCAGCTCTGCTGTGATCTCGGACTGTCTTGCTGTGTTTGACCCCCTGGCCTGGCTCCTGACTCTGCTATCTGAACATTCCACTGGTCCTTACTCTTGGACCTCCTAAGCACGCTTGCTTCCCTGCAGTCTGCCTGTCCTACCAAGTTCCTGGGAACCAGCACTACCTACCAGGCAACCTGTGCTTCTGTGGGCACCACACCCCCTGTATCATCTTCAGGGCTGTGCTGCGCTCAGCAAGGGGAGCCCTCCCAGCATCTCGGCCTCCTACCAAGAACGTGACACCCCCACAACCACGGGGCAAGGGTTGTGGGGATGTGGCCCTTGTCCCCATCAACATGGGGAGGGAGCATTATTAAAATCACTGCTCCCGAAAAAACTTTTTTTGCATTGATACATGTCCCCTGGGGCAGGACCCAGGTCCCCAAACACTTTTTTTGACAATAACTTGCATATTAACCTTTAAAATGAGCACTTCTGATTTTTTATGTTCGTATCCCATAGACTTTAACGGTGACTTTAACGCGTGTTCGAACAAATTTTTTTGCCTATTCGCATGTTCTGGTGCGAACCGAACCGGGGGGTGTTCGGCCCATCCCTACTCTTCTACATATAACACCATGTCTAGAATTGATCCCATCTATGTTTCTGCTGGACATTTGCCTAAAATATGTGAGTTCTCTATTCTCCTCAGAGGCATATCAGATCCTTCTCCAGTATTACCAAAACTGCATGCTAGATGTGCTCCCTTGGAGTGGTTATGGAGACTATCCCAGACTTCTGGATTTCAGAGACTAAGATTGAACCACTTGTGGCAGTAGCGGTGCAAGACTTCAGGTCCTAGAATTAGGGCTCCGCAGCTCCTGCAATTGTGTAGGACTCCTGCAAGGCATGTGTTAGAGGGCAATACCAAACAATAATTAATTAAATACACAGGGACTTACTGGGGGACAAAGCCCAGACCCTTGAGCAACAGTATGCAGCCACCTGCAACCCAATAACCTACCTAGATATGCAAGCAGCCTAGTGAATCTTTGAGCAGGGGGACAAAACGGGCCATCTGCTGGCCTGGCTTTCAAAAGAGAATCAGCAGTGGTCACTATTGCTAACATTTGCGGTGAAGATGGCACCCTTCTATCCACTCCGGAGGCCATCAATGCACGCTTTTCCCAGTTGAACCAAGCCTTGTACTCCTCCAATGCCCAATATTCTGAGGTGGCTCTCCACGCATACCTAGATGGTTTAGATTTCCCTACCCTTTCTCCCACGCAGCAACATCAATTGGATGCTCCTATTTCCTTAAAGGAAATACAACAAGCAATCTCCTCTTTAGAATCGGGGAAACCCCCTGGAGTGGACAGTCTCCCATCTGAGTTTTACAAGACGCACATTGATGTCCTGGCTCCTAAGCTCCACAACATGTTCCTTGCTGTGCTAAAGTCTGGGTGTCTCCCCAAATCTATGTCACAAGCTGTTATAGTTGTAATTCCCAAACCAGGTAAGGATCCAGAACATTGCTCATCCTACAAGCCAAAATCCCTTCTAAATGTTGACGCTAAGATCTTTAGTAAGATCCTTGCTACCCGTCTTAACAATATTATATTGAAGCAGGTACACAGGGATCTATGGAGTTTTTTATGCCAGGTAACGGTACTGATGTTAACCTCCGACGCGTGTTCACTCTGATAGCATTCTCCAAGTCTGTACAACTTCCGGTGGTCATTGCCTCTTTATATGCTATGAAAGCTTTCGACTCAGTGGAGTGGACATACCTGTGGGCAGTGCTTTGAAGATTTGGTATAGGTTCCCAGTTTATCTCCTGGTTGCAGCTTCTATACTCCACCTGGCAGCATGTCTTGTTTGATTTTGCACTTCTCACCACAATATCAGAATTTGAACCCACATTCACTACCATCTGGCTCCATGCTCTTTGTCACTGTTGGGATCATGGTATGTGCCCAGTCTCTCACGTGCGAGTTCTGACCTCAGCTCCCGGGACTGACACCTCTGGCAGCCCCCAATCTCTGGTTTTACAGCTTCCAGACTCAACAGTCTTACCTGAGTGCACCTGCCCCTGAATAGTGAAATTTTATATACACGAAACGCGTCGGTCCAACTGGATGCACCCGATTCTTAGATGTTTCAGTGACTTCGATATTTTGAACTCATATTATTACTGTGATCTTAAAGTGTTTTTACATGGAAGATCTATGCTTCTCACCACACCATGGGCCTGTTATGCTGCCAATACTGTTTTCATTATACATGGCTTGCATTATGTGATTGACTATTTTACTCATTGTATGTACAGTTGTGCTCAAAAGTTTGCATACCCTGTCAGAAATTAACCTTGGCTTAGTATCAAAAGAGACCCTAATTTTCCACTTCTTAATAAGGGATTAAACAGTACCGACTGGCATATTCAAGGCTTTGGGTATCTTTTTATATCCTTTTCCATCTTTGTAAAGTTTCATTACCTTGTTACGCAGGTCTTTTGACTGTTATTTTCTGCCTCCTCATGGCCCAGAGTTTAGCCTGCTTAGTGCATCCATGTGAGAGCTAACAAACTCATTGGCTATTTATACACTAATTGTGATTTAACCACTTAAGCCCTGGATCATTTTGTAGCTAAAGGACAAGGCCAATTTTTGCGATTCGGCACTGTGTCACTTTAACTGACAATTGCGCGGTCGTGCGACGTGGCTCCCAAACAAAATTGGCGTCCTTTTTTTCCCACAAAAAGAGCTTTCTTTTGGTGGTATTTGATCACCTCTGCGGTTTTTATTTTTTGTGCTCTAAACAAAAATAGAGCCACAATTTTGAAAACACTCCAATATTTCTTACTTTTTGCTATAATAAATATCCCCCAAAAATATATAAAAAACATTTTTTTTCCTCAGTTTAGGCCGATAGGTATTCTTCTACATATTTTTGGTAAAAAAAAATATTATTATTATTATTACAGGATTTATATAGCACCAACAGTTTGCGCAGCGCTTAACAAAATAAAGGCAGACATTACAGTTACATTACAATTTGGTACAAGAGGAATCAGAGGGCCCTGCTCATTAGAGCTTACAATCTAAAAAGGGAGGGTCAAATGATACAAAAGGCAATAGCTGTGGGGGATGAGCTTATGGAGGAAGTAAAACAGTGCTAGTTAGAAGCAGGATAGGCTTCTTTAAAGAGAAGGGTTTTCAGGGATTGTCTAAAGATGGTCAGATTAGGGGACAGTCGGACAGATTGGGGTATGGAGTTCCGAAGGATGGGAGAAGCTCTGGAGAAAAAAATCTGGAGGCGAGCATTGGAGGAGGTGACAAGGGAACTAGAGAGCAGGAGGTCTTGGGAGGACCGAAGAGAGCGGCTTGGTTGGTATTTTGGGACTAGGTTAGTGATGTAGCTGGGGGCCGAGTTGTGGATGGCTTTGTAAATTATTGTTAGTACTTTAAATTTAATTTGTTGGGTGAGTGGAAGCCAGTGGAGGGATTGGCAGAGAGGGGTGGAGGACACTGAACATTTGGTAAGGTGGATGAGTCTTGTAGCGGCATTCATGATGGACTGAAGGGGGGATAGTCTATATAAAGGTAATCCAATGAGAAGGGAGTTGCAGTAGTCGAGGCGGGAGATAACCAAGGAGTGAATTAGAAGCTTGGTGGTGTCATTAGTTAAAAAGGGGCGTATTCTAGAAATGTTGCGGAGGCTAAGGCGGCATGATTTGGACAGGGATTGGATGTGGGCCTGAAAGGACAGTTCAGAGTCTAGGGTTACCCCTAGCACCCGGGCATGTGGGGACGGACTGATAGATGTGCCATTGATCTTGATAGAGAAGTCAGGGGAAGGGGCACGTGGGGGAGGAAATATTAAGAGCTCAGTTTTAGATAGATTCAGTTTGAGGAAGTGGTTTGACATCCAGGCTGATATGTCTGCTAGTAAATCAGTGATGCGTGAGGCGATTGATGGGGTGAGCTGGGGGGCAGAGAGATAGATTTGGGTGTCACCAGCATAGAGATGGTATTGGAAGCCATGGGAGGTTGACAGCTGACCTAGGGAGGAGGTGTAGCTTGAGAATAGTAGAGGTCCAAGGACAGAACCTTGGGGGACCCCAACAGTAAGAGGAGTTAGAGAGGAGGAAGTGGAGATGTAAGTGACGCTGAAGGTGCGATGAGATAGGTAAGATTCGAACCAACGGAGAGTGCAGCCATGGAGACCAAGCAAATTGAGTTTTTTGAGGAGGAGGGGATAGTCAACTATATCAAAGGCAGTAGAAAGGTCCAAGAGTAGGAGTACGGAATAATGATAGTTGGTTTTGGCTGTTAGTAAGTCGTTTGTGAGTTTTAGGAGGGCAGTTTCTGTGGAGTGTTGTGGGTGAAATCCAGACTGAAGGGGATCAAGAAGGTTATTCTCAATGAGGTGGCCACTCAGTCGGTTGTAGACTAAACGTTCAAGGAGTTTGGAGGCTAAAGGGAGTAAAGAGATCTAAGGTTGTTAAGATTGGTGGGGTCTAATGAGGCTTTTTTTGGTATAGGAGTGACTAGTGCATGTTTAAGAGGGTTGGGGAAGATCCCAGTAGAGAGTGAGAGGTTGAAGATATGAGTTAAAGCGTGTAGGATAGAGTCAGATGGTGATCGTAGTATTTGAGAAGGAACATGGTCCAGGGGGCAGGAGGTTAGGTGGGCATTAGAAAAAAGTTTAGAGACTTCCTCTATAGTAGCTGGGTTAAACAAGGGAAGTATTGATTTTGCAGGAAGACAAGGAGTGTAAAGTGAGGGAGATATCTGTAGAGTGGAGAACCCAAGACGAATCGTCTCAATTAGGGATGAGCTCGGTGTTCGAGTCGAACATACGTTCGACTCGAACATCGGCTGTTCGATCGTTCGCCGAACAACGAACGATTTGGGCCGTTCGCGCCTAATTCGCGGCCCACAATGCACTACGCCATCGCAGTGTCATCCAGGCGCTGTGATTGGCCAAGCATGCACTGTGACCCCGCATGCTTGGCCAATCACAGCGCCGGCAGCGAGGAGAGCAATGATTGGCCACAGGCAGGATGCCTGTGGCCAATTATTGCTGAGGGTGTTTAGTACACGCCCCACACTATAAAAGGCCGCCAGCACGGCGGCCTAGTGTAGTGTGTTCCGGAGCAGGGAAAGAGAAGCATAGGCAGGGACAGTGACATTTTTTTTTCTTGCTTAACCTGGATTCCTTTAGTTTAGGGAAAGAGAAGGATAGGTAGGGAGAGTGTCAGTGTGTTTTACTGTGCTAATCCTTGTTTCTAGGGACAGGGAAGGACAGTGAGGGAAATTCTCCTTGTGCTATACTGTGCTAAAGCATTGATCATCAACCATCTTTAAAAAAACATATTTTCTAGGGACAGAAAACTATAGGTAGGGAGAGTGTCAGTGTGTTTTACTGTGCTAATCCTTGTTTCTAGGGACAGGGAAGGACAGTGAGGGAAATTCTCCTTGTGCTATACTGTGCTAAAGCATTGATCATCAACCATCTTTAAAAAAACATTTTTTCTAGGGACAGAAAACTATAGGTAGGGAGAGTGTCAGTGTGTTTTACTGTGCTAATCCTTGTTTCTAGGGACAGGGAAGGACAGTGAGGGAAATTCTCCTTGTGCTATACTGTGCTAAAGCATTGATCATCAACCATCTTTAAAAAAACATTTTTTCTAGGGACAGAAAACTTTAGGTAGCGAGAGTGTCAGTGTGTTTTACTGTGCTAATCCTTGTTTCTAGGGACAGGGAAGGACAGTGAGGGAAATTCTCCTTGTGCTATACTGTGCTAAAGCATTGATCATCAACCATCTTTAAAAAAACATTTTTTCTAGGGACAGAAAACTTTAGGTAGCGAGAGTGTCAGTGTGTTTTACTGTGCTAATCCTTGTTTCTAGGGACAGGGAAGGACAGTGAGGGAAATTCTCCTTGTGCTATACTGTGCTAAAGCATTGATCATCAACCATCTTTAAAAAAACATTTTTTCTAGGGACAGAAAACTATAGGTAGCGAGAGTGTCAGTGTGTTTTACTGTGCTAATCCTTGTTTCTAGGGACAGGGAAGGACAGTGAGGGAAATTCTCCTTGTGCTATACTGTGCTAAAGCATTGATCATCAACCATCTTTAAAAAAACATTTTTTCTAGGGACAGAAAACTTTAGGTAGCGAGAGTGTCAGTGTGTTTTACTGTGCTAATCCTTGTTTCTAGGGACAGGGAAGGACAGTGAGGGAAATTCTCCTTGTGCTATACTGTGCTAAAGCATTGATCATCAACCATCTTTAAAAAAACATTTTTTCTAGGGACAGAAAACTATAGGTAGCGAGAGTGTCAGTGTGTTTTACTGTGCTAATCCTTGTTTATAGGGACAGGGAAGGACAGTGAGGGAAATTCTCCTTGTGCTATACTGTGCTAAAGCATTGATCATCAACCATCTTTAAAAAAACATTTTTTCTAGGGACAGAAAACTATAGGTAGGGAGAGTGTCAGTGTGTTTTACTGTGCTAATCCTTGTTTCTAGGGACAGGGAAGGACAGTGAGGGAAATTCTCCTTGTGCTATACTGTGCTAAAGCATTGATCATCAACCATCTTTAAAAAAACATTTTTTCTAGGGACAGAAAACTATAGGTAGGGAGAGTGTCAGTGTGTTTTACTGTGCTAATCCTTGTTTCTAGGGACAGGGAAGGACAGTGAGGGAAATTCTCCTTGTGCTATACTGTGCTAAAGCATTGATCATCAACCATCTTTAAAAAAAAAAAATTCTAGGGACAGAAAACTATAGGTAGCGAGAGTGTCAGTGTGTTTTACTGTGCTAATCCTTGTTTCTAGGGACAGGGAAGGACAGTGAGGGAAATTCTCCTTGTGCTATACTGTGCTAAAGCATTGATCATCAACCATCTTTAAAAAAACATTTTTTCTAGGGACAGAAAACTATAGGTAGGGAGAGTGTCAGTGTGTTTTACTGTGCTAATCCTTGTTTCTAGGGACAGGGAAGGACAGTGAGGGAAATTCTCCTTGTGCTATACTGTGCTAAAGCATTGATCATCAACCATCTTTAAAAAAACATTTTTTCTAGGGACAGAAAACTTTAGGTAGCGAGAGTGTCAGTGTGTTTTACTGTACTAATCCTTGTTTCTAGGGACAGGGAAGGACAGTGAGGGAAATTCTCCTTGTGCTATACTGTGCTAAAGCATTGATCATCAACCATCTTTAAAAAAACATTTTTTCTAGGGACAGAAAACTATAGGTAGCGAGAGTGTCAGTGTGTTTTACTGTGCTAATCCTTGTTTCTAGGGACAGGGAAGGACAGTGAGGGAAATTCTCCTTGTGCTATACTGTGCTAAAGCATTGATCATCAACCATCTTTAAAAAAACATTTTTTCTAGGGACAGAAAACTATAGGTAGGGAGAGTGTCAGTGTGTTTTACTGTGCTAATCCTTGTTTCTAGGGACAGGGAAGGACAGTGAGGGAAATTCTCCTTGTGCTATACTGTGCTAAAGCATTGATCATCAACCATCTTTAAAAAAAAAAATTTCTAGGGACAGAAAACTATAGGTAGCGAGAGTGTCAGTGTGTTTTACTGTGCTAATCCTTGTTTCTAGGGACAGGGAAGGACAGTGAGGGAAATTCTCCTTGTGCTATACTGTGCTAAAGCATTGATCATCAACCATCTTTAAAAAAACATTTTTTCTAGGGACAGAAAACTATAGGTAGCGAGAGTGTCAGTGTGTTTTACTGTGCTAATCCTTGTTTCTAGGGACAGGGAAGGACAGTGAGGGAAATTCTCCTTGTGCTATACTGTGCTAAAGCATTGATCATCAACCATCTTTAAAAAAACATTTTTTCTAGGGACAGAAAACTATAGGTAGGGAGAGTGTCAGTGTGTTTTACTGTGCTAATCCTTGTTTCTAGGGACAGGGAAGGACAGTGAGGGAAATTCTCCTTGTGCTATACTGTGCTAAAGCATTGATCATCAACCATCTTTAAAAAAACATTTTTTCTAGGGACAGAAAACTATAGGTAGCGAGAGTGTCAGTGTGTTTTACTGTGCTAATCCTTGTTTCTAGGGACAGGGAAGGACAGTGAGGGAAATTCTCCTTGTGCTATACTGTGCTAAAGCATTGATCATCAACCATCTTTAAAAAAACATTTTTTCTAGGGACAGAAAACTATAGGTAGCGAGAGTGTCAGTGTGTTTTACTGTGCTAATCCTTGTTTCTAGGGACAGGGAAGGACAGTGAGGGAAATTCTCCTTGTGCTATACTGTGCTAAAGCATTGATCATCAACCATCTTTAAAAAAACATTTTTTCTAGGGACAGAAAACTATAGGTAGCGAGAGTGTCAGTGTGTTTTACTGTGCTAATCCTTGTTTCTAGGGACAGGGAAGGACAGTGAGGGAAATTCTCCTTGTGCTATACTGTGCTAAAGCATTGATCATCAACCATCTTTAAAAAAACATTTTTTCTAGGGACAGAAAACTATAGGTAGCGAGAGTGTCAGTGTGTTTTACTGTGCTAATCCTTGTTTCTAGGGACAGGGAAGGACAGTGAGGGAAATTATCCTTGTGCTATACTGTGCTAAAGCATTGATCATCAACCATCTTTAAAAAAACATTTTTTCTAGGGACAGAAAACTATAGGTAGGGAGAGTGTCAGTGTGTTTTACTGTGCTAATCCTTGTTTCTAGGGACAGGGAAGGACAGTGAGGGAAATTCTCCTTGTGCTATACTGTGCTAAAGCATTCCTCATCAACCATCTTTGAAATCCTTGTTTTTTGGACAGTCAGGGAAATTGTCATTGTGCTATTCTGTGCGAAAGCAATCATCCTCAACCATATTTAGAAATCCTTAAGTAAAGGGACAGAGAAGGACACCTGAAGGTAGCCCTTATTGCTTTTTTCCCATCTCCCTGCAGGCCATCTATTAGAATGTCTGGAAGGCAAACAAGGAGAGGCAGACAGTCAGGAGGCAATAAAAGAGGGCAAGCAGGCTCTGTGTCTGGGGGCAACAGTGCTGGTCGTGGACGCGGTGCATTGTCATCAGCACATGGCCATGGGACACGCTTGTCCTTCTTTTCGGCAGCTGGACATGTTGAGCCACATCATGCCGAAGACTTGGTAGAGTGGATGACCAAGCCCTCCTCCTCCTCCTCATCCTCTCTCACCCAGGCTCAGGGTACTGGCAAAGCAGCTGCCAAAGCGTCCTCTTCCCTGGTATCAATGTCAGACTCATCATCAGTCACTCCTTCCCTAGACCCACCATGTCCTCCTCCTGAGGAGTCCCCCGAACTGTTTGAGCACAGTGTTGGGTACATGCTCCAGGAGGATGCCCAGCGTTTCGAAGGGTCTGATGATGAAACCCAGCTACAGGAAGGCAGTAGTGTGAGAGCAGACAGAGGGGATGCTCAAGAAGGACACCAATCTGGCAGTCATGTTCCAGCAGCTGCAGCATACTGCCAGATTGGCTCCAGTGATGAGGAGGGAGGGGATGATGAGGTCACTGACTCCACGTGGGTGCCTAATAGGAGAGAGGAGGAGGAGGAGGATGAGGAGGAGGCACATCTCCAACGAGGCAGGATGCCCTTTGGTGGCCAGCGTAAGGGCAGTACACCGACGGAATCACACCGCAGAGCTCCGCCTGTGCAGGGCGCTGCCTCTGCCCGTCATTCAAAAAGTTCTTTGGTGTGGGCCTTTTTTGAGGCTAGTGCATCAGATCGCACAGCTGCTGTTTGCAACATATGTCTCAAGCGTATATCGCGTGGCCAAAACATCAGCCGCTTGGGTACCACATGCCTGACCAGACATATGTTGACCTGCCATGCAGCTCGTTGGCAAGCCTACCTCAAAGACCCACACCAAAGAACAAAGCGGACCTCTCCTTGCACCGCATCAGCTGGGATCTCCAACCCCACTATAACTTCAGTCCTCTCTGAAACATGCACTGAGAGGAATGAAGGTGTAGAATTAGGTGTGTCACAGCCAAGTACTTGCGGCCACTCTGCTAGCAGTACACCGACGTCCGATTCTAGCAGGCAAATTTCCCTGCCCCAGCTGCTGGACCGTCGAAAGAAGTTCACTCCCAGCCATCCACATGCCCAGCGGTTGAATGCTAGCTTGGCTAAATTGCTAGCGCTTCAACTGCTGCCTTTTCAGTTGGTAGACTCGGCCCCCTTCCGTGAGTTTGTGCAATGTGCGGTTCCTCAGTGGCAGGTTCCCAAACACCACTTTTTCTCACGGAAGGCTATTCCGGCTCTCTACCGGCATGTGGAAGGCAATGTCTTGGCCTCGCTGGACAGGGCGGTCAGCGGTAAGGTGCATATTACCGCTGACTCATGGTCCAGCAGGCATGGACAGGGACGTTACCTTTCTTTCACGGCCCATTGGGTCACTCTTTTGGCAGCTGGGAAGGATGCAGGACAAGGTGCAGTAGTGTTGGAGGTTGTTCCACCGCCACGCCTACAAAATGCTACTAGTGGTTGTGACACACCTCTCTCCTCCACCCCCTCCTCTTCTTCTTCCTCCATGGCCTCTTCCTGTGCTTTGTCCTCTGAACCAGCGGTGCTCCGTAGCCGTTCAAGGGGCTACGCAAGTACGCAGGCAAAAAGATGCCATGCCGTGCTTGCGCTGGTGTGTTTGGGGGACAGAAGCCACACTGGGGCAGAGGTCCTGTCTGCTCTGCAGGGCCAGGCCGAGAGGTGGTTGACGCCACGCCAGCTTCAGCCAGGAATGGTGGTTTGCGACAATGGCACCAACCTCCTCTCCACCCTCCGACAGGGACAACTGACCCATGTGCCCTGTGTGGCTCACGTCCTTAACCTGGTGGTGCAGCGGTTCTTGGGCAGGTACCCGGGCTTACAGGATGTCCTGAGGCAGGCCAGGAAAGTCTGTGTGCATTTCCGCAGATCTTATAATGCCAGTGCTTGCCTGGCTGAGCTGCAAAAGGAGTTGAACCTGCCCAAGAACCGCCTTATATGTGACATGCCCACCAGGTGGAACTCAACGTTGGCCATGCTGCAGCGGCTGCACACGCAGCAGAGGGCCATCAATGAGTACCTGTGCGACTACGGCACCAGGACAGGGTCAGGGGAGCTTGGTTTTTTTTCTCCACGCCAGTGGGGCATGATCAGGGATGCATGCACTGTCCTGGCACCATTTGAGGAGGCCACGAGGATGGTGAGCAGTGACAGTGCATGCATCAGTGACACTGTACCTCTTGTCCACCTGTTGGAGCACACGCTGCGTGGAATAATGGACAGGGCACTTGAGGCAGAACAGAGGCAGGAAGAGGAGGACTTCCTTGCCTCTCAAGGCCCCCTTTACCCAGACAGTGTTCCTTCTGTCCCACCCATCGCACAGGAAGAGGAGGAGGAGGGGGAGGATTGTGTCAGCATGGAGGTGGAGGCTGGCACTCAGCATCATCAGCAGCAGTCTTTTAGGGATGATTTACAGTCTTAAGAAACCAGTGGACTTGTACGTGGCTGGGAGGAGGTGGCTGCGGATCATGTCGTCCTTAGTGACCCAGAGGACTCCGGACCGAATGCCTCAGCTAACCTACGCTGCATGGCCTCCCTGATCCTGCAAAGTCTGTGGAAGGATCCTCGTATTCTTCGGATCAAGGAGAGGGACCATTACTGGCTGGCCACTCTCCTTGATCCACGGTACAAGGGTAAGGTTGCGGACCTTATGTTACCATCGCAGAGGGAGCAGAGGATGAGACAACTCCGGGAGGCCTTGCAGAAAGGTCTGTGCAACGCGTTCCCAGAGACTGGGAGGTTACAAACTCCTGGTCCTGGACAACGAGTTGCTGAGGCTTCGGCCAGTCAAAGAAGGAGCGGTGGGGAAGGTGGCCGTCTGACCGATGCGTTCAGACAATTCTTTAGTCCGCAGCCCCAAAGTATGATCGGTTCCAGCAACCATCGCCAGCGTCTGATAAACATGGTGCAGGAATATCTAGGGGCAAGGTCAGACTTGGACACCTTCCCCACTGAAAATCCTCTGGCTTACTGGGTCTTGAGGATGGATCACTGGCCAGAGCTTGCACAGTATGCAATTGAGCTACTGGCCTGTCCTGCATCCAGCGTTCTTTCGGAACGCACATTCAGTGCTGCTGGAGGATTTGTCACGGATCACAGGGTGCGCCTGTCCACCGACTCGGTTGATCGACTGACTTTCATCAAGATGAACCAGTCTTGGATCACCACCAGCTACCACACACCTGATGCTGATATAACAGACTAATTGATTTTAACATGTCACATCCCTTCAAGACTGATGCTGATGCTGAGTGCCTGTGCTGTTATGTTGACTGGCTATCCTCCTCCTCCGAGTCCTCAATGATACGATTGATGATGATAGCTTGGAAGATCATTTTTGTTTATGGGTGCCGCCACCAGTGCCTAACGCCCAATTTTTCAGCCCCTGTTTAACAGGGGCGTGTAATTACAATTTTTGAAGCAATACTTTGCAACAGGGCTCATTGCTGTGCTCCAAGTACAGTATCTGTGAGGGGTTGCAGTGTTGTGCCACCAGTGCCTAAGGCCCAATTTTTCAGCCCCTGTTTAACAGGGGCGTGTAATTACAATTTTTGAAGCAATACTTTGCAACAGGGCTCATTGCTGTGCTCCAAGTACAGTATCTGTGAGGGGTTGCAGTGTTGTGCCACCAGTGCCTAAGGCCCAATTTGTCAGCCCCTGTTCAACAGGGGCATGTAATTACAATTCTTGATCTAATAATTCACAGCAGGGCCCATTGCTGCACCCACCAAGAGTAACTCTGAGGACTTACAGTGTTGTGGCAACGCCACCACCACCACCACCACGAAAGGCCCAATTTTTCAGCCCCTGTTCAAAAGGGGCATGTAATTACAATTCTTGATCTAATAATGCACAGCAGGGCCCATTCCTGCACCCACCAAGAGTAACTCTGAGGGCTTACAGTGTTGTGGCAACACCACCACCACCACCACCACCACGAAAGGCCCAATTTTTCAGCCCCTGTTCAACAGGGGCATGCAATTACAATTCTTGATCTAATAATTCACAGCAGGGCCCGTTGCTGCACACACCAAGAGTAACTGTCAGGGCTTACAGTGTTGTGGCACCAGCACCACCATCAAAGGCCCAATTTTTACTACCACTGTTCAACAATTATATGTAATTAAAATTCCTGATATAATAGTTGACAGCAGGGCGTTCCAGCACCAACCAAGAGTAACTGTGAGTGCTTACAGTGTTGTGCCAACACCAACAACTAAGGGGCCTATTTCTGCAGAGTATATACGGCAGGTCCCTACTTTCAAATATCCAACTTACAAACGACTCCTACTTGCAAACGGAAGAAGACAACAGGAAGTGAGAGGAAATCTACCCCTAGGGAGGAAAATTCTCTCCTGTAAGAATTAATATGGGAGAAAGGTGTCTCCTCTGTACTGATGCTTTATCACCAATCCTTGTTTCAAGAAAAACACCACATTTCAAAAACAGTTGTCATTGGGACGGAAAGTGAGGTGAAATGTTCTGAACAGGGGCACAGACAGCAAAACAAATGTTACAGGGGTGATAACCCTTACCTATGTTTTCCAAAAAGTTTAAAAATAGATTTTTGGGCTGGAGCTACACTTAAACAATGTACCTGTTCAAAATTACAAACAGATTCTACATAAGAACAAACCTACAGTCCCTGTCTTGTATGCACCGCCTGTATACGGCTGTTCAGAGTATATAGGGCCTTTTTTATTTTATGTGCGGGGGTTCCCCTTAATATCCATACAAGACCCAAAGGGGCTGGTAATGGGCTGGGGTAGGGGGGGGGTCATGGGGTAGCTATGCCATTTTTCTTAAAGATTTTCATCCATATTACCGGGACCAGACATTACATTAAAGCCGCAAGCAGTTTTAAATGGCTTTTTTTTCCTTTAGAAGTGTCATTTTGTGCAGGGACAGTTCTAAGCACGGGAAACACGTGGCACTTCACAGGCATACTTTAGACACCCCCCAGGTACGATATTTAAAGGAATATTTGACTTTTTTTTTTCACTTTATGCATCATTAACCACTTAACAACCACCTGCCGACAAATAACGGCGGCAGGGTGGTTGCTTAACTCTGGGAGGGCGTTATATAACGTCCTCCCAAAATCGCGCTCCCGCGCGCCCCCTGGGGCGCGCACACGGGAAACTCCGTGACCGCCGGGTCCAGAGGACCCGGCGGATCACGAATCGTGGTAAATCGCCGCTGATAGCGGCCGTTTACCACGTGATCGCTCCGTCAAATGACGGAGCAATCACTTGTAAACAGACCGGCGTCATTTGATGACGCCGGTTCCTCCCTCCCCTCTCTGTACCGATCGGTACAGTGTGAGAGGGGAGGGGGAGGGAGCGGATGGCAGCAGCAGCACTGTGGGCTGGATCTGTGACAATTGCAGTCACAGATCCATCCATCCATCCATCCCTGCTCAGCCATCCCTGTGCTATACCCTGCCAATACTCTGCAATACACCCTGCCAATACTCTGCAAAATACCCTGGTGCAATACTCTGCAATACCCTGGTGCAATACTCTGCAATACCCTGGTGCAATACTCTGCAATACCCTGGTGCAATACTCTGCAATACCCTGCGAAATACTCTGCAATACCCTGGTGCAATACTCTGCAATACCCTGGTGCAATACTCTGCAATACCCTGGTGCAATACTCTGCAATACCCTGCAAAATACTCTGCAATACCCTCCACAATACTCTGCAATACCCTGCAAAATACTCTGCAATACCCTCCACAATACTCTGCAATACCCTCCACAATACTCTGCAATACCCTCCACAATACTCTGCAATACCCTGCAAAATACTCTGCAATACCCTGCAAAATACTCTGCAATACCCTGCGCAATACTCTGCAAAATACTCTGCAATACCCTGCACAATACTCTGCAATACCCTGCACAATACTCTGCAATACCCTGCACAATACTCTGCAATACCCGCCACAATACTCTGCAATACCCTCCACAATACTCTGCAATACCCTCCACAATACTCTGCAATACCCTCCACAATACCCTGTGCAATACCCTCCACAATACCCTGTGCAATACCCGTGCAATACCCTGCCATACACCGCAATACCCTGCCATACACCACAATACCCTGCCATAGTCCGCAATACTCCGCAATGCCCTGCAATACTCCGCAATGCCCGGCAATACTCCGCAATGCCCAGCAATACTCCGCAATGCCCAGCAATACTCCGCAATGCCCGGCAATACTCTGCAATAACCACTTCCCGCCCTCCGGCCGTCATATGACGTCCTTGACTTTGTGCGGGGATATCTGAATGATGGGAGCAGCTACAGGCATCATTCAGATATTAGCTTTTTCAGCCGGCGATTCCCTACACCATAAGAACAATCATAGCGGCTGTTCCGCCGCTTGATCATTCTTACGGGAGGCGAGAGGGGATGTGTCCCCCCCCCCCCCCCCCGCCGCCCTCCGGTGCTTCTACCGACTCACCGCTACGATCAAAGCCAGGATTGTTGTTTTTTTTTTTTTTTTCAGGCTTTCCAGCCTAGAGGTGAGATGTGGGGTCTTATTGACACCCCCCCCCCATATCTCACTGTAAAGAGGACCTGTCATGCCATATTCCTATTACAAGGGATGTTTACGTTCCTTGTAATAGGTATAAAAGTGATCAAAAAAATGTTTAGGGCGGAAAAACATGTCAAACTAAAATAAATAAAGTAAAATGAAGAATAAAATATATATTTTTTTTTAAAGCGCCCCTGGCCCCGTGAGCTCGCATACAGAAGCGAACGCATACGTAAGTCCCGCCCACATATGAAAACGGTTTTCAAACCACACATGTGAGGTATCTCTGCGAACGTTAGAGCGAGAGCAATCATTTTGGCCCTAGACCTCCTCTGTAACTCAAAACATGTAACCAGTAAAAATATTTAAAGCGTCGCCTATGGGGATTTTTTAAGTAGCGAAGTTTGGCGCCATTCCACGAGTGTGTGCAATTTTTAAGGGCGACATGTTAGGTATCTATTTACTCGGCGTAACTTCATCTTTCACATTATGCAAAAACATTGGGCTAACTTTACTGTTTTTTTTTTTTTTTTAAGCACAAAACATTTTTTTTCCGTAAAAAACGCGTTAAAAAAATTGCTGCGCAAATATCGTGCGAGATAAAAAGTTGCAACAACCACCATTATATTCTCTAAGGTCTTTGCTAAAAAAACATATATAATGTTTTGGGGTTCTATGTAATTTTCTAGCAAATAAATGATGATTTTTACATGTAGGAGAGAAATGTCAGAATTGGCCTTGGTGCTCCAGAACGCCTGAAGGTGCTCCCTGCATGTTGGGCCTCTGTATGTGGCCACGCTGTGTAAAAGTCTCACACATGTGGTATCGCCATACTCGGGAGTAATAGCAGAATGTGTTTTGGGGTGTAATTTGTGGAATGCATATGCTGTGTGTGAGAAATAACCTGCTAATATGACAATTTTGTGAAAAAAAAAAAAGAGAAAAAAAAAATCTTGATTTTGCAAAGAATTGTGGGAAAAAATGACAACTTCAAAAAACTCACAATGCCTCTTTCTGAATACCTTGGAATGTCTTCTTTCCAAAAAGGGGTCATTTGGGGGGTATTTGTACTTTTCTGGCATGTTAGGGTCTCAAGAATTGAGATAGGCCGTCAGTACTTCAGGTGTGATCAATTTTCAGATATTGGCACCATAGCTTGTGGACTCTATAACTTTCACAAAGACCAAATAATATCCACCAATTTGTACTTATTTTTACCAAAGATATGTAGCAGTATAAATTTTGGCCAAAATTTATGAAGAAAAAATAGTAATTTGCAAAATTTTATAACAGAAACGAAAAAAAAATCATTTTTTTACAAAATTTTCAGTATTTTTTCTCTTATAGCGCAAAAAATAAAAAACCCAACAGTGATTAAATACCACCAAAAGAAAGCTCTATTTGTGTGAAAAAAAGGACAAAAATTTCATATGGGTACAGTGTTGTATGACTGAGTAATTGTCATTCAAAATGTGAGAGCACCGAAAGCTGAAAATTGGTCTGGTTATTAAGGGGGTTTAAGTGCCCAGTGGTCAAGTGGTTAAAATGACTGCTCCCGAAAAACGACCGTTTTTAAAACTTCTTTTTGCATTGATACATGTCCCCTGGTGCAGAACCCGGGTTCCCAAACCCTTTTTAGGACAATAACATGCATAATAGTCGTTATAATTAGCACTTTAGAATTCGAACGTTCGCATCCATTATATTTAATAGGGTTCTAATGTTCGTACGAACTTTCGGTCCGTTCGCGGGTTCTGGTGCGAACCGAACCCGGGGGTGTTCGGCTCATCACTAGTCTCAATCTTATTTTTGAAGTGATTAGCAATCTCCTGGGCAGTGAGTAAGTTAGTGGGTGGAGGTAATGGAGGACGAAGTAGAGTGGTAAAGGTAGAAAAGAGTTGACGGGGACTGCGTGAGAGGGTGTTAATGAGAGTGATAACGTAGGTCTGTTTGGCAGTGTGGAGGCAGGAATGGTAGTTTTGGAGGGCAGATTTATATTGGCTGAAATCTTGCTGTGACTTAGTCTTATGCCACAGACGCTCAGGTGCGTGGCTATGTTTTTTGAGTCTTCTGGTATTGTCTGTCTGCCAGGGTTGTAGCGGTCGGGGCCTGATTCTGTGTGTAGTGAGGGGGGCGAAGGTATCCAGGGTGGATGGCAGTGAACTGTTGTAGACAGAAGTTGCCAAGTTGGGGCAGGACAAGGATGAGATTTTGTCGTAGAGACAATCTGTAGCAGAAAAAAGAAGAGAAGGGTTAAGATGGCGAAGGTTTCTACGGGTAATAGTTTTGTAGTTGGAAGGCAAGGAGAAGGCAGACAGGGAGAGAGTGAAACTAATAAGGTGGTGATCAGAGAGAGGAAAAAGAATATTGGAGAGGTTGTGCAGAGTGCATAGGTAGGAGAATATGAGGTCAGGGCAGTTGCCAACAGAGTGAGTAGAAGCATGTGTCCATTGTTTTAGGTCAAAGGAGGAGGTTAGGCTCAGCAGTTTAGAGGTAGTGGGATTGTTAAGATTAACAGGGATGTTGAAGTCATCAAGAATGATTGTTGGGATTTCAGAAGAGAGAAAGTAGGGTAGACAGGCAGAGAAGTCATCAAGGAAGCTTGATACCAGTCTAGGAGGCCGATAGATCACAGCAATTCTCAATGAAACTGGAGAAAATAGACGAATACAGTGAGCTTCAAATGAGGAGAGGGACAGAGAGGGGGGTGGGTGAAGAACCTGAAAAGTGCTTTGAGGAGATAGGAGGATTCCAACACCACCTCCTTTCAGTCCACTAGGCCTGGGAGAGTGAGTCCACAGGAGACCACCATAGGAGAGAGCAGCAGGAGAAGGAAGGTCAGATTCTTGAATCCAGGTCTCAGTAATTGCAAGTAGGTTTAGGGAGTTTGTGATAAATAGATCATGGACAGTGGTGAGTTTGTTACAAACAGAGCGGGCATTCCAAAGGGCACATGAGATAGAGAGTTTGGTTCTAGGCAGAAGAGGAATAGAAATGAGATTGTGTGGATTGGGG
Organism: Rana muscosa; assembly: GCA_029206835.1. Classification (NCBI taxonomy): domain Eukaryota; kingdom Metazoa; phylum Chordata; class Amphibia; order Anura; family Ranidae; genus Rana; species Rana muscosa. Next base: position 210,957,673 of record CM055119.1, read on the forward strand.
GTGCTGGGTATGTTGGCCGAAGCTAAATGATGGCGGTCCAGGATTTGGGGAAATATCTCCAGAAATTAGGAGAAGCAGAAGGTTGAGAGAGGTGATATGGGAGTGTGACTTGTGTGGGGGGAAATCTCCCAGTGTCCTGCAAGTTTTATTGGTATATGGGTTAAAAATTAGCAGGAGCTGATACGTGCAGTAATAAGGTGAGGACAGGAGTGAGGGTGATATATATAAGCTGTAGGTTGGAGAAAAGGGGTGAAGGAGAGAGAGTTTAAGGAGAGAGGATTCAACTGTGAGAAGGAAAAGTAGGGAGTGCATGATACAGAGTGGTGAGATTGAGAGGGAGCCTGGAAGAGAGATGAAATCATTTGATGAAGGATCAGGTTACCTGTAGTCTGTTTAGTGTTCTGCAGTAGTCTGTGGTGGATTTTTGCTTTGTGCATTCGCTGAAGTGCTGAGCCAAAGTGCAATACTTAATCCAATATGAATACTTTATCCAAGATGATAGTTGCCAATGCAAACCCAGCCTGTGCAAACCCCTGCCTTAAAAAATCTTAAAAAATCGCAATAAGCGTTTATTGATTGGTTTGCACAAAAGTTATAGCATCTACAAAATAGGGGATAAATTTATGGCATTTTTATTAATTTTTATTTTACTAGTAATGGCGGTGATCAGCGATTTTTATCATGACTGCGACATTATGGCGGACACATCGGACACTTTTGACACCATTTTGGGACCATTGTCATTTTTACAGCGATCAGTGCTATAAAAATGCACTGATTACTGTGAAAATGACACTGGCAGTGAAGGGGTTAACCTGTAGGGGGCGCTGAAGGGGTTAAGTGTAACCTAATGTGTTATTCTTACTATGTAGGGGTGTGGCTTGGTGACGTCACTGATCGTCGTTCCCTATGACAGGGAACAGACGATCAGTGACATTCTCACTAGGAAGCAAGGGCGTTCTTCAGCTCTGTGACCCGATCGCGGGACACCGGAGGCGATCGGGTCCGCGGGTCCCGCGGGCGCAGTCACGGAGCTTAGGAACAGGTCGTGAGCGCGCTGGCGGCGGTGCACGCGAGACCCACGGCTAGGCATCTTAAAGAGGACGTACCTGTACGTGCTTGTGCTCTGCCGTGCCATTCTGCTGACGTATATGTACAGGCGGCGGTCCTTAAGTGGTTAAAAAGCCACAAATGTGGAAAATGAACCTTTAATTGCCATTTTAAACTACGGGCAAGTCTTTCAGAAATGCAGAAGTTCAGGATATTCTCAGCTTCCTCCAATCTTGCCTGGATCTATCCTTATCCATCAGCTCTCTTAGAGTCCAAGTCTCAGCCTTGTCAGCCTTCTCCGGTACTTCATGGGCGGTTCATCCCTTTATTCGGCAGTTCGGCGTCAAGACTCAAGCCCCAGAGAAGACCAAGATTTCCCAAGTGGGATCTTCCCCTTGTTCTCGACTCACAGTTTGGACTCAGTACCACGGGGCCCTCTCCGCTTTCCATCAAAGACTTTTCGGCAAAAGTAGCTTTTTTAGTAGCCATCACCTTGGCTAAGTGGGTCTCTGAGATTGGGTCACTAGGTCATGAAGAACCCTTTCTGATATTTTTTCCGGACCGGGTAGTCCTTATCCATATGCTGGGCTCAAACCCAAAAGTGACTTCAGTGTTCCACGAGAACTAAGAGATCGTCCTACCTACATTCAGGACCCCGGGGTCCACTGAAACTCATCCTCTGGATGTAGGCGAAGTTCTTAAGGAGTATCTACAGGTTACTTCCCCCTTTAGACGATCTGACCATCTGTTCATTCTGCACTCTGGCAGCAATAAAGAGAAGTGGGCTTCAACCAGGACAATTGCGGCCTGGATTGTTCAGACCATCCAGCAAGCGTATAGGGCTAAGGGCTTGGCTTCTACAGAGGTGGTGACAGCACATTCCACCAGGAAAATGGCAGCTTCTTGGGCGGCAGCCCAACATGTGGCTCCAGATGTAATTTGCAAAGCGGCCTCTTGGGCCTCTATCAATACGTTTATGTCTCATTACTGCATAGAGCCTGCTTCACTGTCTTCTGTAAGCTTGGTTTTAAAAATCCTGTCGGTTGACGGGACAAATTAAAATAATTTTTTGTTCAGCATACCCACCGTGTGGTTTGGCTAGTTATTTCCCACACGTAGGCTGCCATGGAGTCTGTCAGGAAAACGGAAAATTTATTATCAAATACTTACCGTAATTTTCCTTTCCTGATGGACTCCATGGCAGACGGAGTTCTCATCCATTGGTCAAGAGTAGACTAGTTACGGAACGCAGTCCCTAGCGGTAAGTACAAATTTATGGTAATGGGGTCCTATAGCATTAGAGAGGAGGTGGGGTTAACCCACACATAGGCTGCCATGGAGTTCATCAGGAAAGGAAAATTACGGTAAGTATTTGATAATAATTTTTTTTTTTTTTTTTTTTTTTATAGAAACTAAGAAAAAACTATTTTTTTCAAAAATTTAGTTTTGTTGTTACTTATATCGCAGAAAATAAAAAACTCAGTGGTGATTAAATACCGTCAAAAGAAAACTCTATTTGTCTCCAAAGAATGATAACAATTTTGTTTCATCAATTGTCATTCAAAGTTTGACAGCACTGAAAGCTGAAAACTGGCATGGGCAATAAGGGGGTAAAAGTGCCCGGTATTGAAGTGGTTAATAATACCCCAATCATGCTTCTTCTTTCTTTATTTCCACAAAATTATGTAATCTCTTCATGCTATTAGTATACATGCACAAGTGTACATGAAGTGTCAATTAGAGACAGATCGCCTGTAAGGAAACAACTTCTGCTGGGCTCTATTTAGAAAGTCCACACAGGGACATCTTAATGCAAGGGCACTCCTGGGCACTGCCCATGGGCCCCAGGTACATGGGGGGCCCCACAATAATCTTGCATTACATCATACTTGCCAACTGTCCCGGATTTGCTGGGACAGTCATGCTTTTTACTAAACTGTCCCGATATGGTCGTGTCCCGGGAAGCGTCCCAGAACCTGTACTGTGCCCTCCTGATCCCAGTATTACCCCCCCCCCCCTGTACTGTGCCCTTCTGCATACCCTCCTGTACTGTGTCCTTTGTGTTGGTTAGGGTTAGGGTTAGTGTTAGGGTTTTTGATATATGTAGAATGTTTTCCTTTTGTAAAATCGATTTTATTGAAAGTACTAATGAATATATGTTTAATTCTATCAACTATTTATACTTTATTTCTTGAAAGTAGGTGTGTAAATTGGGGCAAGCTGGTAGGGGCCCAAGTGCATTACTTTGCCCAGGGGCCCATGATGCTATTAAGATGGCCCTGAGTCCACAATGTGCTGGAAATAGATGTATACACTATAAACATTCTTTCTCATTTTTCTGTTTTGTTTTGCAGTCCTCAGCCACAATTTTATAAGAATCTGTTGACTTTCTTTTTTGCCATTGATGAAATTAACAAGAACCCTTCAATGTTACCAAATATTACTCTTGGATATCACCTATATGACTCCTGTGCGGAAACCAGGAAGGCGTTAAAAAACACATTGCAGATTTTATCTGGACCAGGAAAGATGGTCCCAAATTACTCATGCAGAGAACGTAAAAAAATACTGGGCTTCATTGGAGACCAGAGCTCTGCAACCACCGCATCTATAGCACAGATATTGGCTTTATATCGGTTTGTACAAGTCAGTAAAACCTTTTTTATTTCAGAATTGAAGCTGACTTAAAGTGATATTAAAGGTTCAAGTTTTTTTTTTTTAAATAACAAACATATACTCCACTGTGCAGTTCGTTTTGCACAGAGTGGCCCCGATCGTCCTCTTCTGGAGTCCCACGGCAGCTCTTACGGCTCCTCCCCACATTAGATAACCCCCTCTGGGAAGCTCTCTCCAGAGGGGGTTACCTTGCGGGTGCGCTCCTGTGTCCTACACTCTGGGTCTATAGATGCCGAGTGTATGACTCGGCCCCGCCCCCCGGTGGCCGCGTCATTGGATTTGATTGACAGCAACGGGAGCCAATGGCTACGCTGCTATCAATCTATCCAATGAAGAGCCGAGAAGCCACGGAGAGAGCGACGTGGGATCACGCCCACGGAAATCCAAGGCTCAGGAAAGTAAAACGGGGGGGGGGGGGGCTGGGGGGCCGGACACTGCAAGGTCTTTTTTCACCTTAATGCATAGGATGCATTAAGGTGAAAAAACACAAGGGTTTACAGCCCCTTTAAACACAGTTTATATTGTGAGAGCAGGTCTAAGTTTCATTTTTGTTACTTCTGTATGTATTTTGTTATATTTTTAACAAAAAAAAAGTTGATTATCAGCATGTCCTCTCTTGGCCTGGTAGCCATCATGGGGATTAGTATGTAACGTGCCATTGTCCTCGCTGATTTAAAAAAAAACATCTGATGAAAACTGAAATGTAATGTTTGACCAGCCAGGATTTTATGTATCATGCTGCTTTGTAGCATTGTCAATTCATGTTTTATAGATCAGTTATGGTGCAACCAGTCCATCACTGAAAGACAAGAGGGTTTTCCCAACCTTGTTCCGGATGGTACGAAATCATTTTGTAATGTATTCTAACTTGGCTCAACTGCTGAAGTACTTTGGATGGAACTGGATAGGAATTATTAAATCTGATGATGACAGCGGGAGAGAAGAGTTCATTGTTTTAAGGAGAGTTACAATTTTCTATAAAATTTGTATTTGTTTTGATATAAGAGTTGATGGCCACGCATCCCAAATTGCAAAACTGGATGAATTAGCACATTCTGTTAAACAAATACCTGTCAATGTCATTGTACTTTGTGGGACGTTGTTTGATTTTGAGGTTGACCTTTTACATTTTATAAGAGGTTATATAGATGACAGAACAGTCATCCTTGACCCTACTTGGGCAACAAACATTGTCCTCATTGGTATACACCCAGAAATATTTAATTGTAGTTTGTCCTTTGGGGCCAAGTTCACAAATATTGCAGAATTTCAGAATTTTGCTAATGAATTCCAACCTCATAAGAAGCCAAAAGACAAATTACTTGAAGATCTGTGGATGAATGAATTTGGTTGTTCTGTAAATGAAAAAAAAAAAAAATTCTTTAGCTATATTTATTATAGATCACTTCATGAGTGCAATGGCACAGAACACATTAGTGATATCCAACACTTCTTTAATGGAGGTTATGCCCAACAAGTGTATCTCGCAGTTTACTCTATGGCCACGGCCATACATGATATGCTTGGATTCATGAAGACACAAACATCTGGAAGTCAGTTTTTTAGCTTTAAACCCCAGGTGAGTGAAGCCTAGATAAATGCAATCATATCTAAACCTTAGAGGGGGAGAATGATTTTTTTTTCTCCTTACATTAACTTAATCCTGTTAATAATAAAATACCTGTGCCTGGGTGGTTTTGCTCACTCCTCCACTGTACTATGGTGGAAGCTAGGCTGGACTTCAAACATGTCTGCCTTTTTAATGGGCTTTTTTTTTTTTTTAACAAATTTTTATTTGAAAATAAAAGACAATTGAACAAGTGTAAAGATAAGTACAAAAGTACAAAAAAGTTGTCGGTCAGGTTCAAACAATGGTACATAGAAATATCGATGTAGCTAGATGGGTACATCAAGTAGGGCAGAAACAAGAGATAAAACTTGACACTAAATCACTAGGAGACTAACATTATGGGGTTATAGAGAGAGGGTGCTATATATAGACATAATTCTCCCCTAGTGAGGGTACAATAGGTCATCCTAGACAAATTCCGAAACTGCAATGTGACCAGAAGTTGAATACTGGATGGATCTGTCTACGCGCCCCTATGTTTAGAATCGGGAATAGGGGAAAAATCATAACAAGAAACTAATAAGCGAAGAGGGAGGGGGGTAGGAGCTCCAGAGACAAGGGCAGGCTGTCCGTTCCAATACGTGGATGGTCCCGAGAGTGAAACAGCCATGGTGGGCCTTCCGGAAAGTATAGTCTATGCAGTGCCTCCAATTTTTACAGCCCTTGTGAGATGGGGTCAGCGTATGAGAAGGAGAGTTGTTCCAGAGCCGCCTGATCAGCTGATGAGAGGGTTGATATGATGAAGGATTCCCATCTGTAGTAAAAGCGAGCTCTAGATCTGGGTTCTTTGAAGTCTGTAAGAAGTCGTTCTTAATAGAAAAGGTTGAGGCATTCCTTTTCGAGTTGGATGAGAGAAGGGCTTTGAGGAGAGATCCAGTGCCTGAGAATGAGTCTCCTGGCGACAAGCAGACAAAGCAAAATCCAGTCTTTGGAGGGGGGACATTTGGTGGTCCCGGAGGAGATTGATGCAGCTGCGGACAGAGACCAGGGTAGCAATAGAGGGTCCCAGTAACCGAATATTAGAAGTAGAGGGTCTTTGGGGAGTTTCAATAAAGTGGTTTTGAATTTGTAAGACAAGACTTGCTCCCAGAATGAGGAAATGAAGGAGCAGGACCAGAATCGGTGAGATAGAGAAGGTCTGGGTACCTTGCATAAAGGACAAGAGGCGCCATCTTTATTGGATTTAGGGGAGAGAAAAGGGATATAAGCCCGGTGTGCGATCTTGAGTTGGGTTTCTCTCCAAATTTCGTTGGGTGTCAGTCGGAGAGTTTTCTGTAGACCAGATAGGATTTTGTGAGTTATATCTGGTACTGGGAAATCCACAGCCCAGTTAGCAATAGATGAGGAGGACAAGGATGATGATGATTCTTGCAGGAGGGGTTTGTAGATGTCCGAAATTTTATAACGACCACCTCGCAATAAAAGTTCAGAAAAGCTGTTTTCGAATCTCCGGATATTGTCTTTGCAGGTGTTAGATAAGAAGCTAATGCATTGGTTGTAGTGGAATACATGAGAGGGGGGCAGAGAAAATGACAAGGATATTGTGGAAAAAGGAAGTGGTTTTCCAGAGTTGCCATCGCACAATGAGGAAAAATTTGACAGTCCTTGAGCCTGCCAGACCGAAAAGGCTTTGCAATGAAGACCAGGGACGGAGTTGGGATTACCTTGGATTGGCAGATGGGGAGAGATAAAGGGAGATAACTTGAGTGTTTTCCTGATTTCTCTCCAAGCTAGAGCTGTGTCCCTCAGCAGGAGATTATGTTGATAAGGGGGGGACAGTTTTCCATCTGCAGTGTAGGAGGGCCACCAGAGAGTAAGGGTGAGCCATTTCGGATTCCAGGACATAGTTCAAGTATTGGGATGAGTGGGCTATCCAACCTAAGCTGGTCCTGAACAAACATGCTAAATTATACAATCTAATATGAGGTAGACTGATACCCCCGTCACGTCTAGGAAGGTGTAGTTTTTTAAAGGCTATCCAAGGTCTTTTGCCGTGCCAGATGAAATGTGAAATTTTGGAGTTGAGAGATTTGACATCTTTGTGTTTCAAGAGCAAAGGTATGGTTTGTAAAGGATAAAGCAGTCTGGCGAAGCTAATCATTTTGACAAGGTGACATTTTCCCAGGAGTGAGAGGGGGAGATCCATCCAGTTTGACAGTTCCTGGTAGAGTTTTGTGAAAAGGGGGGGTAATTGAGGTGGTAGATGGAAGAGGGTAGTTTCCCAATCTTTATACCTAGATAGGTGATGTAAGAAGAGGCAACCTTAAACAAAGAGTGTTGAGTCCAGGGTAGAGGGGAGTGTGTCCCTATGGGGAGAATTTCACTCTTGGAATAATTTATACGGAGGCCGGAGCACAGTCGAAAGTCATCAAAGGTGGTTTTAATGGTCAAGATGTCGTCTCTGGGGTTGCCCGTAAATATGAGGACGTTGTTGGCGAAAAGTGAGGTGCGAAGTTCCGTTTTGCCTATTTTGATGCCTCGCAAGGGGGCTATCTGGGAAAGGTATCTAGACAGAGGTTCTAAGGCTAAGTTGAACAGGAGGGGAGAGAGAGGGCAACCCTGCCTGGTCCCCTTATGAAGGCGGAAGTCCTCTGAAAGGAGTCCAACAGCAACAAGTCTAGCTGAGGGCGCTGTATACATGGCATTGATAAGGTGGCAGAAGGGGCCTGAGAATCCCATTTTAGACAGAGTAAGGGAAAGCCAGTCAAAACTTACATTGTCAAAGGCTTTTTCTGCGTCTAGCGTGATGATGGCATAGTCTCCCGTGGGATCTTGTTTAGCTCGCTCAAGGGCCAGGAGTACCTTACGTATGTTAAGGGTGGCTGTCCGCCCTTTCACAAAGCCTGATTGGGCAGGGTGGATGAGGTCCGGGAGGATGACCGCTAGTCTGGAGGCCACAATCTTCTAAATAATTTTGACATCTAGGTTGAGTAGGGAAATAGGCCTGTAGGAGCCCGGTTCTAGAGGGTCTTTTCCCTTTTTAGAAAGTAGCTTGATGATAGCCTGGTTGCCTGTCAGGAGATAGGGACCACCCGCCCAGATATTGGAATAAACCGAGTGGAGTATGGGTGCAGTTATATTATGGAGAGTTTTGTAAAATTCACTTGTGAAGCCGTCCGGGCCGGGGGCTTTTGAGGGGCGGAGAGCATGTATGGTGCCTTCTATTTCATCGAGGGAGATGGGGGCATTCAGGGATTCCAGATGGGCAGTGGAGATAAGTGGTAGATTAATTTTTTCAAGGAAGGCCTGGGCTATTTTATGGTCGATAGGGTCGGGTGCGTATAGGGCCGTTTATATTCCAGCATGGTTTTATTTATGTGAGGTGGGGTAGAATGTATAGTTTCCGTGCGGTCCCGCAGCGAGGTGATGTGCGTCGGACGGTAGGCACCCTTGCAGAGTCTGGATAGGAGTTTGCCAGCCTTATTACCATATTTATGTAGAGAGGCATCTAGATGTGATTTTTTTGTGAGTTCCAGGGTGTCTGCCCAGGTGTCGAAGGCATTTTTAGCCGCCGACCACTCCGCCGTGGCAGCGGGCGAAGTCGAGGTGGCGAGAGTGCGTTGTGCGAAGTGAAGTCTATCGCTGGCCAGTTTAAACTTCGAAAGTGCATTTCTTTTAAAGGAAGTGGCATCTGAGATGATCCGACCCCTCAAGTATGCTTTTCCTGCATCCCAGAGAAGGTTTGGATCCCCTGCGTGTAGAGCATTAGCGGAGGAAAACTCCGCCCATGCTCTTTCCATGTATACGCTGAAATCAGCATTATTGTGGAGGAAAGATGGGAAGCGCCAGATATTAGGGTGGGGGGGAAGGTCTAGATTGTCAAGGGTAAGATGTATTGGGGCATGGTCCGATATGGCTATGTCCCCAACCTCTGTGTCTGAAACGAGAGAAATAAGATTATCGGTCCCAAAAAAGTAATCGATCCTAGTGAGGATCTTGTGAGGATTACAGTAAAAGGTGAACTCCCTGTCCACCGGGTGCGTTAAGCGCCAGATGTCGGTGAGATGGAGGGAATCCATGGTGGAGGCAAATAGGGTGGGAACAGATATAACGGGAGCTGGGGTAGATTGTTTCGGAGAGGACCTGTCGACTGAAGGATGCATGAGGTCATTGAAGTCTCCCCCAACTAGGTGAGGTATGTGGGAGGTACTGAGGAGCCAAGTAGAGAGTTGAGAGTAAAATGTCTTTGTGGGACTGTTAGGAGCATATACATTGGAAATTACTAGGTCTTTAGTGCCAATTCTAACCCTGGAAGAGATGAAACGTCCTTGGTCATCCGTGTGCGTGGATAGAATAGTACATGGGAGGTTTTTGTTGAATAGAAGGAGGACACCAGCCTTCCGTCCAACTGACTCTGACCCCAAGACCGTTCCGACCCAAAGTTTCTGCATGCGACTGAAGTCAGATGCCGAAAGATGAGATTCCTGAAGTAGTGCTACGTCAGCTTTTAGCCTTTTGAGATGGCGAAGAATCTTCATTCTCTTGTTAGGAGAACGGAGACCCTTCACATTCCAAGAGATTACCTTAAGACAACACGGAAGTTGAGGTGTATAGGCGGCGATTTAGTAGCTGTAAGAGTATAAGTGGGGATCAGGAGGCACGGCTTAAGCTCGGGAGGGATGTGATCATCAGTATGTGGAGCCCTAGGGTCAAGAGTGTAGGTTGATATGTGGAGTGGGGGGAGGGGGGATGAAGGGGGGGAAAATAAAAGAGAACAAGGTAAAACAAAACAACTAAGTAAAGTAAGCATCAGAGTGAACTTCGCTTTTTTCCACATGAGTTCGCTGTGCAAGGTAGCTCACCATACAGGACCCTTCAAGAAAAAAGGAGACCAGTTATGGTGTCCGAGCGCCCCAGGGGCGCCAATAATGTGCGAGGGACCTCCGGAGTGGAGATTATGGCAGGGATCCAGAAAAGTCGCACAGCGGAGACATGGAGGGCAATTTAAATGTAAACAAACTTGTGTACAGTGCGGCTTGTTCGCTAAACTAGACTGGTGGAAAAGAAAAATTGGTTTCAGGCATAACATACAGGACAGTAGATTGAGTAAAAAAAAAGAAATGACAAATGAATTCGGGACATTTGTGGGAGAGAACACTGGGTGTTCACCCAGGTGTCAGTGCCCGGTCGTGGACTCATGGTGACCACGTAAATTAGATCTAGCATCACCAACACCCGGAATGACAACAAAAAAATAAACCATACGACCTGTAATGGCGTGGATGGAAGTTCATGGCGGTGAAAGGAAGTTCATCACCAGGAGCAGTGGCGGATCCAGGGGGGGGCAACAGGGCAATTGCCCCCCCTGAGACCATCTGTCACACTCACTTGCTTGCTCTGTTTTTTTTTGTTTTGCGCCTGATCTCCCGAAATTTGGGGACCCGGTACCGGCCGGCCGTAGAACCCCTGGACCCCAAACTTGGCACACATGTAGCCCAATGTGTCTTCTACAAGTGTGGAAAGTTTGGTGTCTGGGGGACCTACGGCCGGGGAGCACTGATTTTTTAAAACCGGGCACCCCTTCCATAGACTCCAATGTTAAACGGTCATTTCTCCAGTGATTTTGCGGACCCGGTACCGGCCGGTCGTAGGTCCTCTGGACCCCAAACTTGGCACACATGTAACCCCATGTCTTCTCTATAAGTTTGAAAAGTTTGGTGTCTGGGAGAACCGATTTTCAAAGCCGGGCACTCCTTCCATAGACTTCCATGTTAAACATCAGTCTAGTCATGGGCACAGTGAGGCATGGGCACAGTGAGGCAAAGTGAGGCAAGTATAAGCCTAGGACACCCTAGGCTTATACTTGAGTCAATACGTTTTCCCAGTTTTTAGGGGTAAAATTAGGTGCCTCGGCTTATATTCGGGTCGGCTTATACTCAAGTATATACAGTACTTGTTCTGCGGCTGCCGCTGCCTCTCTGAGTCTCTCTCTCAGTTTCTCACATCAGCCAATCAGCGGCACTGAGAGAGAGACTCGTCTAATGTAGTTACGTCATGATACCAGGAGCCGAGGAGGAGGTGGGTGGAGCCTCTTCCCTGCACTTGCTGCTAACGCCTGGGCCGCTTGGCGTCTAGCAACGAGTGACGTCAGTGAGTCACGTCAGGCCGCTCTGCGGGCAGGTGCAATAGCGTGCGGCTCCACAGACGGGTAAGAAAGCAGGCGGCTCCGCTTGCAGCGCGGTTTGTTGACGGGGGGCGGCGCGGTTCGTGGGCAGACCGTGCTGCTCAGTGTGTTGGCAGCGCAGGTGAGAGTGAGAGAGCAGGCTCAGTGTGGCAGCTGGCCAATCAGCTAGCCGGGAGCGGGGGAGCAGAGAGATGAGATCATCTCTCACCGCCCGTGCCTGCCCTACATTCCTGCAGTGACTTCCGCCCTCACTGTGCAGGCAGCAGAGAGATTACATTATCTCTCTGCTGTCTGACTCTGGGAGTCTGGGACACAGCAAGAGACAACCAAAACTACACCTTAGCAGGCAAGTTAGTGACAATCCGCAAATTGTGTCAGGTGACGTGGCAAGTGACAATCTGCATCTGGTGGCAGGCAAGTGACAATCAGCAAGGTGTTGCAGGTGACGTGGCAAGTGACAATCCACAAGGTGTGGCAGGTGATGTGGGAAGTGACAATCCACAAGGTGTGGCAAGTGACAATCCACAAGATGTGGCAGGTGACGTGGCAAGTGACAATCCACAACGTGTGGCAAGTGACAAGCTCAGGGCTCCCACTAATTGCAGGCGACGGTGGCAAGTGACACACTCGGGGCTCCCACTGATTCTGCATTGAACTATTTAATTTCATATTACAATGTAATAATAGAAATAATGCACTTCAATCATCCTGACACCATAACAACCATGGTGCCGGGATGATTGAAGCGCCGACACCAACCATTTCCCTGATAAATTTCCCACAAAAAAATAATTTTTTGGCAGTGCCCCTCCCGAGAAAAGACTCTGGATCCGCCCCTGACCAGGAGTTTTGGTAGCGCTGGTCCGGAGCAGAATGTCTAAAACGTTTTGGAGAGTCCTTGCGAGGGCTTCTCTGTTCCAGAGATCGAAGACTGGAATTCGACTTGGAGGGCGTGTGCGGGTTTGTTTCACCCCGTATGGAGCGGAGGAATGATTCAGCTTCCGAAGGATCCTGGAACGAATGTTGTTCCCCTTTAGGTGATTTGAGGCGTAGAGTTGCAGGAAATGCCAGGGTAAATTTTATTTGTTGCTTGAAGAGTTCGGAGCAGATTGGTTGAAAAGCTTTTCTTTTCTTGGAGACTTCGATCGAGTAGTCTGCAAAAATGAGGATTTTCACCCCGTCTATTTGGAGAGATGGGGACTTCCGGGATGTCTGTAAAATGAGGGATTTGTCAGCATAGTTGAGGTACTTGGCAATAATGGGACGGGGAGTCTTGCGCTCTGAATTGAATGACCCCATACGGTGTGCGCGTTCCACTGTGAACAGGCCTGAAAGGTCCAAAGCCTCCGGGATGCGTTTTGAGCAGAATTAAGCCAGAGCTGCAGAGGGAAGCGATTCGGGGACGCCTACAAATCGCAGGTTGCTCCTTCTGGATCTATTTTCTAAATCTTCCAATTTTTGAATAATATATTGGTTAGTTTTGTCCTGCGACTGTTCCGTGGCCTGCGCCTGGTAGAGTTCGTCTTCTACCTCTGAGAGGCGGTATTCCATCTCATTGAGTCTAGTGGAGTGTTCAGCGATTTGGGCTTTGATTTGCTGCATGCCCGCATTGACTGCCTTTTCCACCGAGGCAGAGATCATGGGGGAGAGAAGGGCTGCTACAGCCGCAGCAATGCGTGTGTGTTGTCCGCGTCCCCGGGGGGTGTGGGAATGGAAAAACCCCCTGGTGTAGCTAGCTGGGTTAAAGGCAGAGCTGGACCCTGAGATGGAGTAGCAGAGGGTGTGGTAGTCTGCTGGGAAGAATGTCCGCTCACCTCCATGTCGGCCACCTGTGGTTCCTCCGCGGCGTGTGTGTAGGCCGAAGCCGGGGCCTCGATTTGCGGCTTGCCTGGCGGCGCCTCTGCGGCCGCGAACAAGCGGGCGCCCTTTTTATTCTACGAAGCGGTCCATCCCAGTGGTGGGGGGCACACAGGTGTGGTGGATGGCTATGGGGGGCCGCTCAGGCTGGTTTTATATGCCGTTTTTTCGGGCCCTGGTGCGGGAGCTGTGAGAAGGCTACCTCATGCGGTGTAGGAACCGGAAGTCAATGCCCATTTTTAATGGGGTTCATATAATAATCAGTTTACTTAAGAAAGATAACATTGTTTGTGCTTCACAAAAGCACTGCATTTCTGGCAAGATCAACAGGTAGACTAAAGAATAGGACAAACTCCTAAAGGAATGTGATTTTCCAAAGGTACTATATATGAGATACACGTGATATCCTAAAAATAGAGCGGGGATGGCCCGCTCCATTTAAAACATGAATACAAAAAAAATATGTGCACACAGTAAAAAGAATGATTACAGAATGGAATGGTAAGTTTGACTATGATGAGAATAGTGTGGGAAGGTTATAAGCTCTCTGCTCAGGGAGGTATCCTGGGGGGGGGGGGGGGTTAGAAGGAATGGAGAAAAAGAATAAAGGCATAAGAGAATTAGGTTATCTAGTGCCAAGAAGGAAGTTAATGGAGAAAACCTGTTAAGAGATGACATGGCCCGGGTGGCTCTATACCAGTGGTTCTCAACCTTCCTACTGCCATGACCCCTTGATAAAATTTCCCAAGTTGTGGGGTCCCCTAACAGTAAAATTATTTTTGTAGCGTGGGTTGTCAGCACCCAAGGCAAGACAAGCAATTTGTGCTCCTAACCCACAGACATTGCCGCTCCCTGAGTCCTTTCCACTGGTACAGTTTAAAAACCCCTTATGGTACATTTTAGGATGTACCACTCTTTCTCTTTGTTCTCCTTCTTTTCCTTTTATTTCTCTCTATCCTAATTTCTTGTTTTTTCCCCATCCCTCTCTCTAGCTGTGTTTCTTGTTCTTTCTCTTATGCTTTCTCTCCCTTTTCTTTGTTCCTCCCCCTCGTTTCCTCTCCCTTCCATGAATTCTCTATTTTTATTCCTTCTCTTACTCCTTGGTGGGGGGTGGGCTCAGTGGCAATGCTGGGGGGAGTTCTGATCAGCCAACTTAGGTGCTCTTGTACAAGGTCATCTGCTGATCTGAAAACTGTAGTGGGGACTTTTAATGGCAATTCTAATCACAGGTAGTGTTACTCACGGTGTCTCCGACTTTGTGGTGTCTCCGACTTTGTGGTGTCTCGCAGAAGTGACACCTATGCTGAAATCAGGAGATATGGTCTCCTTCTGCCCCTCCCACTTCACATTCCTCACCAGTCAGCTGACCTCTAGTCTCTACCCCTCAGCCATGCAGTGAACCGAATGGGCGGCTGCAAAGAGGCTGAGTGGGCGGCCGCAGGCTCCAGGGACAGCCCTGCTGGGTGGCCGCGAAAATGCTGGGAGAGTGGTGCGGGATTCAGGAACAGCCCAGGATTTGGGGACCCCTGGCAAATAGTCATTCGACCCCCGAGGGGGTCCCGACCCCCAGGTTGAGAACCACTGCTCTATACGGTCCCACTGGGGGGAGATGAAAGATATGGGGAGAAGTTGTCGTGTAACCTTGAGATTTGCAGGTCTTCTTCCATGAAAAAAAAATTATGAATAAATGAACACCTTCTCCCAGCTCAACCCCTATGAAATGTAATGTGATTTATCGTCACCTACAAATATTAATATATACATGGAGCGAAACATGGAGGCTGGGTTATGTTTGAGCCTCAAATCTCAACCTTTTTTATTGAATGTTCAATCAACCTCATTGGGAGTCAGCCAAAGGCATTAAAAAAAGCATTGCAGTCAACTGACAATTCCAGTGCCAATGACCTCAAAGACCACCATTCATTGTCACCTCCAATAGTGTAGAAGAAGAGGGCGGGGGGGACCAACCCCTCCCCTTGTCCTACATCAGTGGATAATATATATTTGCAATAGGTGGTGCTTCATAATCGCTCCTAATGTTGGGAAGCCCTGTTAGTCAATAAGACCCACATTTTTTAGCCTCTATTGGTTTGTCATGGAGTATTCAAAGTCCACATTCTCAAAAAAGCCATTCTGTAGATGGAAATCCTTGGTGATCCCGTCCAGCACTTGTTCCCCTGCCATGGCCATATTTGGTCAATTATGTCAGTACTAGCTCCGCCCCTTCTCTTTTATAGCTGGTGACAGCTCAAGCAGCTGTCATTCTGCAAGGAGTACAATCTGGATTGGTCATGTGCACCAGGCCCGCCGGGTTTTTCCTTTCAGCAAATGAACAGACAGCTGGCATCCTTATTGACAATAAATTTATAACTATGCACTTTTTTAATTGGATTAGGTGACATTTACAAACAAAGATTTACAGTTTTAACAGCCAACTAATGAAATTTCATTAAAATCATAAAACAAAAGCAGAGGGCACACCAGCCTAGTGCATTATCCTCAAAACATGCATTTTATTAGTAAAAAATGGTAAGTGTTATACTTACAAACCGAAAGATATATAACAGCTTGTCAAGTTACAACAATAGCAGCGAGTCCACAATACATTATAGATCGTATTACACCATCACAGGACAAGCAGGCTAACGCGTTTCGGGGGTCTTCCCTCTCCCTCAGAGCCAAATGAACTGTGCCTTACATCAGCTCTTAAATAACCAAATGGTATGTATGCCAACAGATGGGGCCCCTCCCCCCACACACCATGGGCGGGTGTTAACCCCTCTATTTGCAACCTACACAACGCACATCTTAATTGTGCAATATAATATGTAGCAGACCCCCCATAATTGGGGTCACTATGCTTGAATTTAGAGGGTAGCCTGAGCCAATGGTTGGGCTCGGGCTGTTTAATTCTACAAATTTGCTTCTGCTCTGAAGTGGTGTTGCCTGGCAGTACAGTTCCCTGTGGCCTGTGGGTGGCGCTTTTCCCCAGGACTCGGGTTGAACCACAGGTAGCGTTGCGACACTATTGGGTGTCCTCTCTCGGCAGCCATGCAGTAGGCGTGGTCTACCCACTGTGCATGCTGGGAGAGGTTACTTAAGGGTCAGACGCCATTGAGTTTTGGAGAGTCCGGAATGACCCAGAGGACCCCTTGGTCCTAGGCACGTACCCCACCTTCGGTGGCCCTCATGGCCAGGGGTGCGTGTGTGTGTGTTTAGTCCCGGGCACCTTTAGCCCAAGGCTGCATTATTCCAGGTAGGCCCAGCACCTTTAGCTGAGGCCTACATCAGAAGTGGAGTCAAAGGGTGACCAGGCGAGGGTGACCCGCTCTGAAGGAGAGGAAACCAGGGGAGGACCTTTCTAAGGGGATCGGTGAAGGAAGTCACTGTCTCGGGAGAGGCCTGGTTGCCTATCAGAGGGAAGGATTCCATAATCCGCCAAAAGCCTTGTAACGTGCCCCATTGGCACCTAAGGACTCAAGTGTTACAAGTGCTGGGAAGTTCTGGGCTTAGAAGTTCATATCCTGATCATATCCTTAGGAAACTTAAAGTGAATGTTCCGTGCTCCACACCGGCTGCTAGAACTGTGAGAGGGGACCATCCGGGTGAGCAAAACTCACTCAGGACTGAGTGAAGATAAATGATAGTTAAGTGCTGCGTGCCTGAACCTGCCTCCCTGTTTATTTCTCTCTACCTCCAACTTTCCTGTCAAGTTCTCAAGCAAGCAAAATAAACCTTTTTATTGGGTTTCAACACTGTCTGGACATTGGCTTTCCTTTAGAGAGAGAAAATAGACTTCTTCCTACACATTAGTGTGAAGAACCAAAGGAAGGAGGTAACTCGCTGCAGGACCCAAAAGTTAAATAACACCGCTTACCCTCTGTAAAAAAATAAGAATTGCAGGCAGTAAAAAATTAAGTGCCCCAATGCATACCAGACCCTTATCTGAGCATACAGCCCGGCAGGCCAGAAAGGTGGGGAATGAGCGAGCGCCCCCCTCCTGAACCATACCAGGCCTCATGCCCCCAACATGGGGGAAGCTTTGGGGCAGGGGGGCTCTTCCCTCCACAAAGCATCTTGTCCTCTTGTTGATGGGGACAAGGGCCTCTTCCCCACAACCCTGGTCCGGTGGTTGTGAGGGTCTGTGGGCAGGGGGCATATCAGAATTTGAAAGCCCCCTTAACAAGGGGGCCAGCAGATCCTGCCCCCCCCATGTGAATGAGTAGGGGGTCGGTGGTAGCGGCGGGCATCTTGATTATTGTTGGATTTACTTCGTGGGACTATTTTTTTTGGTTTTTTTTTTTTTAATAATGGAATTGTCAAAAACTGTCTCTGTGTTTTTATTTACTTTTATACTTTTTTGGTGAATCAGTAAGGGTACTATGTACTCCATACTCCTTCACAAACGGGTTGCCGGGATTTGGGGGCTGCCTTGTTAAAAGGGGCTTCAAGATCCTGATGAGTGACCCCCGCACCCCCACAACCACCGGGCCAGGGTTGTGGGAAGAGGCCCCATCAACAGAAACTTTGTGGGGGGCAGAGGACCCCCTATGTTGAGGGCATGTGGCCTGGTATGGTTCAGGAGGGAGGGGCGGTCGCTGGCTCATTCCCCCCTTTCTTGGCCTACCAGGCTGCTGCTCGGATGAGGGTCTGGTATGGATTGGGGGGGACCCCATGCTGTTATTTTTCTTTATTTTTCATTGCCGACATTCTTTTGTTTACGTTTCAGCTGTCAGTGGGGATGCCCGCTGACAGCTGATGAGTCATCGCTTGTTAAGGACCTGGGGTTGGCTTCCTCTGCCCGCTCCTTAACAATCAGCTATTTTTCACACAAAATTCAAATCGGTCGATCATTTTTCGACCAATCCGAATTAAAATTGTTCCTAAAATTTGGAATTTATTATAAAATTAATAAACAAAATTAAATTAAATTAAACAAAATGAAACAAAGCTAAACAAAACGAATTCCAATATAAATCAGCAAAACAAAATTAGTAAGGTAATGAATCTATCCGAAACAGAACAAGATGAGTTTTTCAGTTCTGCACATATCTAATTAAAAGCTCCATGTGCATATGACACACAGGCAAGCAGATGGGCACCAGGTATATAAATGCATATACTGTATATTTTTAAAGTTAGGGATGTACATAGATCTGTACTTCATTTTCCTGTGCAATTTGATCCGTGACACTAGGAGGCCTTACCCTTCTCTTGCCAAGGGCAGGGGTTCACCATTGGCAGTGTGCCCAGCCAGCTATGTGACAGGTAATTGCAGTGGTATCCTACCGGCTGGAACGCAGGTCAGCCTTACAAAATTAGAAGTGCGGCATAGCACTGCGTTCCACTGAGGTACCACATCACTCCTGGTTCTCTGATTGTGTCATATCCAGTTGATGCTACGTACTGCTCTCCACAATAAGATGCTTAGCGCACCAAAAGACACCCGGGGAACAGCTCTCAAGCTCGCAGCGACTTAGAAGCAACTCCTGGGTGCTGGCATCACAGTAATGGACCACTGGGCTCTATTACTGGGACCTATTCAGTACCCAAAATCTATACTCCCCACTGGTGCCTTTCCAAGAGTGTTTTTGACCAGAAGGGTAGTTACAAATGTGGGGTCAAAAACTGTGGAGTGTGTGCCTACATGTGACACTGCAATAAATAAAGTCATAGGGACTTATGGAAATAAACATCTGATTACACAGTTTATCAATTGTGGCACTTCACATGTTATATATGGTCTAAGATGCCCATGTGAACTTCAATATGTAGGTCACACAATACGTTCTTTGAGAGATATATTAATCGAACACAAGTGCAGTACTATTGGTTACATAGTTATTCATATTTTTTTACATAGTTGAAAAAAGACACAATTCCATCTAGTTCAACCCATAAGAGAGAAAAAAAATCATACACTCCCATATACACAATCCTATACCCACAGTTGATCCAGAGGAAGGGCGAAAAACCCCAGCAAAGCATGATCCAATTTGCTACAGCATGGGGAAATAATTCCTCCCTGATCCCTCGAGAGGCAATCGGATATTCTCTGGATCAACTTTACCTATAAACGTTAGTACCCAGCTATAGGAAAGAATCCAGGCCTTTTTTTAAACAATTAGTAGCAGGGATAAAGACAAAGACAAATACTCAGTACCCTGGCTCTTCAAACAGGTCCATAATGGGGATCCCTCTGGTCTCAGGTTCTTTGGGATTGAGGCTGTGCACACCCAGGTATGTATATAAAGGAACTGGGCAGTATTAATATTTCATGTTAAGCATTTAAAAACCACTGCTTGCATCCCAATGGAATATTTTTATTCCCCAGTACAGTGCCCACCCCCGATGCTATTCACTGACAATTCTTTGCCAATCAGCAAAGAAAATACACATTTTTGATTTGACAGTTTTGACGCCCAATAATTTCAGTGGCATTTTGGATCGGCATCTGAACTACTTTGAAGTTTGCCAAACCCTTCTTGAACTAAACCCAGGGTTTGGCTCATCCCTATTAGTACATGCAGGGCCAGTGCTTGACTTTTGCACGCCCTAGGCAAGACTATCACCCCCCTTCCCCACCACCTGGGTGGGCGGCGGAGGGGTGTGTGTGGTGGTAGTCTTACCCAGGGTGCGGGTGCCTACAGCCGGGTGTTGTTGTCAGAGCGTACTCTCACCGGGGCAAAGTGATCACACAGACAACTCCTGTACAGCCCAGATAACACAGAGCACAGCCTGCTCTGGGGGGACAGATCACACACACAAGCCTATCACTCACCCGGGGCAGCTTCTCCTCTATCCTGAGACATGGTGCCGGCGTCCTTCGATGCCCCAGCTGTCTTCTCCGACTCCCGGAGGCTGTCTTGGTGTCCCCCCCTCCTCACAGGCTAAGCTGCTGCTGACCTCCTCAACAGCAGCTGTGATGGATGTCCTCCATGGCTGCTGCTTTCTCTGGAATGGCTAGCAGATCGTCAATCAGAGCCCCAACCCTGTGTAGGGTGGCGGTCTTCAACCCCTTGTGTTCCCAGGCCGGGCTAGTAGCAAAGCCAGCGGTTGTGGCTGTGCCCCCTTGAAGGCTGTCTAGTTTGCCTAGCCCAGGGTACATGATGTCAGCCAGCATCACATTTTGTTGCCTGAGGTCCACACAAACCACTTTCCAGGTTCACATAAAATTGGAATATTAGGTTGGTTGGACTTTGGAGTAGTTTGCCAATCTTAGTACATCCTGGGCATACTGAGAAGATAGAGAAGTGGCAGCACTCAAGATATTAACAGCACAGCTAGTGATGGCGTGGAATAAGCCAAGTATTCAGAAACACGAGGTCCATGGCCCAACAAGGGTTCATTAAAATGCATTTTAGCTTCAATCAAACTTTTGTCCTCCTGCAGAAGTTGCACCGATATATACAAGCTTCATACTACTTCTCAGAAAACACTTCACATAAATACTTTAATGAAGATGGAGAATTTGTTACACAATATGTTATCCAATACCATTTATTAATCAACAAAACTATTCTCACTAATGATGTTGGATTATTTGAGCAATCTAATTCCAGTGATCAGAACATTTTTATCAATGCAAGTTTAATAAAATGGAAGAATGACCGGAAAGAGGTAAGATTAACAAGGACCTGTATTGAGTAAGATCCCCATGGACTTGTTAAAGTTGATCTTTTCCCTATCACTGACTGAATCCAGTTCAGCTCTGCATATTAACCAACCATCTTCCAGGTTTTTTTTTGTCAAAGCTTAATTGAACAAGCTGAAGTTAAAAGCTGATTGGCTACCATGCACAGCTGGACAACATTTTGCACATTCCAGTTTTAGTAAATCAACCCGTGTCTCTGCAAAGGTGGCCATCCTACTAGAGGAGCAGGACTTTGTTTCCTAATGTCAGAGCTAACCCAGATGAATGTCAGCTAGTAGAGGAATATTTAGGGAGCAGCACTAGAGGTAGAGGAAGCAAAGATCCACAGAGTAGATAAAGAAGAAGCAGAGAGATCATTGCATTGCAGGTCTTCAGGTACAGCTTTCTTTCCAGCAAGGAGAACAGTGAGCACCACAGTAGTAACATCACCAAGTCTAATTTCAAGCCATCCGGTGTGACTGTCAGTCAGAGGAAGTGGAGCCTTGATTGATATCACACTGCAGATATACAACTTTAAAGATAGATACACAGGAGACAAATGTTGCATTTTAAGGGTACAATTAACATTCCTAGATGTTCTCTAAAACAGTGGTCATCAACCCTGCCTTCAGGGCCCACTAACAGGCCAGATTTTATGTATTACCTTCGGGAGATGCAGACTAGAATACTGCAATCACTGAGCAGCAAATTATATCACCTGTGATGTATTCAGTTATCTTGCAAACCTGGCCTGTTAGTGGGCCCTAAGGACAGTGTTGATGACCACTGCCCTAAAAGATAGTAAACCTTCCCTTTTTTTAATTCAGATCTACATTAAAGTGTTACTAAGCCCAGGAGCCTGTATTCACTATATCTGGTCTCTCACAGTACACAGAACGTGGAAATGCAATTATTTTAGTAAATATAAATGGCTAAAAAAAAATTCTCATCAGCCGTTAAAGCAGTCTTGTGACTTCTGTCAGTGTCCAGCCAAGCACTGGTTAAAGGTTGTAGGAGGAGATCTCTGACTGTCCTATGAGACTGAAAGACCCCTGACCCCAGTGGCAGCCGGGGTAATATTTTTTTTTGGGGGACGGCAAACAATATGACACCGACACCCCCCCCCCCCCCGGTCGGTCGGTAGCACTTACCCCATTGCTTCACCAGTGGCTTCCCCTGCTCAGCGGTGGCCTCCCGTTCCCCTACTCTCCAGAAGTCATCACGGCAGTGGCCTCCTATTTCCCTGCCCTCCTCGGCGGCCAATCGGGAGTCTTCTCTTTTCGGGTCTCACACCCACTTCTGATTGGCCAGATTAAGGATCAGTGTTTCAGCAGCGAATATTAATTCGCTGTTGTAACACCTGGGTGGGCTCATGGCGCAATGCTCTGAGCCACAAGCCCACCCTATTTTGAAGCCTGTAAGAGCCTATGACTCTAATCAGGTGCTTAAAAAAAAAAAAAAACACTCCTGCCACTGAAAATAATGCCCCGGCGTCCCGAAAGGGGTCGGAAGCATGAATTGGGGGGTGGCCGCATTCCCCCGTGGATATATTCATGCTATGCATGAATCTATCTATTATACATACAGGGAGTGGCGTGGATAGAGGGGGAGGCGCCTGAGCGCCCCTAATGACCACCACTGCCTGACCCTCTGGACAGTGCTGATTGGCCCTGTGCTGATCACATGCACTCTCCCAGTAAAAAAAACAATCTAGCAATACACACCAAACTGAGCATGTGCAGCCTGACTTCATAGACTCTGTATTATCAGGAATTTATCAGGGGTCAGTGGAAAGAGGGGAGGATCAGAGAAGACAGGATCAAACAGCCCTTGTACAGAGTGCAGCGGATTAACTCCTTAGGTTCCACAGTGAGTATTACAAGCATGAAAAAATATAAAATAAAATGTGCTAAATAATTCCATAGGTACACAGAATTACAAATAGTGCTAATGAAAACTGGTGTCAAGCTGCGGCTTTCTGTGAAACATCAAACAGTGGACAAATGAAAAAATATATATAAAGCCGCGCTAATTAATGAACGTGAAAAAAGATTCCAAGTGAATGGGAATTCCCAGTAAATGAAAACAGTATTTTAACAAACACAATTCATGAAAAATCACAAAAAAATCACAAAAAAATGTTCATAGAGAAAAATAAATAAATGTTTCCCAAAAAGTCCAAACATTGATGATTGGTCCTGGAACCATCCACAAAAGTAAATTGTAGTTGATATAAATCCACCCGTGCAAATAATCTCAAAGTGATGAGAACCACGCTCTGCAGCGATGGGACAAAAAGCCAATATGTGATATCCACCACCAGTAAAGGGATCTGCTTATTACCAGAGCCCCATGGTCCCCTGTTCCGGAGGACCCAGGGAAGCCTTAGGGTATAGATGCTTCTGGGCTGGATGGCTCCAAGATTCCTCCGCACCTGCTACGCCTTACACTCCAAGATGAGGGATACCAATTAGTGTATGGATATATGAAACAAAAAGGCCTCTGATAGTGTAAAATCTTCAGGTTTAATTCCAAGTATAAAAAAACAGAATACACTTACAAAGTTGCAGTGACAGATAAGCCTGTAGCCTGCTAAGCCGGCCGGACGCAAGCAGGCAAACCTGTCCGTCTAGGAGATAAGAGCAAGAAAGGGAGGTGACGTCAGCGCAACGCTCGTTCCGCCCTACTAGTTTAGTGACAAATCACTTCTTCCAGTGCCCCGTGCGCCCGCAGTGTCGTCCTTGGAGCCAATGACCGAGAGCCAGAACGGGGATCTGTCAATGTAAACAAACAGATCCCCGTTCTGACAGGGGAGTAGAGAGAGATCTGCTGTTCCCAGTGATCAGGAACAGCAATCTCTCTCCTCCCCTTGTCAGTACCCTCCCCCCACAGGTAGAAACAGCTCCCTAGGAAACACCTAACCCCTTGATCGCCCCCTAGTGTTAACCCCTTCCCTGCCAGTGACATTTATACAGTAATCAGTGGCTATTTTTAGCTCTGATCGCTGTATCAATTTTATTGGTCCCAAAAAAGTGTCAAAAGTGTCCGATCTGTCCGCCTGCAATGTTGCAGTCCCGCTAAAAGTCGCAGATCGCCGCCATTACTAGTAAAAAAAAAAAAATAATAATAAAAATGCCATAAATCTATTCCCTATTTTGTAGACGCTATAACTTTTGCGCAAACCAATCAATATACGCTTATTGCAATTTTTTTACCAAAAATATGTAGAAGAATACATATTGGCCTAAATTGATGAAGAAATGTGTTTTTTTAAATACATTTTTTTGCATATTTCTTATAGGAAAAAGTTAAAAATAATGTTTTTCTTTTTCAAAACTGTCTTTTTTTTTTTTGCGCAAAAAATAAAAACCGCAGAGGTGATCAAATACCACCAAAAGAAAGCTCTATTTGTTGGTTAAAAATTACATAAATTTTGTTTGTGTACAACGTCGCACAACTGCACAACTGAAGCGACGCAGTCCCGTTTCGCAAAAAATTTCTTGGGAGTAAATATTTCAGGGGCTGAAAT
The DNA here is from genome assembly GCA_029206835.1 of Rana muscosa. NCBI lineage: Eukaryota > Metazoa > Chordata > Amphibia > Anura > Ranidae > Rana > Rana muscosa. Next base: position 210,982,172 of record CM055119.1, read on the forward strand.
GGTTAAAATGGCACTCCATGCCCAAGTAGTATAGCTGGCAATGCACCATGACCTTATGTTAAACATCAAGGGAATATATTAATACTTTAAAATATTACTTGAAATACCTTTTGTCTAGATCCCGAGATCGCAGTGTTCTGAAGACTGTTTACCTGGAAACAGAGAAGTGCCGAGCTCAAATGTTCATGAATGTTGTCATGGTTGTGTCCCATGCTCAGAGGGAGAGATGTCCAATGAAACAGGTGGATTTTACCATTACTTTTTAAGACTTCTGTTAGTGGGAAAACCAATGCAAGGAAACCCATAGCAGGCATTGAACACAAAGTCATTTTGTATTAATGCAATATAAATTCTAAATATATCGCCATGCAACTTGTTTTTTGCTTGATAATATTTCACATTGTAAACCGTATTTAACAATTACATCATTCGTCCTCCATTACAAGAATCCTGATGAGTCCCTTGCACTTTAAAAACATGTACCTTAATTATATGTTTTACTATGACTTTGCTGCTTTGGTAATATATCACACACATACCACCAAACTGTCATGCATGCAGTACATTACTATGGTCTTAGAAACATTGCCTTTTCTTTATCGTACATCACGGGACACAGAGCAGCCATAGTAATTACTATGTGGGTTATACACCACCTATAGGTGAATGGACACTGGCAACCCAAGACAGGAAGTCCCCCTCTATATAAACCCTCCCATACAGGAAGTACCTCAGTTTTTCCGCCAGTGTCTGAAGATGTTGGTCACGGTTGAAGAAGTGCCATGCTAAAGAAGAAGCCCCGTTGTGGAAATCCTTAAGCAGGATCAAGGGGGCTATGCAGTCGGATCCATCCTAGATGCCGAAAAGCAATGGTCAAAATGGATGGTACCCGAGCCTCATGGAAAACCGAGGTCACTTGCCTGTAATGCTCCTCTATTGAGGGCTGGACCGTGGGATCCGGCACCTTGGTCACATACCAAAACCAAAGGTTGCCCTGGCAGGGTGCTGTACAGGTCCAAGGGTGTGGACCCCAGTATAAAAGGGGGACCTGGTCCTTGAAGGTCCGTCACGACATGGCCCGCTATGATGGGTGAAGATTGGATCTGGCTGTGTTTTTCCAGCAGTATCCTGCGGCGGGAATTGTAAGTCAAAGAAGATCAAAGAAGATCCTAAGAAACACATGCGGTTCACTTTTGGTCTTCTTCTGAGTAAACGATGCCTTGCCTGTTTTTACCAGGGATGAGCCGAACACCCCCCTGTTCGGTTCGCACCAGAACCTGCGAACAGACAAAATGTTCGTGTAAACTTTAGAACCCTATTAAATACAATGGACTCGAACGTTCGAAATCTAAAGTGTTAATTATAAAGGCTAATATGCAAGTTATTGTCCTAAAAAGGGTTTGGGGACCCGGGTCCTGCCCCAGGGGACATGTATCAATGCAAAAAGAAGTTTTAAAAACGGCCGTTTTTTCGGGAGCAGTGATTTTAATAATGCTTAAAATGAAAAAATAAAAGTGAAATATTCCTTTAAATTTCGTACCTGGGGGGTGTGTATGATATGCATGTGAAGTGGCGCATGTTTCCCGTGCTTAGAACTGTCCCTGCACAAAGTGTCATTTTTGAAAGAAAAAAAGTCATTTAAAACTGACTCGCGGCTATTAATGAATTGTCGGCTCCCGGCAATACATACAAAAGTCATTGATAAAAATAAAAAAAAAGCGTGGGGGTTCCCCAGAATTCAATTACCAGGCCCTTCAGGTCTGGAATGGATATTAAGGGGAACCCCGCCGCAAATTTAAAAAAAAATTGACGTGGGGTTCCCCCAAATATCCATTCCAGGCCCTTCAGATCTGGCATGGATTTTAAGGGGAACTCCACCCCAAATTTAAAAAAAATGGCGTGGAGTCCCCCTAAAAATCCATACCAGACCCCTTATCCGAGCACGCAACCTGGCCGGCCGCAGGGGAAAAGGGGGGGACGAGAGAGCGGCCCCCCCTCCCTCCTGAACCGTACCAAGCCACATGCCCTCAACATGGGGAGGATGTCCCCATGTTGATGGGGACAAGGGCCTCATCCCCACAACCCTTGCCCGGTGGTTGTGGGGGTCTGCGGGCAGGGGGCTTATCGGAATCTGGAAGACCCCTTTAACAAAGGGGACCCCCAGATCCCGCCCCCCCCCTATGTGAATTGGTAAGGGGTACATTGTACCCCTACCATTTCACGAAGAAAGCGTAAAAAAATGTTTAAAAAAACACACAAACACCTTGAAAAAGTCCTTTATTTAAAAAAAAAAAAAAAAACAGCGGTGAAATCCAGTGTCCCGCGGCGATCCCGATGTCCAGCGCTGTCCTTCATTGGTTGTGCCTGAGCGGACCTGATGGGGAACTCCCTCTCAGTATTTTAAATGTATAGACCCGCCCCTTCTAAAGTTCCCCATCAGGTCCGCCAGCGGACCAGATGCGGAACATGAGAAGGGGCGGGTCTATACATGTATTACCAAAGTGAGAGCAGTTCCCCATCAGGTCCGCCCCCTCGGTATGTCGGACCCGCCTACGTCATTGGCTTGAGCGGGGAACTTCCTTCACTGTGTAATTTAAATTTACATAGTGAAGGAAGTTCCCCGCTCAAGCCAATGACGTAGGCGGGTCCGACATACCGAGGGGGCGGACCTGATGGGGAACTTCTCTCACTGTGGTAATACATGTATAGACCCGCCCCTTCTCATGTTCCGCATCTGGTCCGCTGGCGGACCTGATGGGGAACTTTAGAAGGGGCGGGTCTATACATTTAAAATACTGAGAGGGAGTTCCCCATCAGGTCCGCTCAGGCACAACCAATGAAGGACAGCGCTGGACATCGGGATCGCCGCGGGACACTGGATTTCACCGCTGTTTTTTTTTTTTTTTTTAAATAAAGGACTTTTTCAAGGTGTTTGTGTGTTTTTTTAAACATTTTTTTACGCTTTCTTCGTGAAATGGTAGGGGTACAATGTACCCCTTACCAATTCACATAGGGGGGGGCGGGATCTGGGGGTCCCCTTTGTTAAAGGGGTCTTCCAGATTCCGATAAGCCCCCCGCCCGCAGACCCCCACAACCACCGGGCAAGGGTTGTGGGGATGAGGCCCTTGTCCCCATCAACATGGGGACATCCTCCCCATGTTGAGGGCATGTGGCTTGGTACGGTTCAGGAGGGAGGGGGGGCCGCTCTCTCGTCCCCCCCTTTTCCCCTGCGGCCGGCCAGGTTGCGTGCTCGGATAAGGGGTCTGGTATGGATTTTTAGGGGGACTCCACGCCATTTTTTTTTAAATTTGGGGTGGAGTTCCCCTTAAAATCCATGCCAGATCTGAAGGGCCTGGAATGGATATTTGGGGGAACCCCACGTCAATTTTTTTTTAAATTTGCGGCGGGGTTCCCCTTAATATCCATTCCAGACCTGAAGGGCCTGGTAATTGAATTCTGGGGAACCCCCACGCTTTTTTTTTATTTTTATCAATGACTTTTGTATGTATTGCCGGGAGCCGACAATTCATTAATAGCCGCGAGTCAGTTTTAAAAGACTTTTTTTCTTTCAAAAATGACATTTTTTGCAGGGACAGTTCTAAGCACGGGAAACATGCGCCACTTCACATGCATATCATACACACCCCCCAGGTACGAAATTTAAAGGAATATTTCACTTTTATTGTTTCACTTTAAGCATTATTAAAATCACTGCTCCCGAAAAAATGTCCGTTTTTAAAACTTCTTTTTGCATTGATACATGTCCCCTGGGGCAGGACCCCGGTCCCCAAACACTTTTTAGGACAATAACTTGCATATAAGCCTTTATAATTAGCACTTTAGATTTCTCCCATAGATTTTTCGAATTTGCCGCGAACACCCCAATTTGTTCGCTGTTCGGCGAACGGGCGAACAAGCAATGTTCGAGTCGAACATGAGTTCGACTCGAACTCGAAGCTCATCCCTAGTTTTTACTACTAGAAGGTGTAATTGTAACATACCTGGTGTTTAACATTACCATGCTTCCCCTGCAGTGTGCTCAGTGTCTGCCAGCACTCCTGTGGAACAGCGTTACCTCCTTACTCCACTCTGTCATAGCTGGGGGATCACCGCCCTGAAACACGGCGGTCGGCTTTTCCCTGGGGATGCAGCCCTTCTCCCCCGAGTGTTCCGTTTGCAGGACCATTCATTCGTTCACGCGCACGCTGGAATAGCTCTGGTTAAATAAGCTATCCTAGGATGCGGGGGAGTGGCTTGGCACGGCCAGCATGCACGTGGAAACAAACATTTACGTAATACACGGCACAGGCGCAAGGTTTACTGCCTATAAAGCCTTTACTCTGGAAAGAGTCTGTTGGCTGACAGAGGGACACAGAGAATACAAGGGCATGTAAGCGCTGTATGGGTGTTGGTACAGGCATTCCTAAAAGCACGTCTGCTCAGCATCAGGTTGAGCAGTGATAGCGGCATATTTCCATTGCTGGACTATAGCTTGGCAATAAATGCACATTGTAAGTACCTCTGCCTTTTGTGCTTAGGACTATGTCTTCCCGAAAGAGAGGTGAGAAGCATACGAAGGGGAAGAGCGCATGGGGCACCGCGGTCAGGGTCTGAGGATCCTAGTCATGCTTCCACAGTTCTATCCTTCCCTGAAGGACCAGAAACAACTGGCCAGTCTGAGTAATTTAGGCTCTCAGGCATAGTAGCCACTTCCAATATTTCAGCCTCTGCATACGTCACCAAGGACGATTTGGCTTCAGCGTTAGCTGGTTTGGAAGGAAAAATAGCTGATATGTTCGTGTCTTCCTCCCAGTCCGTGAAAAAATGCGATAGGTCCCCTTCTCCTTCGCCTGACCTTCCAGTGTTGAAACAGGAATGGGCTGATGATGTTGAGATACCATTGGGTGACCAGGAAGAAGGGCAGGCGGTTGAGTCCCCCTGTGAGGATTCAGTGTCAGAAGAGCCCTTCTCAGCCTCGAAATCTCAGAAATTGCTAGTGCAATTTCTTACGGAGTTTGTCCGTTCTGGATACAAGTTGCCCCCAGCATAGGTAGCGGAGGCCCCCTTTTCCTCTTTTGGTTCCTTAAGGCCTCCACAGGGTCCACATTAATTTCCTGTACACCCATTGCTGGAGCAGCTGATATATGCTGACTGGGATCACCCAGATAAATATTTTCTTCCTGCTAGAAGATTTTCTCTTCTCTATCCTATGGAGGAAAAGTTCACTAAGAAGTGGAGTTTGCCGGCAGTAGACACTGCTATCTCTTCTGTAAATAAGAGTCTAACTTGTCCAGTAGACAATGTCCAAGTTTTTAAGGATCCAGCCGATAAGAAACTGGAATCTTTGCTCAAAGCCTTGTTTTCTGTAGCGGGTGCAGCAGAACAGCCTGCAGTAGCAGCGATAGGCATCTGTCAATCCCTAAAAGACCAGCTGACGCAGGTTATTGAAAGTGTCCTTGCTCAAGGGGAAGCAGTCCGTGAGTTAGCTAAGGTACCTAGGGCCATATGTTTTGCGGTTGACGCTCTTAAAGATTCTATTCATCAGGTGTCACGCCTTGCTCTCTTATCAGTGCATATTCGTAGAATTCTCTGGTTGAAGCATTGGTCAGCTGAATTGCCATGCAAAAAGCTATTGGCAGGGTTTCCCTTTCGTGGGAACGGTTGTTCGGGGATGATTTGGATAAATATATCCCAAAAATTTCGGGTGGTAAGAGTGCCCTTTTACCAGTGAGAAGAAGAAGTAGACGTTCTTCATTTAAACATTTGTCTTCCCTGGTACCAGCCACCACAGATTCCAGACAGTCGCGACGGCCTCCGCCGTCAGGTGCGAGAGGTAAGCCTCAAGGCCAAATACAAGGCCAGAAGAAGCCATGGGGGCAGAAATCTGCAAAGCAGAGTTCCAAGCCCTCTTTATGAAGGGGCGCTCGAGTGGGGGGAAGGCTTCTGCAGTTTTCAGGGGCTTGGCAGGAAGAGATCCGAGACAGATGGGTCATCTCCATCGTATCTCTAGGGTACAAACTAGAGTTTTGAGAGTTTCCACCTTTTTGTTTTTTAAGGTCGAACGTTCCCAAAGACCAAGTGAAAAGAAGGTCTTTGTTTCAGGCACTGGACCGATTGACGTCTCAGGGTGTAATCATAGAGTTTCCCTCAGAAGAGCAGGGCATGGGGTTTTATTCAATTCTCTTCACAATGCCAAAACCGAATGAAGATGTCTGACCCATTCTAGATCTGAAAAATCTAAATCAGTTCTTAACCGTCCGCTCTTTTTGCATGGAGTCAATACGGTCAGTCGTATCCACCCTGCAGGGAGGAGAATTTCTGGCATCAATAGACATCAAAGATGCATATCTGCATGTGCCAATTTTTCTTGCTCACCAGAAGTTTCTGCGTTTTGCTGTAGAACAGCGCCACTTTCAGTTTGTGGCCTTGCCCTACGGGTTAGCCACCGTGCCCCGGGTGTTTACAAAAGTGCTGACCCCAGTACTAGCAAGACTAAGGAGCCAGGGTATAGCAGTAATGGCATACCTAGACGACCTGCTTCTGATAGATCAGTCGGTTGCACGGCTAGACCAGAGTGTGTCCAACACGGTCAAGTACTTGGATCACCTGGGTAGGGTTCTCAACCTAGAGAAGTCAGCTGTATGGCCAGTAAGAAGGCTGGTTATAGATACAGCCCAAGAAAAAGCATTTTTGCTTCAGACAAAAGTCAGGGCTATAAGAGAGTTGGTCCATGTGGTCAAGGCAAAGAAGGATCCTTCCATTCACCTTTGTTGATAACCAGAAATTTGCAGAAGGGGAAATCCTTCATGTCAGTAACCTGGAAGGTTGTAACAACGGATGCCAGCCTCTTAGGCTGGTGAGGGGTTCTGGAGGAGACCACTTTCCAAGGGCAGTGGTCAGAGTCCAAAAAAATCTTGCCCATCAACATTCTAGAGATTCAGGCAGCGCATCTGGCCTTAATGGCCTGGACTTGCAGATTACAAGGTTGTCCCGTCAGGATACAATCCGACAATGCAACATCAGTGGCTTACATAAACCACCAAGGGGGTACCAGAAGTCATGCAGCCCAGAGGGAAGTGAAACATGTTCTGGCCTGGGCAGAGAAGCATGTACCTCGGCAGTCTTCATTCCAGGAGTGGAGAATTGGCAGGCGGATTTCTTGAGCCGCCAACAATTGTTCCCGGGAGAACGGTCTCTCCATCCTGAAATTTTTTCAGCCATTTGCCAAAAATGGGGCACCCTGGACGTAGATCTATTGGCGTCCAGGTTCAACAAAAAGTTGGACAACTTTGTGTCAAGGACAAGGGATCCACTCGCATGCGGGACAGATGTGTTAGTAACCCCTTGGGATCCGTTTTCACTTATTTATGCGTTTCCCCCAAGTTCAGCTGCTACTGCAACTTCTACGCAGGATCAAAGAGGAAGGGAAGCCGGTAATACTAGTAGTCCTGGCATGGCCCAGAAGATCCTGGTATGCAGAGATCGTAAGGATGGCAGTAGGAAAACCGTGGACTCTTCAGTCCCGTCCAGACTTGCTGTCGCTTGGACCAGTGTTCCATCCTGCCTTACAGTCGCTAAATTTAACAGTGTGGCTATTGAAGCCCACATTTTAAAGAATCGGGGTCTTTCAGGCTCAGTAGTAACTACCCTGATTACGGCAAGGAATCCGGCTTCCAGGACCATTTATTTTAGGGTCTGGAGGGCCTATGTTTCCTGGTGTGAAACTAAAGGATGGCATTCTCGGAAGTATGTCATAGGAAGAATTCTTGCCTTACTACAGTTGTGGGTAGAAATGAAGCTAGACTTGAGTACAATCAAGGGTCAGATCTCGGCCTTGTCAGTATTCTTTCAAAGGCCGCTTGCTTCCCATTCTTTGATCCGGGCCTTTATACAAGGGGTAACTCGTATAATTCCACCAGTTAGGTCACCCTTGTGCCCATGGGATTTGAATATAGTTTTATCGGCATTGCAAAGACAACCCTTTGAGTCGATGCGCCATATTTCCTTGATCCTTTTGGTGGTGCTGCGTCCTCACCCAACCTTTCTACCTAAAATACTGCCCAGTTTTCATCTGAACCAAGATGTCTCCCTGTCTTCCTTTTTTCCAGATCCTCGTTCTCCGGGGAAAAAATTGTTACATTCTCTTGATGTAGTGAGAGCTGTCAGGCTCTATCTGAAAGTGACAGCTCAGATATGGCAAACTGATGCTTTGTTTGTGCTGCCAGAAGGCCCCATGAAAGGGGCAGGCAGCGTCAAAATCGACTATTTCAAAGTGGATTTGGCAAGTTATAATTCAGGCTTATGGTTTGAAAAGAAAGGTTCTGCCTTTTCAAGTTAAAGCACACTCTACTAGAGCAGTGAGTGCTTCATGGGCGGTGTATCACTAAGCCTCTATGACTCAGATTTGCAAGGCCGCAACTTGGTCGTCAGTCCATACATTTACTCAATTTTATCACTTGGACGTAACAAGAGGATGCACTGCAGGCAGCAGTATAGATCCTCACGCTGATGGCAGTCTGCTTTTATTTATGTCTCCCTCCCCTCAGAGGCATTGCTTTGGGACATACCACATAGTAATTATTATGGCTACTCTGTGTCCCGTGATGTACGATAAAGAAAATAGGATTTTTATAAAAGCTTACCTGTAAAATCCTTTTCTTGGAGTACATCACGGGACACAGAGGTCCCTCCCCTCTTATTGGGATATATATACATATATTGCTTTGCTACAAAAAACTGAGGTACTTCCTGTATGGGAGGGGTTATATAGAGGGGGATTTCCTGTCTTGGGTTGCCAGTGTCCATTCACCTATAGGTGGCGTATAACCCACATAGTAATTACTATGGCTGCTCTGTGTCCCGTGATGTACTCCAAGAAAAGGATTTTACAGGTAAGCTGTTATAAAAATCCTATTTTTCTATATGAAAAAATTTTGTGGACCTCTATAATCTTTGTTTAATAGACTTTATAATCTATATAGACTAAAAAAAAAAATCAAGAATGTTCTAAAAGTCCACAATTGATTTTATTTTTCAGGAAGTGACAACTGCATGACGTGTCTGGACCACGAATGGCCAAATGAGAACAAAACTGAATGTAATCCCAAGCAGATAGAGTTTTTGTCTTATGCTGATAACCTGTCTTTATTTTTCATAGTTATCTCTTTGTTCCTTTGCATTTTAACTTTTTTAATAATAAGTATATTTATTTCATATGGAGATACCCCCATTGTTAGAGCCAATAACAAGAGCCTCAGCTTTGTCCTCCTGGTCTCCATCATGTTGGGTTTCCTCTGTGTGTTCCTCTTCCTGGGTCGTCCCATGGATACAACCTGCTTGCTACGCCAAACATCTTTTGGAATTCTTTTTACCATAGCGGTCTCTTCTGTGTTGGGCAAGACTGTAATGGTTTGGCTTGCTTTCAAAGCCACCAAACCGGGCAGTGTGTGGAAAAAATGGGTTGGAGTAAAGCTGCCCAATTTTGTTGTCTTCATCTGCTCATCATTCCAAGTTTTAATCTGCATTGCATGGTTGTCGGTCTCTCCCCCCTTCCAGGAGTTGGACAAACGATCATATCAAACAAAGATCATCGTTCAGTGTAATGAAGGGTCGGTTATGGGGTTCTACTCTGTCCTGGGATATATGGGGATCCTGGCTGCTGTCAGTTTTGTTACAGCGTTTTTAGCCAGGACATTACCGGACAGTTTTAATGAAGCCAAATACATCACCTTCAGCATGCTGGTGTTCTGCAGTGTCTGGATTGCCATGATCCCGGCCTATCTGAGCACCAAAGGAAAATATATGGTGGCTGTGGAGATTTTCGCCATCCTGACCTCAAATGCTGGACTTCTAGTTTGTATATTTTTTCCAAAGTGCTACATAATGATTTGTCACCCCAATTTAAATTCAAGGAAGCATTTGCTTGACAACAGATGAAAATAATTATTTATAGTGATATTAAAAATGTGTACCTACATATTAAAGTTAAAGCAGACCTTTCATGAGAATTGAACATCTGCTTTACTGATGGTCCTCCACCCCCTAAAACAAATGTCTTTTTTTCTAACAGCCATTTTTATGAAAATATGTCTTTAGGGTCTGTCAGTAAAACAAACCTTTCTTTTTCTTGGAAGGTTGACTTTAAGGTTTGAATGCATTGAATGATGTGCCATGTAGAATAGTTTACTTTTGTAGAGCTCCTCCATAGGAATGCACACCATTTGTAATAGTTTGTGTAAGTTCATATATGCAATTTAGATAATAAACATTTTCCCAATCAAAAGCTATATAACATATATCCTTTGCTGATTTCAAAGAAGTGTTATGTACAAGTGTTATTTACCAGGTCGAGGTCCTCAGGATAGCCCCACCAGGAGGTGAGCAAGCCGGGGTCCAGTAGGAGATATAGCATGTAGGGATAGTCAATAAACAAACCAAAGGTCAGTAATGAGCAGTTGCAGGTTGGGATCAAGCAGAAACTTAGTTAAGGAACAAGCCAAAGGTCAGAAATTAATGGTAGCAAAGATACGGACAGCAGCAGGAGTGACAAAATCGATATATTGGCTGGAGAGAGCACAATTTTCTGGCAAACAGGAGGTGCAAAGGCATGGCTTATATCAGGAAGTTCATGGGAGGAGCAAAAAGTTCAAAGTTCAGCAGACAAGGCACAAGGCAGGATTGCCCAATGGATCAGTCAGGGTGCTGTCCAACATCTCAGTTGGTGGCGTCATGATTGACAATGGATCTACACCGGGGGGACATTTTATTTATTTTAATAAAGGATTGGTCAAAAACTGCATCCTGTCTGTTTTTACACTAGACTTTTTTGTGGTAAATGAGTAGGGGTACTATGTAGGGGGGAGGTGGGATCTTCCAGATTCCGATAAGCCCCCACAACCACCAGTGGCCAGTGTAGGGAAGAGGCCCCTTTCCCCATTAAAATGAGAAAAAGGCCCTGCCCCAAAGCACCCCCCATGGGGAGGGCATGTGGCCTGATATGGTTCTGGGGGGTGCGCGTTCGCCTCCTCCCTCCCATTTCATGACCTTCATACTCAGATAGGGGTCTGGTTTGGATTTGGGGGGGGCCCACACCATTTTTTTCATTTTGACATGGGGTTTCCCTCAAAATCCATACCAGACCCAAAGGGCCTGGTATGAATGGTAAGGGACTCCACGCCGTTTTTTTTTTCAAATTTTTTTACGCCAATTATTTTTTTGGGATTCAGCAAACCCCGCTGACAGCTGATGACTCATCGGTTGTTAAGGATATGTCTGCCGCCCACTCCGTAACAACAATGACAGAACCACACAAAAATGCCCCCCGACCTATTTGGGTTTGGATGGATGCCTATCGTGGAATTACTTAACCAGCCGTGGGGCATGAACATCACAAGCAGGCACCCAAGTCCTTTCTGCAATGGAGTAGCCCTTCCAGTCCACTAGATACTGTAATTGTCTACCCCTACGTCAGGAATCCAGAATATTTCTAACTTCGTACTCCTGATGGTCATCCACAGAGACAGGAAAAGGAGATCTAGAGGGTAGATAGAACCTATTCTTGACAAAGGGTTTAAGCAAGGATACATGAAACGTATTGGAAATTTGAAGGAGCGGGGGCAAGTGTAGTTTATAATCCACCGGGTTGACCTGACAAAGAATGCGAAAAGGGCCTATAAATCTAGGGCCTAACTTGGGAGAGGGTTGCCGCAGTTTATTGTTCTTGGTGGACAACCATACATAACAGCTGATTGAGACGATAGCGGGGGTGCAGGTTTTCTGCGAAGGTCTGCATACCCCTTGAAACATAAGACAGATTCTGCTTCAGTCGGTACACAGGTACACGTGTACCGACTGAAGAAAAACCTGTCTTATGTTTCTCCAGTGCTTAGTTAACCTTGACACCATGTTGACTGCCACAGGTACCTCAACTATCTTGCTCCAGTTGTCTTGTTCAGCATTGATATAAGCCCGTAGGTAGATCTCCAAATCTTGATTGACCCTTTCCTTTTGGCCATTAGATTGGGGGTGGTATCCCAAAGACAGGGAATTCTTGATCCCCAGATGTTTTCAAACAGCCCTCCAGAACGTGGATATGAATCGCGGGCCTCTGTCGCTAATAATATCGACAGGAATGCCGTGTAAACGGATGACATTTTCAATAAAGGATAGAGCTAAGCTAGAGGCATAAGGTAGTGTGGGCATAGGTATCAAGTGGGCTAACTTTGAAAATCGGACTACTACAACCCAAATGACGGTATTCCCACTGGAAGTGGCTAAGTCCACAATAAAATCCATACTAATATGAGTCCAGGGAGCACGAGGAACAGGTAACGGTTGTAGTAGACCTTGTGGAATAGAATGATGCTGTCAGGAAAGGCTTCACCCTCTGGTGGCGCTGTTGGTCCTATGGATTGCAGTACTAGTGTCCAACAGCAGGTGTCCTCTTGCAGCCAGTATCTTTCATAGAGGATCTCACCTGCTGGTGGTAATGCCTGATCCATGGGCCGTAGTACCGGCGTCCACCAGCGGGTGTATTCTGGCAGTGTGGGGCAGGCAGCACTTCCTCCGCTCAGCTGTCACATGAGGACAATCATAGCAGTCCTATAAATACCCGGCGAGCCCTTACATGCTCACCCTGGTATCTTTCTCCTTGAGCCCTGACCTCGCTGCTTGTATCCGGACCTTGAGCCTGTACTTCACCTCTCCTGACCTGACCTGAGCCCCATCCTGAGCCTATCCATCCGTCCTCTCCCTGTCTTGTTTGTTTGCTGTCCCCATCTGCTGGCTCCCCGTGTATGACCTTGGCCTGGCTACGTTTATGCTTCTGGAACACCCCTTTGTCAATCTCCTGATCTGCTGTGTATGACCCTGGCCTGGCTTACATTCAAAGATTCTGGTACTGCCCTTTGCTGTATATATTATTTGTTGTTTGTGGGTTGTTTGGTTGGTTTGCACTGTTTGTATTTATTTATATCACCTATCTCAATAAACCTCATTATATTTCACTTTACATACATTTTGGTTCTCTCTGTGCAGTCCACACAGTCTGGTCAACTAATTCACTGACAGATGCATTTTGAAGGCTGCACAAACAGAACAAGCTCTAACAAAGGCTATCACATCCCTCTTTAGGGTAGGCCACTAAACCAGGGATTTCAAGCGTAAGAAGGTTTGATTGATACCAGGGTGTCCGGATACATTCTGTCCATGGATCCATTGCAAAACTTCTTTCTGTAATTCTTGGGGAACAAAGTATTGGGCATAAAAGAAAGTTTAGAAGGTGCTCGAGATTCTGCAGCCAACAAGTTCCTTTGTAGGATCGTATTCAGTTGAGCAATGATTCACTCAGGAGGAACAATATGATCCGGAGGTACTTGAAGATTCTCGCAAGAGAATTGTTGAGACAGGGCATTGGCCTTGGTGTTCTTGGTGCCCGGAATGTAAGTTACCACAAAGTTAAACCAGGAGAAGAAAAGTGCCCAGCGGGCTTGTCTGGAATTCAGTCTTTGGGCCTTCTCCAAGTAGGTCAGGTTCTTATGGTCAGTCTGAACCACAACAGGAAGTACTGTACCTTCTAATAAGTGTTTCTATTCGGAGAATGCTAGGTTTATGGCCAAAAGCTCTCTATTCCCTATGTCGTAGTTTTGTTCGGGAACAGAGAATCTCTTGGAGAAGAAGGCGACCGGATGAAGCTTATTGGAAGTAGGATCTCGTTGAGATAAGTGTATAGCAAAAGTGTTCCACTAAACAAAAATATACCGTATTTATCGGCGTATAACACACACAGGCGTATAACACGCACCCTAACTTTAAGAGGGAAGTTTCAGGAAAAAAACTTTCCACAGCCTGCTGCGTATAACACGCAGGCAGTTTACCCTCTATTTTCAGGGTAAAAAAGTGAGTGTTATACGCCAATAAATACAGTAAATATGCATATAAAAATAAATGTAAAACAGTGAGTCCATGTGTCTTCCAACTGACATCAGTGTACTGCCTTCACTTTGATAAAAAATGCACGAACGATTGTTCATTCAGTTCCTCCACCTTGTGTTAATCACCACCATAATAAAGGATGTTACCCGAGCGTATTGACCACCTATTACGGGGGCTCAAATAAGGCTTGTGTATCTTATATGTTCCATCCACGTTTGCTGTTCCACATCAAAAAACAAGAGGAATCGTCCAGCAGCCACCTCTGAGCGGTACTCCTCTGGTCCCGAAGCAAGATGTCCAGTGGCATGTGTCAATTTAACGATAAACACCATTAGTGTAAAATCCTTAAAAATCTGCTTTATTTAAGTAACGCATAGCATGCCATTACATGGGTACAATCTTCCTCGGTCCAAAGACAAGGACGTTGGTTCAATCCTAATGTGATGACAGGAGATAAACCTTTTACCTGACCGGTTTCGTTACAATAGAACTTCAAGCCTTGCTTTCATCTTCTTCATTATAGAGCTCTCTAATGCAACCACCACACCTCGCTCTGAGTCTTCATGACATCATCACAAAAATAAACTTCCTCCACCAGCGCGCGCCACTCCCATCTCAAACGGAGCACGCTCCACAGTGAAAGCCAGCACACAGCAGGAAGTAGGGAGGCTGTGTCTCCCAACCAGAAAATATGGCATTTCTGGGAAAGTTTTTTTATTTTTTTATACACTATTCCTAAGGTGATTAGAGATCCGAGCGGGCTTGAACAGCGCCAAACGTAATATTAAATACAATGGATATGGATATCCGAATAAAAATCTATAAAAATACAATATTTTAAATAAAATAAGAGCGCAGGTTCAGGAGTTGTCCAAAAAACAGTTCACATCCCAATCTACGTTTAACCCGTATGGAACATAACTTTTCAAAAGGTAAATCCATTTTGTTAAAATTTTTGACAGTTCCCTCACTTTTAAACTACCTCTCCAGTGGGGGGTGAAACTCTCTATACCTATAAAGAGGGTTCCAGTTGGATCCCTATTATGCACTAAATCATAGTGTCTAGAGCAGTGTTTCTCAACTCCAGTCCTCAAGGCGCCCCAACAGGTCATGTTTTCAGGATTTCCCTCAGATGAAACGGCTGTGGTAATTACTAAGGCAGCGAAACTGATCAAATCACCTGTGCAAAATAATGGAAACCCTGAAAACATGACCTGTTGGGGCGCCTTGTGGACTGGAGTTGAGAAACACTGGTCTAGAGACACTATGATTTTTATAGCCCTTACGAATATTGCCTATATGCTCATTGAATCTGACATTCAATGCCCGAGTGGTGCGGCCTATATATTGTAACCCACATAAGCACTAGACATGTGCATTCGTTTTCGTCCGAATGCATTTTCGTCCGAATTTCAGGTATTTTCGTAATCGTTTTAACAAACGAAAACGAAAGCACAGAATCCGAAAACCGAAAGATCCGACATAAACAAATGCTTTATTTTCGTTTTCGTTGCAACAACAGTTCGATATAGATAGGAGATTTGACATGACGCTGACAATAACAATCTGTGTCTATCGAACCTGTGGTCGAATGTGCCTAACCTTAAAGGGGTTGTAAAGGTTTGTTTTTTATTTTCTAAATAGGTTCCTTTAAGCTAGTGCATTGTTGGTTCACTTACCTTTTCCTTAGATTTCCCTTCTAAATATTTTTTTTCTTTGTTTTCTTTGTCTGAATTTCTCACTTCCTGTTCCTCCTCAGTAAACTGTTCAGTAGGCTGTTCTGGCTGACTCCACACCGCTCAGATGATGGTGTGAAGTTTAGTGAGGAGAAACAGGAAGTGAGAAATTCAGACAAAGAAAAAAAACATTTAGAAGGTAAATCAAAGGAAAAGGTAAGTGAACCAACAATGCACTAGCTTAAAGGAACCTATTTAGAAAATAAAAAACAAACCTTTACAACCCCTTTAACTCTATTAGTCCAAGATTATTCTACATAGAGAGAAAAGATTCGACATTATAGAGAGGAAAGATTCGACATTATAGAGAGAAAAAATTGCTGCCGGAAGTTGGGTGGGGGAGGTAAAATATAAATAATGATGATGATGAATGTTATTGGCTGATTGTAACCAAAGAGGAGGAGCAATAAAATAGCTAGAACTAACTTGGCAATTCAACATGAACGACGAAGATTCGACAAAGCATCGAAAAACATACAAACGTTGAATCTGTCATTGAAGGCTTATGGTGTCTGTCGAAAGTTCTAAGAAGATTCGACGGAGCAGCTAAACTGAACGACGCTGCAATCATACATTTCCGGTCAAATGCATCTGCCCATAGGCTATAGAAAAATTCTAATGTTGGTTGACTAGTAATAATAATTAAAAAAATATAATTATTACTAGTTATACAACATTAGAATTCTACTATAGCTAGCTTGTAGGCGGAACATTCGACCGGAAATGTACGATTGCGGCGTCGTACAGTTTTGCTGCTCCGTCGAATCTTCTTTGAACATTCAACAGACACTGTAAGCCTTCAATGACAGATTCAACCTTAATTAATTCAGATTTTCGGACGAATGCAATTTCTAAAAACAAAATAAATAAAAACGAATTTTGGGAGTAACTAAATGTATTTATTTTTTGGACAAAAACGAAATTCCGAAACAAAATATTTCAGTGTGCACATGTCTAATAAGCACTGAAGCATATATACTACATGTGTAGTTAGTCCTACATGTAATGAGAGATTTTATAGTATAGGATTTTGAGGTAACCCTGGAAGAAAATTCTGTAATCCTCCTGATTTTACAGGCATTGACTTGGCAAACCTGACAACCCCTACATTTGAAGTATCCAGTAAGGTTGTGAAAAAGGGGAGACCTAGAGGGAGAGTCTAGAATGTTATGTACAATTTTATCTTTCAATGATGGAACACCTCTGAAGATGACCTGCGGTTTGGGCGGAAGAAGGGGTCCCAGAACTCTATTGTTCTGTAGGATACGCAAATGTTTTCCCAAAATATGTTTAACAACTGTGTATTGGATATGAAAAGATGTGACTAGTGAAAAACTGGCAAAGTTAATTTTCCCTTACACGCTGTCATTCACCCTATTTGTCAATAGGGGTTCTCTTTCCATAGCTCCAACTTGGCCAAATGTGGTCTCTAAAGCAACAGGGTCATAGTTTTTCTCAAGTAATTGTTTTTTTAATATCCCAGTCTCTCTATCGAAGTCCTCAAGAGTGCTACAGTTCCTCTCCAAACAAAGGAACTGTCTCTTGGGGACTCCTGCTAACCAAGGTCGATGATGGAAACTTGCCCTTGATATATACACATTACGATCAGTAGCCTTGAAGAAAGAAGGAGATGTAATTAAACGCCCATTATCCACCTTATTGGTCAAATCTAGAAAATGAATTTCCTTTTCGCTCATCTCGTAGCTTAATTTTTTTTATAATTGTATTTTTATTGATTTTTAAAAGGATATATATAATATTAAAAAACATGGAAACAATGATCTGTATCCAGAATTACTACAAAACAGCGCTATGTTGATTTAAAGAGGTCAACATCACATAATAGTCTTTTTAGAAAGATGACAACCAATTCCAGTGTTTCATAACAGTGTCCATAGGTGATTTCTAAAGAAATTGTAGAGTGCACCTTCCACCGATTCTCTAGGTCCACCACGTGATTGCACACACCCCTTAGGGGTTAACACTCACCAGATCACCAATGAATATAAGCTTTGAACAATGTTCACATCCAAGCTGTACACCGGAAAACTGCATCCATCCAAGGGATATCACAGTGCGTTTGACTCCCAAAAAACAAACAGAGGACATACCATAGTGTAATCCTGGTTTATTCAATAAAGGTCCCTCTAACAACTAATAACCCCTCACACATTAAACGTACATCAATCCATTTGTATATGAGCAAAAATAGTAAATTGCAATTGCACTTCACCGTCTGCGCCGTCCGGCGTATGATTCAGGAGCCGCCAGCTGAACCGCTCGCTTCCTTACTTCCTGGTTCTCCGGGACGGTGGAGCGCAAACAACCTGGAAGTGGTTGTTTGCGCTCCACCGTCCCGGAGAACCAGGAAGTAAGGAAGCGAGCGGTTCAGCTGGCGGCTCCTGAATCATACGCCGGACGGCGCAGACGGTGAAGTGCAATTGCAATTTACTATTTTTGCTCATATACAAATGGATTGATGTACGTTTAATGTGTGAGGGGTTATTAGTTGTGAGAGGGACCTTTATTGAATAAACCAGGATTACACTATGGTATGTCCTCTGTTTGTTTTTTGGGAGTCAAACGCACTGTGATATCCCTTGGATGGATGCAGTTTTCGGGTGTACAGCTTGGATGTGAACATTGTTCAAAGCTTATATTCATTGGTGATCTGGTGAGTGTTAACCCCTAAGGGGTGTGTGCAATCACGTGGTGGACCTAGAGAATCGGTGGAAGGTGCACTCTACAATTTCTTTAGAAATCACCTATGGACACTGTTATGAAACACTGGAATTGGTTGTCATCTTTCTAAAAAGACTATTATGTGATGTTGACCTCTTTAAATCAACATAGCGCTGTTTTGTAGTAATTCTGGATACAGATCATTGTTTCCATGTTTTTTACTATTTATTTTATGTATTTTGTGTTATTTAAATAACTGCTTTTATTTGTTTTTCTTTACCTGTTTAAGATATAAGAAAATCAATTGTATCTACTCACCTGTAGATTCATATATGTCATACTCACCGTAGGGTGTGTGGACAATTATTGCATTGTCCCAGTACACCTACTGTGTCTTGCAGGGATCAATTTATTTATCTATAGGCGCTGAGTGGTGTATGGTAGGCCTTAGATACACCCCTTTTTTATTATATATATATAATATTGTTACATAATGTACAATTTACAGATATCAAAAATATCAAGATATCAGAAAAAAAACTAAGAAATGGGAGGTAAAGACAAGCAATGTCCATAGGTACAGAGCACAGAGGTGCTCAGTACAGCATATCAAAGAATAGACAAAGTAAACAACTTGTAGGTAAACAATAAAAATTCAAAACCAGCGAAGGGATTATAGTGTTTGTACAGTTCAAGATGTGGCAGCTGGTATAGGGGTCCCATATTCCGATCGATCCCAAGGCTCCCAAACTTTATCAAATTGGGGGATGATATCATGTACAGAGGCTGTCAAATATTCCATCCTCCGAATCTCGGCCACCAGAGGAAGAAATCTGGACCACGGAGGAGGTGTCTTAGACAACCAGCACGATGGAATGAGCCGTCTGGCGGCCAGTAAAATATAGGAAATAAGCCTGTTAACTTGTTTCGTTACGCCTGAAAAAGGAAAGCCCAAGAAATAATTTAAGGGATCGAGCAGAAGGAATACATCCACCACCTCCTGTATTAGTAGCCTCACATCATGCCAGAAGGGTTGGATCATAGAACATTGCCAAAAAACATGAAAATAGGAACCAGTGTCAGTCTCGCAACGCCAACAGCGCAACGAGACCGAGGAATCATATCTATGAATTACATCAGGCGTTTTATACCAAAACATCAGGATATTAATGGACGTTTCCCAGTGGGTTACACATTTGGAGGACTTGAAAACAGAGGACCAAATCCTATCCCATACCTGAACCGTAATAGGTCTGCCTAGTAAATGGGACCACCTCCTCATGTAGAGGTGCGTGGTCTCGGTTAGGGGTGTCGACTCATGGAGGATACGGTGAATGGAGGATATTAAGTGAAGTTGGTGAAGACCCTGTGCGCATAAATATTCTAAAGCGGTTGGTTTATCAAGAGTTAGGGTTGGAGACTTGGAATGGAAGAAATGCCTAACCTGTATATAGAAATGAAAAAGTTGGGGGGGTATATCAAATTTCTCACGTAGCGTATCAAAAGTATGTAATCTCCGCATGATAGGATGGACCAAATTCCGGAGCTGAAAAAGAGGGGCATTAAGCCAAGGAAAAACCCTGCCCAGGGACATGCTATCTGGTATGGTTGGGTTAAATAGCACATTTACAAGGGGGGAGCAAAGTGAAGCAAGATGAAAACCCTTGAGGCATTTACGCCAAATGGTTAAGGTGAAAGTCATTGGAGCGGTGCATTGTCGTTTGAAAATGGGATCCAGGGATGGGAGGGCGTCCCAGACCAAGGAGCATGGGTAAACCGGGTATAACACCCCCTTTTCAATGGCGGTCCATTGATTTGGTGCGTGTAGGAAAGACCACGAGGCAATAGCCCTCAAATGTGAGGCGTAATAATATGTAATAATATCCGGAGCACCTAATCCCCCCCTGGATCTTGGGGCAAATACCACTGAACTCGCTATACGATGAGCCCTATCACCCCATATGAACTTTAGAAAACTCCTCTGAATTGCTTTTAATTGAGAAGCGGGTATGGCAACTGGTAATTTTTCAAAATGGTACAGTAGTCTGGGTAAAATAGACATTTTGAGCACATTAATCCTACCCAAGAGGGACAGGGGATATTTTGTCCAGGTCGACAGGGATTTGTTAATGTCTAGAACCAGAGGGGGGAAATTAGTGGAGTAAAGAGAAGAATAAGAGGGGGTAAGGAGGACACCTAAATATTTGAGGGAAGCATTGCACCATTTTTAGGGATAAGAGTTTTTAAGCTGAGATAACAATGATGGCGAGATGTGTATGGGGAGCGCCTCAGTTTTGGAAGTGTTGACCTTGTAACCAAAAAGGGCACCAAAAGAGGTCAGTAATTTATGCAGTGAAGGGAGAGAAATCAAAGGACTAGTAATGGTGAGCAGAATGTCATCCGCAAAGAGCGATAATTTATATTCTCCCTGACGCATCACCACCCCACGGATATCCGGATGAGTACGTATGGACTCGGCCAGGGGTTCTAGACATAAAATAAAAGGTAATGGTGACAGAGGACACCCCTGCCGAGTTCCATTTGTCATGGGGAAGCTAAGCGACAGGAAGGATGATATTTGAACCTAGGCTGTAACTGTCAAATAAAGGGCTTCTAGAGCTTTTAGAAAAGGGCCTCTGAAACCAAATGTTTTTAAGACAGCAAACATGTAGGACCAACTCAGCCTGTCGAAGGCCTTTTGTGCATCTAAATTTAAAACTAACGCGAACGTGAAGTTCTGTCCAGAAGGTCTATCAGATCTATTGTACGGCGAGTGTTGTCCCCCGCAAGCCTTCATAGCTTAATTTAATGCCTCTATTGTTCTAATTCAAGGTGCTCATGAACTCTATAAGGGAGGTGGAGTCACCTCTCCAAAGGAGGATGTCGTCTATGTATCTAGCCCACAAAACTAATTCCGTCCTTCGTCGGGCATAGACAACATCCTCCTCCCATCTTGCCATGAACAAATTCGCCACAATGGGAGCATGTTTAGCCCCCATTGCGACACCCCTATTTTGAAGGAAGAAACCACCTCCAAACCAAAAATAGTAATGTGTAGCTGCATATTTCAACAGATGCATGATAAACTCCTTTTGAATCGAACTTACAGGCTAGTCCTTATCCATAAATTCAACAAGCCGGCCAGCACACAATGCAGCCCATGGTCTAGGACTGGCACAAACGCGGTGACGTCAGCACGTTGCTCCTCCCTATGTGTTTTGTCACAGCTGTTATTGTCCTGGGGCAGCTTGACAGCCAGAGTGGTAATGTTGCCATTTTTTACTTTGTACTGTTATTACTTTTACTTTTAATAAACTGTCAGCAAGTTCCTTCTGAAGGCCCATGTGGTTTATTGCAGCCACCACTCAACCCTCTCTTGTCCAGCTTCTGAGTGCTGTTTACTCTATCAACTTCCCAGAAGAGTTGAAGCTGTTGGACATGTGCATGACAAAAAAAATTGTTTTGTTTAGATTTGTTAATCTAGTTATTTCGTTTTGGTAAATCCGGTTGATTTGTTCCAATCGTATTAGGGAGTTGTATTGGGAATTTGTATTCTGAATTTTTTCATTTTCTTTGAATTTACAGGTTTTTTTTTGATTCAATTCATTTGAATTGATTGATATCGGTCGATATTAGATTTTTTTATTTTTATTTCTATTCCAATGTGGCAAAGTGAACAAACAAAGGAAAAAGCTTCATCAAATGATTACAATGGGGGTTATTTACAAAAAGGCAAATCCCCTTTGCAATACAACGCACTTGGAAATGCAGTCGCTGTAGATCCCCTCATATCTACAGTGACTGCACTTCCAAGTGGTGCAGAGTGGACTTGCCTTTAGTAAATCAACTCCACAGTCTTTGATTTCAGCAATATGTGCACAGTTAGAATTCGACTGAAGTTTCATGTAAAATTCAATTCGAATTTCAGTCCGAATTTATGAAATTCGGACAAATTTTGTTTTGTTATTCGGAGCATGCAGTGAAATTTTTTTATTTTGTAATTCTGGTATTCGGACATATCCGAATCTCCGAATAACGAAAATTTGTCCGAAAATATTAAATTCCGAACTAAACAAACCGCACATGTCTAGAAGCAGTTATAGCTGCAAAGGGCGGGGCCAACTCAATATTGAACCCTACGGAACAAGACTGGGATGCCATTAAAGTCCATGTGCGTGTAAAGGCAGGTGTCCCAATACTTTTGGTAGTATAGTGCAATGTCTGCTGATAACATAAAAAAAAGATCCAATTACAAATATTTGTCCTTTATTCTTTTCTCTTTCTGCTGTTCAAAAATAAATAAAAATCCGATAATAAAGAAAATGAAATTGTTTTATATAACCGTATCACCTGATTCTAAATGCGGGCCCTTTCTATTGTCTTACACGGCACTCTATATAAGATGATAAGAGGACGCAGGTTTATTCCATAGACATGATCTGTAGCCTTGTGTGTTCCCAGATAATGTTATACCGGGTTATAGTGACCTCCCTTCATCTCCTTGCTGTTGTATTGTGTAGACTTGTACTGACATCTCATACACCGATTGGAGAATTGTGTGTGCTCCTTCTGTGTGTGACACCTTGTACCGCTGACACCGAAAACCCAGGACCGGCACCAACCTACGTGCCGGAGGCAGCCAACGTTTATGAAGACTATGAGTATTATCAGGATGGAGACGTTATAATCGGAGGGATCTTCACCGTCAATAGTCATTTAAAGGGAATTGCCTATGATTCTCTACCTCTAACCAAAACTTTTTTTTTGATGTTGTGCTTGAAGTGAGTGTTTTTTTAATTTTATTTTTTGTTTTATGCTTGAACACATTAACGTAATGTAAAATTAAACAGAATGACTGTGTGTCATCGGTAAGTGTCCTTTTTTACAAATCACAACCTTTGCTTTCACTATTTTCTCACCTATTGTTGCACCTGGTCTGATCTCCAGCAGCCCATTAGCAGGCATATCATGTCAATGTAGACTCTCCAACGATGGCTGCGTGGTATTTCTCAGGGTGCTTCCTGATGGTGACCATGGCATTGGGTAATGTGTGTTGTAAGGGACACTTGTGGTTTCCATTAAAAGCTTTGGCATGGGTGACAACACAAGGGAGGAATTAGGAGACAGGGACAGAGCTTTCCACCCTATCACACCCTGAGCAAGGACCTCCATGGCGGGATCACCAGACTTTATTTTAACGAAAACTGCAGATCTACAAAAGACTGAAAGCGACTTTTGACATTAACATGTTACAGCTTTTATGAGACTTTAGTGATTGGGATCACGTCTATTTTAATATCAGGTTACGTCTGATTGCTTTCCTGTGTGTGAAGCCTTACACTGCATTGCTCTAGTTTCAGCTCTTACATTGTATCCTCAGCATTGATCCCGGTGTTCTGCCGAATAAGGTCCGCACGTCGGATAAGGACCCCCCTGTACTGTGCAGGCGCGGCGCTTGCGCAGTACGAACCTCAATGAGCCTCCGAAAATATCCTCAGCATTGATCCCGGCTTTGTCTGCTTTGTCTTTGAACACACGGTGTGATTCCTGGGTAGGGTGAAGACCGCGCCGGCAGCAGACCGGTGTCGTCCCAAACATGCGCAGACGCCTTTGCTTTTTATATAGGGGTTTTGGGTTACAGAAGGTCGAAACCTGATTTGGATCGTAAGCTTTTCTGACAAACAGCGCACCTAACAACAAACCTCAGACCCGGGAATCCCGCACACTGTGAGCTCAGAGACAAAGCAGACAAAGCCGGGATCAATGCTGAGGATACAATGTAAGAGCTGAAACTAGAGCAATGCCGTGTTAGACTTCACACACAGGAAAGCAATCAGACGTAACCTGATATTAAAATAGATGTGATCCCAAATTCCCAATCACTAAAATCTCATAGAAGCTTTAACATGTTAATGTCAAAAGTAATTTTCAGTCTTAGATCTGCAGCTTTCATTAACCACTTCAGCCCCGTAAAGTTTACCCTCCCCCTTAATGACCAGGCCATCAAAATCTTGAGGGTTTATGAGATCAGGTTTTCTTTTCATGGGCTAATATCTTCATCTTGTGATACGTAAAGAATTACATGTTTAGATTTAGTTTACCAGAGGCCACCGGTAAATTTACTGCGGCAGGGCAGCATCGTGTACCTGTACCAGGAATTATGTACTTCCTGGTCTGGGGCGCACAAGTGCGCCACTGGCGACCCGCTCTCACTGTGATTGGACACAGCGGGAGCAAATCAGTGAGTCCGGCAGGCACGATGTCCGCCGATGCCCACCGATTGTTTGGGAGACAGGGGCAGAACGGGGTCTGCCTATGTAAACAAGGCAGGTCACCATTCTGTGACAAGGGAAGGCTGGGATCATGTGTTTCTGCTAAGCAGGAACACGGATCTCTGCATTCCCACAGTACAAGCACCTCCCCCACACAGTTAGTAAGCACCCCCTAGGAACACATTTAACCCTTTGATCACCCCTAGATGTTAACCTCTTCCCTGACAGTGCATATTTTTTTAGCACCGATAACTAGACATGTGCACTGCCAAAAAATTTGTTCGTTTTCGTCTTATTGTTTTTTTTACTTTAGTTTTTCTGGTCATTCGTAAATTTGAAAATAAGAAAATAAGAAAGAAAATCAGAAAATTCTAAAAAAATAACTAACTAACTAATAATGCCTAACTATTAAGTTATAGGTCTTGGAATTTCCTTTCAAATTTGTCTGTTAGTAAATGTAACGGATACGAATTTATCCGAAGTTATGAATTATCCAAAATAACAAATGCTGTATCAAAAAGAAATGGAACGGAACAAATTAATAATAAATAATAATAATAATAATAAAACATTTTTATTATTGTTATTTATTATTATTAATTTGTTACGTTCCATTCGTTTAGGTACGCCATTCATTATTTCGGATAATTCGTAACTTGGGAAAAATTTGTATTCGTTACGTTCACTAACAGACAAGTTTGAAAGGAAATTCCAATACCTATACTTTAATAGTTAGTAATAGTTAAGTTATTATTAGTTAGTTATTATTTCCGATTTTCTAATTTTCGGGTTTCCGATTTTCAAATCTCTAATTTCCGAATTTTCTAATTTCCAAATTTTCTAATTTCCGAATCTTCGAATATTCAAATTTGCGAATATTCTGAAAAATTTGTTAACCACTTCAGCCCCAGAAGATTTGGCGGCTCAATGACCAGGCCATTTTTTGCGATACGGCACTACATCGCTATAAACAAAAAAAAGAGCGACTATTTTGAAAAAAAGAAAAGCAATATTTTGTACTTTTTGCTATAAAAAATATCTCCAATTTTTTTTCAAAAAAGCATTTTTTTTTCTCGCAGTTTAGGCCAATATGTATTCTTATACATATTTTTGGTAATAAAAATCACAATAAGCGTATATTGATTGGTTTGCGCAAAAAGTTATAGCGTCTACAAAATAGGGGATAGATTTATGGCATTTTTATTATAATTTTTTTTTTACTAGTAATGGCGGCGATCTGCGATTTTTATCGGTACTGCAACATTATGGAGGACACATCGGACATTTTTGACACTTTTTTGTGACCATTGGCATTAATACAGCGATTAGTGCTATAAAAATGCACTGATTACTGTGTAAATGTCACTGGCAGGGAAGGGGTTAACACTAGGGGCGATCAAGGGGTTAACTGTGTTCCCTAATGTGTGTTTTAACTGTGGGGGGAGGGCACTCACTATATCAGATGACAGATCGTGGTTCCCAGCTTGTAGGAACTCACAATCTGCATCTCCTCTCAGAACAGAACAGGGATGTGTGTGTTTTCACACACACATCCCTGTTCTGCCTCTCGTGCCCACAATCGCTCGTGGCAGGGCGGCAAGTGGTTAAACAGGTTTTTGTTAATTTGGATATTTCGGAATTAACGAATTTGTCGAAATTCGTTAAGAAATAAATTTTAAACAAAACTAATTGCACAGGTCTACTGACCACTGTATTAGTGTCACTGTTCCCCAAAATGTGTCAAAAGTGTCAGTGTCCGATCTGTCCGCCGCAATATTGCAGTTCCGCATTACTGCTGTATACTGTATTGTAGTGCATCAGTGCTCTTTCACTGCAGAATATTGTAGTGCGTCAGTGCACTTTTACTGCAGAATATTGTAGTGCTTCAGTGCTCTTTCACTGCAGAATAGGGATGAGCTTTATGCTCGAACGTTGCCTGTTCGCCCGTTTGGCGAACAGCGAACAATTTGGGGTGTTCACGGCAAATTCGAAAAGCTGCAGAACACCCTGTAAAAGTCTATGGGAGAAATCTAAAGTGCTAATTTTAAAGGCTTATATGCAAGTTATTGTCATAAAAAGTGTTTGGGGACTCGGGTCCTGTCCCAGGGGACATGTATCAATGCAAAAAAAAGATTTTGGTTCGCAGCAGAACATGCGAACAGGCAATACATTTTTTTGAACATTCGAACCCCATTAAAGTCTATGGGACACAAACATGAAAAATCAAAAGTGCTAATTTTAAAGGCTTATATGCAAGTTATTGTCATAAAAAGGATTTGGGGACCTGGGTCCTGCCCCAGGGAACATGTATGCTTAAAGTGAAACAATAAAAGTGAATTATTCCTTTAAATTTCGTACCTGGGGGGTGTATATAGTATGCCTGTAAAGCAGCGCTTATTTCCCGTGTTTAGAATAGTCTCTGCACAAAATGTAATTTCTGAAGGAAAAAAAGTAGTTTAAAAGTACTCGCGGCTGTAATGAATTCCCGGTCCCGGCAATACAGAGAAAAGTAATTGAAAGTCATTGATAAAAAAAAAAAAAAATGTGTGGGGGTCCCCCCAAATTCAATTTCCAGGCCCTTCAGGTCTGGTATGGATTTTAAGGGGAACTCCGCGGCAAATAAAAAAAATGGCGTGGGGTTCCCCCCAAAAATCCATACCAGACCCTTATCCGAGAACGCAACCTGGCAGGAAAAGAGGGGGGACGAGAGAGCGCCCCCCTCCTGAACCTTACCAGGCCACATGCCCTCAACATGGGTTGGATGCTTTGGGGTCTGGACCCCAAAGCACCATGTCCCCATGTTGATGGGGACAAGGGCCTCATCCCCACAACCCTTGCCCGGTGATTGTGGGGGTCTGCGGGCAGGGGGCTTATCGGAATCTGGAAGACCCGTTTAACAAAGGGGACTCCCAGATCCCGGCCCCCCATGTAAATTGGTAACGGGGTACATTGTACCCCTACCATTTCACAAAGAAAGTGTAAAAAAAAACACACAGACACAGTTGGGACAAGTCCTTTATTAAAAATAAAGAAAAGAATAAAAAAAAAAGACTCCAGTGGTGGTAATCCACTCTCGATCTCCACAATGTCAGTATCCTGCAATGGATGATCTCTCCAGGCTCCAGCTAAGATGTCCAGCTACGAGGAACAACACATAGTCCTCTCTTCACCGGAGTGGAGACACCCCGGGAATGACGCAGCCGAAGCCTGACAGGTCTTATGTAGCCGAGGACGGGGCCACCCCTTAACGTGACCCCATCCCGCTCTAACGCAAGTGGAAACCCAGGCTTTCCCAGTGACATGAGGGTGACCCCACCCCCCTCTGATGCAACGCAGGTTTCCCTTGCATCAGAGGGGCGCGGGGTCACCCGTCACGTCACTGGGGAAGCCCAGGTTTCCCCTTGCGTCAGAGCTGTGTTGGGTATGATGGGTCACTAAAAAAAGTAAGTGTGTACCCCCGGTATGAAGGATGCAGGATACTGACATTGTGGAGATCGAGAGTGGATTACCACCGCTGGATTATTATTATTTTTTTAAATAAAGGACTTATCCCAACTGTGTCTGTGTGTTTTTTTATTTTTTTTACACTTTCTTAGTGAAATGGTAGAGGTACAATGTACCCCGTTACCAATTCACATAAGGGGGGGCCAGAATCTGGGGGTCCCCTTTGTTAAAGGGGTTAACCAGATTCCGATAAGCCCCCCGCCTGTAGACCCCCACAACCACCGGGCAAGGGTTGTGGGGATAAAGCCCTTGTCCCCATCAACATGGGGACATGGTGCTTTGGGGTCCAGACCCCAAAGCATCCTCCCTATGTTGAGGTCCAGACCCCAAAGCATCCTCCCTATGTTGAGGGCATGTGGCCTGGTATGGTTCAGGGGGGGGGCGCTTTCTTGTCCCCCCTTTTTTTCCTGCAGCCCGCCAGGTTGTGTGCTCGGATAAGGGTCTGGTTTGGATTTTTGGGGGGAACCCCACGCCATTTGTTTTTAAATTTGGCGCGGAGTTCCCCTTAAAATCCATACCAGACCTGAAGGGCCTGGTAATTGAATTTGGGGGGACCCCCACGCATTTTTTTTTATCAATGACTTTTCTCTGTATTGCCAGGACCGGCAATTCATTACAGCCACGAGTGCTTTTAAATTCCTTTTTTTCTTTCAGAAATTACATTTTGTGCAGGGACAGTTCTAAGCATGGGAAACAAGCGCTGCTTACAGGCATACTATACACACCCCCCAGGTATGAAATTTAAAGGAATATTTCACTTTTATTGTTTTGCTTTAAGCATTATTAAAATCACTGCTCCCGAAAAAGCGGCCGTTTTTAAAACTTTTTTTGCATTGATACATGTCCCCTGGGGCAGGACCCCGGTCCCCAAACACTTTTTATGACAATAACTTGCATATAAGCCTTTAAAATTAGCACTTTTGATTTTTCATGTTCGTGTCCCATAGACTTTAATGGGGTTCAGATGTTCGAACTAATTTATTGCCTGTTCGCATGTTCTGGTGCGAACCGAACTGGGGGGTGTTCGGCTCATTCCTAATTGTAGTGCATCAGTGCTCTTTCACTGCAGAATATTGTAGTGCATCAGTGCACTTTTACTGCCATATATTATACATAGTACAGATGCGCCACTTTATAGGCAGACTATGGCAGACCCCCCAGGCACTATATTTAAAGGAATTTAATTTTTTTATTGTTTCATTTTAAGCATTATTAAAATCACTGCTCATTTAAAGATGATCTTTTTTTTTTGAAGATTCACCAATTTTTATTCATCATAGTATTCACTCAAGCACCAGTCACTTTTTTTTTTGAAGATGAACACCCATGTCAATCTATGAACTGTGAGTTTTTGTTGAATTTTTTTTTTATATTTGCTTGCATATATATTGAACATTTTTTTAAAGAAACGGCATTATTTTGTTGTTTTGCACTACTAGCACTTTGAGCACTTTATTCGTTAGTATTCTCTGTCGGTAATTGATGCTATTAGTCAGCAGGGTTGTACCTGCACATTTCATACACTTATTCATTAGTGTGTCTTTGTTATTTAAAGAGACAGTACACAATTTAACCTATTAACAAAGCCTGCCCGAAGCCTTGTTTTGAAGCAAGTGTAAACTAGCTGTTAATGTGTGTTGAAGCCTAAAAGTTATGTTTGCAACTAAGATAGTGCCCTCGGCATTTTACTGAGTGAACTGCCAGCATCGGCTCTCCCTGTGGGATTCCATGCAGAATACCTGCCTGTTTACAAGTCCTGTTTCCTACTAAGATAGTGCCCTCAGCATTCTACTGAGTGAACTGTAGTCCCCTTTATGTTGTCTATCCTTTTGCAGCACCACCTGGACTTGCCTTTGAACTACACTGTTCAGGTTACGTACTCTGTTCACAACCCCAATAGGTTTTGTGCCTACAACTGTTCTGGGATACAAGCACTCCTACATTTTTAAGGAGATGCAGGGTGGGTCGGGGGGCGATATTTTATGTTTCGGGTTTGGTTACTGTTTTGTTGATGACACACTATGGCCACATCTACGGGCATCATACCTACCTATGCAAGCCATTTTCTCATAACATCTGGAATGTCTGTAACATGCTGGTTTTGTTGTCTTTCTGGGTCCGATAAGGTGTCTGATGGAGTCTCCTAAATGTATTTCTTTGTACCACTCATAGCTCCTACATCAGCTGTGTCATGGACTGTTAGAGGCCTCAATGCCAAACTCAAACGCTCCTTAGTGTTAAATTATCTCACATCCTACTGCCCTTATGTCTGTATATTGCAGGAAACACACTTGACGAGTACTGAGCCTCAAGAAACTGTGGATGGGCTATTACTACCACTCAACGTACTTGTCTTATGCTAGGGGTGTCGGTGTCCTCATACATAAATCCTTGCCTTTCTCCCTCCTAGACCTTAAGTTTAAGGTGACCAGTTTTTTAAAATGAAATCCGGGAACATGTTTTTTTTTTACTAGTAATGGCGGCAATCAGCGACTCTCTGCCCGTTGCCGCCTCACAGCCTGTCAAGTCTTACTCTCCGGGCCCCGGCTACTACTGGGTGGGGAGCGGAGGAATATCACTCCGCCAGGGAAGGCAAGAAGATAAGCAGGCAGGCGGCTGGCCGGGACTTGAGCCAAGGCAGAAGAACATGGGAGTGGAGCTGAATGGGCAGCACCCCAAACTGAAGAAATATTCCCTCTGCTCCGACCAGCACATGATCATCAGAAAGGGGCACGGATAATGGAAAAATTACAGCCCCCCTAAGCTAGTAGGAGCGGGGGGTGTAATTCTGATTTTTTTCTTTAATTCTGCACTGACTGTCTTTGAAATTGCCCCAGCCCCTGTTTAAATCCAATCTGGGGACAAAACCAGGGACAGACTTGGTCCGGGGACAGTGTCCTCAATCTGGGGACTGTCCCCTGAAACCGGGGATGTCTGGTCACCCTACTTAAGTTGGACTCAGAGGGCAATTATGTTTTGTGGCATGCTCTAGTGGATACTGTTGATATGTTGATTATTGGGGCCTACATTCTACCTCCAACACAGGTCTCTAATCTAACCAAGCTGACATCCCTTATAGCTGCCTTCCCATCCACGAATGTTAAAGTAGCAGGGGATTTTAACTTGCCACCATGCCCGCAAGATGATAATTTAACCCCTGATAAGGCTGCGGAATCTGCTTTCTCTAAATGTGCTGATTTGCATGAGCTCGGGGATGTCTGGTAGTGGAAACACCCATCTGAAAGAGAGTTTACTTGTTTTTCTTCTATAGGGATGGGCTATCTGTTCGAGTCGAACATGAGTTCGATTCGAACATTGGATGTTCGCCCGTTTGCTAAACAGCGAACAATTTGGGGTGTTTGCGGCAAATCCAAAGAGTCGCGGAACACCCTTTAAAAGTCTATGGGAGAAATCTAAAGTGCTAATTTTAAAGGTTAATATGCAAGTTATTGTCATAAAAATTTTTGGGGACCCGGGTCCTGCCCCAGGGGACATGTATCAATGCAAAAAAAAGTTTTAAAAATGCTTTGGTGCTGTTTTTTTGGGAGCAGTGATTTTAATAATGCTTAAAGTGAAACAACAAAAGTGAAATATTCCTCTAAATTTCATACCTGGGGGGTGTCTATAGTATGCATGTAAAGTAGCGCATGTTTCCCGTGTTTATAACAGTCTCTGCACAAAATGACATTTCTAAAGGAAAAAAGTCATTTAAAACCAATTTGCAGCTATAATGAATTGTCAGGGTCCTGGCAATACAGATAAAAGTCATTGAAAGTCATTGATAAATGAAAAAAAAAATGTGTGGGGGTCCCCCCCAAATTCCATTACCAGGCCCTTCAGGTCTGGTATTAATATTAAGGGGAACTCCGTGCCAAAATAAAAAATAATTGCCTAGGGTTCCCCCCA
Organism: Rana muscosa; assembly: GCA_029206835.1. Lineage (NCBI taxonomy): Eukaryota > Metazoa > Chordata > Amphibia > Anura > Ranidae > Rana > Rana muscosa. The sequence continues at coordinate 211,014,204 of CM055119.1, forward strand.
AAAATCCATACCAGGTCCTTATCCGAGCACGCAACCTGGCAGGCCGCAGGAAAAGAAGGAGGGACAAGAGAGTGCCCCCCCTCCAGAACCGTACCAGGCCCCATGCCCTCAACATGGGGAGGATGTCCCCATGTTGATGGGGACAAGGGCCTCATCCCCACAACCCTTGCCCGGTGGTTGTGGGGGTCTGCGGGTGGGGGGCATATCGGAATCTGGAAGTCCCCTTTAACAGAGGGGGCCTCCAGATCCCGCCCCCCCTATGTGAATTGGTAAGGGGTACATTGTACCCCTACCATTTCACAAAAAAAAGTGTCAAAATGTTAAAAACCACAGGAGACGGCTTGGGACCTTGGGATCTTTATTAAAAATAAAAAATTAAAAAACCATTCCAGCGATGGAATACAGTCTCGATGTCCAGCATTGCAATCCAGTCTTGATGTCCAGCGGTGATCCATTCTCCAGCGATGCTCTCCAGCGAGGAACGACGCACGATCCTGCCTGCACCTGAGGCAGTTTGACAGTTCTTTTATAACTGAGGGCGGGGCCACCCATGATGTGGACGGGTGAGCCCGACCCTCTGACGCATCAGGGATTCCTGTGACGCGTCAGAAGGGGGCGGGGTCACCCTGTGACACCACCGGAAACCGCCGGAAACCCCTGTTGCGTCACAGGGGGGGCGGGGTCACCCGTCCACGTCACGGGTGGCCCCGCCCTTGGTTACATAAGAACTGTCAAACGGGTAGAGCGTCATTCAGGTGGGTCTGGGACGTAGAAGGATTTACAGCGCTGGAATTTATTATTATTTTTTTATTAAAGGACTTGTCCCAAGCTGTGTGTGTGTCTTTTTTACCTTTTTTGTCACTTTTTTGGGTGAAATGGTAGGGGTACATTGTACCCCATTAACAATTCACATAGGGGGTGGGCCAGCATCTGGGGGACCCCTTTGTTAAAGGGGGCTTCCAGATTCCGATAAGCCCCCTGCTCGCAGACCCCCTGTCAGGGTAACAGGCGCTTCCCTGTACACAATGCCACAAGGTTGGCAACCCGGCATAGGCAAAGACGCGCTAACGCGCATCAGCGTGCAAGTGTCACTACCAGACAGACACGCGGCGCCGGGGTCATGCGCATGCGCAACGGTGAATGCGCGGCGTGATAGGGTCACTACTGCCTATTTAAGCCCGCTGCTGACAATGGCGCATCGCTAGTTTATCTTCAGCTTCCCCTGTGTTCCTGTGCCCTGTATCTCCTGCCTGTCGGATCTCCTGTGCACCAAACCCGGCTTGCCTGACCCGCTCCTGCTGACTTCCTGGAGTGATCCCCTCTCATGTACCTGGCTTCCTACTGCTGCTCCCTGTACCTGACCCCGGCTAACAGACTCTGCTTACCTTGTCTTCTGTGCTAAGACTCAGCTCTGCTGTGATCTCGGACTGTCTTGCTGTGTTTGACCCCCTGGCCTGGCTCCTGACTCTGCTATCTGAACATTCCATCGGTCCTTACTCTTGAACCTCCTAAGCACGCCTGCTTCCCTGCAGTCTGCCTGTCCTACCAAGTTCCTGGCAACCAGCACTACCTACCAGGCAACCCATGCTTCTGTGGGCACCACACCCCCTGTATCATCTTCAGGGCTGTGCTGCGCTCGGCAGCAAGGGGAGCCCTCCCAGCATCTCACCCTTCTACCAAAAACGTGACAGTATAAACCAGCCATGACAGAGGCCGACGGAGGTGTCTCCCTGATGGAAACCGTAATGCAACATGTCACAGCCCTGACTCAGGTCACCCAGAAGCTCCAGGAGGGATACCTTCAACTAGAGGATCACTGCAGCACCTGCCACAGTCATCCACCTCCACAGGTCAAGGTCCGCCTTCAGCCAGTCCTTCTAAAGTTGCCCCTACTGTGGTTACATTCCCTCCAGAAACACGAGTCCCAGTACCAGAAAGTTTCCGTGGAGATCGAGAGAAGTTCCGGTCCTTTAGGAACGCCTGCAACTTGTACTTTTCCTTGCAGCCACGGACATTTACCATCGAAGTTGTGAAAGTGGGATTCATCATTTCCTTGTTAAGTGGCGAACCTCAGACATAGGCCCATGGCCTATTGGAGCAAGAGAGCCCAACCCTTAACTCTAAGGACCAGTTCTTTGAAGCCATGCCACGGTTGTACAATGACCCCCTACGAACAACCACGGCCGAAGCTACTCTGCATGCTCTCCAGCAGGGTCAGGGCCCAGCAGAGGATTATACGGTAGAATTCTGTACATGGTCCACAGACTCTGGATGGAATGAAGCAGCCTTGAGATATCAGTATCGGATGGGGTTGTCTGAATCTCTTAAAGATGAACTGGCCAGAGTAGAGACCCCCTCAACATTGGAGGGTCTCATCCAGCTGACCATTCAGCTCGACAGACGCTTGCGGGAACATCAGTCTGAATGTGTCCGAACCTTCATACCTACTCAGACACTACCTGAAACCCTGTGTTCATCAGTTCCCGTACAGCTTGGCATGGTCCGTCCAGCACTGACTACAGAGGAGAGACTTTGTCGCCGACAGGCGAATCTTTGCTTCTACTGTGGGGGTACAGGACATTTCATAAAAATTTGCTCCATAAGACCTAAGAAGCCAACCCCCCGCACTCCAGTCAACTTCCAGGTAGCCAAGTCTTCTTCGGCTCATATTGCCCTTCCTGTCACATTACGGTTGGCAGGAGAAGAAATTCACCTCCAGGCAATATTGGATTCTGGGGCATGTAGTTGCTTCTTGGATCTGGCTTTAGCAAAAAGACGTGCTATTCCTCTTCATCCCAAGAAGTAGAGACTGGCAGTCCATCTGGCCGATGGCTCAATGCCGAGTTCTGGGCATGTCTGTCACCCAAGAAACAGTGCCTATCCTCACCTCTACCAACTCAGGTCATCAGGAATTCCTTTGATTTGACGTCTTAAGCTCCTCCATTTTCCCGATCATCTTGGGAATTCCATGGCTACAGGCGCACAATCCCCAGATTGATTGGCCCAGGAAAGATGTACTCTTCACATCCTCCTACTCCCGGCAACATTGTCTTGCTCCCGTCCCTAAGGACTTCTCCAGTTGCCTGACTGTATTACCCACGTCCAAAGTGGACCCGAACAAACCGGCAGCCTACCAGGAATTCCTGGATGTCTTTGACAAGAAGAAAGCAGATACGCTACCTCCACATCGTCCATACAACTGCCCCATCGAGTTATTGTCAGGGGCTGAAATCCCTTTTGGTCGTATATTCCCTCTTTCTGAAACTGAGCTTGAAACTTCCCCTCATTCCCGAACTCTTCCAGAGGTTCCGTACAGCTCACATCTTTACCAAGCAAGACCTATGTGGAGCCTACAACCTCGTCCGCATCCGGGAGGGAGACGAGTGGAAGACAGCCTTTAGAACAAGATTAAGACATTTCGAATATTTAGTAATGCCATTCGGATTGTGTAACGCCCCAGCGACATTTCAGCATTTTATAAATTATATTTTCCGGGAACATTTGGGTCACTTTGTTGTCGTCTACCTCAACGACATTCTTATATTTTCTGCCACCCTGGAACTCCATAGAATGCATGTCAAGAAAGTGCTGTGCATCCTCAGAACACACAGGTTATATGTGAAGGCCCAGAAATGCGATTTCGAAAAAGTGTCAATCCAATTCCTGGGGCTCATCATCACCACAGGTGGGATAGCTATGGACCCACAAAAAGTGAAAGCTATTCTTGAATGGCTGGTTCCATCTGACAAAAAGGAGTACAAACATTCATCGGCTTTGCAAATTTTTACAGGGGAGTTATCAAAAATTTCTCCACCATCATAGCACCGATTACCCAGATAACCCGCCAACATACTAAATTCCAGTGGTCTGCAGCAGCACAAACCGCCTTTGACCAACTTAAGGCCTTCTTTATGACTGCATCAATCCTACTGCATCCTGATCCCAACAAGCCCTACGTCTTGAAAGTTGATGCTTCAGAAGTAGCCACAGGGGCGGTACTATCCCAACGTCAGGGCCCCAAAGCATTATTGCACCACGTGGCTTTCTCTTCACGAAAGATGAGTCCTTCAGAGAAAAATTACGATGTGGGGGATCGAGAACTCTTATGCCCCGTACACACGATCGTTTTTCATGCCGTTAAAAATGACATTTTTAAAAATGGGCATTAAAAATGATCGTGTGTAGGCTCCAGAGCATTTTTAACGACGTGAAAAACGGCCATTAAAAATTCCGGACATGCTCTCTTTTTTCACGTCGTTTTTCATGTCGTTTTTTTTTAACGACGTGAAAAACGATAGTGTGTATGCTTTCACGACGTGAAAAAAACGCGCATGCTCAGAATCAAGTATGAGACGGGAGCGCTCGTTCTGGTAAAACTAGCGTTCGTAATGGAGATAGCACATTCATTACACAGTAACGGACTGAAAAGCGCGAATCGTCGCTCAACAAACTTTACTAACATGAAGGGTGGCGCCATTCGAACGGAACTTCCCCTTTATAGTGCCGTCGTACGTGTTGAACGTCACTGCGCTTTGCTTGATCGTTTTTTTTAATGATGGTGTGTACGCAAGGCAGGCTTGAGAGGAAACATGAAAAAAAAC